>JAUIMM010000004.1:6430000-7030000 GCA_031769625.1 Taudactylus pleione
TATTATTATTATTATTATTATTGCTAAAACCACACTATAATGAACACGTGTTGAGCATATGCACATGACGCCAGCCAGATATTACTCTATGTCCTAGCAATGGATGGGGTGACTCTCCTGGAATGTCATTCTCTTCCTCCAATTCAAAATTGGTTTTCAATGTCCTAGACAGAAAGCGGAGGAAATGAATGAAGTCCGGTTATGTGACAGGCCTGGGGTTCAGTGTTCAGCTCACTGATCAAGGACCAGGGGGGGGCATTGCTCCTGCCCCCTTAGGTCAAACACATGTCCATCATTCCAGCCTCCCCAGAAATAAGGAAGGGGTCTGGGCGTGCCACTCAATCAATGGTTTCAATAATCACCAGTAACTTACTCCATAAACCATTGTTCATAGACACTAATACCTGCTACACCCAAAGTGTATCTAATCTATTTAACCTCTTCATATAACTATAATACAGTAATAAACATTATATAAATCTTAGCACCATTTGCCTGTTGTCCAAGATAGATAGATAGATTCAAATGATAGAGAGAGAATTAGATAGATAGATAGATAGATAGATAGATAGATAGATAGATAGATAGATAGATAGATAGATAGATAGATAGATAGATAGACTATGCAATTTAATTTAAACCCGTGTTTTTGTTTTACTTTCTTTTTAATACCTGTTTTGTTTTTATCTACAGGCAGATAAATATGACAGCTGTACCTATAATGAGTTCAGGGTTAGCGTATGTAGCAATCTAGTTACAAAGTAATTATATACATGTGCAAACACACCAAACAAACGGTATATCATGCACGAGAGACTGTCTTTATAAAAAAAAGACGCAAAGAAAAAAAAATCTGTATAAAAAAACCTGGCACAGATGTGTTCTCAATGCAAACAAAACATCTAAACTTTCAGTTATTGTAGTTACAACAACAGCTTTGCATTGTATGTAAAATAATGTATATATAGTTTAAAACAACAGATTTGGTGGTTGATATAATACACAGGATGTCAGCTATTGGAAATGCCTTTTTGTGTGACATAAAAGAGATAAAAGACGGGAAAAAAAAACGATTACAGTTGGTTCAAAAACACTAATAAATATTACTCTGTTTTCAGTCAGTGCGGCTCAGGCTAACCAACTGTAACCCTTTAGTGCCACCTACCGCCTATTTTAAGAACTGCCTCCATAACGCTTTGTTATGCCCCGACTGTCTTCAAAAGTCAAATATGTAACTCCAGTACGATAGCACTGCGATCTACATGCACAGGACTTCACTTGACAAATATAAATAATGAAATAAAAAGGCTGCATATTATTAAACATATATCTTGTTCTTGTTACCTGCATTGGGTACAGTTAATTTAGTTTTCCTCAGTGTCAGTCACATAGTAGTTTCGTGTTTGGTGTATTAAACCCTTTATGATATATTTCGACTTCTTAGCATTCAAAATATATGCAGAACCCTCTCTGCAGATGGGCCACGCCGTTGGATAGAGAAGGCAGTATTACAGCACCAAGGACAGCGGTTATAATCAATCAATTAACTGTATTACAGAACCCGTCCCCTATACATTACCAATATATATATATATATATATAAATATATATATATATATATATATATACACATTGGTAATGTATATATATAACCAATTCACTATTTCAATGTAATAAAATATCTTTAATAAATCTATACCTACATCCATAGCGAATCTGTTTCTAAATAAATACACGTCATAATTGCATTATAGAATACACCAAGTCATACATAAATTCTCTTACCTATCGTTATCTGTTATTCATCAGAAATTGTATTATCCATTATTGTACTGCTGATCATTATTATAAAGAATATATACAATGTAAGCTGATTTACAAACACTGCTATATACAGTGTTCACAGGATTGTCGGTAAAACAAGAATGTCTTTTAATATAAGCATTGAAATATTTAGCAACACAGGAGCTTCTTCTACAATTTGTACTTTTTATACATAATATAAAATAAAGTCACCCTTTTTCACCTGAGGCTCTGCCTGATTTTCACAGGTGCTAATTACTAAAAGAGCCCCTGTCCGTTTTCCCAGGGAAGAAGCTGACTTGAAACGTAAAATTGTCTTACTGCCTAAAGCTGCCTTACCTGAATGTCATAATTACAGTAATTATGCACATTCAAATTATATGCTAATTAAATTAGAATCAAATCGCTCTAAATCGGAACCAAATGAGATAGTGAGGAATTAATCAATGACAACATAAATAAAGAGCTTAATAGATATTTATTTCTAACGATCTCAAGATGAATTTTAAGTTTTAAAAAGTACCCGTTCATGCTATATAAATAAATATTACTAAATGAGCCACCCACTCCCCCCCTACTAATCCGCATTCATCAAGTCACTAAAACAGCTGACATTTAGATTAATGATGACAGAAAAAAATTGCAAATGTTATAATTATAGGTCGTGGCAGATTTTAATAGGTGAGGAATTTGCGAAGCAATGGATAAGATGAGGAAGCAACCTATGGCTGTTGTGGAACTAGAAGTCCCAGCATGCTCTGTCAGCCAAAATCACTGCAAGTTCAGTTCAAGTACAATACCTAGCATGCCTCCTCCTGGTAAGAGATGCTGGGAGTTGTAGTTCTACAATAGCTGGAGGGCCACAGGTTTATAACATCTTAAAAACTCCGGGATGTTTTGTTTTTTTTTAAAAACTATTTTTTTAAGCTAGTGAAATGAAATAATGTATTGATGTTACCCACATCATGAATGCAGAGCTCATCCTCATGTATTCATACTTGCCGCAGCCATTGATAATTGTCTGACTTGGTCTTGCAGTTTTAGATGTGTTATTGGGAAGTTGTCAGGGCAAGATAACCCGGCTCTAAGCAATTTCCACATCCCATCAGTCTGCACTTCTGACAAATGGGTTGAATCAGGTGCAAATGTCTGATGACAAACAGAAATATATGTCAGGTCTAGAAAAGTGAGACGTTGATTTCCTTCCTCCAGTCTCCCTATCCCAACCAGCCAATAGCTCAAAAGAATAAAAATTCCACTGAGACAGAAAATAAGCATGTCAGAGAGGAAAGGAGGAATCTCTCCCAATAAACATGTCACCTGTAACATTTCCTCAAAGTCAAATCAAATGAGCTGTTTGGAAATACACTAACATCAGTGACAGGGACAGTGCCACATAATAAGTGGCTGACCTTTCATATATGTATTTCCTATTACAAATGGAATCCGGGGGTGCGGTTGTTTGTGTTAGAATTGCAAAAACCAATGGAGACAAGGTAATTATTTCAATGTAAAGTCAATGTCACACAATGCCAGGCAGTAGTAGTATGGAGGAGTTTATTATATTCTGTGGCTGGAGTATAGCTCTCAGCAGGTGCAACTCAGAGCTGGGAGAATTCATTACTTACCATCAGATATCTGCTTGTTTCAGCAGTTTAATAGGGCAGATGGCAGTGCTAGGCCACTTAATGGCAGCCAGAAGTGGTTACTGTACACCATGAGTCTGCTGAATATGGGCCTTTAATAACAAATAAAGTGGTATATACAATATATTATATCTTGGCCCCATGCTGTTCTCATCCAGTTCCAGAAAAATACTGCAGACCATACAAGGAGGTGCAATCAGGGGCGTATCTATAATGGGTGCAGGGGGCCCCTGGATCCAGGGGGGCCCACATAGCACATCCAGCACCCATTAACTCTTTATACTTACCTGTCCGTTGTCTCCAGTAGTGCTGCTTTGCAGCGCTGGAAAGAAAAAGTTACTGGGAAAATGGTGGTGGACATTATCCCGCTGACTCGCGCATGCGCAGTACTGCTGTTCCCGGGAAAACAGGGCTGGCACCATTTTCCTGGAGACCTGCACATGCGCAGTACTGCTGTACCCGGGAAAACAGGGCGGGCGCCATTTTCCTTGAGACCTGCAGATGCACAGTAGATTCTGGCACTAAGTATACTGCAAGAGAGAGGAGGGTGCCAGCACTGAGTCTGCACACAGGATCCCTCCTCTCTTAAAATACCCCTGGATGCAATACTAACTCCATTGACTATAATAAGCCTTATATGGATGGCAGACATAATTCTATAGCCACCCACCAGAAGTGCACATTGCCCATTTTACTGCACTATTTTGGCACCTTTTGTTTACTTAGCTTACCTGTTTCAGTCCTATCACATTCCTGAGAGTATTTGTACATATTTATCAAAGGTTGGAGAGAGATAAATTGTGATATATAAAGTACCAATCAATCAGCTTCTAACTTACATGTTACAGGCTGTGGGGTCTATTCACTAATGCTGGGTACACACTGGCAGATATATTGGGCAATCAATTGATCAATATATTGTGTGTGCATTGGCCAGCGATATGTCTGTGAAAAACATCATTTACAGACATATCACGTCGGCTGCGCTGCACAGCCAATGGCAGATATATCTGCACATCGTGCTGTGTGTACGGGTGGTCAGCTGTCCACTCGTACACTTGCTGCAGAGGCCGCAGTGTGCATCGTGACCCAGCCAGCGGGACCCATGGCCAGATGACAGGTGATGGTTGTTCAGCGTGTATGAACAACCACCATCTGTAGATATAACTGCAGATCAGTCGATCTGCAGATATATCTTTTAGGTGTGTACCCATTTTAAGCCTTGGAGAGAGATAAAGCAGAGAGAGATAAAGTACCAACCAATCAGCTCCTAACTGTCACTTTACAGGCTGTGTTTAAAAAATGGCAGGAGCTGATTGGTTGGTACCCATTCTGTTTGTTTTTGTTCTCAAGTGTCTACATTGTACCAAATCAACATCAGCTGGCTGCGTGTGAACGCAGCCTAGCGAGCGGGTCTGAATCAGGCCCTCAGATGTAAGTGTTGGTCATTGTAAGAAAACATTGGTTTGGGATTTGGATTTAGATTGACCATAATCTTTATATTGATTTAGTATTACACTTTTAAGAATGATCTGTCCAGCAAGCAATAACTATTTGGTAAAGAAAATGTTTGGTACAGTGATTTACTATCACAGGTTACAAAGCACCTCATCGTGGGTCCTAATTATATAGCGTTATCCGTTTTAAAGTGGTTCTGCCACCTAAACAACGGAGGCAACCAGATTTTTATCAGAATGATATTAATTTACTTGATAAAATTAATATAACACAATCTCTCAGTGTTGCCTCTAGCAGCTAGTGAATGAATTAGCTGAGTACACTATTCCCTGAGATATTCCCTATGTTACTATGTTATATAACCTTCATTGTAACTACAAAAGTGAGCTGTACATATGCAAGATTTTATTATCTGAAATGTATTTGTAGCTGGTGAAACAGAATAATTGAATTTCTGTCTGGAGACAGGCAAACTGACATGTTTATATGTTACATAGAATTTCCATCAGTTAATTCACTCTGCAGCACTTATATAGAAGTCACGGCTGTCTGTTTATTTCTTGCTGGGGAATGGCTGCCTATGGACAATGTGGGATTCAAATGTATGAGGTAATCTTAAATTGGGCTTGTCATGATTCTCACACAATGGAAAGTTACCGTGTTTAAAACATCAACATATATATTTTTCTTATTGTGTTTCCTAATTTGTTTCCTGCTGCTGCGACAAAGGCTGTTTCTTTATTATTTCATACTGACTGATGACTTACTTGAGGAGCTCTAACTAGACATTTTTGTGCCCTAGGTGAGAACATGGCCGCCGAGACATGCCACGGGCCCTGGAGGAACAGGGGGTGTGGCCAAGTATCTCAGGCTTGGCCACAGTGGCAAACGCAGGATTTCTATAGGGGGGTTTCCAAATGCTTGAATTTAAAGCGAGTGTGGCCAGTCCATGAAGAGGGCATAATTAGCACTTATCCAGCTTTAATATGTTATATACAAAGTATATTGTGTGTAATAATTCCAGCATATACAGGACCAGGGATCACAGTAAGCCATAAGATGCGGCAGTAGGTCCAACCTGTCTGAGCAGAATGTTTTTTTCAGATGTGGGCATCATTCCAGAGTATGGGAGCAAGTCCGGGAGTCTGGGGGAGCAGCAGCAGAAGAACCTAGCATTCCCCTGGACATGAATGTACATATTGGTATCCTTATCTACTGGATAGTGTATTATTATACAGTATCAATAATTAACCCCATTGATGGTCTATAGCAGTGCACCCCTAACAGTGCATGTTTTCCACATCTCCTAGTTGGTGCACAGGTTTATTTATTACTGGCTGACACATTTTGAAAGATCCACAGGTGGTGCTGTTCTCTCCTAACTTCCTTCTTTCACTATATGGTACTGCTGCTGGTGTCTTAAGCTCAGCTGCTGCTTGACCAGATCCTGTCATGTAGGGACCCTGTTTACAATAGAGATAGGTACTATTTACCTCTGGGGGCGAGGCCCACTAGCACCCCCCCACTCCCTGCGGCACTCCCCACCAACAGCACGGCCCTGGATACTTTTAAGTCCCATACTTGCTGTCTGTAGATTAAGGAGATAACTAGAGTGACAGATGCAGCATGGCAGGTGGGGGCGGGCCCAAAAGCCACGCTGATGGATGGCACTTCTCATTTACTCCTTCTGCTTATTGCAGATGGCGGATGCCGGGTAGGCGGAGCCCCCCCACCTCCTAACTTTGAGGACCGTGTGCACTGCAAACCCTGCACACATTATTAATACGCCACTGAGTCATCACCTGGACAGCTGAGCAATCAGTGAACACTCTAAACCACCCTACCCCCAACAAGCTCGACAATACATTTCTAGCAGTTTTTTAGTATAATAAATAGGCCTCATTCTCCCAATAAGCCTTAAAATATAAATTAGTAACCATCATATTAAATAAATAGGCCTATTTGTGCCCAACCAATCCCGACATTGAATAGCTCCTACTTTTTAGAAATAGGCCTCCTCCCTTCTCAACTTGACTTTTTCATGCTTTTAAATTTGTATCTTTTATTATCTTTTATTAATTTATAACATATTATATAAAATACATACACAGGTGTGTCTTGTGTAGACACTTAATGACTATTGTGCAGACTGATTATCTAAATGTATTTCTCCAAATAAATGTGTGACATAGAGATAGATACCACTGAAACAACTAAATACTGCAAACTTGGGGGAGGGGGGTTGGGCAGACATCTCCCATGGAGCAGAAGTAAAAATGTATCTAGAATATCTCAGTAATAAAATTCTTTATTGACATGGTTCTTTGTCCTGGAGCTGGACAGGTACTGCCTGGTGCAAATAGTGGTCATGGCAATCCAACAGCTTTGCACAATGGTCAGCCCTCATTATAGCCTTGATTACATGAATGTTTGTGGGGTCCCAAAGCTATTAACTTGTGGGGGCACTTAACAATGAAATTGGCAATATAATATGCTGGCGATGTCATTATAAAGTATAATGTGTCAATACTTCCTGTACCACAAATGTGTTAAAATAAAACACTGTAGTGCCCTCAGTTCATATTATGCCACGTAGAAACCCCAGTTGACATACTGTATGTCACAGTGCCCACCACACTGATGATGTAGCTATGTGGGAGGGCCCACTCATGTGTAGGGGCTCCTGGCTGACTGCCCCTTGCCGACCTGTTATTAATCTGGCACTGTACCTACACCTGCTAATACGGACTACCCCCCCACCCCAAAAAAAAAAAAATGTTTCACTCACTATCCTGACAGCAGTCTGAATCCCGACCACTGACACCCCAATGGTGAGTATTATTAGGGATGGGCACTAGGGGGAGGGTTAGGGATAGACTGTGGGAGGGGAGGGTTAGGCTGTGGGAAAGGTGGGTTAGGGTTAGGGGAAGGTTAGGGTAAGGGTTAGAAGACTTACCTATATCTGCTGTATTCAGACCATTGGCATCCTGACCGCTGGGATCCCGTCCCATCCTGTCTTAGGCCTTGGAGTAGAGTGATCCAGTGGAAAGAGATAGAGTATCAACCAATCAGCTCCTAACTGTCATTTTACAGGCTGTGTTTGAACCTACCCATGAGATCTCGTAGTTCATCCATAATTTAGTAAGGGTGGTACACTGTATAAGCAATGGTTGGTAATTACAGGTGAGAACATCCCGCAAATTTGCAGGAATGTGTATTCCAAGATATTTAAAACCTGTAGTTTGCTAACTGAATGGAAAGCGGGATAGAAGAGAGAGTACTAAGGGCTCATCAATATTATATGCTAGCGCTTCTGACTTGGAGGTGTTAAGTTTATAGTACGAGACTGTTGAATATTCCTGCAGGATACAATGAAGTGCTGGCAGGAAGGTCCTGGGTCTGGTAACAAACAAAAGCACATCATCAGCAATTAAACAAATGTTGTGGTAAGAGGCACTAACAGGGACTCAGCATTGTTATTTATTGGTCACAAAAAGATACCATAACTGTACTTTGGAACATTACAGATATATACATTCATAATTTTTCTGCACATGTATATGAAACATGATTTTGTTTTATTAATTCCTGGGAGAGATACATCTTTTTATTCCTTATGGGAAAGTACATATTGTAAACATGTATTATTTTGCTACTTTTAGAAGTAACAAATGTATGTAGGGAACTTCAGGGATCTTTATGTCATGTATTCCTTTAATTGCTTAACTTTCTGTGTAGAATATATGTTATACTTGGATTGACACAAAGCTCTGAAACTAAACAGTTTTACCACCAAACTCCAGTCTGCCTGGAGAGCTTGAAATTCTTTTCCATCTGACAATAGGGGATCAGCATATAAACAACGTGACAAGAATCAATAGACAGACATTTTTAGACTTAAACATAGTAACCTCTAGTGAAACATTGACATTCTGTTTTCATAATTATATCTGATCAAGCTATAATCATGACAGGTGTAGTTCTATCGTTCATAAAATATAATTATAAAATACAATCAAGAGTCAGTTTTCTGAATGCATTTGTTGTGTTTTCAAGGAACATAACTGTCGTTGTTGAATTTGAATGAAGATTAACATTTTTGTAAATGGTGCCGATCAGAGCCAAAAAATAACTCTGCAAATTACATTATAACTGCTACTGCCCAAAGGATGACGGATATGAAAATATGGAATGCAGATAACTTCATAAACTGGGTTTCACAGAATTCCAGGTAAACTGGTTCACTGTGTGACTGGTTTGCCATGTGACTGGATTACTGTGTGAATGATACACCATGTGACTGGATCACCAGGTGACTGGTTCACCATATGGAAACTATCCCTTGCAGTTTGCCTTACTACATAGACCCCTATGTAACTGCCTGCACATCATCCCAATAGTCAGTGGTGGATTTAAGGGTTAGACCACCCCTGGGTACAACATTATTGGTGGCCCTTCCCCCCTTGCATCAGAGCAGCTGCTGATCCATACAACCTGTAGTAAGTTTTGACAAAATCTATTATATAATCAGCTATGGTGTCAGAATAGCACAGGCGCAGTAAGAGCTGGGGACAGACCCCGCCCCCCTTCCAGCTCTCACTGGCTGGTTGACAGACACAGTCCCCCCCCCTCCTCAGCACTGAACAGATGTAAGGAGGACAGTCCCTCCTTTCAGCATCTGGAGATAGACTCCCCTGCATCTGTGTTCCCGCCAGCTCTTCCTGCATTGACCCCACACCCACGGTGTCCCTCGAGCCCCCTCCTGCAGGTCCAACCCCCACCATGCCTGCACCCCCACACCTGTGACATCCACCCTCCCCCCATCCAAAACTATGTTCTCTTGCTGGTGTATTACTTATATAGAATCACATAACATATGGATAGCAAACTATCAGTGACTACAAGCCCTGAGAGAGGGGACAGGGTGCTACTAAAGCAAATCTGCACTTGTGTGAACTGTCATATAAGTATACTTTTGGTTGGTTAATTCAGTTAAATAGCATCTGATGTAGTATAATAGCTGTATATTATGTGAATTTGTATAGGAAAGCGGTACAAATCTTTGAAAATATTGGTTTATAGAAATCATATGTGACCATCGGTTTGGTAACTCAAATTAATAGGAACATACCAAATTGATACAGCTGATTGATGTCACCCAATTTGCTTCTGTAATCCCGCCATGTGTCCTCTGTAAGCAATGTAATGTGACACATAATGCTTGTAAGAGACATTATCAAACTAAATCTAAATCTGTTTTTTTGACAAATGAATAATAAAAAACTCCAAAATGTGATCACCCTTACAGCAATAGTACAGATTTAGTATAGTTAGTGCTTTGTGTAGTTGGGCTGCAACAGGAATGATTACATGTACTGCAATGCAAAATATGTATTGGTATATTGGTAAAGCAATAGCACCCCCTTCTGGAACACAGGCAGATTTATTTAGGAATGTAAAGAATGCTAATGTAGTCTAATTACTAAAGTGTTCTTTATAGCAGGGTGAATGCATTGGGTAGTTGATTCATAAGGTTGGGTTTTTTCAATAGATATACTAGATAAATGTCAGCTTGCAAAGCTAAGATAAAGTTAATAGCTTATGTCATACAAAGCAATTCTGAGCTGTGTTTAAATGTGGTACCTAATATTACACTGACACATACTGTACTTTCAATACTTCTATCACAATGACAATTGTGTTTTAATGCATTATATATATTCAGTATATCACATACACACAGGGCTATTTTTCAGACAGAGGGCCTGATTCAGAGCCGCTCATAAGCGGCTGCTCGTTCGCTCTGAGCGATGTTCGCTCAACTGCGCATGCGTATGGGTCGTAATGCGCATGCGCCAACCAGTCAGTGTGATCGGAAATCGAGCGCTCGCCAAATAGCGAGTGCCTGCTAATTTGAGTGACAGGATGAGGCGTTTGTGGGTGGTAACAGGGGAAGGTGCTTGAAAACGGGGAGTGCAGATCCGACCGCAGGCGTGCCAAACGGTCAAAACGGGCGTTTTAAGGGTGTGCATAATTAACAAAGCAGCGTCATCGACCACGTCACTTGGTTGTCTCTTAGCCTGAACTGTTCGCATGATTGCGGTAGGATAAACCTACCACAAGCACTGCGAGCAGTTAAGACGCCTTTCGATGTACTCGACTAATCTAATAAATAGCGGAGATGACGTATGATGCGAGTGGCCAGGGGGCGTCTTTACAAAATAGCGAGCGCATGTTTCGTTCGCTCGCTCAGACATAGAGGCGTCAACAGACCGCAAAGAGCGAGCGCTCAATTTAAATAGCCGGCCCCTTTTTCTGAACGAGCGAGCGCAAATAGCGTCCAGCTCTGAATCAGGCCCAGAATGCCATTCCTGTAGCTCTTCTGAAAAATTACGTAGTCAGGAGCGGCTTTCCGGAACCGCCTGTCAGCAGGGAGCATTGGGAGCCAGAGGTGTGGACTGACACCGGGCCGCAAGCTGATTGCAGCTCGCGGGCCGGCAGCCAAGGAGACACATCGGCTGCATTTTGAATTTGGCGCCAGCCACGAGCCAATCGCAGTCTGTTGATTGGCTGCCAGTCTGTGAGCTGTAATTGGCTTGCGACTGGCGCCAAATTAATTTCGGCGGCTAGTTCAATAAAATCTTTAGGTTTTTTTTTTAGGCATCATGCCGCTCTGCACCGGAAATGTAGAGGATCTGAGAAGCCATGGTGCAAAGAGGAGGAGCAGAGAGGAAGAAGACCCAGGATAAGGTAAGTCACTGTGGGCTGGAGGTGGAGGGATGCGGATGCTGGCTTGAGACACACTATGGGGCTGGCTGGAGTCAGAGGGATGCAGGGTCTGCTGGCTGGTTACAAATGGTGGGGCACTGCTCCTGTGCAAAACGTAGGGAAAAGGGTCACGGCTGCCATTTTCCAGGCGATTTGTACAGCGATACTACCACCGACGCGGGACTTAGTGCAGGGTCAGCTGTCCCGCTATTGTTATTTCTTGTATGAAATAGGTACAGAAAAGTCAAGTGTGCATGTGAGGGATTGGAAGGAGAGTGTGTGTGGGGGGGGGACGGGACGGCGTCAGTGGAGGTAGCGAGAAACCTTGCACCGGTCCTGAGCCCACTCTTTGATATGAACCTTAGATCTCATTCCCAACATGATTTTTGAAGCATTTGCCAATAGTGCACTCAAACAGCTAATGCCTGCACAAATTCTGATCCCACAGGGACCATTGATCCCCATGACAGCTACTCTTGTGAGTTCACATAGAAATGTAGCTGAAATTCAAGCACACTAAGGGCCTGATTCAGAGCCGGACGCTCTGACCAGAGCGCTCGCTCTGAATCAAGGCCCTCCTCCATGAAAATGGAGCGGCCTCCTGGCCGCTCGCATAGCTGTGGGTGACCACCCACAGCATATGCGAGTGGCCAAAAAGATGGTCGCGATGGTCTTGACCATCGCGACCATCGGACTTGCGACGGAGACCCTGCGGTAGGGTCTCCCTGCCACAAGCCCTAGAGTGATTTTGGCTCTATCAGAGCCAAAATCACTCCCACTGACATCACTGGTGATGTCAGTGGGGCCGGCTTCAGACGGTAGGCGTTCCCATGGGAACGCCTCCGTCTGGCCGCCACGCCCCCGGCACGCCCACCAAAGGGGGCGTGCTGTCAATCAACATCGACAGCACGCCCCCTTTGGTGCGAGACCCGGAACGATGTAAAGCCCGTCGCTCCCCGTGTCTCGCGCATGCGCATGACGGAGCTCCCTCCGTCATGCGCATGCGCAGTGGGGAACATCAACCCACTTGGGAGCATACTGCCGCTCGCGAGTGGGTCTGAAGGACCCCCTAAATGTAGAGGTCAGTCACTGTCGTATGACACTATTCTTGGACAGGAGCTCCTAAGTTATAATAGAACTATAACCAAGAAATTATTTGCTTAAATATTCCTGTGATGGGTTTAATTTCCCATTCCCGCCCCTTACCATAATTTCTATAGAAGGTAGAGAAGAAGTACACAGAGCCAGGAGGGGGGTCAGTGTTCCCGACTCTCTGATTATTGGATAGCACTATCTGGGGGATTCCATTAATCCAACTGGTGAGTGGTTCAGTTGTCACAAATTATGAATCAGTGTGTCAGAAACAGAGGGAGAACAAAGGGCCTGATTCATTATGGATCGCAACTGCGAACGCAATTGCGATTCTGCACGCAGTCTCACTGCGATAGTATGCTAATTCATTGTCATCGCAATGGCGCTGCAGCACTACATAAGGACGCCCACTTTACCTTACACACATCCGTAATGTTTAGCAAGACTGCAAAACCATCGGTACAATGGAGTACCATCGCAGCCTCACGCACACTTGTACAAGCTCTGACCTTACCCAGAAATTGCCAACTTCATCGCACGCTATCAGGCCTTAGGCTGCGTAGGGCATCACAGTGGATAATTTATGCACGCCCCTGCAACGGCGTTGAAACGCACTGGCACGTCTGCATTTCCCCGACCACACTCCCGTCACAAACCACAAACGGCAGTTCCTGCCAATCACCCTGCGGTGGGTCTGCGTAGTCACTGCGATTGCAGTCCCGATAGCAGTGGCCGTTTCGGGCACTCACACTGCGATGCATACGCATGCGCTGTACGCAACAATCGGCCGATTGCATGCGTATTAGCAGTTGCGATCCTTTCTGAATTGGGCCCAGAGTATCACAAAAGCCATGTGGATCCACAGACAAGCCAAGGAGCAGTGAGAATGGGATGTAGTGGGCATCCCGGCAGTCAGGATGGCAGTGGTTAGAATTCCGGCGCCGGAATCCCAACAGCAGTCAGAATCCTGGCTCCAGAATTCCGACCGCTGATATCCTGATGGTGAGTATCAGGTTTAGAGTTAGGATTAGGCACTAGGGGGAAGGTTAGGGTTAGGCTAACCGGTGATAACCTGTCACCACCAGAGATCTGTATCACCATCAGAGGTTTAGGGGTCTATCTAGCCACCAGAGATTCTCTTTCCAGTTTATATTGGAATTAAAATGTGCTCTGCATTTACAGGGGCCACTATAATCCTCTCTGTATGGTATAGTGGTGTCTAGATGCTATTGTAATTGTTTATTGTATTCTATACATTGTTACTTAGAACATAACGCCAAACTTTCCTTGTTCAGTATTAACATTTTTTTCCCTACTGCTGGGACTGTTGGGTGGTGAGTCCTCCTTACTGCCACACTCAGATGTTGTCCTGCTTATCTCGGCGAGTAAGAGTGACTTGCACCTGCCCCTAAAGTGTACAACAATGCAGGGGTATTGTTATTGCAGGGCAGATTGTTTGGGGCCATCTCCTTCCTCCCTGTCTACCCCATCTGTGTCACACCTGTTTGTCTGCCCCTCCCCATTAGATTGTAAGGTCTCACGAGCAGGGCCCTCTAACCTCGTGTGCTTCCCCTTACTTATACCTTTATCTACTCCTCACTCCCCGTCTGGGCGCCTAATACTTGGATGCTTACGTCCTGTTGCTTATTTGAGTCTTATGATCGCTAATGCAGCAATGTATATAAACCTTGTCCTACATTGTACTGTACTGAAAGTCACTGGTTTCTTGTTCACTTATTTATGTACTATGTAAGGCGCTGCGGAACATTTGTGGTGCCATATAAATAAAGGATAATAATAATAATCTAGTGCCTCAGAGGTACAGTACTAGACCTGTCCCTGGTGAATATGGAACACCCCAAAGTGGGTTGGTTTATACATTTATAGAGTAGCTGTATCTAAAATACAATTCTACCAACGTGGCATGATGGGTAAGATAGTGCTAATAATCAGCTTATACAATATGATGCCGGACGTCGGAATCCTGACTCTGTACTAAAGATAGGAGTCTAAATATCGACGCCTATCTTTAGCCAGACACCGAACTCCCGATGCCCGGCATCCCGAATGAGGGTAAGCGGGTCTGTTAGCTGTGGGGGGAGGGAGGGGGGGTTAGTTTTAGGCAGCCCTGGGGGGACTTAGGGTTAGGCACCCCCCGAGGAGGGTTAGGCTAGAGGAAGGGGGGGTTAGGGTTAGGCACTGGAGGGAGGTTAGGATTAGGTACCCCCCCAAGAGTGTAAGGTTTAGGGTGCGGGAAAGGGGGGTTAGGCATCACCGGGGGGAGGTTAGGGTTAGGCATCACTGGGGGGAGGTTATTGTTAGGCACCACTAAGGGAGGGCTAGGGGGGGAGACAGGGGAGGGTTAGGGTACTTACCAGCCCCAGTCGGGATCCTGACTGTTCGGGCTTCCAGCGACGGTATTTAGTCACCCGGCAATACATCCGGCAGCATTACATTCCGATTCCGGTACAAGAGCTGTCACTGAGAACAGTTTCAAAAAGTTGGCAGCTGTTGAAGAGAAAGAACAGCAATTCATTGTTCTGGGAATTTGCCTTTTTTTAATTTAAACAATTTTGGACTTCAACAACTATTATTGTCCCTAGTGTCGTTTTCTTACTTTTGTTTTGCTGTAGTGTTTTTCTGTGACTTACAGTAAGTAATTTACCTGTGTTCCCCTGCAGTTTTTTGCTTGCTGAGAGTGATGTGAAACTCCAGGTGTGTAATTGTAACACTAATTGTCATTTTTGTTGTCATGCATGTCAGTGTAGATTAGTGCTAATGTATTCAATTACAAAATATATTATTAATATAGTAATGCAGGGCCTGATTCATAGACGGACGCTAATGTGATCGCAACTGCATATTCCTACGCAACGCAGTTGAGAAAATATGCAAATGTTAGCAAAGATCACCTGAGCATAAAGACGCCCACTGCTGCCTTCTCACCTGCGTGCGACTACGCATATCTACGTAAACATCGGTAACATGGAAGTACATCGGCGGGCGTCTTTCCCTTGCGGCAGGTCTGACCTCAGCCCTGGCAGCTCTTCTGACACGCAGAGCTGCGTATGCAATAGCAGTGGCTAATTTCTGCACGCCCATGTAACGGCGTTTAAACGGACAGGCACGCCTGCATTTTTGTGACCACTCCGTTACCACCTTCAAACGCTGGCAGTCTCACTCACTTGGCGATGGATTCCTCTGTGCGTGAGTGATCGCTATGTGACCACAGCGCACGCGCAATGGCAAACAATCGCTCGATCTGCGAGAAAATTGCATTAGCGTCCGTCTCTGAATCAGGCAAGATGCATTTCTATAAAGAAAGTTGATCACTTAGCTGGCGATGTTGCATGCAGAAGTGCTTCAGCTGGCAAGGTCGCATAACATGTGACCTCGCCGCCCTGCTGGGTGCCACGGCTTTAGAAGAGGAGATCTGTTTTGCACCAGTGCAGATCGGATCTCCTCTGACTCTCCGGAGTTGGCAGTCAGAGATCATTATCATATTCTGTGCTGCTTCGTACACCGAGCCTCATGTTCAGTGTCCTAGCAGTGCTTGGAGAAGGACAACTATCCTGATTCATACAGGCCACCCATGGCTCCCCAGGAGGTAGGTCCATGACCCAACTTTCAGACATTAAAAGCAATAATTATTATCACTATGAGACTCCCATCAGCTCTCCCTTTTTTCAGGACTTAGTTGTTGCCTAATGGGATAAAACAGTGCAAACAGACGTGACCTTAAAGCAAAGGGCCTGTGAGATGAACAGAATGATGCTGAGATGCCAGGATGGAAAATGGAAGTTGACTGCGGTGGAATAATATCAGCTCAGGCTTTCTAGGTTTCATTTTAGCTACCTGTGAGTCACCAATGTGACATTAGCTGAACATCATTTGGAGGACTTAGTTAATATAGGGCCTTACTTATCAAAGAGTTTTATCATTTACAACGAGCAATAAAGCTCATTGTGTATGATAATGGTGCTCCAGCCAATCATCTCCCAACTGTCATCTGTTTGAAAAATGACAGTTGGTTGGCTGGTGCACCATTTATCATACGCAACGAGTTTTAATGCTCGTTCTGAATGATAAAACTCGTTGATAAATGAGGCCCTAGACGGAGTGACTACAGGGTAGGAGAAGAAGCAGATATCAATGTTTCCACTGTGAAATATTTCTAAAGCCGGTTATTTAATTCACAGATCTGGCGCTCGCATTGGCGTAGTCAGAAGAAAGGGTGACTATCAATTGTATGATGGGAGTGTACCTGTTGTAGGAAAACTTCAAGGCACCCATTTGAGGGACATTTATAGCATTTGATATATTATTTATATAATTGTAGTTTTAATAAAGGTGTTTTTAGTCTCTATAAAACCAAGGAATTTGGAAGTCAGGGCATGATTTGCTACCCTTTGTCTTTACCCTAAGGCAGTGGTTCCAAAACAGGGGTGCCATGGGGCTCTTACAGGGCTGCCACAGGGTGGTGTTCCAAGACATAATAAAACAATTTATGGCCATTATGATAGGCAAAACCAGAGCTAGTGGCTGCCAATCATAAAATATGTGGACATACAGAATGACAACCCTGTCCACCACCACATAACTGGACCTAAGGAGGACAAATAAACACAATTTACTTAATTTAATAACTTTTGCAGCATTTCTCAATAAAAAACTTTTGGCCTAAGGGTCCTTTGTAAAAAATGCTGATACTCTAGGGTGCAATGCTTCCAAAAAGTTTAGGAACCACTGGTCTGACCAATTCTCATCTTTCAGGCTTCTGGTACACTTAGCATATAGGAGAATGGATTTTGCGATATTGGTTTATCATATGTCTACAATCTATGTTTCTCCTAATCGTACTTTAACTCTTGTTTTATTGCATTTTCCAGTAAAATTATTTGCTCGGAAGAATCAGGTTTTGTGCATGGCACACTGCTGGCAAGTCCATCATTTGTGTATCCAGATGGACAGCATATAACGTGACAGGGATAGACTGGGGCTGCAAGACAGCCCTGGCATGAATCCCTGATGCGCGCGCCACTGGCACACACGCGCTCACAAAAAGGGGGTGTTGCCTCGACGGATGGGCCGTGGCCTCGTCACACGGCGATGTGCTTTGGCCACACAGGGGCGTGGCCTCGCCACACACACCCATCTCTCAGTATCCCGGCCAGCAAGGGTTTCAATCCAAATAGGACCATCAGCCCTTCTGGCATTTGCCAGAAATGCCAGTCCGGCCCTGTATGGTGACATGAAGTATTGTTAAGAACCTTGAAAGCTAACTATGGCCTTTACATACTATACAGTCAGGTGCATAAATATTGGGACATTGACAGAATTTTCATATTTTGGCCTCTATTCACCACCATAATGGCTTTGAAATGAAAGAAACAAGATGTGCTTTAACTGCAGACTTTGAGATTTAATTTGAGGGTAATTACATCCAAATTAGGTGAACGGTGTAGGAATTACAATGGTTTCTATATGTGCCTCCCACTTTTTAAGGGGCCAAAAGTAATGGGACTATCAACTCAAAAGCTATTTCATGGACAGGTGTGAGCTATTCCCTCATTATTTCATTATCAATTAAGCAGGTAAAAGGTCTGGAGTTGATTCTAGGTGTGACATTTTCATTTGGAATCAGTTGCTGTCGACTCTCAATATGAGATCCAAAGAGCTGTCACTATCAGTGAAGCAAGCCATCATTAGGCTGAAAAATCAAAACAAACCCATCAGAGAGATAGCAAGAACACTAGGTGTGGCCAAATCAACTGTTTGGAACATTCTTAAAAAGAAAGAACGCACCGGAGAGCTCAGCAACACCAAAAGACCCAGTAGACCACGGAAACAACTGTGGTGGATGACAGAAGAATTATTTCCCTGGTGAAGAAAAACCCCTTCACAGTTGGCCAAATCAAGAACACTCTCCAGGAGGTAGGTGTATATGTGTCAAAGTCAACAATCAAGAGAAGACTTCACAAGAGTGAATATAGAGGGTTCACCACAAGATGTAAACCATTGGTGAGCCTCAAAAACAGGAAGACCAGATTAGAGTTTGCCAAACAACATCTAAAAAAGCCATTACAGTTCTGGAACAACATCCTATGGACAGATGAAACAAAGATCAACTTGTACCAGAGTGATGGGAACAGAAGAGTATGGAGAAGGAAAGGAACTGCTCATGATCCAAAACATACCACCTCATCAGTGAAGCATGGTGGTGGTAGTGTCATGGCGTGGGCATGTATGGCTGCCAATGGAACTGGTTCCCTTGTATTTATTGATGATGTGACTGCTGACAAAAGCAGCAGAATGAATTTTGAAGTGTTTCGGGCAATATTATTTGCTCATATTCAGTCAAATGCTTCAGAACTCATTGGACGGTGGTTCACAGTGCAGATGGAGAATGACCCGAAGCCTACAGCAAAAGCAACCAAAGAGTTTTTTAAGTCTAAAAAGTGGAATGTTATGCAATGGCCAAGTCAATCCCCTGACCTGAATCCGATTGAGCATGCATTTCACTTGATGAAGACAAAACTGAAGGGAAAATGCCCCAAGAACAAGCAGGAACTGAAGACATTTGCAGTAGAGGCCTGGCAGAGCATCACCAGGGATGAAACCCAGCGTCTGGTGATGTCTATGTGTTCCAGACTTCAGGCTGTAATTGCCTGCAAAGGATTTGCAACAAAGTATTAAAAAGTGTAAGTTAGATTTAGGATTGTTTCGTTTGTCCCATTACTTTTGGCCCCTTAAAAAGTGGGAGGCACATATAGAAACCGTTGTAATTCCTACACCGTTCACCTGATTTGGATGTAATTACCCTCAAATTAAATCTCAAAGTCTGCAGTTAAAGCACATCTTGTTTGTTTCATTTCAAAGCCATTGTGGTGGTGAATAGAGGCCAAAATATGAAAATTCTGTCAATGTCCCAATATTTATGCACCTGACTGTATATGTCTTTTGCTCAGGTTATTAGACCTAATCTGTCTTTGAGTCCAGTACAATCCTTTCCTTACAGTCTTCTGTTCATTGTGTGGTTGTTTCATTTCTTTACCGTGTGCTGCTTGCTGAATGTTTAGTTTGATTTATACAGAGTAGTAAAAAACAGTGCTCTAATGGTGTGTACCCTTAGCTGCTCCATTGTAATATTCCTATAATATTCCTCCTAATTCACACAATATTAGAAAAATTGTAATATAATTAATGACTGAATATACTAATCATATATGCCTACTCTCCCGGAAGTTGCGGGAGGCTCTTGGTTTTATTGGGTAGTCCCCCACACCCCTGGAAGAGTAGGCAGATCTCCCAAATCCTGCCCACTTCCTAGTGAAGTGGGCATGTAGTGGAGATTATATGGGGAATTTGCCGGTCTGTATGGAGGGGCAGGGCTATAGTGACACAAATGACGGGGGGGCCCGATTAACCCCTGAAGCTGTCAGATGTATCTTTTCAGGCTTCTCCTGGAGAGGAGGTTATTAAAGTCGGCAAGTACGATACTAATATTTATGTTATCACGCTACTCCATGTATCACTGAAAGATACATATGGAAATTAATGTAGCAAGTGTTATTATTCCGTATGTATTTAATAGATAATAGATGCAAACATTATATTACCTGTAAGTAGGGTGTTCTTAATGGGTAATAGATCTGTAGGTAGTATTCTCCAGTACATATAAAATTCCTACTTCAAGTTCTACAATTCCCAATATATTATTATATGACTCACAATTAATGACTCCAAAAATATACTGGTAGGCTAATTGGTTCCAAACAAAATTAACCCTAGTGTGTATATGTGTGTGAGCATGTGGTAGGGAATATATTATTATAATCCTTTATTTATATGGTGCCACAAGTGTTCCGCAGCGCCTTACAAAGTACATAAACAAATAATTTGACAAGCGACTTACAGTACAATACAATGTAGGACAAGGACATGGATAATATACATTGCTACATTGGTGACCATAACACCTAGATATGCAACAGAGCGTAAGCAACCAAGTGTTAGGTGCCCTGGTGGGGGGTAGGAAGTAGATGAAAGTAAAGTAAGGAGAAGCACAAGAGGGGAGAGGGCCCTGCTCATAAGAGCTTACATTCTAAAGGGGAGGGGCAGACAAACAGGTGTGACACAGATGGGGTAAACAGGGAGGAATGAGCATGTTGCAGCAAGTTAGAATGGGAGCTGGAAGGCATTGATGAAGTAGTGGGTCTTGAGAGTCTGTTTGAAGGATTGTAAAGAGGTGGAGAGTCTGATGGGGAGAGGAAGAGAGTTCCAACGGTTGGGAGCAGCACAGGCAGAATCTTGTAGGCGGGAGTGGGAGGAAGTAATAAGTTGGCATGAGAGGTGGCAAGCATTTGTTGAGTGAAGAGGGCAGACAGGAGAGTGAAGGGAGATGAGGTCAGAGATGTAAATAGGAGAGGAATGGGTGAGGGCTTTGTAAGCAAGTGTGAGAACCTTGAATTGGGTTCTAAAAGGGAAGGGGAGCAGTTGGAGGGTTGTAGGAGAGGGGAGGCAGATGTAGAGCATTTGGAAAGGAAGATGAGTCGACCAGCAGCATTGAGGACAGACTGGAGAGGAGAGAGATGACAGTTGGGGAGGCCAGATAGGAGGTTACTGTAGTCCAATCCGGAGATGACCAGTGAGTGTATGAGGGTTTTAGTAGCATCCTGGGTGAGAAAGGGTCTAATCTTGGAAATATTTTTGAGATGGAAACAACAGGACTGTGAGAGGCTCTGGATATGTGGTTTGAAGGAGAGGGAGGAGTCCAGGATAACTCCAAGACAGCGCACTTTGGGGCTAGAGCAGATAGTTGTGCCATCAATTGATAAAGAAATGGTGGGAAGTGTGGTTATATTGGGGGGTGGGAAAGTGATCAGCTCAGTCTTAGACATATTAAGTTTAAGAAATTGCTGTGACATCCAGGAAGAAATAGCAGAGAGACAGTTGGAGATATGAGTGAGGAGAGAGGGGAGAGGTCAGGGGAGGAAAGGTAGATATGAGTATCATCAGCATAGAGATGATAGTGGAGGTCAAAAGAGCTGATGAGTTCACCTAGAGAGGACGTATAGAGAGAGAATAGAAGAGGTCCAAGAACAGAACCTTGGGGAACTCCTACTGTAAGAGGCTGTGGCGAGGAAGAGGAGTCATGAGAGGAGACAGAGAAGGAGCGGTCAAAGAGGTAGGAGGACAGCTAGGAGAGGGCAGGGTATAGATTGTAAGCTCCACTGGGGCAGGGACTGACGGGAATGGCCAAATATTCTCTGCGCTGCGGAATATGTGTGCGCTATTTAAATAACTGGTTACAAATAAATAAATTGCTAACCAGCAGACAGGTTAGAGGAGAAATATGCGCACTTCAGGGATGAAAGACCAAAGGGCAGAACATATACAGCTAGTATATAAAACGTGACCAATAGGTCCAGCATTGCAGACAAAATCAGGCTGCCTTTTTGTTATTCTAACCTGTCATTTTATGCTATACATATATTATATAACAATAAACACATTATATTCACAGCATTATCTGTGAATTTAAAACAAATGTTGAACAACCAATATTTCACTTGACTTCACTATCCATATGAAATCTAGAACCTTATGAGCTAGTTGCGGCCCTCCTGTATCCCCCTTACGTTCTGTGGATTTAGTATATTAACCGAGAGACAGCACAATTAAAGGATTATATCAGGAATTCTGATTACAGTAATTGCCATATATTAGTTTCCTACCTCAGCCAAATTAGGGAGATCTGGGTGATTTCTTGGGTGTTGTGGGGGTATAGGTGGAGGAGGGTGTAATGATGAGAGCAGTTGTAACCCCCCCCCCCCCCCCCCGTCTCTTAGCATGATGTGGACATCGGACTACAACTGTTACAGGACATATTAGTTACTATAACAACAGCTGTAACTGCTCAATCACTTGGATGACACACTTATGGAAAGTAAAGGTCGTGTGTGGATCCACCAATGTCCCATAATTAGGCAGTCTATGTTATTGCATAAGTATTGGTGCCAAGAAAATGAACGGAATTTGTTTAAAATGTTTTTGTTTTTTTATGCAAAAATATACATCAGTCACATTTACATTGATTTAGATCTAATGTTTCATACCTAGGGGTCTATGTACTAAGCCTTGGAGAGAGATAAAAAGAAAGGAGATAAAGTACCAACCAACCAGCTCCTTTCACTTTACATGCCGTGTTTAAAAAATTACATTTAGGTGCTGATTGGTTGGTACTTTACCTCCGTCCAGTTTCTCTCTCCAAGGATTAGTACATGGATCCCCTAGTGTTTATTTATTGTATAATGTTTTAGACCTAAAAGTGCAATATTTGCCATTTAAAGTGCCCAAGTGCTCAGAAAAATGTTTATGGTAGTTTAAGTAATGTGAAGGGCACCATTGTATTTGCCACCTCAGGGCACAGATAGGCCTAATCCTGCCTGCATGACACTTCATGAGCTACAGTAGCAACACCGCTTGCTATAGGATGTCAGATTGTGGGTATGGGTACTGTGATGTCACAGTATATGTCCATGCTGTCATCACATACTTTGGGGATTTGCAAACATGAAAAATAATATTTCCAAATGCTCATTTTATCTTGTTTGAATTAAAATTAAAAAAAAGCATTGGCATTGTATAGTAAAATATTTATTAAAATGTAAATTCGGAAAAGGAAATGCCATACATAGTGCATTATACGTATACATTTACAAATGAACGATATAAGTGCATATGTGAGTACCTGAAATCAAGAAACAAAATGCACGTCTACTGTACAATGTTCTAGGCTTGTCCAATCTACTTATACAAATGGAATATAACTCCAAATATAATAAGAGCTACAAGGTGTAGTATATTCATTTAGAAAGGGGAAAAACGCAAGGTGTGTCCCTCAGTTTATATACATAAAGGGCCTACCAAAAAAATTTATATATGGCTCCAACAATGTTTATTTAGATGTATGGCGCAGACTACAGTTAGTCTTCATATAGAGAGGGCAATATCTCCATATAAATAAATGGGTGGTCCTGAACCCTGAATCTAGATGAACATTGTTGGGGTCATATATAGATTCTTTGATTGGTACTTTATGAATTTATGCTGTACTCTATATATGGTACTTTATGAATTTAATACTTGTATTTGTGCCACAGTATGTGACAGTAGCACTACATCTAAGGCCTACATAATAAGACAGTTTCCTTATATATTGTAACAAAACAATGGACAATACATAGTCTATTTCCAAGTGGTCTAAGCACAACATTGTCTAGGATAGTGGTTCTTAATCTTTGTAAGTGCTCGTACTCCTTCAGTTTTCATAATTTCTTCTTGTGCTCCTTGTAAATTATTATGGTTACTGTATGTTTAATTCTTTAGTTGTAGAAAATTAAGCAGATAGGTCCATAGGAGGTAAGCCTCCTGAGAGGTTACACTTAACGTCCTCAAATCCAATATTAGAAAAATTCCAAACATCCATCCCAGCCACAATGAACAAGTTACAACCCCCCTCCAAAAAAAAATCTGCATCATATATATATATATACACATATATATATATATATATATAAACAAGTTTATTTGTTGGCGAATATCTTACAGAGCTATCAAGGTAAAGCTGCCAAATCTTACCTAGTTGTTTAGTATTGAAAAAGTTATTAGCCCACACAGCGACAATGCGACAAATCTTATATATAAAATTCATTGGTCTATTTGTTTGTTCGGATATGCATTCAGGCACTCCCTGCACCGATTGGGATGAAACCAACGCAAGGTGGTCTAGCTGGATCTTGGCCAGGTTTCAGGGGGGTTAGGATCCCAGTCGGATCTTCCGTTGGTATACGTTGGGCAGCACTTTGACCTGGAGAGCCTGTTCTGAGCCTTCCACTGGATGAAGTTGGACAAAAACTTCAGAGTGGTAACATTGAATCCCCTGAAGACATACTTCAGGGGGGTTGAGGTCCCGGTTGGACCTCCCGTTGGTGTATGCTGGGCAGAACTTTGACCCGGGGAGTCTGTTCTGGGCCTTCCACTGAATGGATTTGGATGAAAACTTCAGAGGGGTGGCAATTAGTCTGGGGTGCCTAATGGAGTGGCTGAGGTCCAGGTCGGATGTCATGGCGGAGTGCGCCGGGCATAACTTTGACCCAGGTAGCCTGTTCTGGGCCTTCCCTGGTTGGATTTGGATGACGTCTCATAATAAAACTTTATAACTTGAAAATTTAAACCCGGGTAAAGCCGGGTACTCCAGCTAGTCAAAAAATTAAAAATCACCCATCCTCCCCAATAAACATCGAGAATATTAAAATTACAATAACTTTATAATTTTGTTCACATAAAAAAACCAGATATACTTCAACCGTAATATGCAGTACACACAGACACATTGTATATATAAATAACCATACACGTCGTCACTTGCATCCAAATGGTTCCTGACCTAAATGTACCCATACATCTGACGTATTTTCCCGAATTGATGATCGCGATCACAAAATGATCGTGATTATCTAATCGGGAACATTTAACATGTAATATTTCAGCGATCCTGCGACGGATCGCTGAACATCGATGGTGGGCGGACGGCGTTTCCACCTGGAAGATCGGCATTTCCGATCTCATTTCTACATCGCGACAATCCGTCGCAGATGTATGGGCACCTTTAGATCTGATATGCATGACTGCTTAAAAACTTACTTCGCACAAATAGGTGGTCACAAAATGTCACAAGGACCTCCAGGGCACTCTCTTCTAACTGTACAAAACTGACAGTGTACAAAAACGGGGTGGCGTGTCTCGCACCTTTAAAATGTACAGGTACCCCTGATTAAGAAACCCTGGTGTAGGAATTCCAAACATAAATATCTCTCTGTGATATCGGAGCTGCAGTCTTGGCAATACATGGATTCCCATATAAAGTTAAAATATATTACTTCATCTGCTGGTGCTACCTCAATAAGTGTTAATAATAAAAATAATATGCAATAATTCTTAAGGGCAGAATATATATGCATGTGTGTAGATATATAGGATCTATAGCTTTCATTATAATTATACCTGAAATTAGGTAAAAAATTATAAATACACAACATTTATAAGTTCTTATTTAAATGCAAATTACTGTTAATTAAATTGTTCTAGTCACAAACAAGGATTGGTTTTGTTGTACACCTACTGTACATATAAAAGCTTGAACCTGCCATCAGCTTTAGAACAAACATGGTTGGAATTTTTTTTTTTTTTTTAATTGTTTCCTTTTTAGAGAAAAAAAAAAAAATGTCAACATGATTGAAATGTTTTTACAATAATATTTTCCAAATCTTTGCATATTGTGCTATTTAAAGATAAGGTGTGTAATCAAAAGACAAACTACAATACGAATTAGATTGGGCTATGCTGGACACCCTATTTTCTCTTATTAAGACTAAGGAAATTGACATTAAAATCAGCACATTCGGCGGTTTATTCATTCCGCACAGAACTTATTAGTATATTGTTAACGGTATATACTTTGCCGCTTTTAATAAAAAGATCCCAATGCATCTCACAAAATATTCCCTTTGTATGGATGCTGGAAATCAAACAGTTACATTGTTAATGAGTCCTGAAAATATTTTATATAATTTTTTTTATTTTTTTTTCCTTCTGCAGAAAAGAAATGACATCCAGGGGCTTTGAACAAAGCTTGTGATCAGGATAAAAAGTAAAAGGCAATTTGTAAAATTATATATGTTTTCTAGACTGAGAAAAAGAAGGTTGAGGCTTTAAAACATGTTGCTATTTCTGCTTGGTGTTAATTGGCTCTATGACAACATAATGAACAGGTTCACAGCTTTCCTCCGATCAGTAAAGCCACCAGTGAATGTTAGAAGAATGTGTATTTTAGCCGTCGGGTTTATCATGTGATGTTCTTGCAGAAGATCCAGTTGTTCCAGTACTAGAGGTCCATGCAAAGAATATTCTAGGTTTTGGGTAAAGCAATGATAACAAGAGTAAAATAGACCTGTTATAGCAATGTACTAAACTGGGAGACTAAATATAGAAGATTTGTAAATACGATGCAAAGAAATGGCAAGAAAAAAACAGTGAAAATATACAGAATTTTTTTCAATGTGGCTGGTGCTTGCTTTTATCTTTTATTTAGCAATTTTGTGTAATATGTCTTACGGGATCCATGGCGGTGCCACAGTTGTGCCATTGTCACCACTTCCCCATTGCTGCCCACAAACAGTCCCTACCTGTCAATCACTTTGCCAACAAATCCTCTCTGGGACAGCTGTCGCAAGACCACCGGAACGCATGCGCAGTACAAAAAACATTGGCCACTTGCATCTCTGAATCATGCCCTCTGCTCATACTTCTTGTGTCTTGGCAAGTTTATATCCCAAGTCTATGCACAACCATGTGCTCCATCGTCACATACCGGGAGTGTGCTGCTCCCAAACAAAATTCTATGTTTCTTCTCCAGCACCTGAACCCATATATAGTCCTTTTTTTTTTTGGTCTCCAAACAGTATACAGGTGGTCGGTCATTAGTAGGTTACCCAACTGTCAGAATCAATGCAGAGTAACTGAGGAGTCCAAATCTTTTGTACGTAGTTTTGTCACAATGGGGTTGATGTATCAAACTGTGAAAAGCATGGAGACATGGGCCAATGGAGAAGTTGCCCATATCAACCAATCAGCTTTGGGGTAGTATTTATCAAGTACATTCTATAAAATGATAGGTAATAACTGATTGGTTGCGATGGGCAACTTCTCCACTCTTTTCACTGCCTGATACATCGCCCCATTGGTTTCATCGAAATGTCTCCAGTTGCTTGGATAAAAGTTAAGGTGATAGTACTGTAGGCTGCTACTAACCACTTCTGTCCATCATTTGTCACTGTGGCAGAGATATGAAACAGACAAAACTCATTGTCCGCAGAAACCTCGGCATGGTGGAGCTTCTGCTAGAAAGATGAAGATTTGGGGGCTGATGTAGATATGAATAAGAGACAGCGGTCACTGCTCCAGCATTGCGCACACAGAATTTAATGTGTATTTTCACCTATATGCAGGTGTATGCATCTTTGCAAGTGGACAGTCCCGATTTGTACACTTGGTAGAAATACCAGTCATCGTCATTAGTGCACACTTGCAACATCGTTATACTTGATAATTCCTTCCAACACATCTTCTGAACATTGCCAATGGGAGTACGCCCCATTAAAGCCCATTTATGCCCCTTCGGTTGCAAGTGGATAGGTAACTGAATTGTGCATTATTCTGCATTGCAGAACATGCACAGTACAATAACATGCAAGAAACACTCTACAAACAGGCGTACGTTCAACCTGCATCATGCCCTTTATCTTCAGGTAGGTCACTGGTGAATGCTATCATGCCTGCCAGCTACGGTTGTACATCGTGTACATACCTAGCTGCTATTCCTCCTCTATCCTGAAGTTACCATTTCAATAGGGGCTGGGCTACACCATAGTGCATGTGCGTAAGCTACTGTCCATTAGTCAACCAGCAACGGCAAGAGGTGTATACTGTATATGGTTATGGACTACTTCCTCATGGTCAATTCCACATATTGAAGGGCAGTATAGGCACCAGACTGTTGTTTCTCCAGTGATGTGTAGTCTGGTCCCAATCAATTGTTCAGACCACAATCATATTAGAGCTGCTCAACTGCCTTTTTCTCCAAGTTGCCACAAACTTCAGGAAACTACATTATTCATGACACCTAATTGAAATAGAAGTGCAGGATTTTGAGGGCCCAATCCTTGATGCTGAAGCAGTGTATCCTTGGCTGTAACTAAATCTGCTTTCTACTCTATCTACCCATGTAAAGTCTTATTCATTGCAATTTATAAATGGGCCTCAGGTATACACCTAAATGAGGGACATATATACTCTTCAAAATCTCCAATTTCCCAGAAACCTCTGGGCCTGCGTTTTGGTTTGAACAGCCCATCCTTTATTATTCCCAGGAAAGTCACTGTACATTTCTTTAAAGACCCTCCTTCTTTGTAGCAGGTGGGCAGTGTTTTATTTATTCTGAATCACCTGCGATCATGACGTCCATAGCTTAAGTACAGTATACAGCTCTGGTCAAGATTATTGGCACCCTTGAATTTTAAGTACATCATGTATTGTACAATATCTCCTGAAAATAAGGAATGTAGTAAAACAGCTTTGGTCTGTAGACACTCGTGTTTGGATAAAACAATAACATCGGCTTCTAACTGCCATGTCACAGGCTGTGTTTGAAAAATTACAGTGAGGAGCTGGTTGGCTGGTACTTTATCTCTCTCCAATGGTTTAGTACATCTGCCCCGGAGAGAGATTAAGTGGATGGAGATAAAGTACCAACCACTTGGCTTCTAACGGTCATTTTACAAGCTGTGTTTGAAAAATGACAATTAGGAGCTGATTGGTTGGTACTTTATCTTCATCCACTTTCTCTCTCCCCAAGGGGTAGATGTACTAAGCCTTGGAGATAGATAAAGTGGAGAGAGATAAAATACCAACCAATTAGCTCCTGTCATTTTTCAAACACAGTCGGTAAAATGACAGTTACTAGCTGATTGGTTGGTACTTTATCTTTACCAAGGCTTAGTACATAGACCTCAGAGACTCCAGGACTATCCTAATGTACGGATAATAGAAGTCCACCTGGATTGATTAAGTGGGTGTGTTTATTCTGTCTCCTCAGTCTGTTATAAGGTATAATAGAAGGACCAGCAATCCATATAAAATTTACTACATTGTGATTCACGTGTATATGTATATTTATCAAGGAAACTGCCCTTACAGAAGCTCACTGAGCCTATAAACATTGTTACTATTAAGATCCTACTTGTTCCTGTGAGACAACTCTCTTTGCATTGCAGTCTTCTAAAAATGTATAATTCAATCCACAGCCCAGTTGTTGAATACAATGTTTCTGGCTTATAGCTCTGCTATTCAGTAGTCCTGAGCCACAGTAGCTGATCAAGAAGGTTTCAGCATTGCCCAAGAATAGTGAGCAGGTACAGGTGCCAGTAAAAGAACATGGTGATAGAAGCAATTACCAACCAATAACTGGTGAGACCGTGGTGGTGTGCACTTGGCAGGGTCAGTCATCGAGTGCCAAGAAGCACCAGAGTGATTTGTGATGACCATTTGCTTTGCTCTATTAGTGTGGAGAAAACTACACGGGAAAAGCTAGTTATCACATATTTACTTGTACTGCCAGATGTCCTCCTATGCTATCACCATCTCAGGATGGCAATAGCATAAGCGATATATAAGGAAAAAATGCTCGATTACTACAATATATATATTTTTTTAATTAAAAGCATAATAATTATTTTAAATTTATTTTCTATGTGTGATCCAAAAAAAAAGGAAATTAATTCTATTGCTGCAAAGCATGGCGATAAAAACATTTTTTTTTTTTTTTCTCGGGTCTATTTGATAAGTACACGCATTACATCACTTTGAATGCTTCATTCATTTCATTATGCCTGATGCATGCTACTGCCTTCTCAATGAGAGGGCATTTAACCACATTGATATGCTGTTAAAGTAATTTACAAATGCGTTGCCACAGGCGCATGGCTTAACTAGACAACCACCTGTATTGTTGCAGATTCAATACAGTGATCGCTTTTCACACATATGGTAAGCAGGGACCAATCAGTAACTAGAATTCTGCTCAATGCATCAACACTAAGTTCTCTGCACTTGCAGTTTCCGAAACTGGAAAAATAAAACCCACAGGCAAGATGCACACATCCTTATATTGTATATATGTCTCTAATATGGAGGGTTCAATTCTGAGCTGCTTTATGTTACACATACATCTGAAGTATGGAGCAGACTGATCCCTGAAATGTAAGGCTCATCGTGGAAGACAAGAAAGCAGCTCACATTTAACACAGATGTGTTTCTACAGTATTGTAGGCTCCTGGTGAAGGATTGTTGGGTGCCTTACAATATCTAGAAAGGTGGTGTGTTATCCACGAATAGTGATCTGCGTTTCATTCAATAACTAGATCACAACCAACTTTATATTGATAGCCAACAAGGTGCTGACACCTTTGTGTAACACTCCTAAAAAAAGCACACTGTTTTATTAGGAAGGAGTAATGTGTTTATTGCAAAGAGGAAACCAAATTAAAAACATATGTGAAGATACTGAGGATTTACCAGGCTATCTCCTTCTGGGATCTCTCTCTCTGCTCCTGCTTCTCTCCCTGTCTCGGCTCCTGTGGTCTCGGTTTTTCCCCTGGTCTTTCAGTTTTGTAGACTCATGCTCCTTCCCATCCCTGTGATTACTTCTGCTTGGACTCCTGCTTCTATGTCGATGATTTCTAGACACTTCACTTTTCTCGCTCGATTTCTCCGGTCTATGGCTTTGGTCTACCCTCTCATCTCTTTGTTGAGCTCTCCAGTGATGTTCCTTCTTTTCTTTATCGTCCATGCACTGGTGGACATTTTTACTGGAGCTATTGTCCCCCCGACCCCCCTCACTTTTCCCGCAGCTAGTTGAAGGCTCATCAGTCCTTTTACTTTTCCGTGACACAGCTTTGTCTTCACAATCACTGCTGTCGTCATCCGACTCTTTGGCAAGCTTGGCTTTCTTGGACTTCTTCCGATGCTTCTTCTCATCCTTGGTGTCAGATTCGCTGCCACTACTGCTAGACGAGTCGCTGGAGGAGCTGCTACTGTGGCTGCTGCTCTTTCGCTTTTTGTGCTTATTTTTGCTATTTTTTTTCTTCTGCAGCTTCTTTTTCTTCTCTTTCTTCTTTTTTTTCTTTTCAAGGTGATCTAGCTTTCTAGATTAGGAATAAACAGCAAAAAATATATAAAAATTAGCTATGTAGACAAGCCGGACAATGACCAATTTATGTCTAGAAAACAACTTTCCAAAGATACTCTTCGACCTTTTACATCATACAACATTTACTAAGTACATGGCCTCATCATCATGACTTGCTTCTGTGATTTACATCAGAAAGCTATTTATTTTGGTTGCCCTTGGAAATGATAGTTCAGCTCTTTGCATTGGATACAAGTAGCAATTTGTGTTATGCAAGGGCAAATAAATATGATAAGCAGAAAAGAATAAGATAATATTATGAGATAACAGGAGATCTTATGGTTAAGAAAGACTAGAAGACATTGCAAACCGGTTATATACGGACTAACCTGCTACATATACAGTGAATGCACTGCACACACTCTGATCCTTTTCATGATGACTAAAAAGAGGGAAATATATTTGCTCAAGAGGCCCAAACAGGGAACTTGAACCATCTGTTACCCATCACCTCTAGTTAGACGAGTTCACCGAGCCAGTGGTACCCTTCTGATTAAACCACATGCAAAATTGGTGAAATGCGTGACAGTATTTTTGCACCAGGTTTACTACAGACGGGTCGGATACAGGATCCCGATGGTCAGAATACCGACAGCGGCATCCCAACATTCAGAATCCTGACAGATGTTTGTAAGTATTATAACTTACGCTTACCCTCCCGTCTCACAGCCTAACCCTAACCCTCCCGTCTCGCAGCCTAACCCTAACATCCCGTAGCCTAACTCTAGCCCTCCCTTCCTGCAGCCTTACACTAACCCTACCCCTAAGTCTCCCCCTGACCCTAATACTTACCTCTGCAATCTGTCTGGATTTTGATAGGCGGGATGCCGCTGTTGGTACTGTGACCATCTGCATCCTGACTGTCAAGATGTTGACTACATCCCCTTCAGACATATATTAATATTGTATATCTACACATCATATCTGTGTATGGCAACTCATCCCAATGGTGTTTACTGGAGAGCAGCATTTTAATAATTGTTCATATAATAAACTACTTTTTTATGCTGCAGCCCTTAACTGGCTTTTAGAGGCTGCATCCGATGCAGTCCCTAGAAGCCAGCTTGTTGATTTGTGCGCATGTGCGGGATTGTGATCCCCTGCATGCACATTTCAGACTGGCAGGACACCCCGATAATAGAAGGTAGGAGCTGCCACTGACAGCAACTGAGAGTTAGCACTGTTTCCCCTTGTTTTCGATTTGCTTTTAAAGACCTGCAAAGCCCTTTGCCAGCTGCTTTTTACACCACCAGACTGACTTTAGAGTCAATTAAGTCACTTTTTAGCAAAACCTTGAATTATTAAAAATATTATTATGTCTTATTAGTGCACAGTAGTTCAAGTGACCAAATGTTTTCCTGTTTACTCTTTAAACTATTCGTATTTAGCTGATCCACACATAGCAGCAAATAGGACAAGAGAACAGATTTCTCACATTATGAGACCACTGCTTTCTGCGTTCTCCAAGTACACTGCATAAAAATTATACACGGCCTACGGTTTGCGATAGTTTTACATTCTTTTAAAGAAATATGTATGTGTAATTTACGTAACACCCACCATTGTTTTGTGTAATCCCAGCATCCCTGCTGTTACAGCAAAGTTAACCAGTAGAGAAACCATTCAAACAACTCCAGCTCTAAATCCTATAATTCCCCTTGCTCTATGCACAGTTGAATACTTTCCTCAATGGACGCGCCAATTACAATATACATTGCCACTTTACAAACGCAAGGATCATGCTGTTAAATCAGACTTCATATTTGTCTGCAGCAATAAAGAACGGGGACATGAAACCGCTTAATAAGGACACCCATGTGGAACGGGTCAATTTGATAAGTTGTACGTATAGTTTTAGACAACAGAGGACTGAATATGTGATTTACAGTGTAACAAAGCAAATTATATGTGACAACAGTAACGAGTAACTTTTTCCCCTCTTACTCATACGATTGATTCGCTCCGGGAATTTCTCCACATCGCATGGGAAAGAAAATTATTAGATTAGCCGCTTAGAGATTCAATTTAAATGGCAGTAGAATGAATTAAACATTGTTGAAAAGAAATAAAATTACATACAGAAGTAGCATTAAAAGTACATTAAACCTTCGTCAGCTTGACAGTCACAGTAATGCTCCCAATTCCATGACACTGGTGGGTAGTACTGGTATGTACCTTTGTCATCTTATTTTGGGTAAGCGCATATTTGCGCTGTGATCGGCCATTTGGGGGCAAGGAGTGGGTCGCTGGTAAGAGAAGATCAATGAACAAACCAATGTAAGTAACAGCATAGCGCACACACTTGTGAGGTTTTGGACACCAACTGGATAATTCTCAACTGTAATACCGGCCCTTGAATAAGTAGCGAGAATACTTTGGAGAACTGATTCAGAGGTGGACGCAGTGTCTATGCCGCACGCATGTGGCCGATGTTTGCGCATGCGTCCAAGTCACACTGCGCATGCGTCACAATTGGCCACAGAACTAATCTGGACGCAGAGAAAGGCAATGTCTTTTGCCACAGTTGCACGGATTTCGGCGGCCATGTTCAGCCAGATAATCTGCTCCTCCATAGGGCTGGTGCAATGTCCGATGGTGCGCCTTAATACGCACAGCAGCGGATTAGTGCCGCAGCGGTTGGGCGTCTCTGGGCCCGGTTCAGATGTGGATGTAATCCGATAGTTACATAGTTGAGTGATTATCGTCCGACGGCACATGCGTCGTGGTCGCACTTTAAATTGTATTATTATGCGGCTCAAATAGTACATATAAGGTTATGGCTTCGTGATGAGTCCCTGGGTGCCCTACATGTTCTATTGGTCTCTCAGGTTTTCCCTAATGCTACACCTCTGCAGGCTTTGCTTGCAGATAGTCTTGCATGAAAAGGCCCTCCACTGCTAATGCAAGCTATTAAAATATGGAAATTGATATCTAATATTTAACAGTTTACAGGATTGGATTAGGACACTTCTTTATGTAGTTTCCCAGTATTGCCCGAATTGGCCTCTCTGCAACCAGGGGTGATATGGGCAGGGGCGCCAAGAGGGGGGGGGAAGAGTGGGTACTAATTACCTGGGTCCAATGAAGCCCCCCCTTCCTGTCAGCTGAGCAGCCCAGCAAACGCTGCTGTGTGCTGAGCTGCAAAGGGAGTACAGCCTCCTCTGCCTGTGAGGAGGGCAACGATCATCCACTTAACGGCCATGGATATGGGGATCTAGAGGTGTAGCTACATTGGGTCAGTTATAGGACACGTCAGTTCTTAAATCTTTTGCACAGCTCAAAGAGCCCATCAACTACCTAATACATATTTCTCTAGATATTTACAATTACGGCATGCACTCTCAGCTCAACTCTCAGATGGTCCTCTCCCCTAATTCAAATATCCTCTTTAAAGTTATTCCTTTTAGCTCTAGGTCCCTGGAAGACGCTTTCCTACTCCTGTTCTCATCTGGTCTTCTCACCATAATGATGGTTTACTACATCTTAGACCACAGTGGGAAAAAGATATAGGCCCCATGAGTGATACGGATTAAGATAATGCTCTCGAAGCTCCTCGTATCTCCACGACTGCTGTAAGATTTCAACAGATTCAACTGTTCATACTACACCGGACTTATTTAACTCCTGTTTATTTGATGAAGTTTGGGGGGAGAGCATCTGACGTATGCCCTAAGTGTCAAACAAGTAGTGGTACCTTCTGGCACCTTCTATGGGACTGTCCGGTTGTCAGCACTTTTTGGAAAAAAGTTTTGAGAGTTCTGTTCAATATAGGTATTTCCTCCCACGCTAGTGATGCCATTGTTGTGCTGTTTAGGTTCAATAGATGACGACGTATTGGACAGATACACTAAGCAATATATTATCAACATGTGTATTCTGGCTAAGGTGTGTGTGGCACAGTCGTGGATGGCACCTATGGAACCAGAATATAATGCTTGGCTGTGCTTGGTTCGAACCCGTTAAACATGAAAAATGTGTTTATTTGCCTCAAAGCTGAGAAGAAATTCGACCGTATCTGGGGCAGATGGCGTGACTAACTCTGCCCGTACACCGTACCATGATTGATTAGTTAGCCGTACGAAGTCTTCCCTTGTACAGGTAATGCTATAAGCAACACTTTAGTGATTGTATAGTGTGGAATTTCTTTTCCTTTCTCTTTTATTTATTTTTCTTTTCCATTTTGCTCAATTTACAATTTTTGGATAATATTCTTTATTTTCTATATAATGGAATATTTTCTTATGGTATTGATATAATGTTATTGTAGTTCCATGCTTTATACTCCATTTGTTAATATTTAATTGTGTATTTATGCATACTTTTTAATTTTTTCTTTCCCCTGTACTCATTTGTTATATTGTATTCTCTATAAAAATCAATCAAAATTACTCAATTCAGAAAAAATAAATAAATACATGCATGAAAAGAAAGCTTAATGAGAATGTTTACAATGTACCGGGAAAGGGCAGCGCTGAAACAAGAATTGTGTGTCTCAGACTGGAGACTGGGAAAGTAATGAGGGTATACGAGTGTAATATTAGCGGGAGTAGGGTAACTCGAGTATAGAAATTCATTTTCAGGGAGCATTTAAAGATTTGTAGGCTGGTAGAGAACTCCATAATTAGTTAGTGGCACTGGATAATCTTGGAGGTGGATATAAAACCTGAGATGCAGATCTCAGAGGGTATGAGAGATGTATGAAGGGGTGGTGGTGTTGAGGGCATTTTCAGGTGAAGATTAATAATCTGAATTGTTTTTTGAAGGATAAAAGTGAACCATCGGAGAGATCTGCAGCAAATGTAGAACTGTGAGAAAGTAAGATCTTGCCGCACTTAGGACGGTTTCCGGTATTGCGGATTGGTGAGGGAAATGTACGAGTATGGCTGGAGGTTGTTTCAGCAGTCGATGTGGGAGATAATGAGAGACTGGTAAAGAGTTTTGGCTGCTCTTGGGTAAGAAAAAGACAAATTCTAGCAATACATTAAAGATGGAGGGGACGTGGCTTGGGATGAGAGAGATAGTAAGTGGGAGTAAAGCAGGGAGCACAGTCAAGGGTGACATCAAGGCAGTAGGGCTTGGGATATTGAGACAATTGTAGTGTTGCCGACCATGAGTGAATTTAGAGGGGATGTGGTGGCTCTGAGTGAGGGAAAACTAACTCTGTTTTGGATTTGTTCAGCTTTAGGTAGTGTTAGGACATCCATGTGGTGGCAGCAGAAGGAGAGCTGATCACATGAGACAGTGGAGATGGGGAGATGGAATGGGAGAAATATATTTGGGTCCTGGTGCGATGTTACTTATTTTTTTGCTTTGCTGCCAAATCAGAATCTGGTCCTGTGTGTCACTTTGTGTAACCCATTCTCTGAGCTCCTCAGTCATGTTAAAAACACGAAATTAAGAGGATTCCAAGACACGTTACTTAAGCATCCACTATCGGGTAACGGCGTTAAGTTTACCAAAGACGTCACTTTCTTCAGGAACTGGACAGTTCAACTGCACCTCTTTAGTAACATTTGTTCATCAATTACACTAAGTATTTTTTTTTCTCGTTACATATTTAAAAACAAGGGACCTTTAGGTTCTCATACAGCATCACCTTTAAGTTCTCATACAACAAGGCTGAAGTGTTGAGATCATCCCTTTATACTTACTTGGTTTATTCTAGTATTTCAGTTTAAGAATGCTGGGTCCTGGCTGCACACGCAACATATGCTTGGTGCGGGCCCATGTCCCCTTTTCTATTCTCTGTGATAGGTTGGTTGGTTGACTATGAAATTGGGAAGGGAACGAGCAAGATGGCAAAGGGAAGGAGACAAATTGGGTGGAAGTTGGACAGAAAGTCTGGGTAGAGGGTTTTTTTTATGGTTGATCAGAGAATTTTTTTTATAAATTTTTTTTATTTTAAGAAGGAAGGGAATGTGGAGTGAAGAGGGAGAAAATGTAACAAGTGAACTACAAAGCATTCATGCAGTGGGTGACCTATAGCAGAGAAGTAGGTAGAGAATAGGGTTGAGTTGAGAGGGATGGGAGCAGGGCATACAGAACAAATGTTTGGTGCAAACTTGAAGGAAGAGAAGGAGAGGAAAGGTTCTGGAAGTATAACTCAGAAGGTGCAGTTTGGAGAAGTATAAAGCTTACTCAGCCTTACAACCAGATATAGAAACGTATAAGATGGCAAAGAGACCCCAGTAGGAGAGAGCTGCAGGGGTTGTACTATCAGAGGTGGTAGGTGATGCAATGAGGTTGAGGGATACTAGAAATAATACATGGATAGACACAGGTTTGTTACAAACAGATCTTGGTTTTCAAAGTGCATAGGAAAAGAAAAGGAGGGTAATAAAGAGATGCAGATAAGGTTGGAGGTAACTTGCCTCTATGCCCTTCCCACTGTCGGTAGCCTCAGCGTGCAAGCCTATGCATAGAGTCCGGCTGTCAATAACAGCTTCGGGCTCAAGGAAAGTGACCAGATACCTTCAGTTATGGTTCCGGAGTATCTGATCGCATCGCACAATTGAGTGCTGCTCCCCCAGTATCACATGAAGCTCCAAAGGGGATCTGTGTCCTGCTGAGCCAGTTGCTTCTGCTTCACTGGCTCAAGTAACGGAGAATGGATCACAATACAGAACGCAGTTTACAAGTTTGCACAGTGCCGTCTTCAGATTTTCCGCTGCCTTTGCAAACCTAGGCAAATGTTTATTATGTGGACGCAGCTCCCCATGCACCTTCATGGGCACGGGGTGGCCAATCTGGGCACACTGGTGCAATACCAAACGGAGTTTACTAATGACCTTGACAGCTGTTCTAGCTACAGTAACCAGGCCTCAGACGTAATGTACAAAGCAAGTACCCATGTGCATGAGGCCTTCATCTAAAATGAGCGTAGATCACCACAGGCAGTTCCAGGTGCAGCCGAGAGTCTTACGGTGGCAGCAACTATTTTACGGCTAACCACACTGGCTATCGGGCACTCGCTGACTGCAAGTGCCAACTGCACACAAAAGCAGCACCGGTTGAAGTGGTCAGTAAGCAATACCACAATTTGAAAGAAACCCTGAAAGTGGGAACACCAGCCTTTCCTGTCATCACAAAGCTACTGTGGTTGACAACTTACAGAGCAAGTGCCCATATGATAAGGCCTTCATCTAAAATGACCATAGGTCACCACGGGCAGTTACTTGCAGCCTAAAATGACCAATTACAGAGCACAATTGCTTACACGAAGCTAGATATAGTGGTCTTCAAAGCTAGATATAGTGGTCTTCTACAGGGAAACACAAGGTGAGAGTCAAACAAAAAATACTGAGACGCAATACACCAAGTACTGCAAAGAGACTAAGCCTAAAATACTAGTTGATGAAAAGTCTTATTTGACCAGATTTTAGGCTCTGAAATGCTCCTTTTATGGTTTTTCAGAAGATACAAAGGAAGTTAAATAATACTTCCTGCAATATCAGTTCTAACAAGCATGCTGGTGTCACATACACTCTTAACCGCAAAAGCTTGTGTCACACACACTCTTAACCGTGAAAGCTGGTGTCACACACACTCTTAACCGTGAAAGCTGGTGTCACACACACTCTTAACCGTGAAAGCTGGTGTCACACACACTCTTAACCGCAAAAGCTGGTATCACGCATACACTCTTAGCCGGGAATGCTTGTGTCACACATACACTCCTAGCCGTGAAAGCTGGTGTCACACATACACTCTTAGCCGTGAAAGCTGGTGTCACACATACACTCTTAGCCGTGAAAGCTGGTGTCACACATACACTCTTAGCCGTGAAAGCTGGTGTCACACATACACTCTTAGCCGTGAAAACTGGTGTCACACATACACTCTTAGCCGTGAAAACTGGTGTCACACATACACTCTTAGACTATGAAAGGTTTTATTTGACCAGATTTTAGGCTCCAAAATGCTCCATTTATGGTCTTTCAGAAGATACAAAGGAAGTTAAATAATACTTCCTGCAATATTAGTCCTAACAAGCATGCTGGTGTCACATACACTCTTAACCACGAAAGCTGGTGTCACAGACACTCTTAACCACGAAAGCTGGTGTCACAGACACTCTTAACCGCGAAAGCTGGTGTCACAGACACTCTTAGCAATGAGTCCTTTAAACATGACCAAATATTCGATACTTTACATACCTTAGAAGCTTTTGTTTTTGTTTTGTTGTGAGGGATTTTAAAAACTCCACTTCTGGATCATCATCATCTTCCTCTGCATCACTGACAACATATACCTGGAGAAAGGAGTCAGAGTAATGTGTAATAAACTGAAGAAAAACAAAGTGAGTATATTAATCTATGAAAACAGTACTGAAAGTGGTCAATGCAACCTATGATCTCTAAAGGAACCAATGACACTACTGGTAGTGCTGTTACCGGTTACTGGTGAATAGATAGAACGGTACACTAACTGACAAAAAAGGGTTACCTCCAATGTACTTTGACAACAGGTACACAATAACTAATGGCTAAGATGTGCCACTACTGGCACATTCTGTACCTGGTGATAGTTTTAAAAATAGTAGAAGAGGGCCATCCTAAGTTTGCTCCTAATCAAGAAAGCCCGGTGGAGCAGGAAGGGTTTATTTCTGGGGATTACATACGAATTACCGCCGGACACAAGTCCGGCGGTTCAAATCCCGACAGCGGCAGGCCGACACGGCTGAAAATACTGATCGTCCCCAGGTAAGTATGAACTAACCTAACCCCCCCTAACCTTAACCCTCCTTAGGGGTGCCTAACCCTAATCCCCCCTCTGCCTAAACCTAACCCCGCCTTCCCCGCCGCCTAACCCTAAGTCCCCCCCGGGGGTGCCTAACCCTAACCCTCTCTCCCCCTAACCTCCCAGGGGGGATGCCTAACCCTAAATCCCTCCCCGGAGCCCTAAACCTAACCCTTCCCCCCCCCCGTCCGCAGCGGCGCCCAGCATCACTTTGAGCAGGCTGCCGGGCGCCGGTCTCCCTCGCCGGGATATGACAGTTGGGAAGCCGGCTGTCGGTATAATGTCAGCCGGCTTCCCCTCTGCATACCATTGCGGGTGTACATGACGATTGGCTGCTAGAAGCAAAAGGCAATCACAGAATGTACATGTGAGAGATCAGTTGTCATGTTTTTGCTGTATAGTACAGAATGAGATTATACAAATAGGTTTGAGAAAGGGATTTTGTATTTCTATTGTCACATTATTCACTGATAACTGCCCATGCAACATGTGCACATTAATCAGATAACTTAGAGTAGCGCCACCACAGACTAGAGAATGGCATGGCCGGCTGTTTCTTCTGTTCCTCAAACTGTTGCAGGATTTCACATTGAGACGAGTGCTCTCCTTGCTGTTGAGACTGCTCACTTGTGTGCTTACTCCTTGTATGACTTTGTAACCGTTTACACATTGCATTGTTATTTTACAGCTCAGGTCTAGTGAAAATGGACCAAAATATACCTTAGCAGTATGAAGTTACCCACCCAGGATTGCAGAATAGAGTTCTGAATCCAGAAGAAGAAGAATATCATGAAGGTTCAATGTTCAGATGTTTTAAACTGTGGACAACAATTAAGGTGGTAGCTACATGTACAGAACATGTCAGCCATATGATAGTAACTGGTTACAGGTGACAGAAAAAGGAAACCAGAAATATGATCATGCTTTCCTGTAAGAACACCGCACGTGCATGTAAGCCTACTCAATCTAGACTTGTAAAGGCAAACGTGTATATAAAAGGGCTAAAGCCCCAGGTAAAAACAACTTGCACACAACACCTACTGGAAGGTAGTGAGATGTTTAACAGCTCTTTTACAAACCATCTCTGAGCAAGAAACATCACCATTACTAAAGATCCTGAGAGACATCTAAACTTGCCATGTCCCTATGAGCTCCAGATGAGAGCCAGCACACTAATCCAACCATACCTGTCCTGTTTGGAGCCCGGCATCCTGAGCCAATACAAGTGGCCAGAGAAAGCTAACCGTAATAATTGGCAGATAGATGCTGCAGCAGTTACATAAGCCACCCATAACCAAGGAGTTCTAGAAGTTGCTGAGAATCTTTTGATGGCAGCAACTATTCTACGGCTAAAGAAACCACACTGGCCACCAGGCACTCCCTGTCTGCAAGTGCCGACTGCACACATGCAGCACCGAGCAGTACTGTGGCCAGTAAGCAAAACTGCAAACAATTTGTAAAGAAACCCTGACAGAGTGGGAACACCAGCCTTTCCTGTCACACAAAGCTACTATGGTTGACAACTTAAGTAAATCCATAATAATGTTGGGTATTTTTCCAGGATAAATAAGAGAACAAGATTGATCCTTGTTTATAAGTCCAACTGTTAGTAGGAAGTCACTCTCTATCATCAAATATAAAAGCAATACTGTACAATGCACAGACAATGTAGCGTGCAGGGAGACAAAGACCAATGAAAAGAGAAAGGACATAAAACATGAATATAACAGAAGGTAATACACTGAACCAAGTTTAAATATCCCCATCCTTTACAAACTGGTCTAATGTGTTTCAGTTTGTATCCATACAGCGCTTTGTCTGGATTCAAAAGCTCTTGACAAATCCATCACTAAAAGTGCCTGTGAACAGATTGCTCTGAGAGAAAGCTTTATGGAGTGGCCATCAGGCAGTGGCTGTGTTACACTTAGGTGTGTTGTTGCTGTGGAGATGTCTGCCTTTTATTATGAATATTCAATTACAGCAATCTCTGCGTGCCAGGATACAAGTCTAATGCACCCACTTTTTATCCCAGCACTATCAAGTCAATGTGGAGTGCTGCCATCCATGATTGTGTCCATCTAGAACTAAATTCCTTTCTATTCTTCTCTTTCAAAGACTCTCTGGGTTTAGCCAGCAGGTAGCACAGAACAAACAATGTGGTAGGAGATGATGGCTATTACTCAGGTTCACATTCTGCAGCCACAGGGAGAGGAGCTGTACAATTTATGCAAAATCCCAGTAGAATAAATTTTTATATTACATATATATTATATATATATATATATATATATATATATATATACTCACACATATATACATATATATACACACACACAAAAGTTTTTTTTTTTTTTAGGAACAAAAAAATATATATTTTTTTAGAAATAAAATGAAAAAAATAAAATAAAAAATGAATATAAAAAAAAAAAAAGCGAAAAAAATTAATTCAATAAATCGAATTTGAAACTACCACTATATAGGGGACATAAATAAATAAAAATAAAATGCTATCATGAGCAAGTTTAATGGCGTCTCACTCACTATCCTATGGATATGTATATTGCCGAATGCTAAGTAGCAATTTGCAAGCAATCACATGTAAATTTATAGATATTTTCAGCTTACTGATAAAAAGAATCAAACAAACGAGCAGATCATTACCTGTGATGGATCATTTACGGTCAGGTTTCTTCCCAGCACATTTTGTTTCAGTGCAAACCCACTGTTTCTCATCTCCGCCATTAACTCCGAGGGGTGCATTGATGGCCCTGAGAAGAGGAATTTTGGTTTCAATGAATCATTGATATCTCGCTACCTTTATTCTGACACCGCTGTAGGAATGTGTTTGAAGCTTTGTTAAGTAAAATCACAGCTAAATCAACTCAATAATCTTCTGCTGGGAAAAGCATTGGATATGATTTTCCAAAATAGCGGCCAGGAGTTTCGGAATACAAAATAATTGCATTTGTGTTTAAGTGAGGAGCCAGATTCTCCTCTTATGTAACTATTACCGAGCAAAACGTGCCCAGTGTATTGTCGGTTAGGACATTTCTCATTACAGGAGAACGTTGCAAAGCATCCTGGTGTTACCTAGATTAAGCTGAGAACCTCTCGCTGCTCGCCACCTAGCACAAAGCAGCCACACAAGAAAAATACGCGACACTGGCTAACAGCTAGAAACTTTCATGTTCACAGCTCAGTACAGTGTTTAAGAATTGCTTATACTTATAATTTAGCTACTTTGCATAATCATTATTAAACTCAAAAGGCTGGCAGCTACAGCTTGCACCGTTTTTGCGGAGACAAATCTGTGCCACACAAAAACAGGCTTGAAATGCCGATTCCATTCTTGTTATTCCTGCAGAAATGGATGATATGGACAAACAGGAAACATTTTCTACTACAGTAGTTCAAATAACTAAATTAAGTTTAAAAGGCATGGACTGTGTCAGCTTGGTTTCGGTATTGAACTGGAGGAATTGTAAAATAAGGATAGTGAGACACCAGAAGTGCAGGTCAGGAAGCTTCACATGGATGTACCAATACAGAAGGCATTATATGAAAATTGAGATATGACATTACCGGTGGTAAAGATAAAAGAAAAAAAAGAATTATCTTACCAACCAAGGCTGTGGAGTCAGTTGACATGTACTAACTACAGCTTCAAAATGAAAACTTATAACATTACTTATCAGTGATTGCATTAACGCATGTACAGGCAGTCCTCCAGATCAGTCTCATGCTGTTTTGAACATATGAGCCTGATCATTATCTTGCACAACATAAACGCTAAAGCTGGCCACACACTAGACCAACTTACATCTAACCAGCCAACTTGTTGATTGGTTGGACTGAAAATCTGGTAAGGAATGGGAGTAAATGATGATCAGCAATTTGCTCCTAAATGCCAGAAAACAGATGAAAATGGTCATCAGACAAGTTTGTTAAATGTTTGATCTAAACAATTTGTTCAAACAACAGTTTTTGTTAATTTTCCAGCGTTTGGGAGCAAATTGCTGTTTGTCATTTGCTTTCATACCTTACCAGATTTTCATTCCAACCAATCAACAAGTTGGCTGGTTGGATGTAAGTTGGTCTAGTGTGTGGCCAGCTTAAGTAGAAGGAGGAGAAAACCAATAAAGTGTTGTTGACCAAAAAAATCAAAGAAAGAAACACCGACACAGCAGAATTTACTTAATGTTCTGAAAAAGTTTTGTTCAAAACAGAAAAAAAATAAATCTGCATAGTGACGTTGAAGTGTGCCTTGTCCACACTGACCTGTGTGAGTGTAATACCTCTTTTAAACCAAAGTTCCAGGTCTGACCCGGGGATTGGAACAGGGGGCCTGATTCAGACCCGGTCGCAAGCGCTGTGCGCTTGCAACCGGGTCGATGGTGGGCCAGTGCGCATGCGCACGACGGAGCCAGCTCCGTCGTGCGCGAGACCCAGATAGCGACGGGCGCTCCATGGCTCTGGGTCTCGCAACAAAGGGGTTGTGCTGTCGATGTTGAGTGACAGCACGCCCCCTTTGGTGGGCGGGCTGGGGGAGTGGCTGCCCAAACTGAGGTGTTCCCATGTGAACGCCTCAGTCTTGGGCCGGCCCCACTGACATCACGAGTGATGTCAGTGGGAGAGATTTCGGCTCTGTTAGAGCCAAAATCTCTCTGGGGCTTGCGGCAACGAGACCCTACCACGAGGGTTTCATCGCAAGCCCGACGGTCGCGATGGTCTTGACCATCGCGACCATCTTCCTGGCCGCTCGCTATAGCTGTGGGTGGTCACCCACAGCTATGCGAGCGGCCAGGAGGCCGTTCAAAAAAAATAGCCCGGCCCTGATTCAGAGCGGGCGGCTCTGAATCAGGGCCAGGGTTCCAATCCGGATCAGACCGGGAACTAACCCCTTTGAGACTGCAGCGCCAACCTAATATTCCCGAGTCGGCACCGTTCACACCGGAGCCAGGTCTGCAGTGACCCGGCTCTTCCAGCGTTGCAGTGGACGCTTGGAGATGATGTCCTCTCCAATCGGCACTGAAGCTGGCCAATCAGGCGGCATGCAGCACAATCCGGGTCGTCGCGACCCGGATCGCGCCGTGTACACTGCAGGGTGGCACGAAAAAGACCCATGGCCAACCCTGCCAACTACCAGAGTTGGATCCCCGGATCCATTTACACCGACAAAAATCCCGGGTTGATGTGCATGAACCTGGGATTTTTAGGTCGGTGGCAAAAGGAGTTTAAGTAAGTAACAGATAATATGATACTACTAATGTTGGTAGTGGCACAGTACAGGCCAGGAATAGGTGAGGAGTACTGAATATTGCAAAATATTCCATTATAATTATCCAATGCTGCCACCACTACCCACGAGTAGACTGCAATAATTACCCCATGCTGTCGTCACCCACTACACTGCGATAATTAAAGAGGCGAGTGGATGGAGGTGTTATGTAACAATTTTCTGAAAAATAACTGTTTTAAGGGATGTATGACCTAGGGATCATAGTAACATTGTTATTTTAATTGTTAGAAGTCTATTTATGTATGGATATATGTTGATGCTATGTCCTATTCCTAAGTCAGTTTTTAGTCTAATAATTTATCTTTAACTCTAAATGTCAGTTTCTTCTAAACGTAACATAACACCTTCATCCACTCGCCTCTTCAATTACCAGTTATCACATGCAACCATCACACATTACACTGCAGTATCACTAGGTCATTCTGCTGTCAAAGTTTACATGTAGTCTTCTACTATCTCATGATCTAAACTACTATTTGAACCTTAATTAAATAATTTTAACAAATTTAATTGCCCTATGGTTCAAATTGTAGTCTAGATAGGAAGCATGTAAAAAATACATTTGCCATTTATAAAGGAGCCGGAGAAAGACAGTAGTAAAATAGACTAATCTGAGTGGAAGGTTTGGCGTACCACAGCCCTGTTACCAATAAACTCAGTGACTGGTATAGATCCCTCCATCAATATGTCTCACCATAAATAATGGCAAACAACTGGTGGGTTTTGCCTCGACTGTCTACCATGTACTCCATAATTGAACCTTTAAAAATGTTGAACAATTCACATGTTGGAGGGACAAGACCCAAAAACAGAGGGGGCAAAGATGACTCCTGCCTTTTGCAAGGTACACCTAAGATTACAAAACAATTAACAGGAGTCTATATACACAACATCGCCAAAAGTATGTGGACACTACTAGTGTGTTAGGTCATTTCAGCCACAGCAATCTCCACAGTGAAACATTATTAGTAGTATGGGTCGTACTGAAGAGCTCAGTGACTTTCAGTATGGCACAGTCATAGGATACCACCTTTCCAACTATCCAGTTCTTTAAATTTGTGAGCTACTAGGTTATTGCAAAGTGGACAACTAGGCTGCAAAACTTACACACCAGCTCACAGAACGGGACGGCCAAATTACTGATGTGCCTGCCTCGGAGTATCAATGCCAGCACAAGATGTGATCCTCAGGGGCTTCAAGAATTGGGTTTGTGTAGTTGGCTTGGCTAGTGGCATGTGGCATGTGGCTTGTGTGTGACTAATTGGGTAGTCACACACAAGCCACATGTTCATTGCCAACCATCGGCACCACCCCTTTAAAACAACGTTAGCACTGTAAGTATATGGAGTGGTGCGTGGTGGCAAGAGACACGGGTAGTCACCCCATAGAAAAAAAAAAAGAGTGAATAAGTTTCTCACCACTGAGCATATAAACGATTTCTTAAAAATATATTCTACTTCACAAGCTATTTTTCAGACAAAGTTTCAAGAGCGCAAAATGCATGCTAATCAAACAAAACACAACTAGAGTTGAATAAGTCCTAAACAGCTACAGAAAAGAAACAGAAAGGGTTGGGACCCCACAGGCTCTCACACCAAACAAAGCCATGAAGATAAAATAATATACAGTACTTAATAAAAGACGGCAACTATTAAAATTTACCAAAAATGGATAAGTAAATATTTAATATATATATCCAGTATGTAGCTCAGCGGATGCCTGCTTTAATATTTAATATATATATCCAGTATGTAGCTCAGTGGATGCCTGCTTTAATATTTAATATATATATCCAGTATGTAGCTCAGTGGATGCCTGCTTTAATATTTAAGTTTCAAAATTTCAGCAACAAAGAACGGATTTAAATTAATGTAAATTGCGGCGACGATTCCGAGTTTTTATCCCTTTGTCAGTATTAAGTACGGATATATGCTTAAAAGAAAACTGCTATACACAGTCAGAGGAACAATCTCCTTGTGACTGGAGCAGATCTGGAACATTTTGTAAGTGTAAACATTTCAAGTCACTATGTACATGAATGGTGGAACAGTGGCCCTGATTCAGAGCCGGACGCAGGGCGTTTTTGTTTTTTGTTTTTTTTGGGGAGTCGGCCTCCTGGCCGCTTGCATAGCTGTGGGTGATGGTCGCGTCCATCGGGCTTGCGACGAGACCCTTGTGGTAGGGTCTAGTTCCCGGAAGCCCCAGTGAGCTTCCCGCAAGCCACAGTGATGTCAGTAGGGCCGCCCTCAAACGGCAGGCGTTCCTTCGGGAACGTCTCCGTTTGGCCAGCCACCCCCCTCCCCGCCTACAAAACGGGGCGAGCTGTCGATCAACATCGACAGCCGCCCCGTTTTGTTGCAAGCCCCGGAGCGAGTGATTTCTCGCTCGCTCCGGGGCTCGCGTGCGCACTGCCCGGCCATCGACCTGATTGCGAGCGGGTCTGAATCAGGCCCATTGTTCTCCCCAGAATTTTTTTCCAGCAGGATGGCATTCAAGAAGTAGCCAGGTGGGGTCCTTCGCAATAATAAAATGTTTTAAATCCTGATCTTATAATGATTTAAACTGGAGGCACTCTCCCCGGCCCCTATATACGCCGCAATGCGAAATGATGGGCACTGGCGCCTTGTGGCACAAACAATTCAATCGTTCCCGGCCACTTTAGACTAATTGAATTCCCCCTCAAATAGTTTTTTTTTAGTAGAGTATCTAAACTATATGATTGTCCTTTGCATACCCTGTCCCTGTGGGTCTGTGGAGTGACAGGCATAGAATGTGTCATCCATGTGCTAATTGCTTTAATAGCCCTCCACTTAGGAGCAGATAGTTGCTGCACCTCTTGGAAATGCACTAATGCATTGACTCCATTACTGGCTGCTCCTCCCATTATATGCAGATACCAGTATATACTGCGGGTGGAGAGGATTTATCAGATGTTCTATTACTGGAGAAAGAACTGGCTCAGTAACCCACCTGTTAATGAACCAATGCAACTCCCTCCCGTCCCAACGCACCGCGTCCCGTCGTCCAGAACCCACACTAAAGTGTTCTTATTGCCAGGGGACACAGATGCCAGGCAGACTGAGGTGACGTCGGCGCCACATCCGACATCCTTGTCCGTGGCAACAAGGACACGTTGAGGGTGACCGGGCAACAGGGAACGCGGCACATTGAAGCGGGCAATAAGTTGTATGGAGACGCGACGCATTGGGGTGGGTGGAAGTACTGGGCGGTAGGCTGATTCTGCCGGGCGATGCGCCCGCAGAAAACAGCCTGGGGAGAACACTGCCGTAACACACTATTATGTCATCACGTTAAAAAAAGTATTTATAGATGACTGTTGGATTTGTTATGCCCCTTCCAAAGATGTCAGTGTTAAGCATTTTCTATTGTATTCATGAAGCCTGGATTGCAACAGGAAATCCAAGATGATGGTTTAGGGCGTAGGCAGTAGCTTAAGATAAACTGGGGCGAAAAAAAAAGTACTTTGAAAGGTTTCATAATATGAATGATGGGTTTGGGAAAATTACCTATAGTTATAATATGCCCAATATGTTGACGGTGGTGATGTTCCTATAATCTTTTTACATGTATAATGTATATTGTGTATTAATTTTTTTTTCCTGTTTGCACTGCTGTTTATTTTGATCTAAAAGTTAATAAAAATGACTATTTAAAAAAAATAAAAAATAAAATATTAGCCAAAACTAAACGACAAAACATTAAAAATTAATATTAAGCTCAATCTATTGATATATTGAAGAGGAAAGTCTTTGATTGTATGGTTGCATGGATTTGGGTTTTATTTGGCCAAATACTACAGAAGTTTTTATGGACTTACAATGATCTATACAGCATGAACTTGGTAAAACTTCTCAGCAAGGTCAAGCAAAACGTACCCAAGTGCTGACGACGACAACAGAGATATATATATATTTTTTTAACACAGCAATAAGTCAAATTTGCTCGCAGAGAAAAGTGCAAAGAGCAGGGAGCACCAGTCAGAGGTACGAGCCAATGCTAGTTTAAAAGTTGTGTCTCACTGATCTTTTTACCCCCAGACTTTTACCATTTGCCTTATAATTGTTGCCTGGAGTTTCTGCCTTTCCTTTCATACCCATTGTCGCCTGCTGTCACTAGGGTCACCACACATCTATAGCGCAGGAAGGAGAGCAGACTGGTATATGAATAAGCTCTTTAAGAAGAATGTAAACTAATCCTTTATGATATTTCTGAACTTTCCCAACACCGAGCCATCATGTGGCGTTACCTTACAGGTCTTTTTCATCATTCGAAGTCTCTGATTTCTGATTCTTGTAGGATCCAGGTTGGGCTTCATCAAGACAGACTCCTCATGCTGTCGGGTTACGACCTTCACCATAGCAGTGTGTATTTTCAGATTTACCCTAGTGTGTTCTTTCTGTGCTCTGATATGTTATCAAAAAGTACCATTCGGCTGGCTGGAATATATATTGCAGTCAGCAGGGCGGTTTAAGAGGACTACGGCGAAAATTATGCCACATTTATACATCAGGGAGAATGGTCAAGCGCTTCAGACCATTAACAGGTTATTTTATAGAGTCATTAAGCTTCCGAACACTCCATCAATGGACCGCATCCTCCAAAATATGAGGGACATTCGTAAACATCAACGGAGAAGAGGGCAACTGTAATTAGATGTTACAATTTAAACTAGAGATATATAAAATCTGAAACAGCAAATATATCTTCAGACAATACATCTATGTCATTAGTTGAAGAGTAGGACATTAAGGGGTCTATTTACTAAGCCTTGGATGGAGATCAAGTGAATGGAGATCACGTACCAACCAATCAGCTAACTGCCATGTCTCAGGTTGTGTTTGAAAAGTGACAGTTAGGAGCTGGTTGGTACGTTATCTCTGTCCACTTTCTCTCTCTGCAAAGCTTAGTACATACACCCCTTTGTCTAGACAGTGTAGCAACATGCATCAATAGTACAGATGTTTCCTCATTCGCCTAGCGTTTAGATGAATGACTTTGATGCCGCACCACGGATAGCAGTTTCAGACTTTTGCATTTTAGTGTCTGTTTTGCACCGCAGCTGCACACCAACAGACTTGTAGTGTGCTGGGGGCTTAGAAGTTGAGCTTTTCCAGCAACCATGACAGTGTGAATTTGCACAAGGCTGCGTGGCGCAGTCATATCGGTCACGGTTTCTTGTTTTCTCAGATTAGAATATTTTACACAGCTATAGCACACAATATAGATAACAGCGCTGAAGCATACATTACAGAGACTAAAGTAAAATCTGTAAGTAATTGTAATATTTCAACAAGTCACATATAAATTATGGTAGATCATAAAACGGCAGGAATTGAATCATATAAAAATACATATCCATAGCCAGCACTCATATGAGCATATCTACCACGACCAACCAAGGGAGCCGATATATTTTTACCAGAGTCTAAATCTAGAACGGAATCCTCCGATGTAAACAGTCTCACTGTAAGTTCCGTTTCCCACAGAATTAGCAACAGCATGGACGGCACGGAGTATCACAAGATGCGGTAACCAAGGTAGAAGGAATGACCACACCGCACACCGCCTTGAAAGGCATAGTATTAGATAGAGTCAATCACCAAATAATTAGGCTCACCGATCACGTCCTAGGGAGCGGTGTGTCCCCTAAGCTGGCACGCTGAGAGGCTGGGACAGGATGTTAATCAGCACGGCTCGCTGGATGGAAGGTAGGTCAACACAGGTCGTGTTTCAACTGGCTGGATATTAGAACTGTGTTCCTGCACACATTAGATGAGAACAAGCAGCAAGGCCTGACGCGTTTCCCCGTGGCTCCACCCACGGCTTCGTCAGAGGCAGATACCGCTGTGTCCAAAGACGTCCATTAAATAGAGCTCCTTATGCATAAATATGTGACACCTGAAACTATTTGCTGTCCAAAATCACAGAACAAGATACATTTCATAACAATGTTAGTCTCTATAGAAAAAACAACCTTTTAAGGAATAGAGGGCAATCAATCTTAAGGTGCCCATCCACTAGACCAGCGGTGGCCAACCTGTGGCTCTTGAGCCAGATGCGGCTCTTCCATTGTCCTGATGTGGCTCCCCTGACTGACACTGACAGCTGGAATGACACATGGAGAGGCTGTTGTTGTGACACATGAGGGGCTGCTGGAGTGACACATGGAGGTGTTGAAGTGACACATGGGGAGTTGGATTGTATTATGTGAATCTGTTTTTTTTTTTTCAATGTATTTTTTGTGGATGTGGCTTTTTTAGTGTATTTTATGTGGATGTTTATTTTTCAGTGTATTATTTGTGGATGTGGCTTTTTCAGTGTATTTTATGTGAATCTTGCTTGAGTCATTGTATTTTATGTGGATCTGTTTTTTTCAATGTTTTTATATTGTTCTGTCTTTTTCTTTCCCTTTAATAGTTACCTCCACGGTGATTGTGTGCGTGTGCTTTTACATGCTCCTACAAAAATCATACAAGGGACGTTGCCTAGCTGGCCCAAGGCCACACCCCTTTTTGCATGTGTGCCTGCGGCGCTCACATTATCTCGGCTCTTTGACATACCTACAGATATTTTTGGGCTCTTTGACTCTGACTGGTTGGCCAGCCCTGCACTAGACGATTAAAATGAGCGATTGAACGATATCATTCGATTGTTCAATAATAGTTTGAAAATAGTTTTCTAATTGTTTAAAAAATTGGTCTTTTAGACATCTATCATTGGGCAAACATGCTGGTCAACCTGACGGTAACGTCAGGTTGACCATGTTAGCAGATGATTGATTGTGCCTACACTGAACGACTGCTCGTTCTGTGTAGGTACATCACAGACTGACAAACGACTGCACGATTACAATGTCGTAATCGTGCAGTCTTTTGCCTGTCTTCTAGTGGATAGGCACCTTTAGAGTAATCAGTCAGCTAGATCTCAATATCACAACAATTAAATAAAAAAATATATATGTATATGGACAATCTCTATATAGCATCCATATACCTTATGAATTAAAATGTGAGAGCTTACAGTGAGACTGTTCTAGGTTTATTACAAGTGTTCGAGGAGACCTTCTACACAGAGGGCAACAATTTCGGACTCCAGCTTGCACGAACTATCCCCACTCTGGTAAACTATATCAGCTCCCTTGGTTGGTCGTGGTTGATATGTTCAATTGAATGCTGGCTATGGATATGTATTTTTATTAGGGATGTGCAGGCTCGGATAGGTTCGAGTTTGCACGTTGAGTTCGGATTTTTCCCTCCAAAAAAACGGAACTCAGAAAGAGGCAAAACGTCATCTTGCATGGACGAACATCATCATTCCTGGACAAAAGTCCAGGAATGATGATGTTCGTCCATGCAAGATGACATTTTGCCTCTTTCTGAGTTCCGTTTTTTTAGAGGGAAAAATCCGAACTCAACGTGCAAATTCGAACCTATCCGAGCCTGCACATCCCTAATTTTTATATGATATAATTCCTGCCTCTTATACGATTCAATTCCTGCCATTTTATGATCTACCATAAAATATGTGTGACGTGTTGAAATATTAAAATGATTTACAGATTTTACTTTGTACCTTGTGCTTTTATAGCATTAGCGAAAAACACACAAACTGTAGGAAAGCAAAAAAAAAGATGCATGGCTTAGTCACCTTTGTGTATGGTGCGCCAAATGGGGTTATTTAGCACAATCTGAGGATAGATGTATGTGGACACATCTGTATGTGTGTGTTAGGACTATAATCTCCAAAAGTATTTAAGTCATTTACATTGTACCATGAATGGATGGATTTCAAGGAGATAATAAAGAGGCAATTTAGATAGGTACACCCTTTTACAATCATACTTGAGATGTAATTGTTCTTACAAAATTGAAAGCCCAGGTGAACATGCAGATACAACACACAGATACAACACACACACACACACACACACACACACACACACACACACACACACACACACACACACACACACACCTTGTGACCAGTGATCGTCACTTCTCAAAACCATCTACTGAGAAGATTCTGACTGGAGGGAGCATCTGCAGAAGGATTAAGTCTTGGGCAGAAGTACACACTTCCAGCTTTGCCAGACGGTATACCTGTCTTACATCCTGTCTTACATACAAAAGGATGAACATAAAACCAGATCAGCAGATGAGACCGGATTTCTTGAGATTGTGGGTGTGTATACACTCTTACAATATTTCACGATCTGCGCGGCAATTGTATAGGTGTACCCAGCTTTAGAGTTTACATTTTATTGTTCACAGAGAAATAAATGTATATAACATGGCCTGTTGGGGCTCTTGCACAATAAGTTACTAATACATTTTCAAATGAGCCAATATTAGTATTGCTGCACTGGGGCCATAGATTCCATTCCAACCAGGGCACTATATGTGTGGACTTCCCTACTTGTGCAGGTACATACATTCTCAACTTGAAGCCTTGCACTATGAACCACAATTTTACAGCTGCCCCAGTGTCATTATGTAATAGAAAATATAACGACCAATGAAAAAAGCGCTGCTTAGCGCTGAAACATTGGTATCTGTGCGATTATGTTTTATTTGACAATACACATTTGACTGTATTAAAAAAAAGGGTCCAGAGCCGCTGTCGCACAGTCAGTACTTAAGTTAAATCAAATGAGTAGTTTTACAGTAAATTAAAATTCCTTTATTATTTGTTTAGGGGTGGGGGAATAAGGTTTTCACTCGGATTCAATTTTGTGTCTATTTTATTACGAGTATTGTTTTTCTAAATACTTGTAACCAGTTGTCATGTTTGCGAAGAGAATGTTTTTTTTTTTTTTATGTAATCTTATTATTCCCTCCCCCTTTTAGTATTCTTGTTTTATTTCTTTTATCCTATTGTGCTATATGTTTTGTAGAAGCATTTCTAAGATTGTATATATCTTGTTATATCGAGGAGTTTCAATAAAAATTTAAAAAGTGCCGTATTTCTTGTTTACTCAGGGGGATACGAGAGAAGGAGAGAAAATGAGAATTGTAAGCTCCAATGAGATGCGAACTACTAAAATATTCTATGTACAGCACTGGTTTTTTTTTTTTACAATATATATTTATTGGTATTTTTTTTTTTTTTTTTCTGCCAAGAACAATCTGTTACACAATCAGCATACATTCGGTAGCAGAACATAAAATATAACCCACACATAACAGATACTAGGTATAGAAATAAATCCACACCATAACAGCAGAAATTACAGCACTGTTATTTTTTTAATCTGCTGGTGGAGTTAAATATAAACTTGCTACCGTGTTTCCCCGATAATAAGACACTGTCTTATTATTTTTTTGGTTCCAAAAAACACCATAGGGCTTATTTTCAGGGTAGGTCTTATTTTAACTAACATTGACAGCCCCTTATGCAGGCCCCCCTGTAGCAGTGCCCCTTATGCAGGCCCCCCTGTAGCAGTGCCCCTTATGCAGGCCCCCCCTGTAGCAGTGCCCCTTATGCAGCCTCCCTTGTGTAGCAGTGCCCCTTATGCAGCCCCCCCCCTGTAGCAGTGCCCCTTATGCAGCCTCCCTTGTGTAGCAGTGCCCCTTATGCAGGCCCCCCCTGTAGCAGTGTCCTTTATGCAGGCCCCCTTATTGCAGTGCAAGTACGTTACTTACCTGAGTCACCGCCGTCCGGGATGTCCCTTTCACTTGCGTGCTGACTGGATCTAATATGATCCAGCAGGCGCGGCCGCACAGGATCCTCAGCGTGCGGGTGACGTCATGACGTCACCCGCGCACTGCATGACTGGGAACGCTGGTCTCTGCAGCGTTCCCAGCTCAAAAAGAAAAAAAAGGTAGGGCTTATTTTCGGGGTAGGGCTTATTTTAGACCAGGCTACAAAAGTAAGGGTAGGGCTCATTTTCAGGGTAGGTCTTATTATCGGGGAAACACGGTAGTACAAGTGTCGGGGGGACCGGTCAGTCACTGTATGTACTAGCCGGCTGCTATACACGTCAGGAGCTCACAGGACGTTGGAGAGGAGGGCACAACAAGAGAAAATATTTCACATTCTGAGAGTCACATGTGCCTTTTATATGCAATGGGCTTGGCCAATCTTTGCCATTACATATACCAGCGGAATCCATATGTACCTGATTAGCCACCAGATGAAGACCAAAGGCTCTACATCCCGACTGGGGCTGGTAAGTAACCTAACCTTCCCCTGTACCCCCGCTAACCCTAAACCCCCCTTGGTGCCTAGCCCTAACCTCCCCACGGTGGTATCTAACCCCCCCCTATCCTCCCGGGGGGATGCTTAACCCTAACCTCCTCCCGTTGGTGCCTAAGCCTAACCCCCTCTTCCCCAAGCCGAACCCTAACCCTCCCCGGGGGTTGCCTAACCCTAATCTCTCCGGAGGTCCCTAAACCTAACCCTCCCCCTACGGCTAACACTAACTTGTCCCAGCTTACCTTCGTTTGGGATGCCGGCTGTTGGGAACTCGACGTCGGGATAAAGATAGGAGTCGGTATTTCAACGCCTATCTTTAATCCCAAATCGGGCTATCCACGTCGGGATTCTGACGGCTGGCATTCCAGACTTCTGTAACTTAACTACACCCCATATCAGCATAGCCATCTTGCTGGGACAGATAATACAACAGTTAGTATCTCAAAGTTAGTGTATGAGCAATCTATAGCCATCTATCAATAGCCACTGATCACATTAAATGCTCATACACACAATGATATGCTGCATGAGCGATATAGTTAAGTTTAAGTGTTTTCCCTGCACTGCAAGACTCAATGTCGAGAACGACATTGAGCATACAAACTTAACGATATCGTTAGCGATATAGTTCAGCGACCCTACCCTCCCTCATCCCTGAACATGCACAACCTGACAATATCGTTAGGTTGCCCTGCAAGTTCAGGCGATGAAAGACATCGGTAACGAAAATCTTGCCTACACACCGGACGATATTGAACGCGATGAGCAATAACGATATCCTTATCGTTCACTTTATCGGCAAGTGTGTATGAGCCTTAATGTCCAACATCTCATTAAGGGTATAGTGGCCGCAATAAACATATTGCAAAACTATTGTATATCACCATTTCATTATTTTTCTTTTCGTGTACTAGTACCCAGTAACCTAATTATTGGTTATATTACAGTTGTTATTAATTTGGCCAGTTATTTATGGGAATAAATATACTCAGTAATGGGTCATTTACAAATACAATACAGTCTGTGCAATCAAGCAATCGTTTTAACCGAAAGCTTTCAAAAATCATATATACATATATTTAAAATTGTGCAGGATTAATTTATGTTTTTTTTGGGGTGGGGGTTTCTCCCAGGGCTGAGAAATAGCCGTCATTAAGCTTGTTCTCCAGATGAACATTTTAAGTGCAGTTCTCACTTTAATTCATCAGTAATAAACCATTCTTTGTGGGGTTTACAAAAATAAAAGTAAAGCAATTCAATAGGATATATAGAACACGGCAATCTTGTTTTATTGCAGAAAGGGTCAGCGTAATTCTGGAATCGCATACAGTGCCTGACAAGAGAAGGATTACTGCTGTGATAAACAAGGCTACTTGGCCTTTAGTGTAGCCATTATAACTATTTTATATAAATGTCATAAACGCACTTGATAAGCTGTAGAGACGTTCCGTGCACGAACTGCTCTTAGTCACTCATTTTATCTGCTCTTCCCGAGGTTGCACAAACAAAAAGATGCATCAAAAAGGACTGCTCAAACATTTACGTGGGGGATATAATAAGGCGGTGTAAAGAACAATACACGTGCCGCTTTCTGTGATGGGTGAAATGTGAATAGTGCTAAAATGTTTCCTGGTGCAAAACATTTACTTTGAGAATAGATTGATGGGCATTTCTGCAATTAACATTTAGACAGCTGAAAAATAACCACGGAAAACCTCATTGGAAGATGGTTAAAATATATATTGTTTAAAAAACACGATGTAATGTTCTAAGCGTATGTATCCAACTGATGCAGCAGCTAAATCTGCTGTTACTGAAATCTGGGAACAACAAGGACAAAAGACGGACATGTTAAAACTTATTTATATTGCACAACATGTTCAGCAGTTGTATTAGAAGAGCAATAATATTCATCAGTCCTCATGTTCAAAGCTCCATACACACTGGGCAATATTTGTAAACGATTTGTCATTCAAATCGTGCAGTGTGTACGCACTATGCGATGAACGATGCGCGTTCCCGCAGGTCGTTAACTATACCTGCAGTAGTTTGTACTTGCAGTACAATCTGGGGATATCGTTAACGATGCCATGCTGCCAAATGCAGCACGGCACCCCCCCCCGCCGTCATTCGTCGTTGCCGGCATCAGCAAGTGTGTATGCACTTACCGATGCCGGCACCTCCGCTCTTTGGGTCCCTCGCATCCGACATCGCTGGGTACATACAGTGTCGGACTGGGGCATGAAAAGCCCACCAGGGAATTGCAATAGTAGGGGCCCGTGAAGGAGCGTAACCATCTGCCAAAGTGGGTGTAGCCATTGAATAAAAAGGCGTGGCAACAATATGGGCAAATAGATGGAGAAATTAACTAGCGATAGACCTCCAAAATGCCAGAGAAAGGGTTGTCCTGATCAGTGCCAGATTAAGGTCCACATAGTGATGTGGGAGTGTGACCAGTGCTGTGTGGGTGTGGTCAGCACAGGGTGTGTGGTTTGTGCCATGGGGGGCATAGCTAGCGCCTACCTTCAACTACTTTAATTTATAGGGGCAGATTCAATTAGCCTCTGTGTTTACCGTGCGGGTAAAGCTCTGGATTTACTGGGTAGAACTATTCAATTATTATGCATTTTCCCTGCGCTGTAAACCTGCAGCTGACTTGTGTTGTTAATCCATACATTCCGCATTAAGGGCCATATTCAATATGGAAGCGAAAAGTCCGTGCTGGACTTTTCGCTCCACATCGGAGCTTTTCTGGGGATAAAGTATCGGGCGCGTGCCTGCTTTATCCCCATATTCAATTTGCGAAAACAGGAGCCTGCGGAAAGATAAGTATCGGGAAAAATAGGGTAATTTTTGGGAATTCATCCTGGGACCCCCCTAATGATGTCCTGACATGGGGGATCACCGTGGGTACCCCAGTTTTTCCCTGCTGAAGGTAATTAGGGTTTTTAAACAGCCGCGGCAGGTGTTTTTTTGTGGCTATGAAGAAGTGATGAAGAATAGCACTTACATTTTTTTTTTTTAATTAGTTATTCCTATCAAATTTGGGGTACGTGAAAATGGGGTTAAGCATATTTTTAAGTCCCTAAAGTTCATTTTAAAAATTCTGCAAAAATGCACCTGCCGCTACTCTGCGCAATGAAGAAAACACCTGCTGCATACTTGGGGACCCCACCAGAATTAATTTAGTTAGTTAGTTTGGCACTTTGTTCCCCTATTTTTTTTTTTTTCACCCCCAAATTTAAAGTAAATTTTTTTGGTGTGTCCCGTTTTTTTTTTCTAACTTTTTTTTGACAGTTTTTTTTTTTTTTTTTAAATGATACTCCCAGGGGTGCAGGCTACTTTTTTGAAGCCTGCACCCCTAAACCCTAGTTCCGCACTTTTTTCGCCATGTTAAACATGGTGAAAACTTATCCCCATTTTTTTACAAAGACTTGTACCAGCGAAAAGTCTTTGAAACTGTATACGGGGATAATTCAAATAGGTGAAAATGACGTCGCCGATTCCGACATTTCGCTCCAAATTGAATATGGCCCTAAGTGTCTGGAGTCTATGGGTTAACCCATGCATTAAGCCCCATAGGGTGCATTTAACGCAGATTTCTCTGCATTAAGTGCACCCTTTGGGGTTTAACACGCAGGGTAGCGACCCTTGATTGAATAGCTCAGGGCGGAGCATTACCGCATACTTAAGCAATAAAAAAAAAAAAAAAAAAAAAAAAAAACTTTTTTTGTGTGAATGGGTATGTAATGTATAGTCTGCCTCTTCTTGAGAGCTAGAATAGTTTAGATAAAAAGAAAAAAATATATAAAATTGTTCACTGTTTATTTCCATATTAGTTTACATCCCACATCCCTAGCCAACGCTGTAGATTAATTAATTAACTTCTTTCTTGGCTGTAGCCTTTTTTAAAAAGTATGTAGCTGCAATGGCAATACTGGACCGGGCAGTAACGATTAACTTACTGTTGGCTTGGGCTATCAGTTTTATTTGTTAATAAAAAAAAAAAAAAATGAGATATGTTAAGAACTTACCTTTGTTATCTCTATTTCTACGAAGTCCATAGGGTTACACAGGATACCTTGGGGTATAGGTGATGACGTCAGGCATCGGTCACCATAGAGTTAAGTTTTCAGCCTCCCAGGATGCACTAGGGTCCCCCTCCTATACCCCGCCACCAAGCCAAGGCATCTCAGTTACGTACCAAGCCATAGGCCGGAGGAGAGAGAGAAAAAAAGAGAGAAAAAAGATCTGGACACACACAAGAATCACATTCTCACCAGAGGGAGACGGAAAAATCGGTGACCAGAGTAAAGCCCATCTGCAGCACTGGTGCGACAGGGCGGGAGTCCTGTGGAACCCTATGGACTTCGTAGAAATAGAGATAACAAAGGTAAGTTCTTACCATATCTCATATTTTCTACTTCAGGGTCCATAGGGTATCCACAGGATACCTTGGGGATGTCCCAAAGCAGTATCCTTCAAGGGTGGGGACGCTCCTGTGCTGAAAGGAGAATCCGCCGCCCGAAGGAAGCATCCTGAGAGGCAAAGGTGTCAAACGCGTAATACCTCACAAAGGTATGGACCGAGGACCATGTGGCAGCCTTGCAGATCTGGACTGCAGAGGCACCACGTCGAGCTGCCCACGAAGAACCCACAGACCTAGTGGAATGAGCCCTCACAGAGGATGGAACCGGCAGGCCTTCATGAAGATAAGCTTCTGAAATGGCCATACGGATCCAAGCTGCCAAAGTTTGCTTTGAAGCAGGCCAACCCTTTTTACTGAAGCCATAGAGGACAAACAAGGCGTCCGACTTCCTAAACGAAGAAGTGCGGTCAACATAAATCCTTAAGGCCCGTACAACGTTCAAAGTGGCCTCACCCACCGACAGGTCAGGTGAGTTAAAAGCCGGCACAACGATTGCGCATCCCCGCCCTGTTCCCATGAAAAATCAAGAAAGGGGGTCTACAAGAGAGAGCCCCTAGATCAGAAACACGTCTGGCTGAAGCGATGGCCAGAGGAAAATTGTTTTAGCTGTCAGCCATTTAAGATCCACTGAGCCCAGTGGTTCAAACGGCGGTCCCTGGAGAGCCCTCAGGACCACAGCTAAATCCCAAGGTGTCACCGGTGGAACAAATGGCGGCTGAATTCTAAGAACACCTTGCATAAAGGTGCGCACATCAGGGATTGTAGCAATCCTACGATGGAACCAGACAGACAGGGCAGACACCTACACCTTCAAAGAAGCAAGGCGAAGCCCATGGTCTAGTCCCGCCTGTAGGAAGGCTAGCACTCTAGACAGACGGAACTCCCAAGGTGCATAACCTCTCGGTCGACACCACTGGAAGAACGTATGCCACACACGATGGTATATTCTTGCAGAAGACGGTTTCCGAGCTCTCAGCATAGTGCGTACTACAGAGCTGGAGAACCCCCTGGACCTTAACATGGCCGTCTCAACAGCCACGCCGTCAAAGACAGCCGAGTCAGGTCCGGGTGAAGACAAGGACCCTGTGACAGTAGGTCCGGTCGTAGCGGCAACTGCAGAGGGATGTCCACTGACAGACCCTGAAGGTCTGAGAACCACGCAGGAGCTATCAACAGGAGCGTCCCTCCTTCCTGTTTGAATTTCCGGATTACCCGTGGAAGGGAAAACGGAGGAAAGAGATAGGCAAAACGGAACGTCCACTGGACGGACAGAGCATCCACCAGAGACGCCTTTTCGTCTCTTGTGCGAGACCCGTACACCGGCAACTTGTTGTTGTGCCGTGACGCCATGAGGTCGATCTCTGGAAGACCCCACCTGTCTACCAGAAGCTGAAAGACGTCCTGGTGCAGAGACCATTCCCCCGGATGAACGTCCTGGCAACTGAGAAAGTCGGCCTCCCAGTTGAGGACTCCCGGGATGAATACCGCTGATATGGCCGGGAGATTGCGCTCCGCCCAGATCAGGATGCGGGACACCTCTATGAGTGCCGCCCGACTTCGGGTTCCTCCTTGCCGATTTATGTAGGCCACTACGCCACGGTGGTGGCGTTGTCCGACGGGAGCTGCGCGGGATGACCGTGGAGAACCCGATGGGCCTGCTGGAGAGCATTGAAAATGGCGCGGAGTTCCAAGATGTTTATCGGAAGCTCCATCTGCCCTGGAACAAGTGTGGACCCGAGACCGCTCCCCAGCCCCGAAGACTGGCGTCCGTCGTCAATAGGACCCAGTTCGCCACCCAAAACGGATGACCCTTGTTGAGATGGGTCGTCTGCAACCACCAGGCTAGCGACAGGCGAACCTCCAGAGTGAGCAACATTGTCTGGGACCTTAGACTCTGCAGCAATTGATCCTGTCCAAATGGAATGGACTGCCTCAGAGGTCTGGAGTGAAACTGGGCATATTCCACCATGTTGAATACTGACACCATGGAGCCCAGTAACCTCATCGCCGAATGCAGAGACACCCGGCGACTCTGCAGACAACTGCGCACCCTCAACTGTAAGGCAGAGATCTTTTCCCCGTCACAAAGATCCTTTGCTGTCCGGAGTGAAATAAAGCTCCGAGGTGCAGAATTCTCTGAGACAGGATCAGGGTGGACTTCTGCCAGTTTATTAACCAGCCGTGCCGGTGAAGTACCGCAATCGTCAGGTCCAAGTGGCGTAGAAGGAGCTCTGGATATTCTGCTAACAACAGAAGGTCGTCCAGTTACGGCAACATGCGGACTCCCTGCAGCCGCAGGGAAGCCGCCATGACCGCCATAACCTTGGTGAACACACGAGGTGCTGTCGCCAGCCCAAAAGGTAATGCCCGGAACTGGAAGTGATCGTTGCGATTGCAAACCTGAGGAACTGTTGATGGCATAAAAGAATAGGGCCATGCAGGTAAGCGTCCTGTATCTCCAACGACACCATGTAATCCCCAGGTTCCAGGGCCAGAATGATGGACCGTAGGGTCTCCATCCGAAGCCTCGGCACCCGCAAAGACTTGTTGAGTGCTTTGAGGATCGGACGGTACAACCCATTGGGTTTCTGCACCAAAAACAGATTGGAATAGAAACCCTGGCCCCTCTGGGAGAATGTAACAGGCACTATAACTCCAGTCTGGAGCATAGTGTGCAAAACCTTCCGCAGTTTCATGGCTTTGTTCTGGTCTGATGGAAGACCCGTGGTGAAGAATCGGGACAGGGGCCTGTGCCGGAAGGAGAGGGCATACCCGTGAGAAACCATCTCGTGAACCCAAGTGTCTGTCGTGGTAACTGACCAACACTGGGCGAACTGAAGCAGGCGGCCTCCCACTTTGGGATCCCCCAAAGGGAGGCCCGGACCGTCAGGCCGCAGGTTTGTCATCGGACTTAGGGGCCAGGCCTGCTTCCGGGGCTTGGCCGATTTTTTGGGGCCAGCCTGACGGGGAAAGGACTGTGCTTTAGGCCTACCCTGGGCCCTGTAAGGCCGAAAGGACGACGTACCTGAACTGGAAGGAACTGCAGCAGACGGGAGACATGCCGATTTGGCTGCCGTCGGCGTGGCTACAATTTTGTCCAGATCCGGACCAAATAGGACTTCTCCATTAAAAGGCAAAGCTTCCAAACCCTTTTTGGAATCAGAGTCCGCCTTCCAAGATCGCAACCATAAGGTGCGACGAGCCGCCACAGCTGCCGAAGAAACCCGGGAAGTCAGGGTACTGATATCTAAAGCCACTTCGTTAATGTAAGTGGCCGAATCCCGGAGATTGCCTATCAACTCGGTCTGTTCAGCCGAACAGTCGGAATCAAAAGACGCCTCCAAACTATCAGCCCAGCGCTCCATAGCTCTGGCTATCCAACAAATGGCCACAGCCGGCCTGGCTGCCCCCCCCCCCCCCCCCCCCGCGAGAGAATAAACGGACTTCAGGCAGATTTCCACCTTATGGTCCGTGGCATCCTTTAAGGAGGACATGAAGGGCATGGGCAACGTGGCACTTCGGACCAGGCGTGTCATATGAGAATCCACCTGTGGTGGGGATTCCCACTTAGCAAAATAATTGTCCGCAAACGGATAAGCAACTGCTAAACGTTTTTGAGGCTGATACCATCTGCCAGGATGTTTCCACGCTTCCTCTAAGTGGTCCACCAATTGACCCGAAAAAGGAAACACTGTGGCGTCACCCTTAACATCTTTGAAAAAGGCATATTTGGATTTTGATACCGGAGGTTCATCATCCTCAATAACTAAAGCTGTGCAGACTGCACGAATAAGGCCGGGTATATAAACCTTAGACTTAGCGTCCGACTCTTTAGTACGGAGAGGTTCTTGGTCCGACAGATCCAGAATCTCCCCATCCTCATAAGGAGTGGACAGAGACGCCACCGGCCGCTTGTGAGGCCGTAACACGGACTCCCCTTGTAACACGTCTGACAAATGCTGCACAGAACTCGTCAGAGAAAACCCACGCGGGAGGGGGGAAATAGGGTGGCTGTGGGGTACCTTGCATGGGTGCGACACCACTGACTGCTGGGACAATCCCATTTGAGGGAACGCAGGTTGCGGAGCTAACTGGCCCACTAGGGTTGCAAGCGCTTTAGCGAAACAAGCCCAGGGCGGTTCCTGTACCGGAGCCGTGACAGTAATTGGCCGCGTCAATAAAAAACACGGCCGACATAGCCCCTCCGCGCTACCCTCCCCCTCTGCTATAGGTACCTTATATGTAGTACACAGAAGCTGGAGAAGAAAATCACTTTCAGACATGATGGCAAGTTTGTGACCCCTCTCACTGATACGCGTTAGTATAGTGAGAGAACCGCCCTGCAATCACCGCACCGCAAGGGTTTTAGCAGAAAGATCAGGGACAGTGAAAAGGCTGACAGTAGAAAGTGAAAGTACAGGCAGCAGACGCTAGCAGCAGTCACATACAATGCAAAGAAATGAATCCCTGCACTATCAGCGCTTATCCTCAACTACGCAGACACAGGGCCTGGTAGGACTCAGCGCTGCATACACAGACCTGTTCCAACGGAGGAGAGGTATGCTGGGGGACCCAGACCACTATGCCACCGATCAGCAGCTTCCAGCAGCGTTCACCATGCTTTCATAAAGATGGCCACCGAGGAGCAGAGAAGAGGCCAGTCTGGGGGAGGAGCGCTGCCACAGGGCCAATCGGCAGGTGCAGAGAAGGCTGTGTGCAACGGGGGAGGCGCCGGCTGTGTACAGGGAAGGCGCGCTACCCTGGCATGCAATTAACCCCTGGGATGCTGCAGCGTTACCGCTCAGCTGCGGTCCGCTGTCCCAGGGGGGTAGTGGAAGCGCAGGACTGAAACCTGGCTCCACGCTGCAGCCAGTCCCCAGGAAGCCCCCTGCTTGGTGACTCCGGACCATGTTCCAGCAGGGACCCACCGCGGGACCCCGCTGCTTACCTGCTGTCCCCCTTAAATCCGGCCATGGTCCCAAACATCTGGGTTCACCGCTAGCTGTGACCCCAGATGCCTACCACCATCCCCGGATCAGTACCGGCTTTCTGGTATCGGCGGGGGTGTAAGGAAGACAGCATGGACGTGCAGCCACAGCTGTCTCCAGATGTGCAGCCACAGCTGCCTTGTAGAAAACTTCAGGGGCTATCATTTAGCCCCCCTCTAAACAGGTGCATCCGACTCCGAGCCGGGGACCAACGAAAACTGAGATGCCTTGGCTCAGGGGCGGGGTATAGGAGGGGGACCCTAGTGCATCCTGGGAGGCAGAAAACTTAACTCTATGTTGCCCGATGCCTGACGTCATCACCTATACCCCAAGGTATCCTGTGGATACCCTATGGACCCTGAAGTAGAAAATACAAAAAGTTTTGTGCTCACGCATGCTCATCTGCACAGCAGTAAGTTAACATTTACCTACCTGTCTCAGTATTGTCATTGCATCTATTTTTAAAAAAGGCTGAAGATTTATGCTCAGCGTGATGGACGCGCGTGTGCATTAAGGGCCTGATTCAGAGTTGGGAATAGAGTAAGGAAGTAACTGTACATCTTGGTAACACTATGATGCACTGCAGGGGGGGGGGGCGCAGATGTAAAATATGCAGAGTTAGGTTTGGGAGGGCTGTGATCAGACTGATATCTAAATTGCAGTGTAACAATAAAGCTGTCCAGTAAATGTACGCATTTGCACTGCAACATGGGTTGCCCAGGTACACAGTTACTTGCTACGTCTTACTCTATTCCCAGCTCTGAAGCATGCCCTAAGTGCACAGATGGAGCTGGGGTCCCGGCAAAAGATTCTTCCTAAATTTGAGGGAAAAGTGTGGGGGGGCAATAGTGAAGACAAACAAAAAAATAATAGGAAAGCCCAAACAGAAGAAAAACACTGTCAAAGAAACACAGAGAGACCTAGGGGAAATGTATCAAAGCTTTGAGAGAGATAAAGTTAAGTTGCCCAAAACAACTAATCAGCTTCTGTCATTTTATAGACGGTGCTGGAGAAATTACAGTTAGAAGCCGATTGATTGCTATGGGCGACTTCTCCTCTTAATCTCTCTCAAAGCTTTGATAAGGCCTGCAAGGTGTACGTAGGGGCTAGCATGGCCAGGAACACTTGGATGGATGAAAGGGCTGGCTGGGACCTGTAGTTCCACGGTTAAAAGTAGCATCGGGAGATGCGCTATTTGCGGGCAGCGTCTTAAGCTAGAAGAATGCTCCCATGTCCAGGCGTCCAGGATAGCGGGGAGGTGGGGGTTGATGAAAGGGTGCACTGCAGCGCATGGGAGTGCCCAGCAATTAAAGACCAGGGCTGCAGGGTGACTCTAGGGGGCTAGCATGGCATGAAAGGGCTGGCTGGGACCTGCAGTTCCAAGGTTGAAAGTAGCGTCGGGGGATGCGCTAATAGCAGGCAGCATCTTAGCAGCGGGGGGGGTTGATGAAGGGGTGCGCTGCAGCACATGGAGGTGCCCAGCAATTAAAGACCAGGGCTGCAGGGTGACTCTAGGGGGCTAGCATGGCATGAAAGGGCTGGCTGGGACCTGCAGTTCCAAGGTTGAAAGTAGCGTCGGGGGATGCGCTAATAGCAGGCAGCATCTTAGCACCAGGGGGGGGTTGATGAAGGGGTGCGCTGCAGCACATGGAGGTGCCCAGCAATTAGGGACAAGGGCTGCAGGGTGACTGTGGGGGGCTAGCATGGCCAGGAGCACTTTCAGGGATGAAAGGGCTGGCTGGGACCTGTAATTACAAGGTTGAAAATAGCGTCGGGGGATGCGCTATTAGCGGTCAGCGTGTAGGATATGTATACCTTTTTGTATTGTCTAAAAGTAACGCGTCAATCTTTTATCTGTCGATCTATTAACTGTCGACGTTGTTGGCGTCGATCTTGGACTAGTCGATCTTTTTTCAGGCGATCTATTAGCTGTTGATCTATTTGATTTCGATCTGTTATTATGTCTATTTGTGTGGTGTCGATCTATTAACTGTCGATCTATTAACGGACTACCTATTTGGTTTGGAATTTGGAACATTGTCTAACTATTAGTTGTTGATCTACGTTGTGTCGCCCTTATATACCTTTCAATCTTACATATTCGATATATATTTCATATCGATCTAATGTTCCGTTCGACTATATTACTGTCTGACTATTGTGACTGTCGAGCTATACTAACTACATGTCGAACTAACCTGGTCGACTATTTTATTGTCGAACAAGACGCGCCCGATCGAATAATCCACACCCGTCCCATCCCCCCCATTCGCGGTCTAAGATCAACCCACTCACAGAAAGGGGCGTGGTCACATTGCAGTGGGGCCCACTGGGGAATTACCAGATTCCCCGGCATCCCAGTCGGATCCTGTTAACACACATTGTTAGTGTGTACCCGGCTTAAGAATGAAGGTCATTCTGGTTTACCATGACAAGGTTATTTAATAAGACAAAGGAAAAGTTAACCTACTGTATTTAAAAAGTTCAAGTTTTATATACACTATTTAAACTGCTATCCGCTTGGTAGAGATACAGCAGGAGGACACCCCCTATTTTGCAGATTTCTTTTCCCTCATTCTCATTAATTTCCCTACAGGGATTTATAGATCTTAAAAATGGTGAAATTGCTGTAGACAATGCAAATTATCTTCTATTAATATTATTGGGCAGCTCGCTATTCAGACGCGTTTTATTTTACTCTGTGACTGGAGTTTACAATAGTGTAAAAATAAACGTAATGGGTTTAGGAACCATAGCCAGTTACTTAAAATGTGACTAGGCCATCAGTATACGGGGTGGTATGGACAAGTAACATAATGGTAAAATCATTGTAATACCCAAAATACTAACGAGGAGAGGATTCCACAGAACTTCCTAAGTGCTTGGACAACTCTGAGCCCCGGTTCAGAGTCTGGCTTATAAGTACAGGTGTAGAGCTGAATGACATCTGAACCTACCTGCTCCATCTGCAGTGACTGAGCTTGCATTGATCCCAGAGAGACCAAACAGTGGACATTCTCGGTCTGTGTTCACGTGACCCCATTTGTGACATTTAATACACCTCACATTGCGAACCTGTAGGCATTGTATGAGAAAATGCGATTAGAGAAGAATGTGAACTTTTCCATAACTCCTCAGTCTACAATGATATATCTGCAGTGGTTTAATAACAAAGTATAGAAAAGAGCTTCAGTTCTCTGGGTAAGAGCTAAGGAAAGCTGTAAGTATGTGGCAGACGTGCATGATGAAAATCACAATTGTAACAGCATCAGAGCATATTTTGAGAAGCTAGACTTCCAATGAGGCCCCACACCGCACACCATCCGCCCAGAGCATACCTAACTGCTCCTACGCAGTGCCATCTTACCAGTGACATCTTCGGAGAGGTGGCGTCGTGTAGTGAAAGCAAAGACTCTGGCACTGTGCGCATATGTCATCTTCCAGAATATTACTGGGAAGATGGCACCACGTACTGTAGGAGGCTTGCCAGAGACAGTAGGGGGTCCCACGTACCCCCCACTTGCCAGAGACAGTAGGGGGTCCCACTGCACATGTGGCCGCTAAGGCATTAATAAGCCACTTATCAGAACTTATGTGCACATTTAAAGGAACGTTAACCAAAAAACAAATGACGTTCTGATGAGAGCTTCATCATGGTTTGTCCAATTAGACAAAAGCCTTGAGTTATATTATCCCTACACATCAGAGGTAGAGGTCCTCACATAAGATATGCCAAGGGAAAACGTAAAGGGACCCTGCATCTAGAAGCAGGGATCCCCGACCAACCCATCTGCTATGTGGTGCTCAGAGTTTTGCTAAATATTACCCCCAAAATAGGACGTATATTTCTCCCTCCCTCTAAGTTCATAATTGTACTTACTTAATCAAAAAGTGTGACAGCTCCTATATCAAACTTTAGGTAAGCTGGGCAGTTTGTAACCTGTGCCGTTTGCAGACTAGACGTCTAAACGCTCTTTCGGCAATAGTAGTGAAGGTGACTAACCAATAAAAGCCAACATCTTCTCTACTTTATTCCATGTTTCCAAACCTAAACACGTCCTCTGACTTTCCATTATTCCTCCATGTTTAGATACATTGTATAGAATTATTTTATGCCCAACATGAAGGCTGGTCAAAAAACGATGCCCGTCCAGACGCCAGTGTTGACAATGGGATGGGGAAACTGAAATACTTTGATACAGTGTATCACCAACAAAATATCACTGACAATGTTGTTTCCATCTTACCACCCTATGTATCATTAGAATGCAATGATTTTTATAGCTGCCCATTAACACCTTCGCTGTTTAACTCATTTTTGGCACTTTTTGGGCTGGCCAGATTCAAACATCCATATCACTATTTGTGCAGTACACACAGAAATGACACTTTGTTCTTTTTATTTCCAGCAGACTCTGATATTCCAGAAAACAGCATTGTTTATGTATCTTCACCCAGCAAACACAATCTACCCAAAATGGTCATAAAAGCTTTCTTCAATAAAGTGTGTTTGTTTTTTCTTTTCTAACCGTCATGAAGAATCTCTCTGTCGTTCCCGTTTTGGCATTAAGGGTGTGGTATGTTAGATCGACAATTCTTACGGCGACATGCATTAAGTCGACAGGAGAATGTCGACATGGCCGAAAATGTCAGCATGCATCGGGTCCACAGGGATGACTTGTAGACATGGCAGAATGTCGACCCAGCGTCCCTGGTGGCCCAGCGGTCACTTACCTGGTCCAGCTACTTATTCTTGGTCCAAGCGGTCCCTTACCAGGTCCAGCTACTTATTCTGGGTCCCAGCGGTCATGTGACCATCAGTTCCGGCAGAGTGATCTGAAGCGCCGGCGTTCTGGTAAGTATACCTGGTCTATCGCTAACCCTATTCACTAAGTGCCTAACCCTAATCTCCACCCCCCCACCAATTTAACCCTAGCCTCCCCCCACAGCCCCACAGTGCCTAACCCTAACCTTTGGCATTCGGAGAATGACGACATCTCTCACGGTGACTTTTCAGATGTAGCGTCTGGAGGGGGAATGGCCTAATGATGGCATCGCACCCCCAGTACAATGATGAAATTAAGCACAAGCCCAGTGACACTAATTATGAAAAAGGAACTTTTAGGTAGGCAGCCTGCCACCCCCTTCCCTACAGTAATGGGTTGTGTCATTAATTGTAATTGTTTAAATGCCACTAAACCGAAGAGTTTATATTTTCACATATGCACAATGGAGGTAAAATAGGTTGTTTAGCGTTAACCTAACATGCCACTGCACGTCTGGTAAATAGTAAATGATTACCTCCCCACTCAATTGTCGTGGACACACCGAAGCTCCTAACATATCTTTAGACCAGTCCTGTAATGGAGGGGGGACAGCTCAAAATGCCTAGAATGATCTCTTGTGATATCAATGGTCCTATCTGCGGGTATGAATCCCCTAATCCAAACAGTGCAAGTCTGCCAGGCCAATCTGCGTGCTGTGATAGAGAACCATCTCCCTGATAACATTCATGACCTGACAGTATTCACAGATTATCGGAGGTGAGTCTACAATGAGGCAGCAATTTTTAGGGAGTAATAAAATGTTGAACAAAACTTTATTTTGCCGTTGTAAAAACATAAAGGACTGGTTTCTACTTTGTATGTAGATCGCCTGATGAAGTTGTAATCATTTGTCTTTTGTGTAAGGAAATAGAGAGCAATTTCAAGGGAACTAAAGAACAAAGACATTAACTCTTGTTTTAAAACCCTGCGTGAGAATGTATTCACACGTGAGAAGTGATTAGTTTGTTTGTACGGGCTAACAGTTTATGCCATTGTGACACTCCTGACAGTCCTTTTATGAACAGATCTGTAAAAATGGGTGGTGATGTCATTCATATGCTGACAACAGTTTATATAATAATGAAATGCTGATCTCCAATTGCCGGTTTGCTTTAAAGTATAATTTTAAACAGACCAATTAAGTAAAAAAAAATGACAAATAAATAAATAAATAAATAAATAGATAGCCATCTACTGCTGCATGGATTCCTATTATCAGGTGTGGTAGAATTTGTTGACATATTCAGAATGTCAACATGGACGTGAGCTCGACATGTTAACATTCACAATGTCGACAGTCGGCATGCATATTTCCATTACGGCGGCGAGTACGCCTGATCCGAACCCTAACCTCGGCCAAATATCAGCTGACATACTATTGTTGACATTCGCAATGTCGACATGGCGAATGTTGACATTCCGTCATGTCGACATTTTGAATGTTGACTCGTGAACATATACACCTATAGTCAAATTGACCCAGGATATTGCCGGGGAAACCTGGGTCCTGGCTTAGTGTGAAAGGGTCAACCTGGTCGCAACCCGGGACTTACCTGGATAGGCTGCGGTCTGAAAGGTGCTGGCCAGGTTATGTTTAAAAGCTGCTCATTGGCGGATGACTAATTTTCATGAGCCTGTAACGTTGGGGTGGGCAATAAGCAGACCCCAGCTGTTGCAAAACTACACATCCCAGCGTGCTCTGCCGCAGATTTGCTATTTGGCCATGCTAAAACTGTTGCAAAGCATGCTGGGATTTGTAGCTCAACAGCAGCTGGAGGCCCGCTTATTGCCCACCCCTGCTGTAACGTCCACTTTTAACGACACACTAGTTCGGCAGGGCGGACACGGGTGCAGTGTAAAAGGCGACGACCCAGGAATAACCTGGGTGCAATGTGCGGTGTGACAGCGGTTTGAGAAGCTGCGACATAGGTTGAAAGTGTTCAATAACCCGGATCAGACCAGGGATTTAGGTGTGATAAGGGGATTAGTAACTTCTGATTACTCCGGGCCAGTCAGGCATATACAGTGAGTACAGATTACTCATCTCTACAACACAAACATTAACTTCCTTTATGCAATAGGATGGTTCTACTTATCCCCAATTCCACTGTAAAGTAAGTTTTAGTCATGTGGCTGTGATTACCAAAGTACATATAGACACACTGATCATGAAGTGCAATAAGTACAAGAAAATAACTTACCTGTATACCAAAGGGCTGATCTCGGATATTCATGTCATCCTTAGCATACCTACAAGTAACAAAAACAAAATGTATCCGTCATGTTGTACAGAATTATAGCCAAAATACAGTTAAAATATCCCACCCTTTCCCTGAAAACCCCCCATTCTGTTACCAGAAGCCAAGCATTGACCCTTAACAGACCATTATTCCTACAGCAAGAGTGTATTACACACCATCCATCACTACTATAATGGACTAATTACTCTAGCTCACTCTTAGATTCAGGCAACTAGGAGTCCAGCAGTGGTGACATATATAATTAAGTAAGCATTATCTAAAGTAGACAACCTTCGTAATAAAAACGTAAAAGACTTGTGTGTCTATAGAAGGATCACTCCTATATCCATTCCCCTTTATAGGATAAGCACACCACAAAAGTACATATTTGTCATAACAAAGTACTTATTTCAGTCAATACAAAGCCTAGACCCAGAAACAACAAACTGATGTTGAGAATGATTTCAAGTACCGAAAAGAACAACAAACAAAAAGCACCAAAAACGACATTAGCTTAAGAGCGAGACATTAGTAAGCCAGATGGGCTTCAAAAAAAAAAAAATATGACATGGAGTACAGTAGAACAGGTTGGATCCATGGAACATTTGAATTTCTTAGATGTTAGGTGACCATCCTGTATAAGAAACAAGTCTGGGTATATTTTATTTCCTTTACACATCTATGTGGCACGGTGGACAGTAACTGCCCAGGACAGCCCCAATGCCCAGGAGGGATGTGACAAAGGGGATACAGGTAACACCCTGCACAGTTCTATTTGGCTACTTCTAAGAGTAGATATATTGTGCTTTTTACTTATTCATAGAACACTATAAAATCCCTGTACTAGTGTGTTACTTTACTATAAAAGTTCTGTATCCAAGAAGAATGTATTTTTTTCCCTTCAGTTACATCCCTGGTGTATTAATCCGCAGTATGGGCCTGATTCAGCACGGAATGCAACAGCGATTGTAGCTGCGTAATCGCACGCAATGAAGCTGTGAAAATATGCTAATGTCTGCAACCGCACAGCCAGCATAGAGACGCCCACTGCTGCCTTCTTACATCCATAATACCACACAGTCCTGCGTACACATCGGCCCGTCACGCACAATTACAGCAGCTCTGACCTGTCTCAGAATTTGCAAGCCTCGTCGCACGCAGTGAGTACTCAGGCTGTATAGGCAATCGCAGTGGCTAATTTATGTACGCCCATGGAACGGCGTTCCAAAGGATAGATACGCCTGCATTTCTCCAACCACTCCCCGAACGCTCACCACTTTGCATCCGCAATCGCAGTGCTATCAAAGTGAGTGCGCAGTGCATACACTGTACGCAACAATCGGCTGATCTGCGTACGCTGTTGCGATTGCGATGCATGCTGAATCAGGCCCTATATCGACAAATATAGAATAGGTTGCGCTACTTCCATTTTCTTTACATTTCATTATTTGGAAACCTGAAGTATGACTACGTCTTTGTGTTACATGTGTAGCTTCTATTATCCACCATCATAAAGTTCTTGGGTACAGCTATTCTAGATTAATTTGGCCAATGCGTCACTTTTCCATCCACGAGCCTCAGCTTCAGCACATCTATGACCAAGGCGCTCCTAAACATGTGCACACACCTGATCAGTGCACTGGATTGGAGGAACAGGTGTGTGCTCAGGTGTGTACCCATGCCACTATTGGGCTATTTCCCTCTCATCACTGCCTTCTCCTTTGTGAGGAAACAATGGTCCCATTCTGTGCAATAGTTCTCTTCTGCTTTTAGCATTCCATAACGTCTTTAATGAACGCAGCTGAGAGTCATCTGCATCTGCTAGCCTTCTACATATTATGGGCCAGATACATTAGCGACGGATTGCCACGATCCTGCAACTCGGCATCACAGGATCGCAGAAATCCAATATATTGGATTTTGGCGATTTGATGATCAAAAAATGATCCCAATTGTCAAATCGCGGACATTTAACATGTGAAATGTTTGCGATCCAGCGACGGATCGCAGAACATCGATGGTGGGAGATCGGCGTTTCCACCTGCAAACGCCGACATTTCCCATCGCATCGCGACTAACAGTCGCTGATGTATGGGCACCTTTAGGCATGATGATGACAATGGTGGGACAATATGCCACACAAGCTAGCCTCAATCTTGGGCTGGAATAACAAGACGTTGCCAGAAAAGCTATGACCAAAGTCTCTCTGAACGGATCAGGGATGAGGAGACATCTTGTGAAATTTTGCCAACCACTGATGATCTCATCACTTTATGCAGATCTGTTTCTCAGGTAAAAAGCTGTATTCAATTAGGAGCGAAGAGCCGTTTTCGCCCGTTTTTTTGTCGAAAATGTCGCCTGAAAATTTATGTCCGTATTCAATTCCAGTCCATTTTCGCCTATGCGAAAAGTCAATGCACTGAAATAGGCGATACTTTTTCTCCACAGAATAGCAGGAGAAAATAAGTGCTAAATCTATATTTTGGGGCGCAGATGTTGGGAAACCACTCAGAACCCTTGGTACACCATCCATCCCCCACCAAAGGACAATTCACCCAAAAAAAGAAAAAAAAAATCCAGGAACACCCCAAAAAACGCATTAGTAATTTGGGGTGAAAATGAAAAAAAAGTGGGGGGAAAACTTCAACAACTAGCAAAATTGACTTCTGGGGGAGCTCTAAGAAGGGGCCAAGTGTTTTGGGATTGCAGGTGCTTGTATGATGGAGGAATTTCACTTTTTCTAAAACTTCACTTTAGAGACATTACAATATGCTAGCACCCATTTTCAAGCACCCCAAATTTGATGGAACTACTTATTTTCTCCAAAAAACACTGCTTTATGCCATTCTTCACCACTTTTACCAAGTCAGCCCATCTTTTTCTGGGGTACAGAGTGATTCCCCCAATTCATCCTGCACTTTTTGCCTGTTTCACATTCGCCGGGTTCCGTCTCCTCCTGTTTACGTGAGCACGCACGAAAAGTTTTCGCGGCCAAAACAGGGCAAAGGTGGCGAAAAGTCAGGCAGGCGGAACTTTCTCGTCAATGCGAAACTAATTGAATATGGCCCATAGTCTGAAAAAGCAATAAGAAAATCTGTTGTTTTCACCTATGTGAGGGCCCTCCTAGGAGAGCTCTGGCCTTATGTCTCTATTGTGGGACTAAGCCTCACTTAGTTAATCTGTGTCCTCTTGAGCAAAGATGGAATCATTCCTTTCATACAAGTACATTTCTTTTTTTATTTCAATCGAAGTTAATTTCATTTGGCATTTCTGGATTCTAGAGCTGCTGGCATTTTTATTACATAAAGTCTAGTATAAACATCTGGAAGCTCCACTGTTCCCTTGGCTAAGTAATTAACTCTCAGCACTACTAACAGAAATGTGAACACATTTTCGTATGGTCCTGACCCTCTTTTTCAAGAGCAAATTTCCTTTATTCTTATTCCTAAAGTCATTCATTTGCCACCTGTAGAAGTACAAGGCTTCAGATCTTTTTGTTTAAAGCTTCTTCCCAGTTTACCTACTGCTTAGAGAAGGAGCCATCCCTAATACTTACTTTAATCCTATGACGCCGATGGAAAACCTTCAGTGTCTGCCTCTTCAGCACCAAATATAATAATAAACTAATATCAACCCTCACTCAGACCTTGTGTTGATGGTGGATCAGTAAAAGCCGCTCTCTCTTCCCTTTGACATCAGATGGTATGTGTGGAGCACATCAGGTATGGAGCTTTGCCGTTTACAAAACTCAATGTAAATGAAGCCAATAATCTGGTAAAAAGTTGTCGACGCGGTGCCGTTACATGCAGCATGTGACGACACATCGCAAGCCAGAGTAATGGGAAAGCAGAGCCCTCTTTCCCATTACTACTATACTTACTGATCACAACAAGTGAGAGTAACTTCAGGTAGAATTGTGATAAAACCCGTTACAGCTCGCCGATGCTTTTCTGTTCCGCTTGATCTTTCATTCTGGTTCGAAAATCATGAATGCCGACACCATATATTATTTATTTAGCCGTTTCAAATCGTGTGGCAAAAAAAAAAATCGAGCAAAAAAAAAAAAAAATTCCCTAAGAGGAACCTAATTTCATTTGCCCCTTCATCTTAGGTGCGTATCCACTGGCAGACTGTGAAACGGCTGCACGATTACAACATTGTAATCGTACAGTCGTTTCACATTCTGTGCTTTGCCTACACTGAATGATCAGTCGTTCAGTGTAGGCACCCTCCCTCATGCCCGAACATGGCCAATTTGTCATTATCTGCAGATTGACCGGCATGTTCGGGCGATCATAGATATCAAAAACGACCAGCATCGCTGGTCGAGTTTGACATTAAGCGACACGATTTGTGCCCGATCAACAAGTGATTGAACAATAGCGAGGTCGGTATCGGTCAATCACTCTGTTTAATCGGGTAGTGGATACCCGCCTTTAGCAATTGTCCAAATAGTTCATGTTTTCCAACAATAATAAATAACTGGTTAGAAATCTCTTTTCCATATATGTAGTGACCCTCTTGAAAAAAGAATTTGTAGTCAGTTACATTCTGGAAATCAAACTGTGCCACGATAGACAAAATGTACCCAGTGGATTTCAGCATCACATTGCAGGGAACAGAGGGCCCGATTCAGAAGGCTGCATTGGCATGCAGCCGCTTGCTGCGAAAATATGCTAATGAGTGCAATCGCACGGCAACAGTAGTACTATACCAAGACGCCCACCACTGTATAAAGCCTCCAACTTCCCATGACATGCATCCGCAAGTCAGCAAAAACATCGGTAACATCGAACCCACACGCACAGTTGTGGTTGACCATAACCTCCCGCACATACTGCTAAACTTCCTGTCGCCGTCTAGATCTCTGTCTACGTAAACAATGCGCTTAGTTATGCACGCCCCTGTAACGGCGATCAAGCGCACAGGCACAGTCTAAGCCGTCAAACTCCCGCTGACGAGCGGTGGAAGTACCCTGTATATGGAGATACAGAGGACCGGCTGAAACGCTGATTTAACCATCTTTTGTGAGTAATTCATTTTGTAGTGATATTATACTGTCCGCATGTAACATTTTGAATACGGGACTTACCTTTACTAACACAGAACTTATTCACATCCATATTTCTGGTTTCCGGACATTCACTACAGATTTTTACCGTTTTGGGGTTCATTATCTTATCTTATCTTATGTTACTATATTACATCCATAGGAAAACGAACCACCATTAGACAGATTACCAGCAGAATATTGAAAGTGTGATCAATATATATTTTCAACATGCTCCCTGTAATATTGCAATTTTGACTGAGATATAAACCAATTGACATGTGTATTGGTATGTTCCCTTGAATGTTACCCATATAGATTGAGAGACACCACAGTTTTCATACCACTAAATATGTTGTATGAATAAATGTATTTTTAATTAATTTTATGAGATTTGAGCTTTTTATCCTTTTCAAACCAAGCGCCTCAATTAATTTCTTTAAAGCGCACAGGCACGCCTGCTTTCGCCCGACGCCCCCTTTCCCCCGTCTCCACCCCCAAACGGTCACTTCCAGTCAATCACTGTGTAATGGGACTGCGTGCTTACTGCGATCGCAGCGGTCGGTTGGCGCATAGCGGTGCATACGCATGCACAGAATGCAAACATCGGCCGGCTGCGTGCGAATGCAGCCTTGCAAACCAACCTGAATCAGGCCCAGAATCTCTCCCTATCACCATGAATTATATAGACAGGCTATCGAGCTGCAAGCAAGTTGCATGACATGCTATGAAGGCTCATAATTATTGTGCCATCTCTTACTTTTCTCGGGGGGCCATCTTCTGCCACTCAAATTTGTATTCAGTTGTCTCCCCCTCTTGCTACAAAGAAGAAAATAAAAAATATATGTTATTACAACAGAAAACCCTCTGTGATAAGACACAGACAATTTACTAACCCACTCCAAAAAATTGAAGGAAAAAAAATTCTCCCCATTTGTAAACATACAGTAACCGTCTCTCTGTAACCAGATGTTGTAAAGTACATTTAAACAGCTCAGTTTTTTTGCAACACTAATGGTTAAAAGCTGGGTAAACACTATACGATCCCTTGCCCAATATAGTGTTCCGTCGCGAATTGGAACGATATATTGTGCAGATCGCATAGTGTGTACGCCTGATCTCGAGTGCCGCAGGACGTTAATTGTATCGCCCCATCTGCTGTGCTGCACAGCAGACGTGACGATTCGATGAACGATGCCATGTTGCTAAATGCAGCATGGGACAACACATCGCGCCAGCGTGCAGTGTGTACGGATGGTGCAATGTATCGTTCCATCGCGCCGTCCTGTCGGCTGGGTACATAGTTGCATAGTGTGTACCCAGATTTACTTTTGCAGTGAGCAGCTCACACGGTCTTAACAACGTAAAGTAACCAAAAGTATCCAATCAGTATTGTGGATTCTGCTAGGAGATACTTTCATTCTGTAATGACGAGTAAACATTTCCATAATATGCAAATTAACATCAGTTGAGGGGTGTTCCATTTAGCAAATAAAGGGCGGATTTCAACTGTTTTCAGCCCCCTTCGCGCCCGACGGAGCTATTCAATTGTTGCTCCTGTCGGGCGCGATCAGCTGCCAGCGCTCCATTTCAGCTCGCAGCCCCAAGGGGGGTGCGAAATGAAATGGGCGAAAAGTGACCTGTTTGGGCGCACAAACGGCACTTTTCGTGATCGTGCCCAGCACTTTGGTCGGGGGAAGCACATTTACGTGGCTTAACCCAAACACTTTGGGCGCGATCAGCGTGAAAAGCTGGAACAATTGAATAGCAGACCGCGATCTCCCGTCACTTTAGACGGGAGATCCAGACCGCGAAACAATTGAATTCCGCCCAAAGTGTCTTTTTCAAGGCAGCAACTCACAGCAGACGAGTACTCAACCTGTCTCTTCCAATAGGGCAGAATACAAGCAGCGCTATAATGTATAGAATGCATTTAGTACTCCTGCAATTTAAGCCGCAGTGGTTGCACTCACATAGGGGCCCCAGAGCATTATTACAAATTTATAATAAAATATACTGAAGTCAGAGCGCTGTAATTCTATTCTATGATGTTATGTTCATCGCTATTATTAGAAGTATAAAATGTAAGACCATCACACAGATGACACATAGCATACCAGGGCAATAAGCAGAGGTTTCTTTTGGTATCATACTTACCTCCTTGGTTTCTTTGATTGACGAGTCACAAGTTGAAAAAAAACAAAAGAAAAAAAAAAGGGAAATTACAAAAGTAGAACCACAGAGAACAATGACAACTTTTATCTACAAATAGTTAAAAAATTAAGAAACATTCTGTCATCTTTCTATATCCGCCTATGAAATGGATGCACACATGAGATGGGTTGCTAGGAATTATATTAACTTCTGGACCTGTTACACCATAAATTGGAATGTGTGTATATATTCTGTATATCTACTAAAACAATACACAAACACTTATGCAAAGGCTTCAGTGACATGCCACAACTGGGGATATCGGGGTACATTAGGTTCAATGTCAAACATTCTTCCTATGTAACCCGGACTGTCTGTAATCCAATCAGCAACAACTGCAGAGATGGTTCAACCAAAAACAGAAAAGTACAACACATTTAATTTAGATCCATACAGATTACATACAAAGAAAATTAATTAAGTTCTGCCAGCGCTTTAAACTATTACATACCACATGATCGTGATAATAACTGTGGGCCTGATACAGAGCTGAACGCTCTGACCAGAGCACTCGCTCTGAATCAGGGCCCTCCTACATTTTTTTGGAGCGTCCTCATGGACGCTCGCATAGCTGTGGGTTACCACCCACAGCTATATCGAGCGTCCATGATGATGGTCGTGATGGTCTTGACCAACGGGCTTGCGACGGAAACCCTGCGGTAGGGTCTCGCTGCCGCAAGCCCTGGGGTGATTTTGGCTCTATCAGAGCCAAAATCACTCCCACTGACGTCACTAGTGAGGTCAGTGGGGCCGGCTTCAGACGGTAGGCGTTCCCATGGGAACGCCTCCGTCTGGAAGGCACCCTCCCGGAACGCCCATCAATCAACATCGACAGCACGCCCCCTTTGGTGCCTTGTAGGAGAAGCTACATATTATACTACCAGGATCATATTATTAGCCACACGTTCTGTGTCCTGTGCTCGCAGGTCAACATTACGCAGGAGATTTTCAAGAAGCGCGCTCCAGATTTCCTTGCAATTCAATTAGAAACGGTAAGTCGTGTATTACGGGCCTGATTCAGAGATTAACGCAATGCTGATTTTTAGGTAGGACAAGTGACTTTTTTGCTATTGCGCATGTGTCAAAGTCGCGCTGCGATTGTCTTGCAATTCCACAAGCACAAAGAACCCATTCGTAAAGCAAGCAAAACAAAATAGGCAGTCAGTGTTTGAGGGAGGTTACGGTTGGTGGTTACAAAAACACAGGTGTCTCTTACCATTTAAACGTGGTTACATGGCCGTGCATAAATTAACCATTGTGATCTCCTACGCAGCACAAGAGCTGTCAGCGTGTCAGGAGAGCCGCTGTATTTGAGACGAGTCAGACCTGTCACAAGGGCTGCATGGCTGGTGAATGTGCGCAGATGTTACCGATACTTACGCTGGTGCGCGACGTTGGACGCAGTTCAGAAGGCAGTAGTGGGTGCCCTTATGCTTGGGTAAAGTTTTAGAGAACATCATAGCAAAACAAGTCAGGCCAGGACATGCCTTTATAAAACTAATCCTATGGACCTATCAGTTCTACTTACGAGAAAGGAAAAGTAGACAAATTGGACATTAATGTATTTGTGTTTACATTTTTTTTCTATTTCTTTAGACTGAGCCATTTAAACTGGAAACATTGTGTTTCATGCCTCTCATAAAACATGACCAGAGCAGGATAACTGTGGTCATTGACCCCAGCAAGCTCTCAAAAGCATCAATGTTTTAGAACAGGAGCCACTGCTGGGAAGAACTGAAGTAGGAGTGGAACAGTTTCTAGATATAAGCAGGTGATTAGCAATAATTAACCAATAACTCCATGTGCAAACTGGCACTGATCAGTGATGCCTGGAAAGATGGCATGTCTATATGAATTGTGTGCATCATTTTGTCGTTTGAGTGAAATGTATTTATTACCAAGGTTAAAGTGCTGATAAATCCACTTTCAAACCTAATAATCCTATACATTGTTTCCTCTATACCTATCCGACATTAGCAATGTACCTTTCTCAGCTCCCGGTGGGGCTTCATACATGAAATTGAGCCCATTTTTCACACGCTCATCACCCAGAAGCAATCTGTTTGTGTGATAAGAGAAACAGGTGGAAAGTTACTTTACAGAGGTCCCACAAGTTATATTATATAGCATGCAAATAACTGAAAAAGGTATTTATTGCTGTTTATTTATAGAGTAATCATATGATGGTAAAATGTTATGTTAAATGATACGTTAATAATTCCATTTGTAATTACTAAATACCTGATACTACATACAAGCAGGACAGGAGGTGTGGACCCTTTCCATTTAGACAGACGTTATAAACCATTTTGGCCACTGGTTCTGAGTTACACCAGAGTTTCTCAAGCTCCGCAATTACAGTCCAAGTGTTAAGGATATCCATTCTTAAGCCCACATGGTTAAATCAAATATGCTGAGGTGCGAAATACGTAACCTGTGCTCAAGCATGGATTTCCTTAAAACCTGGACGGTAACGGCGAAGTTTGAGAACCTCTGAGTTACACAGATGGGTAATGCAAGAACTATGGAAATGGGATACATCTTTAGCAGAGGACATATTTCACTCACCGGTTGTTATAAGAATCTTGTTCTTTTACGTATTGTTGCATTAAATCTTCCTGTTTTTTCTTATCATATGATATTTTCTGCTCTGCCATCCATACCTGGAATTAAAGCATGTACATTCATTCATTTTGATTTAGAGAATAGGACACACACAAATTAGTATCAATGAACCAATCAGCTCCACACAAAAATAATAAGGAACCTGTTCTAAACTGGTGCCTAACGAATAAGGACTTTTCTAATTAACTCTGTGATTTCTATGATCGCCTCAAGCCGCTGAGGTATCGCTCGTTCCTTACATTTGCATGCTAGATCCAGTGACGGTATGCAGAAAATGCCAACACTAAAGGTAGCAAAAAGAAGACAATAAGGGGTCAATTCAGTTACATACAATATAAAATCGCATGCTCCGGTGGAGGGTATTGGCGGCACGTAGAGTGCGCGTCTCCCGGACATATAGCCTAATATTGTGCATTTTGCTGCGCGGCACTCTGCGGCTGTCAGTTTAGCTGCAGGGGTGAAGTAGTGTCCCGTTGCAGGCATTCATATGGCATCCCTATGGCACATCGTCCATACAGCACATGTATTTTGTCTTCACCAGCAATTGTAAAATCAACCATAGAACACTTTATAAAAGGAGATGCCTCATAAGGGTGGGTTTCATTATCCAGAATATTGAAAACATTAAGTTATATAGCGCCAGCATCATCCGTGGTGCTTTACAATTGGGAACAAGAATTCACTGCCATAACACCGTTACTTCTTAATGCCATCCGTCTGGCAAGATTTTCTGGGGAGAACACTGTGCTGGATATGCGTCTGGTACCTCCTGCACTGAATGTGGATGTGATTTGAGTCAGTGTCGCTTGTCAGACCCTGGCTCAGACAGATCACATTCACAATCAATGCAGGAGGTACCAGATCACAATTGAGCCATGGACAATTCTGGCTAGTCGCCGCTGGTCGCGATCATTAAGCACCTGTGGTTGGCCACTGCGCTGTCCACGGTGGGTGGTAATGCCCTCCATTATTATTATCCTTTATTTATATGGCGCCACAAGTGTTCCGCAGCACCATACAAAGTACATTGACAAATAAGTGAAAAAGCAACAAAGTGACTTACAGTACAATACAATGCAGGACAAGGTTTATATACTTTGCTGCATTAGTTATCATAACACTCAAATAAGCAACAGGGCATAAGCAACCAGGTATTATGGTGCGTACACACGGTACAATTAAAATGCACGATATGATCATTCATATCGTGCATTTTTATGGACAATAAAGATATCGTCCATCGACCGTGCATGCAGGCCAACCTGGTCGATATCGACCAGGTTACTATAGTGACCCGCGATCAACGCGCTAGCCATCGTTGGTGGGTTGTTGGTGTGCTGGATGATCGATATCGATCATCCAGCACACCCGGGAGTTCGTTCAACAATATTGTTATCGTTGACGATCATCCAGTGTGTATGCACCATTAGGTGCCCGAGTGAGGAGTAGATGACAGTATAAGTAAGGAGAAGCACATGAGGGCAGCGATTGCATAATACGCGCTGTAGCACGTTTTTACGCGCTGCAGGAAGTGGAGGACCCCGTTTTAAAAACTGAGCATGTCCTGCAGGACGCGCTGTGTGTGCGGTGTGCAGTGAAGCAGCAGTTAATCATCACCGCCGGCGGCGTCTTCTCATCCAATCGCAGCCGGCAGATTCTCATCAACCTATTGCTGCCGGCAGCGTCTCCTCCCCCGCTCGACACAGACCGGCTGGCTGGAGATGGAACTACAGCTCCCAGAATCCCAGTGCCCGCCTTCTGCAGCTGCCGGTAGTGTTAGACACACACACACTGTAAGAGAGCGTATCAGCTGACTCGTTGGAGCTAAATAAAAAAATTAAAAAAGTTCTAGCAGTGCCATTTACAGGTCACATCAGCTCCTCTGTCTGAATCCTGCATATAATCTGTTGGTTTGTGTGACCTCTCTGACCTCATGCGCCTGATCCTCCCACATGAAGCAAGCACAGACTCGGCTCCTGTGTATACGGGATAGCCCCGGTTTATCTTGGCTGCGCTCAGGCATTCCAGCTGTCTGATACTGAAGTGTCACCAAGCGGTAGGACCCGACTATTCACTGACGTCGAAATCCTGACGCCTATCATTATCCACCCGCCGAAATCCCGACACCCGGCATACCGAACGAAGGTAAGCCGGGCGTCGTGAGCGGACAGCCGCGATGGGGGTTAGGGGCTCCCGGGGGGACTTAGGGTTAGGCACCCCCCCTGGAGGGTTAGGGCCAGGTTAGGGTAAGGGGGGGGGGGGTTAGGCACCCCCTGGGAGAGGTTATGTATAGGCACCCCCCTGGGAGGGTTAGGTTTAGGGTGCGGGGAGGGTGGGTTAGGTTTAGGTCCCCCTGGGGGGAGGTTAGGGTTAGGCACCCCTAAGGGAGGGTTAGGGGAGGGAGAGGGGGGTAGACAGCTTACTTACCTCCGTCGGTATCCGCGATCTTCGGCATGCTGGTGTTGGGATTACAACCGCCTGGCTCACGTCCGTCAGTAAATCATATCACACCCCTCTAGACGTGTACATACAGTGTAGCATCATCAAGAAGCAGAATCACCCTGTCCTTGACTCCCTACATGTGCTGATGTGTGGTAACCTGCATATATGGTACTATGGTATACATGGTACCATGGCATATATTCTACAGTATATATGGTACCATGGTATATATTGTACAGTATATATGATACTATGGTATATATTGTACAGTATATATGGTACTATGGTATATATTGCACAGTATATGGTACAATGATATATATCCTATCACACCCCTCTAGACGTGTACATACAGTGTAGCATCATCAGGAAGCAGAATCACCCTGTCCTTGACTCCCTATATGTGCTGATGTGTGGTAACCTGCATATATTGTACTATGGTATACATGGTACCATGGCATATATTCTACAGTATATATGGTACCATGGCATATATGGTACTATGGCATATATGATACTATGGTATATATTGTACAGTATCTATGGTACAATGATATATATGGTACTATGGTATATATTGTACAGTATATATAGTACTATGGTATATATTGTACAGTATATAAGGTAGTATGGTATAATCGCAGTGGTTCCCAAACTTTTTCAAATCACGGTGCCCTAGAGTATCATCATTTTTTCACAGCACCCCTGGGCCAAAAGTTTCTTATTGAGAAATTCAGCAACAATTACATGAAGTAAATTGTGCTTTTATGTCACCGTTAGCATCAGTTATGCGCTGGCTGACAGGGCTGCGTTTCTTTCTGTCCACACATTTTTTGATTGGCAGCCATTAGCACTGACTAAATATAATTTTGTTTGGTACTGGACCACCAACAAGAGGCACCCCTGCAATAGTCCTGAGGCACCCAGTTTGGGAACCACTGTATTATGGTATATATTGTACAGTATCTATGGTATTATGGTATATATTGTACAGTATCTATGGTACAATAATATATATGGTATATAGCCGTTCAGCCCCCTCACCTTCTTGATGTTGGACTTGGAGGCAGGATGGAAGTCCTTCTTACACATGAAATTAGCGAATGACTTCCCCATGGTGGCGGCAGCTGCTGTTCCCCAGGGGAGTAATAAGTGGCCTCAGTCACAGCACGCCCGGTCCCCGGACAGACACCCAGGAGAGGGGGAATGGATCACCCTCCCCTCCACCTGCAGCAATTACAGCCCGTCAGTTCCTTCACAACAACACAGACTGTTCCCGGAAGTGTGTAATTGATGCTAGAGACGTAGATCGCGCAGTCACTTTGCTGAGCAAAACCCTTTTCTGGATTAGAGGTCTAAACAGTGTTATGACTCCATTGCGGCAGCCATTTTACGTGCGCTCATTCCGCCAGTCTTAGCGAATTTTGCTCTACTGGAAGATGGCCGCTACCAAACTTTCTAACATACTATACTGGAGACATTAGCATTTTATTATTGACGAAATAAAGTTTAATAGGCATCTGGGCCCTGCACAGTAGTCAAATAAGACGCTACTGGTTGGCGGCTGCTGTTCTGCCAGTCACAAAATGGTGACATTGACATAAGCGTCGACTACTTAGAAATCTGTCCTGCTCCTATTGCTTGGTTGGAAGGGACAACCCCAGGCAGTACTACTCGCAGGCTCTTCTTCTGTGCAGGACTTCCAAATCAGTGGCACAATGAGTGAGAATCTCTGTATTGTTCATATTGACTTTGAATCTTAATTCTTTTGCGAATTTTAGGTTCCATAACACTGCTTATATATATATATATATAATATATATAATGTGTGTGTGTGCATCACTCGCATGGTTGGCAAATACCCCAGGGTTCCAGGGAATGTCCCAAGCTTGAATGCAAAGTGTCTTTGAAATTAATTTTGAACGTTGGCAGCTATTCCTATTCTGTTGCGTAGTGGACAGTGCCATGTTGTGAATGCAAATAAATAGTAACCGGTTACATCAGTGACAGTACCTAAATGAAGTATAGAAAATGCAGCTGCACACTAAGCACAACCGTGCTATACTTGTTAATTGTAGAGTTTATCATAATTATTTTCACTTTCATTATTCTTAGTGCTTAGAGTGTGCACCTGCATTTTCTTTTTCCTGAATGGTACTACAAGTCTCAGCATGGTAGCACCTCTAATGTTTAAAATCCCCCCCCCCCTCTTTTCCAGAATACCAATACTGCCCTTAGATACGGATCAAATCTTGTAGAGATGACAGGTGGAGTTGCCCATAGCAACCCTTAGATTATAGCTATCATTTTATAGAATGTTGCTATTGGCAACAACTCCATTCGTCCTCTTTAGAAGGTGTGACACATCTTCCCTGTAATGCCTTAATGATGTCACTGGTTCCTAGTGAATTTATAGGATACACTTGTCTAAATATCTGTTCAGCCTACAAATTAGATGCATCCTTTCTGTTGTTGTTTAGAATATAAAGTTTCAAAAGTAATAACCAAATTAGAATTTGTAGTGTGATTTATTATATGTATGTGTTCATGACATGTAATAAGTGAGCTAAACAGGTACAGTTATTCATTATTTTTTTACAAACAAGTATGATAACTAGCTGATGTAGCACAAAGGCTCTGTCCTATGTCCAGTCTTTTAAAAATGTCATAGACTCTTTACGTGGCTTCATCCAAGGGCGTAGAAAATGAGGCAGCTGTTTCTCACATCTGTCTGGCATTTTCTCCAAAAAAATAAATGAAGAAACAACTACATGGAGAAGCTACCTGTAGCCTCAAAACAAATGCATGTCTGGAGCTTCCCAATGACTGCTATACAATACAGAGTTCCTCCAGGTGCCCCCCCCCCCGTACAATAGGGCACTTCCAAGTGACCCCCCCCCCCCATTCAGTAGAGCTTTTCCAAATTACTTCTCATACAACACAGAGGGCATCCAAATGACCTATACAATACAGAGGGCATCCAAGTGATACCAGTATTATTGGAGAGAATCCAAGTGATTATCATACAATACAGAGGGCATCCAAATGACCCTCATAATATACAGAGAGAATCCAAGTGATTATCATACAATACAGAAGCATCATGTCAAATCCATATTATACACTTTACATATATACCATAGAAGGTAACTGACAGATATTTTGGCATAGTTGTGTATAGAGTAGGGACTCATTCATTGAGATGTCTGTATGTCTGTATGTCTCGCCTTTTCTTCTCAATACTCTGCTACTCTGTGATGTGCAGCCATGGTTTGTGGCTGGATTGTAAGACAAGAGGATGAAAAGCAAAATATGTTCCCTTTGCCTTCCTGAGAAGGTTGTTTAACTTATTTTCTTCTTCAGGGTCCATAGGCTCCACAGGGAGTCCTTGGGGTGTAGGTGATGGGAACCAATCCGGGCAACATGCAGTTAAAGCTTTTCAGCTCCTAGGATGCATTGGGTCCCACTCTCCCTATACCCCCCTGCCCCTGAGCCAGAGGCACCTCATTTGGTAATAAGCCAAAGGCCGGAGGAGGATAAGAGAGAAGAAAGACTGGTACACTCAAGAATCACACTCTCACGGAGGAGACGGGAAACCGGTGACCAGAAAAATCGCCCATATGAAGCCAGGTGCGTCAGGGCGGGTGCCTATGGACTTTGAAGAAAGAGTTAACAAAGGTAAGTTCTTACCATAACTCTCATTTTCTTCTTCAGGGTCCATAGGCTCCACAGGAAGACCTTGGGGATGTCCCAAAGCATTCCGGATGCTCTTTCGCTGAGAGGAGAATCCGGTGCCCAAAGGAAGCATCCTGAGAGGCGAAGGTATCAAATGCATAAAACCTTAGAAAGGTCTGGACAGAAGACCACGTGGCTGCCTTAAAAGCTAGACAGCCGAGGCACCATGGCGAGCTGCCCACGAGGGACCCACAGACTGAGTAGAATGAGCCTTAATAGAAGTCGGAACAGGCAGCATCGTTGGTGCCCGGCCGGATTCGGGTCACCATTTTGCAGGGGGCTGTTCATCAGCCCCTAAAGATTATTTCTTTATTTTACTTCTTTTACTTTTACAAAGAATAGAGGGCCTGATTCAGACTCGCTTGCGAGCGCAAGCGGGTCAATGGTCCCCCCCCCACTGCGCATGAGCATGCCGGAACCGACTCCGGCGTGCACATGTACGAGACACGGCCTGCGACGTTTTGGAGGCGGGCAAGGGGGGTGGCTGGGCAAACTGAGGCGTTCCTGCAGGAACGCCTGCCGTTTGTGGGCGGCCCTACTGACATCACTCGTGATGTCAGTAGGTGGACTTCCTGCTCTATTAGAGCAGGAAGTCCACTGGGGCTTGCGGCCACGAGACCCTACCACAAGGGTCTCGTCGCAAGCCCGATGGTCTTGACCATCGCGACCATCACCTGGCCGCTCACATAAGTGAGTGGCCAGGAGGCCGTCTTTGAAAAAAAAATTGGGACGCCCTGATTCAGAGCGAGCGCTCTCAAAGAGCGTCCGGCTCTGAATCAGGCCCAGAGCGCGCAGCAGCAGACTGTCTGAGGAACGTCTGCGCTGCCGCTCCATCATCCCTTCGGTGCCGCAATGCCAGTACTGATCTGGGGATCTCGGTGGGCGTTCCGGGGGTCAGCGCTAGCCAGGGCCCCCAGAGAGGTCCCAGACTGCACCCAGACATCAGGGGACAGGTAAGGGAGGTCGCCGCTCGTGGTGACCCGCGTGTAATGGCAGTTGATACCTCCGGCCATTGCGCTCCACTTGACCACCAGGGACATATTGGTGTGGGAAACCAGCATCCCAGAGGTTAATAACCGGCCAGGGGAGACAGCTTCCCTGTTTAAGCGGCTCCTCCCCTCAGCTCGCCTTTCCACTGTGGTCTGGTTTCCCTGAGCTGCTCTCCTTCTCTGGACACGCCACATCTGAGGTCTCCGGCGGCCATTTTCTAAGGTGCAGTCGCAGTTCTCACAGGATAGCGCGTTGTCCGGTCCCCCTGCATACCTCTCGCCAGGGTCAGCGTGCTCTCTCCAGGGTCAGTGTATTTAGCGCTATTTCCTACCAGACACTGCGTCTCTGTAGTTGAGTATCATGCCGCTTTGCAGCGTCTTTCCTGCATTGTATGTGCCTTGTGTTAGCACTGCCTGTCTGTGTCTCTCTTGTTTCTATCTGTCAGCTTATGGCTATACACTTTCTCTCAATCTGCCCTAATACAGGTGGTGTTAGGGTCGCTCATACCTGATTGATAGATAGATAGATATCTATCTATGTCATGACCAGGTCTGTGTGTGGCCAGGGCCAGCGAGCCTTACCTGTTTGGATGCTGTGGCGGGGTCCCTCTGGCGGGGGCGCGGGCATCTGGAGGTCAGCGCCGCAGACTCTGAACTGTCCTTTGTTCCCCACATTCAATCTGTCTCAAAATCTTACATACATCTAAAAAACATATCCAAAATTCGACCATATCTCACACAAGACACTGCAAAAACTCTAATCCATGCACTTATTATTTCCCGTATTGACTATTGCAATAGCCTCCTTACTGGTCTTCCCAAAAACAGGCTATCTCCATTACAATCCATTATGAATGCAGCTGCAAGGCTTACCTTCCTTGCCAAACGTTCATCGTCTGCTGCCTAGCTCTGTCAGTCCCTCCATTGGTTGCCGGTTTTCTGCCGTATTCAATACAAAACACTTTCACTTACACATAAGGCTATTAACCAAACCACACCAACATACATCTCTTCACTCATCTCAAAATATCTCCCAAGCCGACCTCTCCGCTCAGCACAAGATCTGCGTCTCTCATCCCCATGCATTACTTGCTCCCATTCACAGTTACAGGACTTTCTTCGCGCTGCACCCACTCTATGGAATGCCTTACCACGCACAATACGACTTTCCTCTAGTCTCCAATCCTTCAAGCGATCCCTGAAAACTCACCTCTTCAGGCAAGCTTATCAGATCCCAGAACCACCCACATAACCTTCATAGCCTCCATATGTAATTACATCCCCTTTCACAGTCCACACACAACCTCACACATCGTCTTTCTCTCACATCCTCATGACATTTGGCCGACATTCCGTTGTATATGGGTCATGCAACTGTGCATTCTGTCTGGACCAAAATGCAATATATAGCACCTATCCTCGTGTATCAATGCCTATTTCCCTATAGATTGTAAGCTTGCGAGCAGGGCCTTCCTACCTATATATCTGTCTGTTATTACCCAGTTTTGTTCTATTAATGTTTACAATTGTAAAGCGCAATGGAATATGCTGCGCTATATAAGAAACTGTTAATAAATAAATAAATAATAAAATACTTCGAGGTCACAAAGACACAGAGTTCTGAATGCAGCCCTCTTGGGTTTTTTTTCTTAGATACTGGCTTCCATTGTGGACCGCCTGGCGGTCCCGGCTGCTGTTCCTCCTATGGGGGTATCCCAGCAGCCCGTCCCTCACTCACAGGGACTACCACTGATTATGCATACCCCTCCTGTACCACAGCAGGCAGTCATTCCCACAGTGGGATTACTACAGGGTGGACCTCCACCATGGGTGGATGTTTTCTCTACCTCAGTACAGAGTCTGGCTGCGACCTCTATGGCCATTCAGACCATGTTGCCGAGTGAGAAACCTGTACGACCAGCTAAGCATCCTGTGTTGTCATCTCAATCCACACAGCTGTCAGAATCTGAGATGTCATCTGATGATGTAGAGGTGGCTGATACCTCTAACCCCGACTCCCCTCGGCAAGAAGCAGAGCCTACGTCAAGGATTAATATTTCTGCCTTGGTGTGTGCGGTCAGATCCACATTGGTTATAGAGGTAGACGAACCAGCCCCTAAATCCAAACACCCTCTGTTTAGGTGTCTTTGGCAGTATTCCCTCTGTCGGATCAGCTGGTGGATCACATGGCTGAGGCCTGGTAAGAGATATCAACCTCAGAAACGTTTGACCTCATGTTACCCATTTCCTGAGGCTCATTGTAAGAAGTGGGAATCACCCCCAGCAGTGGATTTAAAAGTGCAGTGTTACCTATGCCTTCCATTTCTTCCTTAAAGGATCCTACGGATAGGAAGGTGGAAACTTGCCTAAAGTCTATATACTCTCTTTCAGGAGCTGTTGCCCGGCCGTCCATGGCTATCTCCTGGGTAGCTAGGCCATAGAGAGTTGGGCTGATACACTTGAGGACTCCTTGGAAGTTCCAGAGAATCAGGTGTCACTGGTCGGCCATATTAGGGATGCGGCTGCATATATCGGTGAGGCCACTCTGGATGCTAGTCTACGGACATCTAGGGTCTCGGCTGTGGCCGTGTCTGCTTGACGTTCCCTGTGGCTACGGTATTGGAGCGCGGATGATGATTCTAAGACAGGCCTGGAGGCCTTACCCTATAATGGGGAGATTTTGTTTAGTCCAGGCTTTGAAAAGATTGTTGACACATTGGCCAAATCCAAACCGGAGGATAAACCCGCAGCCTGACTGGGCGGGCCTCCCTCTGGGGGACCACAGAGTGGGAGGCCGACTTCTTCAGTTTGCCCAGTGCTGGTGTCTCAGGGGTATGCCCTCTCATTCGTTCGAAGGCCTCCCCACCAATTTTTCTGCACAGGCCCTCCTTCCGACAAGACCAAGGCCTTGCAGATCCAGAAAGCCATACAGTCCTTGCTGCAGGCAGGGGTAAATGTACCAGTTGCACTATCTCAACGAGGGACTGGATATTATTCTGCTCTCTTTCTGGTTCAGAAACCGAATGGGTCTCATTGGCCTATCCTCAACCTCAAATCTCTGAACAAGTCCCTCAGGATGCCCAGGTTCAGGATGGAAACCTTACAATCCATCATGCTGGCTATGGAACCTAGGGATTATATGGTATTACTGGATATTCAGGATGCATACCTACATGTTCCCATGATGCTTTCTCTCCAGCGTTATCTGCGGTTTGCTATATTGCAATGATACTTCCAGTTTTGGGTACTGCCCTTTGGTCTGTCCACGGTTCCAAGGGTATTTACCAAAATGATGGTTGTCATGGCAGCCCATCTGCGGAGTCAGGGTATCCGACTCCTACCATATCTGGATGACCTCTTTTTGGCGAGTTCTCCAGAAGTGCTTCACCACCACCTGCAACTGACAGTTGTTTGTCTACAAACACACGGGAGGTTAATCAATTGGAAAAAGTCCTCCCTAATTCCCTCAGAGGAGGGTTCATTTGGGTGCGCTTCTGGACTCTCACCAGCAGAGAACCTTTCTAACTCCAGAAATGATCTCCACACTGCAGCTGCGAGTATCCAGATGTCTCCGCAGTCGCCAGGTGTCAGTCCACTCGGCGATGCAGGTTCAGGGATCCATGGTGTCCACATTCGACATTGTGGAATATGCTCAGTTCCATTCCACGCCCCCTACAGGAGCTGATCCTCGCCAGGTGGAACGGATTACCCCACCGGATCAGAGCTCAGATAATGGTACTCTCTCCAAAGGAGCGTCTGTCCCTCTCTTGGTGGCTACAGACATCTCATCTAACCAAGGGTCGCCCCTTTTTGGATCCCGGACTGGATACTCCTAACAACGGACGCCAGTCTCCGAGGATGGGGCACAGTGACCGGTCCACACTCCTTTCAGGGCCGGTGGACAACGCTAGAGGCATCCCTGCCCATCAACATATTGGAAATTCGGGCTGTGTACAGGGCCCTCATGATAGCAAAGCACATTCTTTCACGGAAAGCCTGTGCAGGTTCAGTCCGAAAATGCCACCACAGTGGCTTACATCAACCATCAAGGAGGCACTTGAAGTCAGGCAGCAATGACAGAAGTGTCACGCATTCTGAAATGGGCAGAATCTCATCTCCCGGCCATCTTGGCAGTGTTCATTCCAGGAGTTCTCAATTGGAAGTGGACTTTCTCAGCCGTCACGACTTGCATCCGGGGGAATGGTCTCTTCAGCAAGAGGTGTTTCAACTTCTAGTGGACAAATGGGGTCTCCCAGACGTGGACCTCATGGCCTACCAACACAATCACAAGTTACCAGTGTACGGGTCCAGAACAAGAAATGCAGAGGCAAGCCTGGTGGATGCTCAGTCAGTGAAATGGACCTTCCAGTTTACGAACCTATTTCCTCCAGTCTCCCAGCTTACTTGAGTTCTTCGCAAGTTCAAGCAAGATAGAGGCACTGTCCTGCTGGTGGCTCCAGCTTGGCCCAGACATCAATGGTACTCAGATCTTCGTAGTCTCTCCATCGACACTCCGTTTCTGCTGTCTCCGGGTCCTTGTCTTTACCCGGACCTGGATCATCTGTCTTTGACGGAGTGGCTCTTGAGACATCCCTCCTAAGGGATTCTCTAGCTCAGTCATCAACACTTTGCTTAGAGAGCGTAAGCCTGCCTCCGCCAGGATCTACCACAGTGTGTGGCATACATATTTCCAGTGGTGTCGTACAAGATATTACGACCCTCAGGTGTTTCGGATTTCCAGAATACTGGCATCCTTCAAGCTGTATTGGACCTCTGCCTACGCCTGGCCTCTTTGAAAGTGCATGTCTCTGCATGGTCAGTGTGGTTCCAATGTAGAATTGCTCTGCTTCCGGCTATCCACACCTTCTTCCAGGGTGTCCTCCGGATTCAACCTCCCTTCGTCCCACCAGTGGCTCCTTGGGATTTGGCAGTAGTTCTTCGGGCCCTCCATGTGAACCACTAGATTCAGTGGATCTTAAGTGGTTAACAGCTAAGACTCTCTTTCTTCTGGCTATTGCATCTGCCAGAAGGCTGTCAGAATTTCGATTGCTCTCCTGTCGTCCTCCTTTTCTGATAATTCACCAGAACAGGGCGGTGCTTCGTATTCACCCTGAATTCCTTTCTAAGGTTGTTTCTAGTTTCCATATTAATCAGGAAATTATAGTACCGGCCTTTCTATCACCAGACCTCTCGGCAGGTAAGGCCTCATTGGATGTTGTCCGCGTCCTCAGGATTTATGTGGACCGTACCAGTTCTCTTCGGAAATCTGACTCCTTGTTTGTGCTCTATGGATTTCACAAGAAGGGATGGCCAGCCAATAAACAAACATTGGCTAGATGGCTTCAAATGACTATTTCAGAGGCTTACACGCAGGCAGGCCTGCCTGTTCCAACTTCTGTTAAGGCTCATTCTACTCAGTCTGTGGGATCCTCTTGGGCAGCTCGCCGTGGCGCCTCGGCTGTCCAGCTTTGTAAGGCAGCCGCGTGGTCTTCTGTCCAGACCTTTCTAAGGTTCGATGCATTTGATACCTTTGCCTCTCAGGATGCTTCCTTTGGGCGCCGGATTCTCCTCTCAGCGAAGGAGCGTCCGGACTGCTTTGGGACATCCCCAAGGTCTTCCTGTGGAGCCTATGGACCCTGAAGAAGAAAATGAGTTATGGTAAGAACTTACCTTGTTAACTCTTTCTTCGAAGGCCATAGGCACCCACCCTGACGCATCTGGCTTCATATGGGCGATATTTCTGGTCACCAGTTTCCCGTCTCCTTCTCCGTGAGAGTGTGATTCTTGAGTGCACCAGTCTTTCTTCTCTCTTATCCTCCTCTGGCCTTTGGATTATTACCAACTGAGGTGCCTCTGGCTCGGGGGGCGGGGTATAGGGAGAGTGGACCCAATGCATCCTGGGAGCTGAAAACTTGAACTGCATGGTGTCCAGATTGGTTCCCATCACCTACATCCCAAGGTCTTCCTGTGGACCCTATGGACTTCGAAGAAAGAGTTAACAAAGATACATTTTTACCATAACTCTAATTTTTTACTGAGAAGCAATTTAGAGGCAGTATTGTGGACCTACAAAAGGAGTGGGTAGAACATTTAAATGGCCTCCTTATTAAAGTTTATTTAAACTCATGAGCCAATTCTTTAAGTTTTTTTTTTTTTTTTTTTTATCAGAACGTCTACTTAATTATTTAGAATAATATAGCAATTTCTAGTGCTGTTAATTTTTCTTTTTACGCATTTAAAAAAATGTTCCCCATTGTGTTTTCAAAATGCAGCAATTGTGGCAACTGTGTCTAATTATATCATCCCATTAGATCTCATTACGCACACAGATATGGTAATGCTATTCTAAAAGTAAATATCCATGTGTTACCAGGAGCAGACAGAACAATGCAGACCTGTGCAGTATATAGACATCTCATAGTACTGAACACTTCAGATTTAAATGGATGTTTCCTCCCACTCATCAATTTGCTTTTGTCTAAAATTAATTTCACATTCTTTAACACTTTCTTCTTCTTTACAATTTCCAAGGTATTAAACACATTAGTTGTACCTTTGATACATAGTAATAATATAGTGTGTTGCCTTGATTACAATTAAATTGAATTTGATTAGCTATACAGCCTCGTTTGTTATGCAGTGCCTCAGTTGGCCACCAGGTGGCACAGAACACTAATTTCTCATTCTGAAGTGACACATGCAGTCATTATATTCACATTTTGCACTTTTTCTATATAGAGCACAATTTTCTGCTATATATTTCATGTTAATTTCTAATGCGGCTCTACTTTTATGTTGAATGAGATTCATCTACTCAGTGTCTGAGGTCTAGTGATAATAACAGACCCTTGAACATGACCCGTTCCATTAGGTACAAAATTCTCTGCTCCTGGACTCCCTTTTTAATTGATGATTGCAGCCACCTGTGATGAAACACCTGTCTCATCAATTACCTAGCTCAACACAGGTGACTGCAATCATTAATTAGGTGGTAAGTCCAGGAGCAGAGCATTTCGTACCTGATGGGAGGGGTCATGTTGGAGGGTAGGTAATAAGGGTGACTTGTTCGGAAGTCCCCAGCTTAGAGCTGAGCCACTCATACATTGTTCAAAACTGCTGACATTGGTTAGATGGCACAATGGGGCCGCAGACAGGAGTGTGGAGCATGAAAGCAGAGGTTAATGTTACTATATTTAGGCTGCACTAGAGCTATAATAAACCATTTAAAACTGCCAGTGATGATAACAATATAATCAGCAGCAGATTCTGCCAAAGCACAGTGTAGGGCAGGGTATCCATCACGTTGCTCTCCAGCAGCTGTGGAACTACTCGTCCCAACATGCTCTGCCACAGTTTAGCTATTAGGGCATGCTGGGATGTGTAGTTCCACAGCAGCTGGAGGGCTGTATGTTAATGCTAGGGTTTCCCAAATTCGGTCCTCAAAGCACCCTAGGGGCCAAATGTAATAGGGTGAGGGAAAACTGTCACATTTTTAAACTCAGCCAATGTATTAGTCACAGAACGTACAAACTTGCATGTTTTTCAGACCCAAAAAACTCTCAAGATTTAAACGCTCATCCAGATGTTTCCTGTTTTGAAAATACAACTCGATCAATGTATTAGCGTCAGGGTTTTACTGCTAAACTCTCACATTTTCTAACCTCTCACCCTATTACATTTGGCCCTAGAAGTGCAGGTTTTAGAAATATACATGGTTGTGCACAGATAGTATAATCAAACTGGGTTACTAATTAAGTCACCTGTGCTTAAGCACGGATATCCTTCAAACCTGGACTGTAATGGCAGAGTTTGAGAAACTCTGGGTTACAGATAGTATACATTTGCAGAATGTATGTTCTATTTGCACTTTTAATCCTTAAATAAAATCTATATAGTTGGTGACTTTATGTGCTGGAGAGGAGTCATTATTATAGTACTTGATTTAGGTTTATAACCAATTTGTGTTACATCATTGGTAAAACAGCCTGTAATCCTGGTAAGACTAGTGCAGAGTTGTGAGTAGTCCTCAGTCATGTAGTCTAGGACTTGCTTGTCTTCTACATAAAAGTAAAGAAAGCCTCTGACGTCATTTTATTTCAGGTTGTGGTGTCACTATGGAACCCTGCTCATGTGACACCTTTGTTGCTCTTCCTCCTGCGACTGTTGGTAACAGAATTATATTTGGGAAGAACTCCGACAGACCGAGTGATGAGGTGCAGGAGATTGTACACTTCCCAGGACAATCTTATGAGCCAGGATCAAAACTTGAGGTAGAAGTGTTCTGCCCATGTAAAGCAGGACGCATAGGATTGGATAAAAAAAATAAATATATATATATATATATATATATATATATATATATATATATACACAAACAGGTCTGGAGTGCATGTGACCATCCGTCCGGGGAATTTTTATGGCTGAAATTTATGAACCCACATTTAAGCACTTCATGGTTACACATGTGCAGAACAGACCTCCTCTGACTCCCCGGGCAGTGATGCGACGGTCTGTGACAATCGTGACCCAGAATGCTGTGAGAACTAGTGTTCATTCTAGCACCCTGCCCCTGTCACAACCTGTGTAGTTCCCCTTTCCTGCCTGGGGTGTCGCTCTCTGCTCTGGTGGCGGGATTAATACATCACCACAACGGTTGAGGCTGAAGGACCTCTCATGTCACACCCATGTGACCCGTAACAGCATGGGGAGGGGCAAGGCCAGTGGGCTAGCAGTTTTACTATCCACGTGGACAGTTTGGTACGGGATGCCTGCGCTCAAGATCCCAGCTGTCATAATCCTGATGCCAGCATCCCGACAGGGTTAGGATGCCGACACTTGTTGGTCGGTATCCTAAGCCCCTCTATCCCTAACCCTCCCTCCCCGGTGCCTGAACCTAACCTCCTCCTCCCCGCACTCTAAACCTCCCTGAAGTGTGTAACGCTAACCCTCCCCCTACCTTCACCACTTACATTCGGGATTTCAGCGTTCGGGGAGCTGGGATTCCGGCGCAGGCATTCTGAGCGCTGGAATCCCCGCGGTCGGGATTTTGACCGTATCCCCATGTGGACATCTATTGGAAAGAGTAACACTGGTGAGCGAAGCGAGCCTGCGAGGGTACATGTTGGGTCCCATATTCCCAACCTTGCTCCTCCACCTGCCATCGCGGGTCACATGGTTATGACATCACATCAGAGGTCCTTCAGCCTACTTGAATTTAGAACTAACCCGTAACCTCCTGACTATATTCTAGCTTATTACAGACAGCTGCCTCCACTGCAGTATAACTCTAGTGCTGGATATAGATGTACCTGTCTGGGATCTGACACTTCCAGCTTTGCCTGTGAGAGGGTCACAATCACCATAACCCATGTACATAGTATATATAGCATACTCGCATATATACTCACACCTGGCTGGCACCATGCAGGGATCACCCTGAATCGCCGCCACTGCTCAGTAAATACTCCCTCTTGCTCAGCCTGCATCATTTGACATTGTGGCTGTGTGTTACGTGCCCTCCCTGGATCTGGCAACGTCCCCCCTGACCTCCTCACCACTCTCCTGATCTACAGTACCTGGCTGCAGTGATCTTGCTCGGAATCCACTGACCAGGAGGAGAGTGACGCTGGACTGACTTGCCATGTTCGGCACCTGCTGCAGCCCCCAGTGTGCCTTGGGCATGGGATCAGCCAACCCCTGGGGATATCTGTACTGCAGCAGGGCTGCAATAGTAAGAGGTCTAACTTAAGCAGAGTCCCGACTTTAGTGCATGTACAGCCCAGCTCAGGGACTGATCCATTTAGCTGCCGAAGGACTCATGTAGCAGCCTATTATTGCTACTCTAGCTATATGAGCATGCTGTGATTTGTAGTCCAGCCACAGCTTGCTGATCCCTGCTGGGACGGGACACGGGTCTCGCCTCCCTGCTGTGTGTCAGTCCTCCTGCTGACGCCCGCTAGGCTGTGGCTCCGGGTGATAACAGCATTCCCTGCCACCAGCTTATCAAGGCCCATTCTTCGCACTCTGCGCAGCTACTTGTACCTCAAGTCTGCATGGCTCTGCCCAGCTTCCTCGGCAGCGTGTGGCTGCTCTGTCTCCAGGCGGCCGGGTACTGCTGCTGCAGCAACACTGTCCGCGGCTGCACCTAATCCAGAGAATGATCTCCGGCTCCCCACCGCAGTCATCTTCCTGGGGCCGGGTATACATCTGACTGTGCACTGCAGCCATGGCTCCCCTTTTGTACTTCGTGCATGTTTCAGAGACAGGCGCTAATGTGATCACAGCTGCGATTTCACACGGAACGCTGCTGCGAAAATATGCTAATGTTAGCAAAGATCACCCGAGCATAAAGACGCCCACTACTGCCGCCTTACATGCGTGCGACGACGCATACTTGCGTAAATATCGGTAACATCGAAGCACGTTGGCAGCCATCTGACCTGCCGCAGCCTTGGGTGCTCTTCTGACACGCAGAGCTGCGTGTGCAATAGTGGCTAATTTTTGCTCGCCAATGTAACGGCGTTCATACAGCCAGGCACGCCTGCTTTTCGACGATAACCCCCCTGCGATGCAATGGCGAACGCTAGATCTGCGTGAAAATTGCATTAGCGTCCATCCATGAACCGGGCCCTTAGTAACGGGGTGCAAGGCTGTCTGTCATGTAAGAAGTGGGGCTTGGCCCGGGGGCCACATGTAAAACAAAAATTTACCGCTCGTCTGACTGCCCCACAGGAGCATCGGCCCACCAGGAATCTTCCCGGTGAGTTCAATGACCAATCCGCCCCTGCCTGTATATCTTCATGAATAGTTATAGAAACACTTATGTGAACGTAAACATCACTTATACGTAGAAGCTCGGTAAGTCTCATTGGTTGACACCGTTTATTTGCAGTGCACCTACGTTGAGATTGACCAAGCAGAGAAGACCCACTCGGTGGTGTTAAGTCGGCCATCGTGGTTATGGGGAGCTGAAATGGGAGCGAACGACTCTGGGGTTTGCATCGGGAATGAAGCAGTGTGGGGAAAGGAAGAGATTGAGGATAACGAAGCCCTCCTCGGAATGGACCTTGTAAGGTTGTGACGTTCAAGGTTTGATCTATACAACACAAAGCAATAAATGTTGGATTTTTGTGATTTAATCTGGTCTATTTGCAGGCTGGGTTTGGAGAGAGCAGACACAGCTGAGGGAGCGCTGGACGTCATTGTTGGCTTGTTGGAAAAATATGGTCAGGGGGGAAACTGCATGGAGAGCCCGATGTCTTTTACCTACCACAACAGTTTCCTCATAGCGGACAGAAAGGAAGCGTGGATACTGGAGACGGCGGGCCCGTACTGGGCTGCTGAGAAAGTAGAAGGTAATTTTACCCCTACGGTCCATCAAAAACAGCAGGGATATCTTATGGTTTTGTACTGCTTCTTTCACAGTTCACCTGTCACCTACACACAGTAGGGGGAAGACATATTGGGGACTCGGCTGAAGTTCATGCGGCTCAGTCTGTTCGTTCACCACGAGCCAGTGGGCCTGGTGCAGTTGAAAATAAATCACGGGCACATTACTCAAAGAAAAAAAAAAGCATAGAAAGTATTTTCGCACTTATGGAGAGTCGTCATCTTCAGTCAGTACTTACACCTGCCCTGTGCAAAAGATACGCTAGGATGTAGTTATGTGACTGCCACACGGAATGCCGGCGGTCAAAATCCCGCCGCCGGAATCCCAATCTGTGAACAGAACACCGGCGCCTGAATCGCGACATCAGTTGAGATGCCAACGTCGGAAACTCGACAGCTGGCATCCCAAACGCAAGCATAGCGGGCCGAGTTAGCTGTTAGTCGCTTTTAGGTTTAGGCACCGCGGGGGGGGTTAGGGTTAGGGGGGGGGGGTTAGAATACTTAACCCAGCCCGTCGGGATTCTGAGCATTGGGATACCACGGTCGGTATTTTGACAAGCGCCATCCCGACTGCCGGTCTCCCATACCCAAACTGATACGCCTACTAACAGGTGTATATGTGGTTACGTGCTGATGGGAATAAGGCGCATTTGCGTGACTATGAACTTCCTGAAACTTGCCTATGGGAACGCCCATTCCATCTCTCCAGTCGTGATGTTAGAGGCAAACAAAATATTATGACTCTGCATTCTTGTACTTCTGTGCATCCATATTATCTGAGCATGCGCTGTGCGAAGATATGAAACGCAAACCCGCGCGTGTTCAACTCTGCCACAGCCCCAGCATCTGCTAAGTATTGGAGTATCCTATTGCAGTCTCTGGTTCCTAGTAATGTAGGCGGCATTCCCATAATTATTGGCTGTCACTACTGTATGTAGGCAATGGTGGCATGTCATTTCATTTTATGTGAACAATCTGAAATGTTGCTATTGATGAATAGAGGTTTACAGTGTATAATAACATTCAGCAAAAGGCGACCTGAATGCAAATAGTAGTTTGATGTCCTTTTTTTTTTTTAACAGAAGGCATAAAGAACATATCCAACAACCTGTCTATCACCTCCAGGATTGATCGAGAACACCCAGGAATGAGGGAATATGCTAAAACAAAAAGATGGTGGGATGGGAAAAAAGAATTTAATTTTGCAGCTGTATATTCCTATTTCAACCCCTCTAGATCGTCATCTTCTGGAGACAGATTTTGTGAAGGATACAAACTGCTCAGGAAATATAAAGGTGAGTTATTTACATCTTCTGTTCTCAGCCTGTTCATTTGGTGTCGTTTTATCTACCTCGTTCCTGTGATTTTGGTACCTTTTCTTTCATTAGTAAGTTACTATACCTTTTGTTAACTTAGACACTTCCCACATGAAGAGGGGTTATGGTCATATCACCAGGTAACCTATCTTGTCTGAGGGGCTAATTCAGCAGTGCAGGAAAGCGCAATGCTGAACGCAGATTTCAGATTACCGGGAATCTGCGCATGTGCAGGATCCATTCTGTGAGTATGCAGAATGGGTCCTGCTAACACGCACGCTAGCCCTTGACTGCCTCTGTCTGATTGACAGGCAGAGGCATTTAAGGGGCGGGGGCGGCTGGCATTCCCGGGTGCGTCTGCTCCACTTTTCGGGAGTTGCCAGCCCAGAGACTGCGTGGATGTGCGCAGTCTGCTGGGCTTGCAAGCCGGCCAGCCTGAGCAAGATGAGGCTCACTCAGCTGGCCGCCCACCATCGCGACCATCGACTAGCGATGGTGATCCCAGCACTGCGACCTCAGTTGCAGTGCTGGGATCACAAATGCAGCAGGGGGTGTCATACACCTCATACACCTGTCATACACCTCCTGCTGCATTTGCATGATTGCAAGGATGGTATTGCAAAGCTGCCTGCGTGCAGCTTTGCAATTGTGATCCTTGCTGAATCAGGCCCTGAAGCCTTGCTCTCAGCTGCTGTAAAACTACAAGTCCCAGCATACCCTCCCATCAATCAGTAAGGTTGACAGGGTTAAAAGGTTGACACAAAACTGGGTGACACTTTTTTTTTTTTTTCATTTTATTGTTATTTGAACCCTAACACTCCCCCTAGTGCCTAAACCTTATCCTCTCCCTGGTGCCTAAACGTACCTGTAGCCTAACCCTAAACCATCCCAAGTGCCTAATCCTCACCCCTAACCTTAAAAGTGTTGGAGAAAAAAAAAAAGTGTTGACCATTTGAACCTGTCGACCTTTCGTCCGGATCCCTTTCACAACAGCTGGAGAGCCACAGGTTGGCCAGGCCTGGTATAGGCCGTTCCCAATATCTCTTCCTTCCCTGTAATACAACAACCCCAAGCATTGCTATATAAACCAGTGACGTCTGCACGTTCCACCTGATCACCACCACAAAATTCCAGGCTGTGGGTCTGTCCCCAGAAAGCGGGATATTTGGAAAGTATGTGCTTTCAAAATGTTGGATCATATTTTGCTACAAATCGCTTATCACTGCCGTACACATTATAAAACAGTTTTTTCTTGTCACATACCTACTTCAAAATGCTTGGAACCAATAACTGTTCATAAATAGTCACACATGAGGCAGCCATTTTGTGATCTGAAATAATATTCAGCTTGTCCTTTCACTAGGAGCTAGAGACCACAAATGGCTTCTACCACTGGGTGTAAGTAATGAGTCCAGTTGGTTTTTCTTTGCCCCGGCATACTTTGTGTCGGCTACGCTCAGTCATTTCGTGTGTGCGTGTTTGAGATGCTATAGGGCTAGTGTAATCTCTGCACTAATAATTTACATTAATTTTTTTTTAGTATACATGTAAATCAGATTACTAGAGGATACTTGTTGTTGCAGCTTTTCGACAACTTTTGTATACTTTGCTGTCATATTTATTAACCATTGCAATGCTCGGAGCTCTAGTAAATTGCGTGAAATTATCCAGGAATATATGCTACAGCCAAAGAAAGAAAACTTCCATATCTCTTCCTTTGAGTTTAAGCCAGTTGTCCTATGCAAATGGGGGTCTTCTGCCTTTCTACCAATAACCATGAAAAAGTATTTAGCTTTGCTTGTCCAAGTGATCCACAGCCAGCATTCATTATCTTACGCAAGTCCTTAGTGAAAATGTATTAGAACTAGACATAGGTATTCCAAGCATTATGTCTGTCACCTGCGGCCAAGGAAGGCCTGGAAATCTGATCTTCTTTGTTCTAGAAAAAAAAACTAATTCATTTATAATTACTATTGTATCCGTTAAGATGCTATAGAAACTTCTTTACAGACAATCTCCAAAGGATTTCTTCAGGGTCCATAGGGCTCCACAGGGAGACATTGGGGTGTAGGTGGGACCTGGAGGACCAGACACCAACAGAAAAGCTTTTCAATCCCAGGATGCTCCGGTCCTTCCCCCTATACGCCGTCCACAGCATGAGGGCATTTCAGTTTTCGTTGGTGTCTGTCAGGAGCTGGACCGCCAGTATAACAGAGGGCTGCATTAAGCAGCCCAAGCTTTAATTTTTTAATTTCATTTATTTACATTTTTTTGACCAAACTGGTGACCAGCACCAGACTGTCGTCCAGACATCTGTGCTGTCGCCCCATCACCCCTCCTCGGCGCCGTGACACCAAGCCTGTGCTAGGTACTCCCGGCGGGGCTCCGAGGGGGACTAGCTAGCAGGTTCCCTGGACCCCAGTCTGCAGCCCAGAATCCAGGGGACAGGTAATGCGGAACCCCGATCGCGGGGGTCCACGTCTTAGTGCAGTCTTGCCTCCAGTCTCACGCCTGGAGGTGCTGATGTGGACACTGGCTCGCCCACTCGACCACCGAGGAATAACTATACTGGCGCAGAGGCATGTAATAAAGGTCAGGGGACCCGGTGGTCTCGGTGTTCCCTGAGCTGCTCCTCCCTCCACCCCCTCAGAGAGGCGCGGCAAGCCATTTTAGGCAAACAGGTCTCTAGGAAACGCTGGGTCCAGTCTCCCTGTATACCTCTCCCATGTGCCAGGTTATACAGCGCTATATCTGACCAGCAACTGTGGTCTGTGTAGTTGATTTTAGTGCCCATTGCGGACATGTAAATTTTTTTTCTGCGTTTGTATGTGACTTGTGCTAGCGCTAATCTCTATTTTCTATACTGTCAATTTATACCTGTCCCTTTTATCTACTAAACCCTGACATACATTGGTATTGGGGGTTCATTGTACCTCACATCTGCTATTTAATTGTGAGGACTATCACATACTATATAGCGTGGTTGCACATTACAATATGCCATATATAGCACGGTTGCACACTACATTGTACCATATTACACATACTGCAAAGTGTTCATTGCACTGTATCATACTGTGTTTTCTATTATTCTTGTGACTATGTCTGGCAGAGGAAAGAATAACAAGCAGCCTGATGCTGCTCCTCGTACTCTGATAGCTTGTAAGTCCTGCTCTGCGGGCTTAGCCACAGACTACCTCATTCAGGATGGTCTCTGTATTATTTGTTACACAGCCCCGGTGCCTCTCCCTAAGGACCCATCCTGGGCAGCCTTTTCATAAATGCTGGCAAAACTTGTGGACCAAGTAGCAGTCCCCATGGTAGCACCCCTTATGGGACGGCCGCAGCAGGTACCCCTGCAAATCCTTTGCCTTCCCCATGGATAGACTAATACCTCTACGTTTTTTCAGCAGATGCTGCAAAAAGATAATCCTTTACCTACTAAACATACTATGATATCTTCCCAATCCACACAGTTATCTGAGTCGGAGAGATCATCATCTGGGGAGGCAGATGATGCAGATCTCTGACTCTGGAGAAGAGGAGCCACCCTCTAAACTAAATATACCTGCTCTTGTGAGAGCTGTTAAAATTATTCTACAAATAGAAGAGGATGAACCTGCTCCTAAGAAAAAATACGGACTTTTTAAGCGACAAAAGGTGGTTTTACCAGAGTTTCCTCACTCTGACCCGCTATCTAATCACATGAGTGAAGCTTAGAACATGCCCGGTTAATAGGTTTTAAATTCCAAATCATTTCAGTTCCTTTTACCTGCTTCCAGCTACTGATTGAACTAAATGGGAAGTTCCACCAACAGTGGATTCTCATGTAACACGTCTGGTAAAAAATGCCACCTTGCCCATTCATACTGCAACCTCCTTAAAGGAGACCACAGATAGACTTATAGAAGCTTTCATAAATCTATATACTCTCTTATAGGAGCTATTACTCGTCCTACTAGGGCTACGGCCTGGGTGTCAAGTCATTGAGAGTTGGGCAGAGGCCTTAGAAGAGAGAGGTTTCCCCCCCCCCCCCCCCTGATGCTTTGAGTGAACAGCTGTCCTATATATCTCACATTAGAGATGCAGCCTTCTATTCAGGTGAAGCAGCTATGGATACAGCTCTCCTGGCCTCCAGGATATCTGCCACTTCGGTAGTGGCCCGCCATATTCTTTGACTACGTTAATGGAAAGCAGATTTGGAATCAAAACGAGCTCTGGAGTCTCTGCCTTATGCAGGAGACATCCTATTTGGTCCAGAATTGGATAAAATTGTGACTACTTTGGCGACTAACAAGACTGCGTTCCTGCCCTCTGCATATAATACAAAGCCGCGAACGCCATTCTTTCGCCCCCAAGGCAAAGCCAAGGGTCAGTCTTTTCCACGGCAACAGACATCAGCCAAGGCCACCAAGCCTAGGACCAAACAAGCGTGGGCTACTAGACGTCCACCTGCCAAGTCTGAAAACAAGCCTGCAGCCTGACGGGTTAGGCCTCTCCCAGGGTGGGAGGCCAACTTCTTCAATTCGCCCAAGTTTGGCATGAAACCACGTCATATGCCTAGGTAAGAGAAGTGGTCTCCCACGGCTACGCCTTCTCCTTCCTGAGGCGATCGCCCCCCAACAGTTCTTTTGCATAGGGCTCAACCAAGGCCCTGCTGCTCCAAAAAGCCGTTCAGTCCTTACTGAATTCAGGAGTAATAATTTGGGTCCCCCCCTCACAACGGGGCAAGGGCTATTATTTTACCCTTTTTCTTAGTTCAGGAGCTCAATGGGTCTCATCGGCCTATCCTCGACCTCAAATCTCTGAACAAGTTTATCATGGTGCCCACGATATTTGGTATGGGAACCCACCATTCTATTACCCTAGCTATGGAGCCTGGAGATTTTATGGTATCCCTAGACATTCAGGACGCTTACCTAAATGTACCTATAAGCTCCTTCTCATCAGCAATATCTCTGGTTTGTGCAGCAACATTACCAATTCCAGGCTCTGCCGTTTGGTCTCTCAATAGCCCCTCGGGTCTTTACCAAGATCATGGCAGTTATGGCGGCCTCTCTTTGTCGTCAAGGGACCAGACTGCGCCCGTACTTAGACGATCTCTTGCTGTTGGCAAGCTCCCCAGAGACTCTTCACAGCCATCTGCAGGTAACCATTGCCTTTCTACCAATGCATGGTTGGCTGATCAGCTGGAAAAAGTCTTACCTGACACCCTCTCAAAGGATGGTACATTTGGGAGCCCTCCTAGACTCTTGAGTTCAGAGATTCTTCCTAACGGTGGACAAGATTTCAGCACTACAGCACAGACTACGCAGACTGCTGTCGATTCACTCTGCAGTGCAGGCCTTGGGACTACCTTCGACATGGTGGAGTTCGCCCAGTTTCACTCCAGGCCCCCCTAACACCTGATCTTCTCCAGGTGGGAACGGGCTTACCCCATCTGCTCAAATCCCAGACGATGAGCCTACCCCCAGAGGTTCGTCTGTCCCTAGCCTGGTGGCTACAGCCTCCCCATTTGAACCATGGTCGTCCCTTTTGGATCCCAGACTGGGCTCTCCTCGCCACGAATGCAAGCCTCTGAGGGTCGGGGGGCAGTAACCGGCCAGCACTCCTTCCAGGGCCGATGGTCCCCAGTCAAGGCAGTGTTGTCAATCAACATCCTGGAACTTCGAGCCATCTACAGAGCTCACTCTGGCTCAGAATATTCTGAAAAACAGGCCAGTACAAGTACAATCTGACAATGCCACGGCTGTGGCCTACCTCAATCACCAAGGGGGCGCTCTAAGTCAGTCAGCAATGACAGAATTGTCCCGCAATCTCCCAGTCATCTCCGCAGTGTTCATCCAAGCGATTCTCAATAGGGAGGCGGATTTCCTCAGCCGCCACGACGTGCATGCAGGAGAATGGATGCTACATCCAGAAGTCTTTCAGCTCTTAGTGGACAAATGGAGATTTCCGGAGGTGGATCTCATGGCCTCCAGACACAACAAACAACTTCCAATTTATGGAGCCAGAACAAAGGACCCCGACGCGGCCTTCATTAGATGCATTGTCAGTGAAATGGAAGTTCCAATTAGCATATCTCTTCCCTCCAATATCCCTGCTTTCTCCAGTGCTTTGAAAGTTCAGACAAGAGGGAGGCACAGTCATGTTAATGGCTCCTGCCAGGCCCAGATGTCACTGGTACTCTGATCTTCAAAGGCTCTCCATAAACATTCCTCTGCAGCTTTCTCTATGAGTAGACCTGTTGTCTCAGGTTCCACGTCTACATCCGGACCTAGCCCATCTGTCTTTAACGGCTAAGGGTATCCAGCTCTGTGGTTCAGACCACGCTAAAAGCATGTAAATCAGCCTCAGCCAGGATTTACCACACAATATGGCATACATATTTCCATTGATGTGCTCCAAGAAAATGACCCTCAGGTCTTTAAGGTTTCTAGAATTCTCTGCCTAGCATCTCTAAAAATGCAGGTCTCTGCTTTGTCTATCTGGGTTCAGCGCAGAATTGCTCCTATACCGGATGTTTACACCTTCATGCAGTGTGTTCTACGAATACAGCCTCCCTTTGTCCCTGCTGTGGCTCCATGGGATTTGTCAGTGGTGCTCCAAGCACTTCAGGAACCTCCATTTGAACTCCTGGAATCAGTGGATGTCAAATGGCTCACTGCGAAGAGACTGTTTCTTCTGGCTATAGCATCTGCCCATAGGGTATCAGATTTAGGGGCACTTTCATGTTGTTCCCTTTTTTGATATTTCATCAGGACAGGGCTGTTTTCTTCGAACACGCCCAGGCTTCCTTCCCAAGGTGGTTTCTCGCTTTCACCTGAATGAGGATTTTGTGGATCCGACATTTGATTCACCAGACCTCTCGGCAGGTGAAGCTTCTTTGGATGTGGACCGTACTACTTCCATTCAGAAATCAGACTCCCTCTTTGTTAGCTGGTCATTCCTTCTTGTGGAATCCATATAGGACAAATAGACTCTGGCCAGATGGATATGCATGACTATCTCACAGGCTTATATGCAGACTATTCGACACAGGAAGGCCAGAGTCTCTGCTCATTCTACTTGCTCTGTGGGTCCCTCGTGGGCAGCCCAGCGTGGCACCCCGGCTGAACATCTGTCCACACCTTTCTTAGGTTTAATGCCTTTGATACATTTGCCACTGAGGATGCTTCCTTGAGGCGTAGGGTTCTGCTATCAGCTCAGGAGTGTTCCCGCCCTTCAACAACTGCTTTGGGACATCCCCCAATGCCTCACTTTGGAGCCCTATAGAGCCTGAAGAAAAGGAGAGTTATGGTAAAACTTACCGTGGTTTAACTCTTACTTCGAAGTCCATAGGGCACCCGCCCTGACGCTCCTAGCTTCTATGGGTTTTCTTCTCTGTGTGAGAGTGTGATTCCTCAGTGTACCAGTCTTCCTTCTCTCCTGTCCTGCCTTGGGCTTGTTAACAAAACTGAGTTGCCCTCAGGTTGTGGGCGGTGTATAGGGGGGAAGGACCAGAGCATCCTGGGATTGAAAAGCTTTGCTGTTGGTGTCCGGTCCTCCAGGTCCTACCTACACCCCAGTGTCTCCCTGTGGACCCTATGGACTTCGAAGAAAGCATTAACCAAGGTAAGTTTTACCATAACTCTCCTTTTTCATGTATATCCACATGCCCACAAAGAAAATGCATTCCCTTTTTCTGCGGGCAGTTCCCAAGGCCGAGAAGTGAGTGCATCTAGAAACTGTATAAAGTAAGTAGCTGATGTATCTATATCTATATTTGTTTTAGGAACCTTAACAGCTGAAAGCATGATGGAAATTCTTTCCGACAAGAAAAGTGGCATTAACATGGAGGGAGGGTTTATGACGACTGGAAGCATGGTGTCCATTCTGCCACAGGATCCCAACCAGCCATGCTGCCACTTCTTCACTGGAACTCCTGACCCATCCAGGTAGATGTGTAAGACCAGAAATAGCACTAGTGTTACTGATGAGGCCCAGAGGATGTCCCACAGTGCTTCATGGTATGATCAGTTACAGTATACGGCAGAGGCTCCCCAACAGTGCAGGTTTTAGAGAGATCCATGGTTGAGCACAGGTGGTTAAATCAAATTGACTGAGTTACTAATTAAGTCACCTGTGCTCAACCATGGATATCCCTAAAACCTGAACTGTTGGGGAGCCCTTAGAACCGCGTTTGGAAACCTCTGGTATACGGAATATAGTCTGTTTACCCAACCACAGTCACACTGTACATATGGATAGGCCAAACAGCCTACCCCCAGGGATCATACCGCAGGATGACATGGCTGTACTGCTTTATGGGCTTTATCACTGTGTATGATAAATGGTGCCCCAGCCAATCAGCTCCCAACTGTTAGAAAAATGACAGTTGGGAGGTGATTGGCTGGAGCTCCATTTATCATACACCGTGACATTTTATCACTCGTTTTGGTGATAAAACTCGTTCGTAAGTGGGGGCCTATTTCTTCTATGGAAGCTATTTATAGTAGAAGGTGGTGGTTGTTACCCTACTGTGGATCACTTATTTGTGCTTGGCCCCCAGGCATCTTGTACTTAGCTCCACTGGGGGCGAGTCTGACCAAGGACAAACAGGAACATCATGGATTAGTGTAAACTATTAAGCTACATACACACACAACAATTTTGTTACCAACGATTTTATGAACGATTTTCTGTCAGATTTTTTTTTTAAAGTGCAATGAACGATTTTTTTGAACTACAAACGATTTTTGCATATTCCCTTAATGAAAATCGTTCAGTTGGTCAGTCTGACTGAACTACAAATGTGAACGCGCATGAACGATAATCTTATTGTTTTATCTCAGAAAGTGAACGATTTTTACAACGATTAAACAATATCGTTAACGATAATCGTTCAAAAAATCGTGTGTGTATGCAGCTTTATACATAATCTGCATAGGACATCATGTGATCAAGTGTTTAATAATAATTAAAAAAAAATGTAAAAAACGTGCAAACTTTACATTCTTTGACCAATGGAATTTTCTTTTATTTACAATATTGTTTTCTTCCTAGATCTGTGTTTAAGCCATTCGTCTTTGTGCCCCAGATTCAGCAGTTTGTAAGAACCGCCTCCCCCTTGTTTGGCTCTGATGATCCTGTCAAACTCCAGCCAAGATTTCAAACCAAACCTGACAGGAGGCACGAACTGTACATGAAGCATGAAAACGCCCTGAGGATCATGGAAACATCACCGGTAAAGAGAACAACTTAGTGATTACAATTTTTTAAAACCCTTATGGATCATAGAAAATAACTTATCCAAAGACATTATCCGGCAGCCTAAAACCAGTAGATATCGTGGCTATATACTATAGATATATTTCACACAGTGTATATGGCCACAATATCTGGGATCCTCCCGTGAAGGAAGAGGGGAAATATCAGTTGGTCGGCTGCGGCAGTCCATACACAACCAGATTCGGAAGACCAATGATTGGGTCAGTTGGGCATGTTGGAGGATATGATTGGTCGCGGCCATACACTATGCAATTGTCGCCCCGATCCTCTGATAATTGCATAATGAATGCCAGGCTTACGCCTTCTAGCTCAGAAAATAGAATATGCACAACCAGGAGAGAAACACTTATGGGTTGGAACACAGATCTGTTTTATGGGAGCAACTTCATTTATTTTCATTGTATGCTTGCATGTATGTATATATGACATCTTACCCAAATAGAAAACACGTCCTCTTTAAAGGTTATGACAGGACTGAAGCTCCGCACCCATTAATGTTGGAAAGTCAGGCCCTACAGTACAGTGAGGCTGGAAGGCAGATAATGCCTTTGCTTTGTAATAGGTGGGTTATCACACACAACTGTCCTGTAAGTTTTTCTACAGGGGGGGAGGGGTTGAAAATGAGGACTTGGGTTCTTTTACACTGCACCTCGCTACTACAAAATCAGGGGAAACTTTTGTGGATGGAACCAATATTTGTTTGGATGCAATCTCATAAACTTTCTTAGGGAACGGTTTAGGTCAGGACAACAATTTATGATCGCAGATACCAGGAATTGCAGCCTCTGTACACTGAGAGATACGCAATTTTAATTTTAGGGCAATGAGCTGCTGAAGCAGATGAAGGATTTGGAAAAACGGAAGCTTGAAGAGGTAGAATTATTCTTAAAGGCTGGAAATAATGACGGCTCTGCCCTGATCATGCTGTTTTCAGACTGTGTGGAAGAAGAAATAAAGCTGTACGAGTAACATACTACTAGCTATCATGTGGCACTTTACAGGCCTAGCTTCCAGTCTTGGTTTGCTGTGGAACATGTTTTTAGGATGACATGAGACATACTGTGCAGACATTATCATTCATCTATAGGTGCATTAAGTGCTATTAAAAATATTTGGCCCCAGCCTCAACAACTTCCAAGCTTAAGTTACCTGGGCACACAGGTCTTGGCTCAGGCTAAATGCTGCTACAGTATTAGTGTAGTTCTCCACTTGTGGACACCAGCAGCAGCTCTGTGTAACAAATAGGTTCTCCTATAGCCATTACCTGAAGCAGGATAACCCCTAACGTTGCTAAAGCTCACTGCTACTATTGGCTACAGTACAGTTTGTTCTGGTCCTGCTCCATTCAGCTCTTATCTCCATGTATAACCTAGTTCTTTATCAAGCCAAACCCTTGTCACTTCTCTGTTGTACATTATTAAAGGTCACTGAATTAGGAGTTGACAGTAAGACCTCAATTACAGTAATTGGAAATAACAATGAAACCAGTGAGGCCGTAGTTAAATTGAGCAGAGACCCAACATTTTATTTCACATAGAAAATGCAAATAAAATCCATTTGTACACTGTGAGAATGGCAGAACAACCACAGGCTAGGTTGAATTAATCTTGTTGCATATAATAAATAAGAAAGTTAGAAATGTCCGGTTGTCAGTTTTTTTTGTTTCTCAGTTTAACCATTTTCTTTCCATTACAAAGAAATAGAGGTACAGATCTGATCAATTATCGATTTATATCTATCATCATCTCTGAATGGTTTGCTCGCAGAACGTCAGATAAACGAGCCAAGCGTTTGCAATCTGTGCACAGAGACATTGTACATGCAGTAGCAATTCAGTCGTTTTCCCACATCCCTTTCAGTTAGGAAAATGTAATACTGTCCGACGTCAGCCATTAGTAGCCAAGAATCAAAGTAAACCATAATAAATATTACAACATTAAACGGCAAAGTTAATTGCTTGCTAGAAACATCATTTTGGAATCACTGGGAAGCATATTCACTTGTATTGCAGCGATTCTAAAATAATAATACACTTTCTGACCATTCTACTGTGTAGTATTTTAATGTAAGGGGTAGGATAATGAAGCAGCAGGGATATGGAATAGACAACAGAAAGCTGGTTATTTGTTAACTAAAGCTGGCCACACACTAGACCAACTTGCATCCAACCAGCCAACTTGTTGATTGGTTGGAATGAAAATCTGGTAAGGAATGAAAGCAAATGACAATCAGCAATTTGCTCCCAATCGCCGGAAAATTAACAAAAACAGTAGTTTGAACAAATTGTTTAGATCAAACATTTAACAAACTTGTCTGACGAGCATTTTCATCTGTTTTCTGGCATTTAGGAGCAAATTGCTGATCATCATTTACTCCCATTCCTTACCAGATTTTCATTCCAACCAATCAACAAGTTGGCTGGTTAGATGTAAGTTGGTCTAGTGTGTGGCCAGCTTTAGTGTTCATTTTTGCACCCTGCACCTGTCACAACCCGTGCAGTTCCTCTGTCCTGCCTGGGGTGTCCCTCTCTGCTGAGATACAGGAGAGTGTGCTAGAAGCACCAGAGCGACACCCCAGGCAGGAAAGAGGAACTGCACGGGTTATGACAGGTGCTAGAATGAACACTAGTAACTATCAGGCGGGCTTTAATAAGGTTTAGATGCTTATACCCAGTACAATACGAATGTTAACTAGAATACCCGTTATAGAGATGGTAAAGGTGTAATACATACACAGAAGCGATTAATACAAAGATAGAACATGCTGCATTCCTGGTGCATCCTATGTGCATGTACTGTGGTGAACAGTAGTTTTCTATGATGAGTTTACAAACCTGAATCCATTCAGTGGACCTGTTGCCCGCACAATGGCTAAGACTAAATAGCTGATTAGCCCATACAATGTCTGCAGTGGTGACCAGTCCGCTTGAAGGTAGGCCTCCGTATTATGGCACAACATGCGAAAATAAACTTTTAAACTATACGGTCACAGGAATCTGAAATGGAGTGTTTTAGACTGGAGCAGTGCACTGTATTGTCTTGTACATGCCTGCCTAATCCCAAAACCTCCGCCACCCCCGTGGTTTTTAGAAGTGGAGATGTTGCCTATAGCAACCAATCAGATTCTACTTAACATTTATCTAGCACCTTCTAGAATAGGGGTGGGCAATAAGCAACCCCCCCCCCCCAGATGTTGTAAACCTACACATCCCAGCATGCCCTGCAACAGCTTTGCTATTTGGCCATGCTTAAAAAAAATTTGCAATGCATGCTGGGATTTGTAGTTCAACAGCTGGAGGGCCCCTTATTGCCCACCCCTGTTCTAGAAGATATCAGCTAGACTGATTGGTTGCTATGGGCAACATCTCCATTTCTAAAAACCCACACTTTAGTAAATATACCCCATATTGTCACTTGCTGCAACTATGTCCAATGTATACAACACATGGGCCAGGGCAACAGAACTGGTACAACTCTGCCCAAATTATATTAATTAAAGCTTGGAAGGAAAATGTAATTTGAAAAGCTTAAGGGGTAAATTCATAAACAAAGAAATTCAAGTAATCTGAAGTTGAACTCTCTCCCCACTACACATAATATAAGAGGGATACATTCAGAATCCCAACAGCGGGGATTCCGGCGTTCAGAATACTGACACTTACCTTCAGGAAGCTGGCGCCAGTATTCTGGTAAGTGGCCTGATTAGGGTGAGGGTGAGGGTTAGCGTTAGGGGTTAAGCACGAGGGTTAGGTTTAGTTACTAGGGAGGGGAGGTTTGGGTTACTTACCTAGAGCTGACAGGATCCTGGCATGGGGATTCTGACCGCCAGGATCCCGTACCCATCCCATATAAGAAAACTAGTAAGGATAGCCAAAAGATGATTGAAGTGTAATTAAAAGTATTATTACAGCACGCTAGGGTTGCCTCAGCTGGGGCAAATGTAAATATATATCAATTTATTTAGATAAGAATTTTGATTAAAAAAAAAAAGCTTTTATTTTGAGATACCATTGCTATGATATTATCATTTGCTTATTGGTTCTATGATAACTACAGCCTTCAATGTATAAATGCCTCATACAGCATCTATGTCACTCATGGCACTGTATCCACAGAAATGGTATGTCATATTCACATTGGATTACCATAAAACCATGTGTATGTATGATATATATGCTGAGCAACATAAATTATGAATAAAGTGCAAAAGCATGGAGCCCGATATGGTAATAATTTAGTGTGTGGAAATCTGTCAGTGTTGGATTTGTTCTAGATCAGTAAAACAAGAGGCCTGTGTATGCGATTTGCTGGTTATTTCATACTGAATCATCTCAATAAGGAAAAAAAAAAAACATAATAAAGTAAAATTCTACTGCATGGCACAGGTCGCTTATATGGCTTACTACAGTCAATAGTAATTACATTGTTTTCTAAATTAAATAAGAGTTTGACACTGGTTATGATATGCACCATTTTAGGAGCTCAGTGATAAGATTATGGGATTTTTTTCCTTTTGCATTTAAGCAAATTAAAAAACATCCCATTTAATGATTTTGCATAGGCAAATACACAACCCTTAGGAGCCATCGGTTTCATGATGGCTTCATACATGCAGGAAAGAGGGCATCTTATCATCTGACCAATGGAAAGCAGCACACAGAACTCCCAAGTGGCTCATCTGCGCCGGATAGTGACATGCGGCGTTTTCAGCATACGATAGAAGAGAGTCTCATCGCGAAATTCAAATTCATCTGTGATATGCTGGATGACCGCTCCTTCCAGCAGTCTCTGGCCATAAATGACAGCTTCCCCGCGGTCTGACGCCAGCCCCACCTGTACAAGCCAGCTCACCAAATCGGAGCCCCAGAAAATTCCTGCCGACGTCCTGGCACCACACCTGTATGTCAAAGGAATGATTCACCGCTATGTTCAGTAAGTCTTGTACCAGCGCTGTGCATTTGGCAGCAGGTAAAGAAAAACAAGAGAAAACAGGACAGCATGATAGGTTAGGAAGGTCCATTATAGCGTTATGGGATATAAAACGTCATTGAAGGGCGTGTTGGAGGGATGTAAACATTCGCTTAAAACCAAAATGTGTCAGCAGCCACTACTAAAATAGTTTTTGTACAGACTGGAAGCATCTTGGGTGACAGCGTCTGTAAATCCGCATGACTTCACTGAGATTTCAATTTGAACTATTGCAGGAGAAGATTCCTCTACTTGGTTAGGAAAAGGGAATACAACAGTTGTTTGTGGCACTATTCTCTCATGTGTATATGACACTTCTATACTTTATGTACAAATACGGTAATAGAACTTTAGCACTCGCTATTAATGCTGTAAAGCCGCATCTACTCCATGGTGCAGTTTGCCGGATGTAGTTAAGATCCCTGCTGTCAGGATGCCAGCGCCAGAATCCAGTCACCAGTCACCAGTCAGAAATCCGGTGCCAGCATTCAGACTAAGTAATTGGGGTTAGGTTTATGGTTAGACACTAAGGGGAGGGTTAGGTTTAGGGGTAAGGTGTCAGTATCCTAACCATTGCTGGGATGCCGGTGTTCTGACCGCCCCCATCCCTTACCCAACCCGTTTCAGTATACACACTAATATGCCTGACAGGGCTAACGCAAGTGCTGCTATGGTTGGATGTATCCTGAAAACTGTCTGAACAAACATACGCGTGTAAATGTAATTTTCCTGCCATGCGTCTTTTCCTAGGTATAGACCGGGCACATATGTCGATCTTTACATAATGTGTAACGAGAATTCTCTTAAGCACTGATAAATTATCAAAAACAATATTAGAAGTAAAGTAACTTCTGTCCATCAGGGAAACCCCTCACTGACTGCTACCAAATAATCTACATAGTGTTAGGTGGCCCTTAGCCCGGGCATGGCTTGGATAAACACAGCCTGCAGAAACGGCAGCCGTATGTTCAATCCATAGCTGGAATCAGGCGTCCACGGACATCCCCTGGTTCCAGCACTGTAATCCCACTTTTGTAGAACATGGGCTCGTCACTGCGGGCCTGGTCCCATTTTGTCTCAACACCGACAGATCGCTGTAAAGTTATCAATCATTACTAAGGGTCAGGGAGACAGACATTGTGTCCCTCCTGCACCTACAGTATACAGTATATCCCTCTAGTGCAAATACAGCTTTTGGAAAAAAAAAATAATAATTTTGTCTCATGGCCCCATCTGCCATTACTCCTCAACCATAAAGATTGCTGCACACAGGCACTTTATGGGATGGACATCAGAAGGAACACCAACAACAAAATAGCTACTTTCATTCTTGGGCCCTAACATTATGTGAAACCTTAAGGAAAAAGAAAATATATAAATAAATTATTGCTGTACTCAGGAGAACTAGCTGATTAAATGGTGTGATAACTTTTAGCGGCCGCACTAATTACATTAGAGCAGCGTTTTTCAACCACTGTGCCGTGGCACACTAGTGTGCCGCGAACGGTTGTCAAGTGTGCCTCGATGGTCAGCTCAGCACACTTGTACTGTAGTGTGTTTTATTCCTGTGGAGGTCAGTGTAGTGTGTTTTATTCCTGTGGAGGCCTATGTAGTGTGTTTTATTCCTGTGGAGGCCAATATGTGTATATTTTTATGTGGGTGCCAATGATTATGTTTTTTCATTGGTCACCCACACCGCATGGCCGGATAATGTGCCTTGGCAATTTTAAAATCTTGTGTAGTGTGCCTCGAGGTGAAAAGGTTGAAAATCACTGCATTAGAGTAACAATCAATGAAATCTATTCTTGTCTGCTTTCCTCCAATTGCTGCTTATGAATGTTCCATAAAACAAATGCTATAAAACTATATTAGGGTAGCCTAAGAAAAAGGAAAAGTTATGGTGAAACTTACCCTTGCTAACTCTTTCTTCGAAGTCCATAGGGTCTACAGGGAGACAATGGGGTGTAGGTGGGACCTGGAGGACCGGACACCAACAGCAAAGCTTTTCAGTCCCAGAATGGTCCGGTCCTTCCCTCTATACCCCGCCCACAGCCTGTGGGCAACTCAGTTTTGTTAACAAGCTCAAGGCAGGAGCAGGATAGGAGAGAAGGAAGACTGGTACACTGAAGAATCACACTCTCACACAGAGAAGGAAACAAGTTAACAAGAGAAGAAACCCATAGAGGCCAGGTGCGTCAGGGCGGGTGCCCTGTGGACCCAATGGACTTCGATGAAAGAGTTAGCAAAGGTAAATTTTACCATAACTCTCCTTTTTTTATTCAGGGTCCATAGGGTTCCACAGGGAGACAATGGGGATCTCCCAAAGTAGTTCTTCAAGGGTGGGGATGCTCCTGAGCTGAGAGGAGAACCCTGTGATCAAATTAAACATCCCGAGAGGCAAATGTATCAAAGGCATAGAACCTAAGAAAGATGTGGTCAGAAGACCACGTAGCCGCCTTGCATAGTTGTTCAGCAGAGGCACCGCAACGGGCTGGCCATGAGAGACCCACAGAGCAAGTAGAATGAGCAGATACTGTAGCTGGCACAGGGAGGCCAGTCTGCACGTAAAGCCTGTAAGATAGTCATGTGAATCCATCTGGCCAGAGTGTTAGCTGGCCATCCCTACTTATGGAATCCATACAAGATGAAGAGGGAGTCAGATTTCCTGATGGAACTAGTGTGGTCCACGTAGATCTTTAGAGCACGGACCACATCCAAAGAGGTCTCACCTGCCGAGAGGTCTGGTGATTGAAAGGCCAGAACCACAATTTCCTCATTAATGTGGAAACGAGAAACCACTTTGGGAAGGAAGCCCGGGCGCATTCTAAGAACAGCCCTGTCCTGATGATAGATTAAAAATGGGGAGCGTCATGAAAGCGCCCCTAAGTCTGATACCCTACGGGCAGAAGAAACAGTCTTCGCAGTGAGCCACTTTACATCCACTGATTCCAAGGGTTTGAATGGAGGTTACTGAAGTGCGTGGAGAACCACTGACAAATCCCACGGATCCACAGGAGGGACAAAGGGAGGTTATATACGTAGAACACCCTGCAGGTAGGTGTGAACATCCGGTAGAGTAGCAATTTTGTGCTGGAACCAGACGGACAGAGCAGAGACGTGCACATTTAGAGGTGCTAGGCGGCGTCCCAGATCCAGTCCAGCCTGAAGAAAGGCAAGTATTCTAGAAACTTGAGGGTCATAATTTCTAGGGAGCTGGGGGGGGGCTGTCACCTCCGGAAGGAGAGGGCATATTCGTGGGAGACCACTTCTCTTACCCAGCCGTCTGATGTGGTCTGACGCCAGGAACCGAGCGAATTGAAGAAGTCGGTCTCCCACCCTGGGAGCCCCCTTGGAGAGGCCCGCCCAGTCATGCTGAAGGATTTGGTAGATGGACATCTGGTAGCCCAGGTCTGTTTGGTCTTAGGCTTGGAGGCCTTAGGTGATGTCTGATGCCTTGGAAAGGACTGACCGCTAGCTTTTCCTTGAAGGCGAAAGGATGACATCCAAGGCTTTGTAATATATGCCGAGGGTAGGAACGTAGTCTTGGAAATACCCTGGTGGTCTAATGGAGTCCCGGGCGAACCGGTGTCCACATCAGCGCCTCCGGTCTGTCTCCTGATAACGGAGGCAAGACTGCGCATTAGACGAGGGCCCCGCAAGCGCGGAACACCTTACCTGTCCCCTTGACTCCCGGCTGCAGTCTGGGGAGCCTTGCTAGCTAGGTCCCCCTAAGAGCCCCGCCGGGAGTACCTAGCTGAGGCTGGTGTCACGTCGCCGCGGAGGGGTGATGGAGCAGCAGTGCAGGCGTCCAAAGAACGGTCTTTGCAATTCTGCTCAGTAGAAAAATAAATGAAAAATAGAAATAAGCTTGGGCTGCTTAATAGCAGCCCCCTGTTAAAATGGAGATCCAGCTCCTACCAGACACCAACGAAACTGAGTTGCCCTCAGGCGGTGAGCGGGGTACAGGGGGAAGTACTGGAGCATCCTGGGATTGAAAAGCTTTGCTGTTGGTGTCCAGTCCTCCAAGTCCCACCTACACCCCATTGTCTCTCTGTGGAGCCCTATGGACCCTGAAACAGAAATATATATCTCTTTACTTAATTAAACTGATACATAGTAAAAAGTGAAGTTTAGTGTGGTCATGATTATGGAGAAGGATTTTCATGTTACACTTACAAATCAGGAGAGGACAGCGGTCATTTGTAGGTGCATTGGCTACCTAGTAACAAGGCCGGACAAATTCCAGGAGCCAAAGCTCTTCAAAAAGTATTTAGTACATACTTGATAAGTTTTCATATATTACTTCCAGGAGTTGCAGAGGCGAGGTATTAAAAGAGGAGGTGGGCGGGAGCCTAATTACACTGTTCGATTGCATCAGCACACCCCTGTCGACTTAGGAGCTTCCCATTGGTCTTCGTAGCGCTATTTACATAAATGCAGCTCCTCCCCTCAACACATCAGGAGAAAGAGTACGGCCTACTCTGCTGGGAGTCTGGGATCTCACACTAATCAGGGAGCCACCAAGACATTTATTGTGCCACCTTAAAGCTGATGCTAGCACTTTAAATCATAAAGACCTGAGTCTATTATTTACCATCTGTCCGTTTGGCATTAATCCCTGTTGCCGCTTTAAATCCATTGGTCAAAGCCGCCGATCATCAGTGACTTTGGAAAAACTGACAGCTAGCAAACATAGCCCCTGATTGATTCCGAATAATACAGCTAGCTAACTGCTTTCTACCATATATGTATCACAAGTAAAACAGAACCAATGACTGTGCCTTTATTATGTTATAAACATGTTCTCTTTTTGTACAAATTGCTAAGGCTCATTTACACAACTCAGCAGGGGCGATCGTGTTTGCACTTTAACGGCTAGCAGCTTCTTCTGGACCTTTTTTCTATGACTTACAGTCACTTTGGCGTCGCATGGCTGGTAGGTCAAATGGGACAAGTACTGGCGTCTAAACACAAGACGGATGACATCATGCATGTTACAGTGCAGGAAATCCAAAGCATGTACAGACAGTGTGAGGCAGGAGAGAAGTGAAAGACAGCAGATGACAGAAGCTTTTCATGCACAAATACATCAGCAAAACATGAAGACAATCATTGCACATACATGTGGAATACCAGACATCGATGGGTAAATTGGCTGTAGTTATTAGCATTACTGGCTACCATGTGCAGAGTACTGTATTAATGCAGGTTACACAAAGCTAATGGTAACACACATTTTTCCATGCTGCAATAGGTCTTACAAAGGGCTAAACACCTTCAGGCAACTTTATTTTGTTTTATATTTATTTCATAGGCAGCATGAAAGTCCCACAAAATGGATGGCTCCATTAGAAGTACAGAACAGGTCCAAGTTATGGGGACATCCTGGCCACTTCCAAATATATTTGCCTACAGAAGGCGCCTCAGGGTTGAGAGTCACCAGACTTGTCTCACTTTCTAAACCTAGGTAGCGCCCTCTTTGGCCAATCTAGATCGGTGTTCCCTAAACTCGGTCCTCAAAGACCGCTAACAGACTAAGGGCCTGATTCCCTACGGATTGCAACTGCAATCGCGTCTGCGATTACGCACACAGTCTCTGGCTGCGATGATATGCTAATCCATTGCGATCGCTATGCAGTCACAGCACTACATAGGGTTGCCCAACTTACCTTACACACATCTGTAATGTTTAGAAAGACTGCGAAACCATCGGTAAACAGAGTACCATCGCAGCCACACGCACACTGGCACAAGGTCTGACCTTACTCAGGAACTGCCAACTTCATCACACGGACTGTGTACTCGAGATGCATATGGCACGGTAATGGATAATTTATGCACGTCCCTACAACGGCATTCGAATGCCGTGGCACGCCTGCGTTTCGCTGACCCCCCCCTCCCCACCCACAAATGGCACTTCCTGTCAATCACTCTGCGATGGGTCTGCGTAGTCTCTGCAGTCCTGATCTCAGTGACTAGTTTGCGCACTGCGATGCATACGCATGCACAGATCACAATTGGCCGATAGCGTGCGTAATCGCAGTTGCGATCGGTAATTAATCAGGCTCTAAATTTGGAGGATATCCATGATTGAGCACAGGTGATTTATTTATAATTAGTATCTCAATCATTTTGATTTAACCATCCTTGCTCAAATATGAACATCATTAAAACATGGCCTGCTAGAGGGCTTTGAGGATGAAGTATGATTAACACTGATATGGATAAATACTGCCAGGCTGTCTAGTGTTTGCGTCCCTTCATCAACTAATGCAGTGGCTCTCAAACTCGGTCCTCAGGACCCCACGCAGGTCATGTTTTGCAGGTCACCCAGGTGCACAGGTTTATTCATTACTCAATGACACATTTTAAAAGATCCACAGATGGAATTGATTATTTCACTTGTGGTTTTGGGAGGAGACCTGGAAAACATGCACTGTTTGGGGTCCTGAGGACAGAGTTTGAGAACCTGTGAACTAATGTAAATAAGAAATGCATATGTATCCATACCACAGGCAATGGTGTTTTGGCGCTGTGAGGTGTAGCGCTACATACATTTACAACGTGACACAAACATACATGCATGCACAAGAGCGATAATTTTCCTGGGGGGCATCTCGCATTTTTAGATGATCAATTAGTTTAAAATATTTCCACTTAAATATTGGAAAATGCAATGAGTTAAGTCAGGAGAACAAAAAATGGGAGGGATGATTATTTGACTTGAATACAATATTGTGAATATTGCAAATGCAATGCAGATGATAACTGTAGGGCCTGCTGTTGTCTGTAGAGGTCTGCATCTATGCCGTATGTTCCCCGTAATAGTTGGCCTCTACATATAGAGAGCAAAATTCAAGATACCAAGTAAATCTCTCTCAGTAACTCAGAGCAGCCATGCAAATCCTCCAGTACAACTATAATTGCCTCAAAGAGGAAAAAATAATTCTCTAGACCAGGCATGGCCAACCTGTGGCTCCCCAGCTGTTGTGAAACTACAAGTCCCAGCATACCCTGCCACAATTTCAGTATTCCCTAATAGCAAACCTGTGGCAGGGCATGCTGGAACATGTAGTTTCACAACAGCTGGAGAGCCACAGGTTGGTCAGGCCAGCTCTAGACCCATCTCTAGGACGTACATAGCATAAAAATGTTTTCCTATCATTTAGCTTAAATTTTATGTGGTGTAAAACGAGGATACCTTCTCTCCTTGAGGATGTTCCTGACGCACTGGTCTTTGTGGTAGTGTACGAACTGGTGACACGTCATCCGGATTTCCTCTGGCAGCCTGGTCTCCTCAGTACTCACGTTAGGTTCCCGGCCGTTCCAGAGGAATTCAAGTCTGAGGTACAAACAAGATTAGGTTGGATGTATGAATATGGTCTCTTATACAGGGAACATTACTCACAGAAGCTCAATGTACAGAACTTTAGTGCATGAAGTGTGAAGGGGCATCAATGAATGAATACAAGAGTCAGGAAACTGCGGTCTATCCCATCTTCTCTAGTCATGTGTGATATCAGGGAGTATATTATAAGGAACATGCCACTAATAGTACTCTGAGCATATCATAATCCGCATGGAGACACACATACCTTTTCTTGCATGGAAGAATGATCAAATGTTTGTCCAATCCAAATATGCCAAACGAGATGAACCCCTGTTAATGTCAGGTCAAAGGCAGGTATTAGATGTACATAGGAAATGTTCATAATGTGATGCAATACATCACAAAGAATTACATACTCACTGTTGTACAGAAACAAACATAAATAAAGATACTGCAAGTCAAAGTATCACTATTAAAACATTTGTGTCGTTTTTTTCTCTCACATACTTATTTATCTCATTAAAGAAAAGCCAACGGGGAATGAAACATATATCCATGCGCTGTATGCTGAGCCAGCACTGGTTACAATGCCGTCTTCTCTGAGTACCTTCAGTGTATTTTATAACAACCAACTGATCTGCACAGAGCTTGCTAAAAGCAAAGACGCCAAATGATTCAGCAATTAAAACAAGTTCATTTCTTTAGCATTTGTAATAAATAAATAATACATAGTGGAACTTATAGAATATTGGCCATGTACTGTATAGTTTATGTATTACTTACCCTTTTACGTCTCCAATGTTAAAACAGAGACAAAACTGTCCATAGCTGTACAAAACCAGTGGTGAAGTTCAACTTTCTCATAGCGAATACAGATCATGTGCAAGGTTAATTATTTGTTTATATCATTTGCTAGAGAGGGAGATGAGCTCACATAGCACACACTTAAACACTTCATAAAGCACATACACACAAATACCTCATGTAGCACACACACACACAAACACCTCACATAGCACACACACACAATTACCTCACATAGCACACACACACACAATTACCTCACATAGCGCACACACACACACACACACAATTACCTCACATAGCACACACACACAATTACCTCACATAGCACACACACACAATTACCTCACATAGCACACACACATATACCTCACATAGCACACACAAACACACATATATACCTCGCATAGCACACACACAACTCACATAGCACACACACACACATCAATACCTCACATAGCACGCACACATAGCACACACACACATAAATACCTCACATAGCACACACATATCAATACCTCACATAACACACTCACATAAATAACTCACATAGCACACACACACATAAATACCTCACATAACACACTCACATAAATAACTCACATAGCACACACACACATATAAACACCTCACATAGCACACACACATATAAACACCTCACATAGCACACACACATATAAACCTCTCACATAGCACACACACACATATAAATACCTCATGTAGCGCACACACACACACAAACACATCACACAGCACACACACATATACCTCACATAGTACACACACACACATTTATATATATATATATATATATATATATATATATATATATATATACATACCTCGCATAACACACACACATCAATACCTCACATAGCACACACACATATCTAAATACCTCACATAGCACACACACACACATACCTCGCATAGCACACACACACAAACACCTCACATAGCACACACACATTTAAATATCTCACGTAGCACACACACATATAAATAGCTCACATAGCACACACATAAATATGTCACATAGCACACACACATATAAATACCTCACAGACAAAGCACACACACACACACACACATATATACCTCGCATAGCACACACCCATAACTCACATAGCACACACACATATAAACACCTCACATAGCACACACACATATCAATACCTCACATAGCACACACACATATATAAATATCTCACATAGCACACACACATATCAATACCTCACATAGCACACACACATATCAATACCTCACATAGCACACACAGAAATACTGCATATAGAGCACACAAATACACATATAGAACACACATAAATGCCTCATAAAGAACACACAAAGAACTAGCTCATTTTCCAATCCAGAGTCACTGTGTTGTATTGAACACCAACTATTGTACATTTACAGTGTCATACCGACCAACAAGTGTCACTACGCTAACCCTGTCAGGATGTCAGTGCCGGGATTCTGACCGCTGGGATCCCAAGTGCTGGCATCCCGTTCCCAACCCTGCCTTACGTAACTTGTCAGTAGGGACAATAATATTGTAGGTTTCCTTGTGAAATGACAAATTCTAATACACCTACCTGACCAAAGTTAAATACTGCACAAAAGAACTGAAGTTCAACATAAAGCCTCCCCGGTTCCAGGTTAAACAACCACCAGAAGCAGCTAGATACATTCTGTTAAAACAAAAAGATACACAAGAGTTAAGTTATAGTATTTTTAGTTTTAGTGTAATAAAAATAAACAAATAATTTACAGTAACACTATAAATCTATGCCCCACTATTTCCGGGAGAGAGATAGAGATGAGAATTTTAAACAATCCTGTTTTTATTCAACCACTTTTGTCCCTTCCTATGTTAATAATTATTTGTAAAATACGATATTAGTCGCATTTTATTTTTTTCCTGGCTGCACAAAAAAGGGAGATTTTTACATTAGAATTGTACAGGTTGAGTCTCCCGTATCCAAATATTCCGAAATACGGAATTTTTTTTGGCATGACTGAGATAATTAAACTTTTGATTTTTGATGGTTCAATGTACAGAAACTTTGTCTAAGGCACAAATTATTAAATATAATGTATAAAATGACCTACAGGCTGTGTGTATAAGGTTTATATGAAACATAAATTAATTTCTTTTCTGTACACATACTTTGTTTGAGGCACAAAATTATTGAAAATATTGTATAAAATTACCTGCATGCTGTATGTATAAGGTGTATATAATACTTAAATGCATTCTGTGTGTATATTTGGGTCCTATTCCCAATATATCTCATCATTAAATGCAAATATTCCAAAATACGGAATATTCCGTTATCCAAAATACCCCTGGTCCCAAGCATTTTGGATATGGGAGACTCAACCTGCAATAGAATGTGATGTAAAATTGCAATTTCACTGTCGAAGATGTTACTAATGCTTCCAATTTCTCCACCATCAGATATATAATACACCATCTCCTTTCTCCAACTACCAACTTGGTGATCAATTATCATAATCACATTTGCCTCAAAGTGGCTGAGATATATACACGGGTCTTTTGCAGTTTTGTCTCCAGAAAAATGGCAGCTGCTTGTATAACTCCGTCAATAAAAGACATGCCGTAAGGTGGAATTTAGCCTGAAATGGATGTTCTGGCATAACTAAAATTCCCCTCATCAGAACGATCAAAGCTGGAGTTCAAATACGCCACACACAGGCACTGCATACTGGATGTTACTCCCAGTCTCCGTTTTGTGTCTGTGTGCTTGAGACATGGATGACAGTGCCATCATTTTATAGGCTTTTTAACACTATTTAGTAAAATACAGATACATTAAGCGCTATCACTTTGTATTGGCATTTTATTATATTGGGGAACATGTATAAAACCTTCTAAAGAGAACAAGTAGAGGTGCTGCCCATAACAACCAACCAGATTAAAGCTATAATTTTATAGAACCCACTAGATAGATGAGAGCTAGAACTTGATTGGTTGCTTTGGCAAGAGCTCCACTTGTCATCCTCTTTAGGAGGTTTGATCCATAAACCGCAGTGATAGGAAACCTGATACACTAAGGGGCTGCACCGGAGCGGACCTCTAACCTAGAAAGTTAAATAAATACATTTAATCAATGAAAGCTGCACCGATCTATGATTAGATATCAGCATGCCTGTTATACAAGTGTTTCAATCTATAACAAACAAGTATGATGGCATGGAGGGTTGCATGCGGCTACAGAGACGCTTGTTGCCCACCAGGGATACGGTATCTCCCAGTGTTGAAAAATATTAGGGAAGAAATGAATTTATGAGCACAATATACTACACTATCACCATCTTCCTGCTTTTCTTTCCTTGTCCAAGACAGACAAATAAGCTCAGATGTTTCAAAGCAGTATGGAAAATGTTACGTCAGCTGGTTTGATAATCTAAACATTATTTATTCTAAAAGGTCATATTATTGTATTAGAAAGAATATTTACTGTCCAAACTACTTACAGCAAAGAGTCCCACAATGAGAAGTAAGCACAGTAATACATGTCTTGCTATTTGCCGGTCTCCACTGTGCATCTGCTGTTCTTCTTGGGACAGGCGACATCTCTGGGAATTGCATCGACTTAGACATTCGTGGGCTTTTAGAGGGAAAATGATGAATTATGACACAGGATGAAAACAAATTCTACACAAAAGAAAATACTCCATTCTGGTGCCAGTAAATGATCATGCAAATGGTGTTTGTAGATAGCGACAGAGCACACTGTATAATTTTAACACTCTGCATACTGTACCATCTTCAATGCTGGGAGCCTCATTTATATTCAGCGCATTTGGCAACTCGGCAGGCTGACACACATCCCCGTTTTCCTGACCACATGCGCAGATCTCTGCACAGGAGACACCACAGTATTATTCCTGCCCCCGTAGACAATGCATTATATAGAGCTAGTCCTTTCAACTTATTCACTACATATTTATAGAGCACAAGTTTCATGTATTTCTTCTTGGCAATGTCACCTTCTTGCAGTGGGTGTCATTTTACTTGTGAATGACCTCTGTCTAACAAGCGTCAAACAATTTATTGTAAAAATGTATCCCGTCTCCAGCATTAAACGCATTTTTTAGAAGCCCAAATGGAGGGAAGTTAATGAAGGTTTTCTACTTCCCGGATTTTGCACGATTTGACCTCTTCTGCGCAATGGCAGAAGGTCACAAAGCACATCTAAATCAGAGGGGGGAGGTGTGTGTGTGTGTGTGTGTGGGTGTGTGTGGGTCGTCACTATAATCTGCACCATGGTGTCTCTCTCTTCCCCTGAAAGCAAGGACATTTTATGCGGGTACTAATAAAATAAACCTAAATGATTACTAGATTATATAGTGGGTGGAGGCTTTCAGGAGGTCAGTGTATTATCTGCTAATAAATGGGGTACTTCAGTGACATGTGTGGGCATTGTGTAGTAAGTGGAAGCATTTTGGATGCGCTATGTGGCAGTACAGAGGACAACAGCACTTTAAATAGTTGGAGGGCTGAACCTGTGATCATTGGAGTGTACTAGGTTCCCTATCACTGACAGCAGATGTGAGCGAGCTGCAGTCACATGTACAAAAAGCTGAAAAGTCTGTGCCACAATTCCAAGTTCTACACGAGTGCAAGCTGCGAGGGGGGCAAGTCCTGATGTCGTTGCCGGCGTTTACACACCGTTACAGCGGCAACTAACTCCCATTGCGTGCGGGGGTGAGTTAATTGAATTCCCACTTAAAAACAAACAGATGTTCACAAAAAAATTTAATATAAATAGATCTTCGCAATAAATGCAACAAAAATATAAACAGAAGTCAAATAGGCCAAATGCAGAAAATAATAATCCGACTAATAACACATGAACAATGATCCTTTGATTTCACTGCAACAGTTTAGTCATCTAACTCTGCAATACTGCGGTAATGTTAGGCAATTCTTTTCCAGTTTCACAATTTTTTTTAAGACCACTACAAGAAACTCTCAGTACAGACACAGAGCTCTGTGCTCACCTCTTCTGGAACTTAATGGCGTGCATACAGGACTTTCCGGCTTGGACTCTGTTGAAGTGTCTGCTGTCCTGCTGCTACTGCTTTGGGAGGACTGGTTTAGCACCTGGTAGTTGTCACCTTGTCCATTTCGACTCATGCACATAAGACAAATGCCAGACAACAGTATACTGCCTGACAGGATCACTGCTGTGCTGATGATCTGCATTAAGCAAGAGTGAATATGGAATTACAGATTCACATACACAGATACCGCCTATCACGAGAGGTTTCCCCCAACCACATCTCATTAGTGTCAATACATCTAAGAATAAATGTATCCATGCATCTCAGGGATAACCATTAATGCCTTGAACACACAGGTTATTTGCAAGCACTTGGAGGCATATGCAAAGTTGAATGCAAGCTGGCCTCAATTAAACTTGCATTGCATGCATGGATATTCTCCTATCTACAGAGTTGCACACCTTTATGCTACTGGGTGCACACCTTTGCGATCACTCTTTCAATGCGATGTTTCGATCTACTTCACCCCCGATTGGAAGTCCCGACCACAGTGCCGATACGCAAATACACACCTATACAATCATACTTGCGACCTTCGATCCCCGACTGCCAAAATATCGAAAGAAAATGATTGTACCACCCACAGAGGCTGTTGGTGTAGAATCGCAAGAACGGTCGCGAGAATGGTGGAAGGTGCGTACACACTGTATTGGTCCGATCGAATCAGCTGAATATTAAACAGAACTTAAGATGCGATCCTTCGATTCAATCAGTTTTAATTCCATAAAACATTATCACAAGGTGAGCAGACTCTTGTGACATCGCATGAACGTGTCAATAATCGAAAGAACGGCCTGACAATAGTATAGGTGTGTGCCCAGCTTTAAACTATGCAACAGGGAAGCTTTGGTGCGAATTAATGAACGTACTTCTGAGGGCGGAATTCAATTGTTTCAACTTCCCTTCGCGCCCGAAGGAGCTATTCAATTGTTGCTCCTGTCGGGCGTGATCAGCAGCCGGCACCAGCATTCCACGGGGAGTGCGATCTGAAATGCACGAAAAGTGACCTGTTTGGGCACCTAAAAGGCACTTTTTGTGATCACGCCCAGCACTTTGGTCCGGTGTAGCCGTTTCACGCGGCTGAACCCAACCTCTTTGGGCGAGATCGACGCGAAGATCGGCATCAATTGAATTGCGCCCCGCGATCTCCCGTCACTTTAGACGCAAGATCGGGCGCGCTAAAACAATTGAAAAGAGGACACAAAAAGTATAAGGTTTTAACTAACTTTTCTTTTTTTTTTTTTTTTTTTTTTTTTAAACCGCTCTTCAACTTCACTGGTGGGTGGAGCAAGATGTCAACCAAAAAAAAATCAGTATTAGAAGCTTACAACAAAAACAAACTTTTACATATCAACAAAATGATCTTAATTGAAAGATCGACGACTTACCTGAGACTTCCCGTAAAAGAAGGCGGAGTCAATGTTGTCCGCACAACGTTCGCCGACACTCAGAAGAATACACACAACTAATATCGGAATGCTGGATGGAAAAGAGAAACAGAATTAACAGCGGAATCCTGGCATTTGCAGTGTGACATCGTACGGTGTGGAAAAGGTGGCTCATTATGGATTTTGTCCTAGTTTTCTCATGCGGGAGAGACATGAGCCAATCCTGCTGCATGGTCCCCAAGCCAAGGGGCAGGATCACTTTGCACTTTGGTCACACATGTGGGTAGGTAAATGGGATGAGTTGTTTCCAGACCACAAAAGGGGCTGTTAGTTGGTACGTAAGATAAACACACACTGGGTCTATTTACTAAGCCTTGGATGGAGGATAAAGTGGACGGAGATAAGGTACCAGCCAATCAGCTCCTAACTGCCACGTCACAGGCTCTGTTTGAAAAATGACAGTTAGGAGCTGATTGGCTGGCACCTTATCTCCGTCCACTTTATCTCCATCCAAGGCTTAGTAAATGATGTATTACGCTCTGGAAAGTGATAAAGTGGAGAGTGATAGGCGCCGAGTGGCTGGAAGTTTATCACTCTCCACTTCATCACTTTCCAGAGCTGAATACATCTGCCCCTACAATCTTTTAACTGCATTTACAAACATATCTGATAATAATTTGAGCCTGTGCCTACCACATTGGGCCAACTGGTCACATGGGCAACACCTTCCAGGACACCTTCTCGAGTGTTAATGAGTTACAGGATCAGAAGGTGAATTTTGTTCTTATGCTATTTAAGTCATAAAGCTATACACAATGACTCCGCCTGTTTTAGGCTCAGCAATGCTCATCTCTAAATTAGAAAGGATTGTCAACAGACCCAACAGAGGCATCCCGATGCTCAGAACCCCGACAGGGGCTAGGCAAGTATCCTAACCCTCCCCCCTTCACCCCCTTACCCTCCCTTCCTGAATCCTAACTATCCCTACCAGGCACCCTTAACCCTCCCGGTTAGTGCCTAAACCTATCCCTCCTCCGGTGGTGCCTAACCCTAACCCACCCCCCCCCCCCTATCCGCAGCCTAACCCTAACCTCCCCCCTCCCGCAACCTATTCATAACCAAACCCCCCGCGGCTAACAGCTAACCTGGCCCGCTATACTTCTGATCGGGATGACGGCTGCAGGATTCTACCATCAGCATCTCAACTAATGTCGGGATTCCGGCACCAGGATTTTGACCGCCGACATCCCAATGGTAGGTAAATTGACTACAACCCCTTATGATGTTATAATGAATACATTATGGGCATCATATAGTTATCAGCATATTGAACTATAAAGGAAGCAACTTTGCACCCGGACAAACTACACTGCAATACAACTGTTAAAAATTGAATTTCTTTTTTTGCATGCAGGGAAAATACTGCCTTATTTTGCATGTAGCACACAAATACTGGATGGTTTATTTCTGTGCTGAAATTTCTCCTACCAACTATAAATCTGTCCGCACACCGTAAATGTGCCTCCCTTGCAAAGCAACATGGCTTACCGAGGTACAAAATGGCACCTTATAGCCAAATTTATTCTGAATTCTAAATGAGGCATTATATGTAAAATATATTCAATACTTACCCCCATCCAACTAAAGATATTATAACTACAGGAACATTCCCAACTTCTCTCTTCTTTAGTAATAGCAAGGATAAAGAGATTAGGCCTGGGAAGACAGGGGGAGGGAGAAGCAAGGAGTTCGGAATTAAACAAAATATTGAGAGAATATTCAGGTCTTCCCAAAAAGTCTAAAAATATACAGAGTATTTTCACTGCACATACTAAATATGTATTTATTTAAAACCCAAAACCCCTGGCTTTGGGTTGCAAATGAAGCGCCCTGGAAGCATCAATGGCTTGTACAATGGTCAAATTGAGAGTTCTGTATAACTAAATGGGGAAGCCTAAACAGGAAATCCTGTGATGTCATAGCGGTGACATTATCAGGGACTTCCCCCAGTTTGGAGAACCCCATGCTGCTGCAAGGAGACCGGTATCAGATGACAGCGATAGACAAACCACTAAATCGGCATCTAAAAGAGGCTCTCAGATCTAGGTGAGATAGGAAACAATTTAAAACATGCTCCCTGGCTGCAAAAAAAACATACATACATACACTGTAGCCTCATATTTAAATTAGACATTGCATTCTACGACATCTTTACCTATCTTGAATGTAAAAATAGATAGGCCCTATAATGCCACCATATCTTACATTAACATATACATATTTGGTATTCCTATAGCAAGGAGGACTAGATCATTAAATTTTATTGCAAAAACCAAAAGGTTGCACTAGTTGAGTAAAAGTATCATGGAAAAGTATTTATGTACTGCTTTTGCAATCTATGCTCCAAATAGAAAATTCCTATTTACCATGAAAAGAAAAAAAAAGAAAATACACATATACAAAACAGTTAAATATTCTCTGCATAAAAAATACATAGCAAAACTGGAAAATGTGGTCTACTTATAAAGGTGATGAGCTACAGCTTATACACAGTCGTTGGAAACTAATTCTGTAGATTCTAGTGATCGAATATCTCATCAAAGAATCAGTCTGATGCAACAATTCCATGGTGGGCAGGTCATACAAGAAGGTATGCAATGGCAGGGTTGGAGAAAAAAAAAAAAAAAATAATAATTTTATTATGGTTTTAATGAAGTAAAATTAAATCCTGCTTATTATATTAATACTGTGACATATTGCTATGTATTAGAAACCTTGATCAACAATGTTTTAATGCTTTCTAACATTAAGGGGTAAATTTACTAAGAATCAAGAATGGTAGAGTTTAGGTTTTTTTTTCATCTCGATTTGCATCGCCGAATCACGGGTGATTTTCCCGTTTTTCATCTCGCAAATTTACGAAGAAGTGAGTTTAGCTGAAAGTGAGTTGGCCGATGGTGAAGCAGATCGAGATATCTCCCCCGAGTTCCAAGTGAAGATGAGATTACTCACCTGAGATTGCAGTGTTTTCTCTCTGCAAATCTCTCCCGAGCTAAAAGCCTGCACGTATCAGTGAGATATGTGTAAGGTGCTTGTGTTAAGACCTGTAAAAAACGGGTTAATGTTATTTTTTTTTTTTTAAATTACGTGAGGGTCCCCCCAAAGCATAACCAGCCCCGGACTTGCCAGCCAATCCTGGTTCTTAAAATTACAGGGGACTAATGCCACAGCCAGGGGAGTCCTTTCACCGGGCCCCCCAGCCGCAGCATTAGCCCTGACTGCTAGTCAGCCCAGGCCAGGGATCCCTGGGTGGTTGGGGACCCCCCCAATAAATGGGTCCCCCTCTCCAGGGCACCCCTGGCCTAGGCTGATAGCCCGGGGCTATTCCCCGCTACACGGTGTGTGCGTGTTGTGTTTTTTTTTTACAAATTTCTTTACAGGTGAACTATAAGTTCGCCAAGTACCAGCATGTGGGGGAGGCTTGCTGGGACCTGTAGTTCCACTGTAAAGACAATGTTGTTAATTAAAATTTTAATACGCTACATACACTATCAACCCGCCACCCACCGCCCAGGGGTGGCGGGGATAGCCCCGGGCTATCAGCCTAGGCCAAGGGTGCCCTGGTGAGGGGAACCCGTTTATTGTAGGAGGTCCCGAAATCCCCAGGGATTCCTGGCCTGGGCTGACTAGCGGTCAGGGCTGATGCTATGGCTGGGGGCCCAGTGAAAGGGTACCCCCTGGCTGTGGCAGCAGTCCCCCGCTAGAAAGGGTCCAGAGCTGGTTTTAAATATAGGGAGGAACCACACGCCATTTTTTTTCTCCCTATATATAAAACCAGCTCGGTCCCTGCTGCCTGGTGCTGGTTCTTAAATTACAGTGGAACCCTACACATTTTTTCCCCTGTAATTTTAAGAACCAGGACTGGCTGGCAAGCCCGGGGCTGGTTATGCTTTAGGGGGGGACCTCACGTCATTTTTTTAAAATAACATTAACCCATTTTTTTTTACAGGTCTTAACACACAATGATTGGTGTATGTTTCAGCCAAACTCGCAGCTCTGGAGGTGAGAGTTTAAACCGTCAATTTGGCAGAGTTTGCAGGCATCTCACCCAAGATTGTCATCTCGATTCTTGGTAAATTTGCGAGCTGTATTTTTTAGGAGAAAAGTACTTCAGAGTTTGCCCGATGGTGATAAGATTCGAGTTTGCTAGCTCAACCGAGTTTTGCGAGTGAGATGAGAAATCTCTCTGTAACTCACCCGACTTGCCTTTAGTAAATTTGCGAGATGAAAAACATGCCTCATCACACCAGAGATTGCAATCACGCACAAACTCGATTCTTAGTAAATTTACTCCTAACAATCCAAAATGATTAGGATTTTTTATCTCAAAGACTAAAAAGGTATACACTATAAGATTATCTGTTCAATCTGGATGGATGAAACTAAAATCTGGTAATGTATGGGAGCAAATGAAGATCAACCTTTCGCACGCAGCCAGCCTACTGTTTGCATTCTGTGCACGCGTACGCATCACAATGCGCGTGCGCGAATCAGTGCGAGCGATCGGGAAGCGTACGCTCGCCGCCCATAGATAGCCCTGCAGAATGAGTGACAAGAGAAGCTGTTTGTGGGTGGTGACAGTGGCTGGCCACTAGAAACGGGGGAGTGGAGGTGCGAACGCAGGCGTGCCTAAGCGTCTTAACGCTGTTTCAGAGGCGTGCATAATTAGAGGCAGCGTCATAGTACATGTCACTTGGTTGTATTTCACACTGAAGCACTCGCAGTGCTTGCGGTAGGGTATGGTCAGCCACAAGCGCTGAGTTCGCTTCCGATGGTACTCGATGTACCGATGGTTGCATACACTTCCTGGAGATGACTTGCGCAAGTTGGCGTCTTAAGACAAGCTGGTGGGCGTCTGCATACACAGAGCGTTCGCGCACCAAGACATAGTGGAAGTACTAATGCCTTGGCGTGTGATCGCTTGCCTTGCCGAAACTTGCACACGCATCTAGTGAGCGGGTCTAAATCGAGCCCTTGGTGTGCTCCCTTGGAGTAGTCGGTTGCATCTGTAGAACTTTTGTACATGCAGGAAGAGCTGTCAATCTCGTTAACGATTCCCCTCAGATCGTGCAGTGTGTACACACACGATCAGCCGATATGGTTACATTATATAGTTAAATATCTAACCACCAAACGATGCAAGATATATCATTTGGTCATTTGTTAGATTGCACAGTGTGTATGCACTATATCGTTTGTCCGGGAGTTCAAGGGAAATCTAGTGTATACCAGGCTTTATAATGTGTAGCTATCTTTAGTCTTTCTTCCTTCCACTCATCTCAGTAGGAATGAAGGTTTTCAACTGAAAAAAAACATAAAAGGCGATTAAACCATGAGTTGTCTCTCTGTGTATTGCCTCTTTAATGTGTTGGGAGTAGTTCACCCTTTAAGATTGAGAATGTTAGTTGCGGTTTTCTCCTGTTCTATAGGATTGTTAGGGGAGGAGTTTGTGGAGTCTTAGCAGATGTGAGGCAGATTTAGTACCGCTCTGATCTGGTTCACTCTCCCCATTTCTTGTGTGTGAATTTACTGTATTGGTTCAGCGCCTTCAAATGAAGACCACAAGTAACAGGAATGTGGAATAATACCAGGGGAATTCCCTTATTATAGGCTTTTCTTAAGAAGTCTGTAGTCACAGCATAAAAAGAAACATTTAGTTTAAACCAGCCAACCCTGTGCAATGGTAAATACTAAAGCGTACATTTAGTTGTGAAACAAAACCATTTAACAAAATGAACAATGTTTATACAAGCATTACATCTACAAAGTATTGCACAATTGTGTTAAACAGAGGCTGCCCCTGTTCTAGGTTACATTGGTTGTAGAAATACCTGTCCACAGGTATGTGCTGTAGAGGGCACTGTACAGGATTGCAAATACTAGGATCTGCCCCACCACGTTTCGCTCTTGTATTATGAAGTTCCACAGCACCATCCCAACGCAGACAATGAGCTGATGACACAGGGAATAAAAAAACAAAAACATTCAGAACATACTGCAGGACTGACAAAGAGGAGTACAAGCAGTCTTTTTGTTTATGCTTTCCACTTTTTTAGGACATCATTATTTAAAAATAGGGCAGGTCCCAATTGCTCTTTAAGACCCTCACCACAAAATACCAGGAGAACACGGACAGCTGACAATGTAAAACATATTGTGCTAACACATTGCTGTGTGATAACTACCATGCATTGTACAGGGACTGTAGACTAGGGCAAACAAGTAGCAAAATGATACTGACCTGAGCAAGAAGTAGATTTGCAGTAAGTACATGAGGAAGTCTTTTGTATTTTTTACTCAGAAGCAAAACAGCAAGAGACCAGATCTGTAAATATATATATATATACACATGTGATATACCATCTAAAGACACAACAGCCCCCACTACTTTATAAATAAGCCACTATAAGAGAACAATAGCACCTGTGCACAAAATTGCTGGATATCCCTTTGTAAAGTGCATAGATCAATGACTTGGTGGAAGGACCGTTCGGTCTGCTTTATACCCATGTCACAAGATATAAACGATTGAACTGCTTCCATGAAAAGTATAAAAAGAAATTACAATCCCGATTCCTGTACGTTCCCGGATCACAGCGCCATTAGTGTCTCAGCAATGTTTGCACTGCGTCCCTATGTCATTAAGGAAAACCTAAAAGATATGTTTATTAAACTGTTGTGTCCAAGCAGCTCAATACTCAACTACTATTTATGCCCCAACAACTTAGTAACTGTATGAAAGAATTACTCAGTAATAAGGAATAATAGTGCAATCACTAGTCGCCCTATAACACTAGAAGCGGCTATAAGCACCATGCATTGCAGGGAAGGGGTGAATGCACACTAGAGATGTACTGAGATCGTAAGTCCTCACATGCAGGGCCCTCTACTCCAAGTACTATCCCTGACGCCAGTGCCCTTGTCTCCCACCCCCCACCAATGACTCTGACCATGCCTTTCCGCCCACTTCTTGGCTACAGAATTACTTCCTTCTCCTGTCCCCATCCTCTCATGTCAATCTTCATTACTTGCCATTACCAGCCATAGGTGGGGTATTGATGGGGGGGGGGGGGGTGTCAAATTCATATCAACCAAGATTTAAAGTGCCAGGCTCCATACACCACCCTCTATACCCCAGTGTAACTCTAGTGTCCCCAGTGGATGAAGGAAAAATAATAAGAATACTGATCCCATGCAATCACTTTTTACCTCTGATCACTCCAGAGTATCATGCAGCCTGCCTACGCCTGATGCGGTCTATCACTGGCCACTCGCAGCAACGTATTAATTAATACAGCTCCCAGGGTAATGCTTCTACCTAGCGTCAGTGATGACAGGTGATGTCACATGCAGAACACTAAAGTGTGGGAGAGTAATGTGATTATGTGCCATGCAGGGTCCAGGGCTGTCCACCAGCACATTGAACTTTGCTAGACCTATCACGCAGCACGCCTGTGAGTTCGCTGTGGTGCACAATTTGGGAACCACTGCTTTAAACAATATACTGTAGTATTTGAATGATCTAGTATGCGTAGGACACTTTATACCTTTATGTAAACTCACCAAGGCCACCGAGCTCACAATACTGATGTCGAAGCTGACGTTTTGCAGAGCCGACATCAGGGGCTTCGGGTCCATCGTGGGGATAGTCAGTAGCCAGGCTGAGACGTACATGATTGGAGCTGATACAAAGGTGCTGATCACCATGCCTGAAGTGATCTGCCAGCAAAAAACGTTTACATTAAAAACGTCACCGCCAATACTGTAACATGGTCATTCACAGTCGCAGGATGGATTATACCATAAATGCGCCTTAGAGTCCTTACAAAGAGCAGAGAGAGCATTAGTGATATCACTGGTTCACAGTGAATTCATTCGTCTCCACTGTGTGCAGACAATGGGTTAAATCTAAGTGTTGCACTCAAGAGGTCACTGCATTCTGTCATAATCCAAAAGATAAAATTAAGAGGCGATGATCAATGAAATTCTAAAATGTAACAGATACTTTTACAGTCTACAGTGAGCATCAGTGTTGCCATCTTGGCAATGTATTTCTGTATAGCTGTCAGGTCTGGGTTGCACTACAACTACCAATGTTGATATTATCATTATATAGAACATTGCATATATTGCAATATACTTTAATGAGGGTACAAAATATGAGATATGGTAAGAACTTACCCTTGTTATCTCTATTTCTACGAAGTCCATAGGGTTCCACAGGATACCTTGGGGTATAGGTGTGACGTCAGTCGCAGGGCACCATAGAGTTAAGCTTTCAGCCTCCCAGGATGCACTAGGTCCCCCTCCTATACCCCGCCCCCGGGCCAAGGCACCTCAGTTAGTTACCAAGCCATAGGCCGGAGGAGGAGAAGGAAGAGAGAGAACAAAGATCTGGACACATACAAGAATCACATTCTCACCAGAGGGAGACGGAAAACCGGTGACCAGAGCAAAGCCCATCTGCAGCACAGGTGCGACAGGGCGGGAGTCCTGTGGAACCCTATGGACTTCGTAGAAATAGAGATAACAAGGGTAAGTTCTTACCATATCTCATATTTTCTACTTCAGGGTCCATAGGGTATCCACAGGATACCTTGGGGATGTCCCAAAGCAGTATCCTTTAAGGGTGGGGACGCTCCTGTGCAGAAAGGAGAATCCGCCGCCCGAAGGAAGCATCCTGAGAGGCGAAGGTGTCAAACCTGTAATACCTCACGAAGGTATGGACAGAAGACCACGTAGCAGCCTTGCAGATCTGAACTGCCGAGGCACCACGTCGAGCTGCCCACGAAGGACCCACAGACCTAGTGGAATGAGCCTTCAGAGAAGGAGGGACCGGTAGGCCTTCATGAAGATAAGCTTCAGAAATAGCCATACGGATCCAGGCTGCCAAAGTTTGCTTTGAAGCAGGCCAACCCTTTTTACGGAAGCCAAAGAGGACAAACAAAGCGTCCGACTTCCTAAACGAAGAAGTGCGGTCAACATAAGTCCTTAAGGCCCGCACAACATCCAAAGAGGCCTCACCCACGGAAAGACCCGGTGAGTTAAAGGCCGGAACAACTATTTCCTCGTTAATATGAAACTGGGAAACAACTTTGGGAAGAAACTCGGGCCGAGTGCGGAGCACTGCCCTGTTCCCATAAAAAACCAAGAAAGGGGGTCTACAAGAAAGAGCCCCTAACTCAGAAACACGTCTGGCCGAAGCAATGGCCAGAAGGAAAACAGTCTTAGCTGTTAGCCATTTAAGATCCACTGAGCCCAGTGGTTCAAACGGCGGTCCTTGGAGAGCCCTCAGGACCACAGCCAAATCCCAAGGCGCCACAGGTGGAACAAAGGGCGGCTGAATGCGGAGAACACCCTGCATAAAGGTGCGCACATCCGGGATTGTAGCAATCCTACGGTGAAACCAGACAGATAGGGCCGAAACCTGTACCTTCAAAGAAGCAAGGCGAAGCCCATGATCTAGTCCCGCTTGCAGGAAGGCGAGAATCCGAGACAGACGAAACTCCCGCGGTGCATAACCTCTCGGTCGACACCACTGGAAGAACGTATGCCACACGCGATGGTATATCCTCGCGGAAGACGGTTTCCGAGCTCGCAACATGGTACGCACCACAGAGCTGGAAAACCCCCGGGACCTCAGCATGGCCGTCTCAACAGCCACGCCGTCAAAGACAGCCGAGTCAGGTCCGGGTGAAGGCAAGGACCCTGAGACAGAAGGTCCGGTCGTAGCGGCAACCGCAGAGGAATGTCCACGGACAGACCCTGAAGGTCTGAGAACCAGTGCCGTCTGGGCCACGCGGGAGCTATCAACAGGAGCGTCCCTCCTTCCTGTTTGAATTTCCGGATTACCCGTGGAAGAAGGGAGACCGGAGGGAACAGGTATGCGAACCGGAACGTCCACCGGACGGACAGAGCATCCACCAGAGACGCCCCTTCGTCTCTTGTGCGAGACCCGTACACCGGCAACTTGTTGTTGTGCCGGGACGCCATGAGGTCGATTTCTGGAAGACCCCACCTGTCCACCAGTAGTTGAAAAACGTCCGGATGCAGGGACCATTCCCCCGGATGAACGTCCTGGCGACTTAGAAAGTCCGCCTCCCAATTGAGCACTCCCGGGATGAAGACCGCTGATATGGCCGGAAGATTGCGCTCCGCCCAAACCAGGATCCGAGAGACCTCTACGAGAGCCGCCCGACTGCGAGTTCCTCCTTGCCTGTTTATGTAGGCCACGGTGGTAGCGTTGTCCGACTGGACCTGCACCGGGCGACCCTGGAGAAACCGCTGTGCCTGCTGGAGAGCATTGAAGACCGCACGGAGTTCCAAGATATTTATTGGAAGCTCCGCTTCTGTCGGCGTCCACCTGCCCTGGAACAAGTGTGGACCCGAAACTGCTCCCCAGCCCCGAAGACTGGCGTCCGTTGTCAACAGGACCCAATTTGGAACCCAGAACGGACGTCCCTTGTTGAGGTGGGTCGTCTGTAACCACCACGTAAGGGACAGGCGAACCTCCTGGGTGAGCACAATCGTCTGGGACTTCAGAGACTGAGTCAGCCCGTTCCACTTGGACAGGATCAGGTGCTGCAGAGGTCTGGAGTGAAACTGGGCGTATTCCACCATGTCGAACACCGACACCATGGAGCCCAGTAACCTCATCGCCGAGTGTAAGGACACCCGGCGGCTGTGCAGACAACTGCGCACCCTTGACTGTAAAGCAGAGATCTTGTCCTCCGTCACGAAGATCCTTTGCTGTCCCGAGTCCAATAAGGCTCCAAGATGCAGAATCCTCCGAGACGGGATTAGAGTGGACTTCTGCCAGTTGATTAGCCAGCCGTGCCGTTGCAGCAGTGCAATGGTCAGGTCCAAGTGGCGTAACAGGAGCTCTGGAGATCCTGCCACCAATAACAGGTCGTCCAAATACGGCAACATGCGGACTCCCTGCAGCCGCAGAGAAGCCGCCATGACCGCCATCACCTTGGTGAAAACACGTGGTGCTGTTGCCAGGCCAAAAGGTAACGCCCGAAACTGGAAGTGGTCGCTGCTGATTGCAAACCTGAGGAACTGTTGATGGCGCCAAAGAATAGGGACATGCAGGTAAGCGTCCTGTATGTCCAATGACACCAAGTAGTCCCCAGGTTCCAGCGCCAGAATGATGGACCGTAGGGTCTCCATCCGAAACTTCGGGACCCGCAAAGACTTGTTGAGAGCTTTGAGGTTGAGAATCGGACGATATGACCCATTGGGTTTCTGTACCAAAAATAGATTTGAATAGAAACCCTGGCCCCTCTGGGAGAATGGAACCGCCACTATAACTCCAGCCTGGAGCATAGTGTGCAATACCTTCCGCAGCTCCGTAGCCTTGTTCCGGTCTGATGGGAGACCCGTGGTGAAGAAGCGAGCCGGGGGTCTGTGCCGGAAGGAGAGGGCGTATCCGTGGGAAACCACCTCCAGAACCCAAGTGTCTGTCGTAGTGGTCGACCAACACTGGGCGAACTGTAGCAGGCGGCCTCCCACCCTGGGATCCCCCAAAGGGAGGCCCGGACCGTCAGGCCGCAGGCTTGTCATCTGGCTTGGGGGCCGGACGTCTGGTACTCCATGCCTGCTTCCGGGGCTTGACCGATTTCTTAGGGCCAGCCTGTCGAGGAAACGACTGTGGTTTGGGCCTGCCCTGGGCCCTAGATGACCGAAAGGACGATGGTCCCGAACCAGAAGGAGCAGCGGCCGACGGGAGACAGGCAGATTTGGCTGCCGCCAGCGTGGCCACAATCTTATCCAGATCCGGACCGAAGAGAACTTCTCCGGTAAACGGCAACGCTTCCAGACCTTTCTTGGAATCTGCGTCCGCCTTCCAGGATCGCAGCCACAAGGTGCGACGAGCAGCTACCGCTGCTGAAGAAATTCTAGACACCAGAGTACTAATGTCTAGAGCCGCCTCGTTGATGTAGGTGGCCGAATCACGGAGATTGCCAATCAACTCCGCCTGATCGGCCGGACAGTCGGATTCAAAAGAAGCCTCTAATGAATCCGCCCAGCGCTCCATCGCTCTGGCAACCCAGCAAATGGCCATAGCCGGCCGTGCTGCCCCCCCTGCAAGGGAATAAGCGGACTTCAGGCAGATTTCTACCTTGCGGTCCGTAGCATCCTTAAGGGAGGACATGGATGGCATCGGCAATGTGGCACTACGGACAAGACGGGTCACGTGAGAATCCACCTGTGGAGGGGATTCCCACTTCACAAAATAATTATCCGCGAACGGATAAGCCACCGCCAGGCGTCTCTGCGGCTGGTATCTTTTGCCAGGTTGTTTCCACGCCTCCTCTAAATGGTCCACCAACTGACCCGAAAGAGGAAAGACTGTGGCATCGCCCTTCACATCTTTGAAAAAGGCATACTTAGATTTAGCCGCTGGGGGAACTTCGTCCTCAATCACCAAGGCTGTGCGGACCGCCCGAATAAGTCCAGGAATATATACTTTGGACTTAGCATCAGCGTCCTTAGTATGGAGAGGTTCCTGATCGTAAGGATCTAGAATCTCCCCATCATCAGACGTCCCTTCGTCATCCTCATAAGGAGCGGACAGAGACGCCACCGGCCTTTTATGAGACCGCATCACAGACTCCCCTTGCAACACATCCGACAAGTGCTGTACAGAACTCGTCAGGGAGTTAACCCACGCTGGCTCCTGAGAACCCGGGAGCGGGGAAATAGAGAGACTGTGGGGTACCACCAATTGTCGTGGGAACCCCTGCATGGGTGACGACACCACAGACTGCTGGGACAAACCCATCGGAGTAAACGCGGGCTGCGGAGCTAACTGGCCCACTAAAGCTGTTAACGCCTGAGCGAAACAAGCCCAGGGCGGCTCCTGTACCGGTGCTGTAACCGTAATAGGCCGCGCCATGGACAAACACTGCCGGCAAAGGCCCTCCGCGCTACCCTCCCCCTCCGCTAACGGTACTTTGCACGTGGTACACTGTAGCCGGAGGGGAAAATCACTTTCAGACATGATGGCACCACGTATGTGACCTCTCTCACCAATTAAGTATTAAATAGGCGAGAGACCACCCTGCAGCACCGCACCGCAAGGGCTTTAGCAGAAAGAACAGGGACAGTAATAAAGCTGACAGTTTAGAGAAGAAAAGATTACAGGCAGCAGCGCTAGCACAGTCACATACAATGCAGAAAAATAACAATTCCTGCACTAACAGCGCTGATCACTCAACTACACAGACACAGGGCCTGGTAGGACACAGCGCTGCATACACAGACCTGACCACAGCGGAGGAGAGGTATGCGGGGGGACCCAGACCACGATGCTTCCGTCCAGCGCTTCCAGCAGCGTTCACCATGCGTTCTGGAGAAGATGGCCGCCGAGGAGCAGAGAGGAGGCTGGCCTGGGGGAGGAGCGCTGCCACAGGACCAGTCGGCAGCATGCAGAGAGGGCTGTGTGCAGCGGGGGAGGCGCCGGCTGTGAGACAGGGAAGGCGCGCTCCCCTGGCATGCATTTAACCCCTGGGACGCCGCAGCGCTACCGCTCTGCTGCGGTCTGCTGTCCCAGGGGGTAGTGGAAGCGCAGGTTGGTCGCCTGGCTCCACGCTGCAGCCAGTCCCCAGGGAGCCCCCTGCCTGGGGACTTAGGACCATGTGATCAGCGGGGACCCACCGTGGGACCCCGCTGCTTACCTCTGTCCCCCTTGAATCCGGCCATGGTCCGGAGCATCTTGGGTCACCGCTAGCTGTGACCCCAGACGCCCACCAGCATCCCCGGATCAGTACCGGCGTTCTGGTACCGGCGGGGTGTAGGGAAGACAGCATGGACGTCAGGACTGACTGTCCATGCTGTTCATCCAGTTGTGCAGCCACAGCTGCATGAAGAATAAGCTTCAGGGGCTCTTCTAGCCCCCACTCCAACAGGTGCACCCGACTCCGGCCGGGCACCAAACTAAACTGAGGTGCCTTGGCCCGGGGGCGGGGTATAGGAGGGGGACCTAGTGCATCCTGGGAGGCTGAAAGCTTAACTCTTTGGTGCCCTGCGACTGACGTCACACCTATACCCCAAGGTATCCTGTGGATACCCTATGGACCCTGAAGTAGAAAATGAATACAGTGTCATGGCAAAATATTGCTCCCTTCTGGGTTTCCTCTACCAGTATATATTTGTCACACTGTAGCTTTGCAGATCCTTACAGAAAATCTAATATTAGTGTGACAGATATGCAATAATAGCGGAAATCAGAAAGGGGGTAATTACTGTATTTGTAACGGGTTACAGCAGAGGTACAGTGCCATATTAGATTTAATGCAAATGCCTGACCGAAATGGATTTCAGTATTTCTAAACAATCTGCCATATACCTACAAAAGGCAGCCACACATGTGATATCGCAGCCCATATTGGATAATTAGTCTATTACTGCAGTACGCTGACTGCCAAACCTGACGAGGATCCGCTTGAAATCAATATGCTCGTTATTGGACATGGTGAACAATACGGATGATGACCGCTGCCGGCTTAACCATGGGTCATCCTCCAACAACTATACAATGCAATGATCAGCAATTTATATAGATACATATAGATCTAAGCAAATTTACTAACAAGAGTAAGTCACATACCTACCCTTCACCTTAGAACTAGCGCGGACCGATTGTATTTATTTTGGAATTAATAGGGACAGGGGGTGCCCTAAATGGTCGAGCAGCTGACAAACAAGACCCCAAAACCAAGTGCAGCGTAGGTTTTCTTTTTTTGAGTGAATATTATGAATATTATGCAATGAGGCCGCTACTCGATCTGAGCACCGAAGGCCTATCTCCTTTGATTTGGCCACCTATGGTGAGCAAACATTAAATTATAATTCTGGTCACTCGACACTCACGCCAAGAGGCATTCTCGTGGTGCTCAGAATGTAAAACGCTGCACCGCTAACTGTAAAATACCATTACAGCAGGTCACAAACAGAAAAGCTGAAGTAGTACAGCTGACGTAAGCTAGTCTATCATTCCCATATGTTACTTTCACAAGCATGCATAGATGTCTATTACAAAAAGTTTTAAAAACAACAAAATATAGGTTTCCTCTTTTTTTTTTTTTTTAGGTTTGGTTTCACTTTATTCCATGTATATAATGTTTACCAGATCACTATTCCAGGAGACTTGCTGCGCAGGGAGAAGGATTTCTAATATAATAAATACCTGTCTGATCAACAATTTCAGGATGACCAGAATACATAAATCTGAATATGCCACAACATCATGAGTCGAAACAACTGTACTTTCCGAACAAACTTACAATCTCCACTTCCATGTTGAACTGGTTTGCAAAGAGAGCGACTCCGGGTGCCACTGGGAAGACTCCGTACAGAAATGCATAGTTCGATAAGCTGGTGTGATTAACCATAGAGTTACTCTTATCCAGCAGTTCCACCATTTCCCTGCAGATAAGCGGTAGAACCAGCCTGAAACAAGAAGCAGTTGGAGACAATTCAGAGACAGTGGGACAGACGTGGAGAAAGACAAGGTACCAACCAATCAGCTGCTCTGTCATTTTTCATACACAGCCTGTAAAATGACAGTTACAAGCTGATTGGTTGGTCCTTTAGCTCTCTCCGAGGTTTGATACATCTCCCCCAGTATTTGTAAACTCTGCTTAAAGTCTCTCACCTATAAGCTGCAGGCAGCCATTTTATGAGCTAAACAGAACTCTACACATATCAGTGTGCTAGGAACCAGTGACACCATCACTGTAAAGTCAATGGTTTAGCCCAAACAATGGCTGTCTTCATTGCGTGTAGGCAATGGGTGAACACATTTTATTAACAATCTTCTTACTGGTCATAAGATCCTGTTCTCAGCCCCCACAGTGCTTGGGTACACATGTAGAGCTGGGAAAGCTTATTAAAAATAATCCATGTCATTATTATACAGTACGAAGCATGTGTCACAGCCCGGAAAATAATGTCAGAATGGGTCACAATTCCTCAGTTAGGGATCACAAAACCTAAAATACAACTTGCAGATGTAAAAACAAAACAAAACAACAAAAAAAGAGCTACTTATGTCACAAAATATATATAGTTTCATCACCTAGACAGAATTTGACAGAACTGATATAGTTTGCAGACTCATTCAATAGGCTTGCTGCCATTTTACTGTTAGTAATGCATTTGAATGCTGATGGTGGAACATTAACTTATGTAATTTGTGAATAGTAGAAGTAGTATTTATTGATTACTTTATTTATTTATGTAATAAGCCCTGGGCCTGGAAGGGTACTAGGTTACCTCAGAAATGTCACCCACCAATCAGAGCCGGATGCTAATCTGCGGGGTATATTTACCAAAGTGAGTGTTTTTAGAAGTGGAAATGTTGCCCTTAAGCCGCATATACACACTAGACTATTATTATGAACGATATGGACAATAACGATATTATTCCTATTATTCAGTGTGTATGCAGTGGATGACCAACGATGCACGCTCCCGTTGGACGATAACGATATCTTTGGTCGTCCGTGCATGCAGGTCAGTTTGGATGTTATCGTCAAGAATTGCATGTCCAAAGATGTGGCAGGATGGCTTCACTGAAAGATATCTATCAGTGTGTACACCCAATATCATTTGTCCTGCACTGCAGAAAGTTCAATGGAAATCAGTCATCAAGATCGTTCATACAGCACATCGTCTAGTGCAGGGTTTGCCAAATTTTTCTAAAATCTAGGAGCCAGGGTGAAATTGTAGGAGCCAGACCACTGTGCACCCCCCCCCCCCAAAAAAAAAATTAAAAAAAATTACAGGATTAAAGAGCACAGCTCTGTGTGTTATGCAGCTATTACAAACACTCTACTAATCTACAAAGTGGCCAGTTGAATGGATGCAGCAAAATTTTATAAAATGGAGGCCCCCAGCTCTGCACAGCTCCCCTGCTCCAACCCCTCCCCAGACAGAAATAACAGACCACGTTTGTACATATGCAAAAGTGCAAGAAATTACTACCCCCGGCAACCCCCCCCCTCCTCCCCGGGGCCACAATACTTCGCACCTACCCCCCCATGGCAACCAACCCACATGGCCACACAACTAAGGAGATACACTCAGGCAAAACACCCCTCCGCACCATCCCCCCTTGGGCCACACCACTACCCCCCCTGAAGTCACAATCCCCAGCCACACATAGACCCACTTACTGGAGAGCTGCAGCCCAAGTTAGGTGACAGCAGACATCCAGGACGGATGGCAGAAGGTAGCGCCGGCCGGGACGGACAGGCACAGGAGGAGTCAGCGCCGGCCGGGACGGACAGGCACAGGAGGAGTCAGCGCCGGCCGGGACGGACAGGCACAGGAGGAGTCAGCGCCGGCCGGGACGGACAGGCACAGGAGGAGTCAGCGCAAGCCGGGACGGACAGGCACAGGAGGAGTCAGCGCCGGCCGGGACGGACAGGCACAGGAGGAGTCAGCGCCGGCCGGGACGGACAGGCACAGGAGGAGTCAGCGCCGGCCGGGACGGACAGGCACAGGAGGAGTCAGCGCCGGCCGGGACACACAGGCACAGGAGGAGTCAGCGCCGGCCGGGACACACAGGCACAGGAGGAGTCAGCGCCGGCCGGGACACACAGGCACAGGAGGAGTCAGCGCCGGCCGGGACACACAGGCACAGGAGGAGTCAGCGCCGGCCGGGACACACAGGCACAGGAGGAGTCAGCGCCGGCCGGGACACACAGGCACAGGAGGAGTCAGCGCCGGCCGGGACACACAGGCACAGGAGGAGTCAGCGCCGGCCGGGACACACAGGCACAGGAGGAGTCAGCGCCGGCCGGGACACACAGGCACAGGAGGAGTCAGCGCCGGCCGGGACACACAGGCACAGGAGGAGTCAGCGCCGGCCGGGACACACAGGCACAGGAGGAGTCAGCGCCGGCCGGGACACACAGGCACAGGAGGAGTCAGCGCCGGCCGGGACACACAGGCACAGGAGGAGTCAGCGCCGGCCGGGACACACAGGCACAGGAGGAGTCAGCGCAAGCCGGGACACACAGGCACAGGAGGAGTCAGCGCAAGCCGGGACACTCAGAACATGCACATCTCTGCTGGGGTTGACAAAGATCTGCTTCCTCCCTGCCTCTAAAATCTGGTCGACATGGCGACCTGGCCCCCGGGATTTGTCGAGCCCTGGTCTAGTGTGTATGGTTGGCTAAAGGCTCAATCAAATTCTACTTAACATTTATCCAGCAACTTCTAGAAGATAATAGCTAGAATCTGATTGGTTGCTATGGGCAACATCTCCATTTCTAAAAACCTGCACTTTAGTAAATATACCCCTCAGTGTTACTGCTCCCACGTGTCAGCGACGTGCTGTGAGTGTGATGCTGTGATGTCACTGGCAGAGGGCGGCAGCAACAGCACTACGCAAGGCCGGAAGCAGCTCATTCAGAGCCACAGGCATGCTCAAGAATAAACATAGCTCTCAGTCTGTATTCAGAAATGACCACATCTAAGCACCAGCACCGCCGCTATCCTCCAACTTGTGAAAGTAGCAGTCATCACTACTAAGAATGCATTTGCACCAGCCCTATCCTTGATCCATCTGAAACCAGCCGTATCTGCATGCAGCCACCTCTGAACAGAGCGCAATTCCCCCCCCCCCTACACGCCCACAGCTTACATATCCTATCTGTGAGTGCCCCATTGCCACTCATAAATAAATGGATGCACACAGCTCTGAAATCACTCGTAGTTGCTCAAAGTTACCAATGCGGCCTCCGATGTATGCACAGTTGCTAATAAACGCGAGATCGGTCCGCAGGCTAGACCTGTCTGCAACTCTCAATCAGGCCCAGAGTGCACGGATGTTAATTTAAAAGATTATCATTCCTTCAGTGTTTAATTCCAATACATAGGGCAGTCAGAGCACAGTGCCATAAAAAATGAAGAAGAAAAAAAATAAAGTATGAGATTTTAGTGTTTTAGGTGCCACCAGCCCTGTATCAGCCAAGTTATACTTTAGGTTTAGCAGTCCTTTAAGATCCTGGAAACCTGATGTTAGACAGTCAGTTATGTCGGAATTACACATTGCTACAGTTTAGGGTCATTGCTGTAAAGCACTTCAAAGGGTCTTTAAAGACCTTACTTGCAAACAAACAGCATTCCTTCCACTGTCTCACGTTACCCTTCCCGCCCATGGCCGAAAGCTCCATAATATGTATTTTTGTTTTCGTAACATTACAGAATTTACTTTTAAAATTCTGTACAAGCGTTGGATTTTTACAGTGCGGCAATAGCTAGCGATAGTCTATAGCAAAATATACCTAAAAATGGTGAGTAGTGGACAGTGTGTACTGTATTCCGATCTAACAAACCCCCCCGTGACGAGTACTCACCTCAGTCCCAGTTTCACTTAATCCGCCGGCTTCACACCAGTCAGGCAGAGTCTCTCGGCATGTGTGGGAGGTCTGATGGGCATGCAGGAGGGTTTCATTTTATTGACCATTTAATTTTTTTTCCCATGAATGGGTGGGTAGGGGCCCCAGTGCATTGCTTTGCCCAGGGTCCACACTGCTGTTAAGACAACCCTGATGATGGCCACGAATACTACAGCTTTGCAATAGTGCAAGAATATAGGTCATGGGTTTCAACAACAGCTTATTTAAGCAAAATAAGAAAACAGGAACAGAACGTATAGGATATAGTAAAAAGAACATGAATTTCTGCGGAACCTAACAAAAGAAGAAAAAAAACACCAAGTCTACTAGCTTTAACTTTGGGTGTGTTAAAAAGTGGGCATTAAATCACTAAGTACAAATACTGCAGAAACACAGAGTAACTGGCATAAAAAACTGCAAAAACAATAGACCGGCAATGCTTATCTGCCTGCATAGGTGCATCTACCTGTCTGCCAAGCAGATAGCTATTTAATGGCCTTTCTGTAATAGCAATCTGCACATAGCTTTGCTGGTTGGCACAGAAACAATAAAATCATCATATTACAGCCTACTACTAATTTAGGATCACCCTCTTTATTACTTGATATAAATCATGAGACTGAAGGGTCATTAATCCAAGTTCGCCTAGAAACGTGCTTTCCAGAAAAAGTTTAGCTGGAATGTGCAAAGTGCCTTCTGTTAGAAGTATAGAGAGGAGATTTGAATTTATAAACCAAAGTCCTTTTGCAGAAAAATTAATAATTTGTGGAGTCTCATCACATTGGCTCTTAAATCCATGCACTTACCTGGAAAAACAGGTTATTTTACAAAAGAGCATTAATTCTGTAGGTCTGCATTGCAGCGTTTATAACTCCTTAATATGGTCAAAAGCCAGGCAGCTACAGTGGGGACAAAGTAAAAAAGAACCCAAAAACAAAGAAATTGTCTTCTGTGTTTTCCTTGACAAAATCCATATTCTATCTAACCATCAGATTAGGACAATTTCCTGTCCACAGACGGGATGAGACCATCTCTCTGGGAATGATGAAGAAAACTGCACTTGTGCAATTCTCCAATGCTTGAAATCACACCCAAAAGTGTATTCTCATTACACCTCATGGCAATTATACAGCCTTTACTTGGAGAGAAGTTTCTACAAGTGCAGACTTTGATACAATCAAAGTAGTTAAAATGTGCGAGCTGCTTATTTAGTATATAAAACAGATGGATTAAGTAGACATAATAAATGATTCTTACAACTACAATAACATTTATGTTATTATTCATTTTCTATATCTGTATAGCTAGAGTGCTCATTTCATTCAGTGGCACTTGCTGTGGCCCATTTACATTATCAGGATTGTAAACGAGTAGGAATGTGCTGAATTTACCACCTGCAGAGCATGTAATCTTGTGAACAAGATTTCACACAGCTGATTACCTTGGCCGAGAGATAAAACGTTTTACAATACAGTAATAAAAATATAAAAATAGCTGCCATATTTCCTCATAAATCATACTCACAGCTTTGCAGTGATAAGTAACAGCAATGCCACAAAAGAAAACTTCTTGAGTTTCCTAGTCTGTCCAACCATGGTAAGACCCAGGTAAAATAAAGCAGAGCCAGAGAAGGAACTGGCAAGGCCGTCCAGAAAATTCTCTAAGTAGATGGGGATCTTCTGGCCGAGTGCAAAGTTAAAGGCGATGCCAATGAACACCATGAACACAATAGGGTTTTGGAAGACACGGAGGAGCGCAAATCCCAGGATCTTGAATTTGCCTTGTGAAGTGTTGGGGTTGTCTCTCCATTTTTGGATCTCGCAGAGAACAAAACCTAAGGGATTCAACATCATGAGAGACACAGGTGCCACCAAGTAGATGTATTGGAGGTATTTAGGATATGTGGTCTGGTACAAGGCATCAACTAGAAGAAAAACACAGACAAATGCGTTAGACGCTGACTGTGGACCAACCAAATCAGGAGCAAAGAAGGACATTCTGCTCACAATTGTGTTACTAAATAGTCTGGTCATTTTCATAGGTAGATAAAGTGTTTGAGTTTATACTGTTATTCAAATAAAAAATGGTGAAAAATAAACTAACAAAACAAAAACAATATCTTATTGGCTGTCTCTTGAAAGTTAAATACAGCAAAGCTGATAAAATGAGGGATTACTGCTCACACTTCGTATGCAATGTGTTTTAAACAGACATGTTTTGTACAGATTTTTTTAAACAAGAACTAAAAACAATTAAGACTATTAACACCTTAAAAACTAATAGCATCACTGACATACAAAACAAAGACAAACTGCAGTTTCGAAGACTTCCTTAAATCATTCTTACAAGCTCAGATAAAGAAAATAAAATAAATCTGTCTATATAATAATCCGCTATGGTCTGTCCTGTCTCCGGACATACGCACCGCCCCCTCTAGCGACTCACACGGCAGCGAGCATGGGGACGGACCTTAGTCAGAGAAGATGGGGCAACCCCCTGGAACCGGCAAAGTATACAGCCGCAGGGGCAGGCGGGAAGGTGGACCGAGGCGATTGGGTCTGATATACTAGTTGCATAGATTTGGAATGCTTAAGATTTTACTTCTTTTTTAAATTTCTAACATTTGGAGAACGAACAAATTTTAAAACTTAATTTACTATCTTTGGCAGTCCCCTTCTGAAGATGTTTTGCAGTGCTCCTCACAGTGACCAGGCCGGTGGGTATAACAATATTACATAGGAGAAGCAATGGTTTTGTTTTTGTATTTTCTTTCTGGTCTGCAGAACTTTTTGTATAACAAGTTTCCAGATTTTAGATCCAATACCAGTACCATATATCACTGAGCTCTGCAAATAGCTTTGTCACACAGATCAACTTGTAGGAAGGTTAGCAAAGATAACACACTAACGCCTGAGCAGAGATATTATGTGTGTTCCATCTGAACATACCATGAAATTAATATCAGTTAAATAAAATTTTCCCACTAAACTAAAACAAGACACGACACATCTTACCTATGGGATAGCCAAGTGCAAAATCATTGCTCTGAGTTGCAAATATAGGGAAAAGGCCAGCTTTGCTGTATCGGCTTTGCGGATTAGCCGCTAATAAAGTTAACACGCATACTATTAGGAACACGGTGGCTTTGGCAATCAGGATGCTATACAGGAAGGACCAATTAACATCGGAGAAATCCAGGACCACCATATTTTTAAACAAAAGCGCTGGAAGTGCAAAACGGGAAACATAGTTGCCTAGTCCTTTGGCCTGAGTGGCAGTGATCACGTTGGCTCTCCCGGCAATATAGCCGCACAGAATGATACCAAAGCATTCCAAGAGAGCAGGAAATAGCCTGTTTATGGACATGGTGGGACTGCCATTTGTGACGTTTGTCTGTCCGCCTAATGTGTCAGTCATATTGGCATTAGACAAGTTCTTCCACAGCAGCTCAGAGGTGGTGTCCATCTTTTCTCTCTTTTTATGTTCTTCAACTTTGTCAGTTTCGAAAATGCAGATTCATGATGATCTAATAAATAATAAAAAAAATAAAATAATTAAAAGCGTGCCGGGCAATAACTTTACTAATAAGACCTCAATATTCCAAAACACCTAAAAGCAAAAAGTTGTTTTTAAATACATTTCAAGTAAAATAAAAAATAATTAAAATACATTTTAATTAATAATAATTCTGGTTAAAGACTCGAATCTGATGCATTTTGCTGAAGATCCGAATATTGAGAGATGCCGTAAAGAACTATTTTTATAGGCTAATTCTGACGGTGATCCACTTAATATAGCTGCTTGTAAATTGTTTACTATCTGAAAGAGGTTACAAGTTTTTAGGCCACTGGTTACTGTTCTATTTTCATTTCATATATTGCAATTGTTCTAAAGTAACAGTCACTGACATAGAAGGCAATTAGTTTGTGTTTCAGCTGACAAATAACAATATACCAAACCCATGTATATCTGTTAAGACATTCACATCGTCTACATTAGAATATCGTCAAGAGGTCGTCCGTATTCAATTAGCGGCCGTTTTTTCCGCCACTGACGAAAATGGCGTTTTTTCACCTAAAAAAAATGGCAACATTTTGCCAGAAAACAGGCGAAAATGGAGAAAAAATAAACTGGAGAAAAGTTTTCTCCATCCCAGGCCAGGAGAAAAAAAAAAAAAAAAATGCAAAAATCCCTATTTTTGACTAAAAATCCCTTTGGACACCCCCTGTAATGATAAATTGCCGGGGGGGAAAAAATCGTAAGTTGCGTACTTGGGCGAAAAAACTACAGCGCAAATTCTGGGCAAAAAGAAACCCGTTAAAAAGGGTTTTAACTTATAGGGTCTGATATTTAAACATCGCACGCGGTCGCAGCAGACTGTTTTTAAATTTGCGTTTTTACGACACGAAAATATACTTGCACTCATTTTAACGTATCCCCAATTTCCGTGGAACAGTAATTTCCTGGGAAACAAAATTGCTTTCTATCATTTTCGACATTTTGGGGTTTTTTTCGCCCAAAATTTGTGCAGTCGTTTTTCATCAAAGTACGCAACGTACGAAAAAAAGTTTTGGTAATTTATCAATAGGGGGCAGGGGTGTCCAAAGGGTTCTGAAAGAAATCCCCAGATTTTTAGCCAAAAAATTGGGATTTAGCATTTTATTTTCTCATGGTCTGGGATGGAGAAACTTTACTCCAATTAGTTGTTTCTCCATTTTCGCAGGTTTCCATTTTTTGCCTGTTGTTTTTTAGGGTGAAAAACAGCCGTTTTCGCCGCTAATTGAATACGGCCCATGGTCGAAGTTTCAACACTGAACATGCCGACATGTTCATAATATTGACATTGACCATGTTGACATTAAACATGTGGACACAAGATGTTATGTTGACATTGTTAGAATGTTTTCCCTGTCCTTCTGTCCCTAACCTTCATGGAAATGTTGACATTAGGGCAATATCGACATCATCAGTGTCGACTTTCTCCCGTTGACCTTGTAAATGGAGATATGGTGACTGCATCAGTAACCTACAGAAGGAGCACATGTCTTTAGATGGGCAGTGCAATTAAATTATAGTGGCAATGTTGCTGCTCTTTAATGCTCTGCTACCACTGAAATAGATGGGAAGGAGCAGGGCTATTGCAGCCTGATTGTCCTACTTTGGGGTGGCCCCCAGAGTATGTTGATGGTTGTAGATTCCGAGCTTACCTAGCAGAAGCAAGGGTGAGTTATGCAACTCCATACTGTTACTTCTTCAGCAGTGCTTTGAGTTACCCAGAGTGGGTACTAGCTGGGATCACGTAACCATTTTCTCTTCCCAATGAGATTGTTGCTATATCACAAGCAAAACTATGTTCCTCTAAGATCCGGTACCCATGTGACGTATGCTCCATTTACTAAGCAAACTCATCCCAAAGCAAACAATTATCTGCATGCAGAAAGCAGGTGGCTGAGTCCTTATGCCCTGTGCCAGTGTTCCACAATAACATATGTGTATTTTTCCCATTAGGATAAGGATCAGTAATTCTATGATAAACGTTATGTTACGTTCTACCCACAGTGGAATGAGCACAAGACCGGTGACATTTGTGTCTATTAATATCAATTGCAAGTTATCATCATACATCCATGTGCTTCAGTTCACAAAAATAGCTCCTTGGAACTGAAACCCACAAAACAGAAGTAGTGGATAGAATAGGTTACTCTGTACAGCTCTTCGCCATACTACTATCATGACATATAGAATACAATCTTCCCCATAATTCTATCATGACATATAGAACATAATCTTCGCTATACTAAATTTCACCCCCTAGAGATTGTGCCTTTAGCAACAATCAGAGCCAAAGTGGCCGAGTCAGAGAGGAACTGTGCTGCGAACGCGTTAGCACCATAGTTGCGTCTGACTATATGCTAATGCTAGTGTCTGCCCCTCCCCTGGCGTACAGGCGTGTGTCAGACAGTGTAAGCACTGGGGCGACCACTTTCTGCGTCTTTAGGCGCTACCTTCATGTGCACCATCGAAACTAGCAGCTGCCGCATGCCAAGTGCAGATTCACCCACAATGTGAGCTATTACACGTCTGGGTTCTCCATAACACGCCCATAAGACAGCGCCTCTCCATGCCTCTGAACAGTCACCTCCCAGTACATTTCCTAGACCGTGCATCTAAAATCGGCCCTGCAACTCTGCGCGCACACACCGCGGGATGCCTGCGATTTCTTAGCAACTCAGAAACATGTGCAATTCAAAATCAACATAAAAAGTATTTTTTTTTTATTATTTTAGTTTACTCTTGGAATGCAACAGATCTCTATTCCCCATGTACTCAATCCAAACATCTCCTTCCTGACCTATTCTGCAAAAACAAGAGATATGGTAAGAACTTACCTTTGTTATCTCTGTTTCTACGAAGTCCATAGGGTCCACAGGGTTGACCTTGGGGTATAGCTGGATCTGGATCAACGGGCACCACGCAGTTAAAGCTTTAGCTGCTCCCAGGATGCACTTGGGTTCATCCTCCACTATACCACGCCCCCGAGCCACAGGCACCTCAGTTGGTAAGCAGCCACGGCCGGAGGAGGAGACTAAACAGAGAGAAGGAAGACTGGAACACACAAGAAACCATACTCACGAAAATGGGAGACGGAAAACCGGTGACCAGCCATACAGCCCATATGAAGCCAGGTGCGTCAGGGCGAGTGCCCTGTGGACACTATGGACTTCGTAGAAACAGAGATAACAAAAGGTAAGTTCTTACCATGTCTCTTGTTTTCTACTTCAGGGTCCATAGGGTGTCCACAGGGTTGACCCTGGGGATGTCCCAAAGCAGTTCAACTAAGGGCGGGGACGCTCCTGTGCTGAAAGGAGAACCCGGCGCCCGAAGGATGCATCCTGAGTGGCAAAGGTGTCAAATGCATAGAACCTCAAAAACATTTGAATGGAAGACCAGGTGGTCACCTTACAGAGCTGAACAGCAGAGGCGCCACGGCTAGCAGCCCAAGAAGGACCCACGGACCGAGTGGAATGAGCCTTAACGGAGGCTGGAACAGGTAAACCTTCCTGCGCATAAGCCTCACAAATAACAGAACGAAGCCAACGGGCCAAAGTTTGTTTGTTGGCAGGCCAACCCCTCTTGTGAAAACCAAAGAGGACAAATAACGAATCTGACTTCCTAATGGAACCCGTCCGGTCCACATAAACCCTGAGAGCCCGGACAATATCTAAGGAAGCCTCCCCAGCCGAGAGATCAGGTGACTGAAAGGCTGGAACAACAATTTCTTGATTTATGTGGAACTTGGGAACCACTTTAGGCAGACATTCCGGATGAGTGCGAAGCACTGCTCTGTCCTGGTGAAATACCAGAAAAGGGGGACGACAAGAAAGCCCCCCCAATTCTGACACCCTCCTGCCTGAAGCAATTGCCAGGCGGAAAACGGTTTTAAACGTTAGCCACTTGAGCTCCACCAACTCCAAGGGCTCAAAAGGAGGACCCTGCAGAGCCCGAAGAACCACCGCCAAATCCCAGGGGGCCACAGGAGGCACGAAGGGTGGCTGAATTCTCAGAACACCTTGGAAAAAGGTGTGTACGTCCGGTAAGGTAGCAATCCTTGAAATCCTGAATATCTGGGGATCATAGCTTCTAGACTCACACCATTGAAAGTAAGTGTGCCACACTCTGTGGTAGATCAGTGCGAAAGCAGGCTTGCGAGCCCTCAGCATGGTAGTAACAACTGAGCTCGAAAAGTTTTGGGACCTTAGGACGGCTGCCTCAAGAGCCACGCCGTCAAAGACAGCCGACCCAGATCCGGGTAAAGGCAAGGCCCTTGAGATAACAGGTCCCGCCGCTGAGGAAGAAGGTACGGATGGACAGGCTCCGCAGGTCGGAGTACCAAGGACATCTTGGCCACGCAGGGGCCACCAGAATCAGTGTGCCTCCGTCCTGCTTGAACTTGAGCAGGACCCGAGGTAGAAGGGATATCGAAGGAAACAGATATGCCAGCTGAAATGTCCACTTCACCGACAGTGCGTCACCAAACTGGCACCGACGTCCCTTGTCCTTGACCCGTACATGGGCAACTTGCAATTGTGGCGGGAAGCCATCAGGTCCAGCTCCGGCAGTCCCCATTTGTCCACGAGTAGTTGGAATACCTCTGGATGAAGCGACCATTCCCCGGGATGCACGTCGTAACAGCTGAGGAAGTCCGCTTCCCAATTGAGGACTCCGGGAATGAAGACTGCCATGATCACTGGAAGATAGCACTCCGCCCAAGTTAGGATGCGGGACACCTCCACCATCGCATCTCTGCTGAGAGTTCCTCCCTGGTGATTGATGTACGCCACCGTGGTGGCGTTGTCGGATTGCACCTGTACTGCCCTTCCTTGAAGAGCGGTGCCGGCCGACTAAAGGGCCCTGTACACAGTCCTCAGCTCCAGCATATTGATGGGAAGAGACGCTTCCTCCGCAGTCCAGCGGCCCTGAAGTGACAAGGAGCCTGTTACCACCCCCAACCACGAAGACTGGCATCTGTCGTGAGCAGAACCCAGTCCGGGATGATTCCAGAAGATGAGCTGTCTGAAGCCATCACGCTAAGGACAGACGTACTTCCGGGGACAACACCAGCATCTGAGACCGGATCCTGTGGGGTAACCCGTTCCATTCCGATTGAATCAGCCTCTGTAGGGGCCTGGAATGGAACTGGGCGAATTCCACCATGTCGAATGCCGACACCATGGACCCCAGAACTCTCATCGCTGAGTGTACCGACACTTGACCGCTGCTCAGGCAATTGTGTATCCGCAGCTGTAGGGAGGAGACCTTTTCCGGAGACAGAAAGATCCTTTGCTGACGAGAGTCTAGCAGGGCCCCCAAATGAACCATCCGCTGCGATAGAATCAGGGAGGACTAACCCCAGTTTATTAACCACCCGTGCGCTTGTAGACAAGCGATCATCAGGAGGAGATGATGGAGCAGTACCTCCGGGGAGCTTGCCAGCAAGAGGAGGTCGTCCAGATACGGTAGCAGCCGTATACCCTGGCTCCGAAGGTGAGCAGCCATAACTGCCATCACCTTGGTGAATACCCTTGGGGCCGTGGAGAGGCCAAAAGGTAGAGCTCTGAACTGGTAATGATGGTGTAATATAGCGAACCTCAGATACCGGTGGTGTGAAGTTGCTATAGGAACATGGAGGTAGGCGTCCTGGATGTCCAGGGAGACCATGTAATCCCCTGCTTCCTTCGCCAGAATGATGGGACGCAAAGTTTCCATCCTGAACTTGGGGACTCTGAGGAACTTGTTCAGAGACTTCAAATTGAGGATGGGGCGATGAGACCCATTGGGTTTCTACACCAGAAACAGCATAGAGTAGTATCCCATCCCACGTTGAGACTGTGGTACGGGCACAATGATCCCTGCCATCAGCAAGGACTCTATAGCTACCTGAATCTGTAAAGCCTTAGTGGTGTCCTGCGAAGGACTTGTGCAGAAAAACTGCTGGCTTGGTCTGTGCCGAAAAGACAGGGCGTACCCCTGGGAGACCACTTCTCGAACCCAGGCATCTGTGGAGGTATTGTGCCAGCACTGGGCGAATTGAAGAAGTTGGCCTCCCACTCTGGGGTCCCCCAGAGGGAGGCCCGTCCCATCAGGCAGAAGGCTTATCTTCTTGCTTGGAAGAAGGGCACCTAGCACTCCAGGCTTGCTTCTTGGGTTTAGAGGCGGTATTAGCTGCCGAATGCCTCGGGAAGGACTGACCTTTTGCCTTGCCCTGAACCCGAAATGAGTGAAAGGCCGAGCTCCGAACCCTAGTCGGTGTTGTAGCTGAAGGGAGGAAAGCGGACTTAGATTTCGCCAGGGTATCTACTATCTTGTCCAAGTCCGGACCAAATAGTAATTCTCCATTAAAGGGTAAGGCCTCCAGGCCTTTCTTTGAATCAGCGTCTGCTCTCCAGGACCTCAACCACAAGGATCGGCGAGCAGACACTGCTGCTGCTGAAACCCTAGAAGTCAGCAGACTAGCATCTAAAGATGCTTCTCCAATGTAGGAAGCAGCATCTCTCATCTGTCCTAACAACGCTCTCTGGACATCCGGAGCATCGTCTGGAAAAGTATACTCTAATGCATTGGCCCAACCCTCAATGGCCTTTGCCACCCAGGAGATGGCCATGGACGGCGAGAGTAAATGGACTTTAGGCAAGTCTCAACCTTCCTGTACGTGGGATCCTTCAGCGAGGATATAGATGGTAATGGCAGCGTAGCACTCCTGATTAAGCGAGTGACATGGGAATCCACCGCCGGTGAGGTTTCCTATTTTTTTACAATGCGCCTCAGGAAATGGATAATTAGATGCCAACCACTTCTGTGGCTGGAATCTCTTACTGGGCGCCTGCCAAGCCACCGCCATATGATCCGTCAATTGATCAGACAGGGGAAACACCGCAGAAGTCACCTTAGCCTTTTTAAAACTAGGGTACTTAGACTTAGGAGCTGGTGCCTCATCCTCTATTTGAAGAATGGCTCGCACCGCCCTAACCAGAGCCCGCACATTGATGGAGGACTTAGTATCCACCTCCTGGACTGAGACGTCCAAGTCGGTGTCGTCATGCACCTCCCCATCATCTGAGGACACCTCGGTGTCCGTGAAATGCGCGGCTTGTGCCATTATAGTGCGTTTAGACTTCCTTGAAGGTATGTCACTCTGCAGCATCCAATGAAAAGCCGAACATGTGGCCACCAAACTCTGGACAGGTTTGCAGGGCACATCCACCCATGGAGGGGGAGCCGCCCCAGGGGCCTGAAAAGGCACCACAGACTGCTGCGTCACAGCGGTAGACTTAATATACATAGGTAACCCAGCATAATGACCAACAGGCTGAGACCCAGGGGGACTCTGCAATAATTTCGGGACACCCAGGGAATGGGGGATGGTAGGCTGGGACAACGCCCTGGTAAGGATAGCAGTCGGGACCGACAGACGGTCCGCAATAGATACCAGCACTTGAGAAAACATTGCCCATGGTGGTTCCTGCAACATAGGGGGCTTTGAGGGGCCAGGTACCAACTGGCACCGTCCACACAGGCCATCCTGTGATAAATCCTCCCTATCCTCTCCCGCAGAACAGCAGGGTTCGCAAAATACGCACTATAGCATGTTTTTACGCGCTATAGGGAGTTGCGGACCAGATTTTAAAAAAACTCAGCGGGTCCTGCGGGACCCACTGTGTTGAGCTATGCTGGGTGCAGCAGCCTATCACCGCCGGCGGTATCTTTTCAACCAACAGCCACCGGCGTCTTCTCAGTCACCGCCATGTGGCGGCCCCTATCCCAATCTCTGACTGACTGGCCACGCCCGCCGCCCGGGAGCAGCAGCAGCGAGGCAGCATCTCCTTTCCGCAATCCCCCTGTTCCCAGGTCAGACTCGGAGTGATCACTCGTTGGAGAGCTGGGAGCGGAGCGCAGCGCAGCACGGTGACTACTGGGAGCCCGGCTCATACACCCCTATAGCAGCGCTGTGCGGCGGCTGCCGGGAGACGCCAGGTGTGTTTGGGGGTCTGCACTTGGGGTGGGGGAGTTGCTGGGCGGCTGTCCATACACGCCGGCCCGGCAACATAGAGTGACTTCTGTGACAGTCAGCCTAGCAGACCATCAGATTGGCTGCCTGTCACTACAGTGCGCCGGCTGTGCGGAGCTCAGTGTGGTGAGCAGGGAATGTCCAGAGACTGCTCACCGCACCGATGTACAACATGCTGCAGAGCCGACTGAAAGCTCCCCGCAGCCAGTGCACTGTAATGACAGGCAGCCGATTCGATGTCACTGCTGCCAGGCCCTGGGGAGTCTGGAGAGCTGCCCCGAGGATATATACATTTCTCTCAACTCCAGCCTCTTGTGTGCCTCTGCCCCAGCCTCCAATGTGTGTCTCTGTCCAGTGCCCCAGTCCCCATGTGTGCCTCTTCATCATCCCCCAATGTGTGTCGCTGTCCAGGGCCCCAGCCCCCAATGTGTGTTGCTGTCCAGTGTCCAGTTCCCATGTGTGCCTCTGCCCCCCCCCTTCCCATGTGTGCCTCTGCCCCCCCCCTTCCCATGTGTGCCTCTGCCCCCCCCCTTCCCATGTGTGCCTCTGCCCCCCCCCTTCCCATGTGTGCCTCTGCCCCCCCCTTCCCATGTGTGCCTCTGCCCCCCCTTCCCATGTGTGCCTCTGCCCCCCCCTTTCCCATGTGTGCCTCTGCCCCCCCCTTTCCCATGTGTGCCTCTGCCCCCCCCTTTCCCATGTGTGCCTCTGCCCACCCAGCCTGTGTGAGCATCTGCCCACTTCCCCCTATCTGTGTGCCTCTGATTGGGGAGCTCTACTTGTTTAATTTAATTTATACTGGTCCCACATATTCTGAAGTAAGCCTGCCTGCACCCACAGTGCTCTATCCTTTGTAGTTTGGCAGCGCTGGACTTTTCCATGCGATTCAGATGCAGCCCGATCCTGCATGACCCAGAGACGGTGATGTGGTTACGTAGCCTCCAGCTACAGTGATGCAGTGACACAGGAGGGCAGGCAGCAGTGCCATGAAGTTGAATCAATGTGTTTATAGTTTTTCCAATGGGGGCCAATGTGTTGGTGTTTTTTTTTTTTTTTATCCTATCAGGGCCAATGGTTGTATCTTTTTATCCTATCTGGGCCAATGTGTGTGTTTTTCTTTATATGGGGCAAATGTGTTGTTTTTTTTCCTACCAGGACCAATTTCATCTACTACATTTTTCATGGGATTTAGATGGGACCCAGAAAATGTCAGGTAGGACCCCGATTCTTTAAAGTGAGGGGTCCCTGGGACCCACATTTTTTTGGCTCACCGCGATCACTGGAACAGCGTCTGCAGGAGAACAACACCGGAGCCACGGAGTGCTCAATCTCCTCCTCAGACATGACAAAATATATTGTAGAAATAAAAAAAAATATATATATATATATATATATATATAATGTGCCAATAGAGAAGAATAGTGTCACACCGGCGCACTCACCTGTGTGCTAAACAACAGCCCACAATATGGCACTGTGTCACACACAACTGTATGTGACTGACCACACCAATACTTGATTTATATAGGTGAGGTTTGTAGAAAAACGCCCTTCCCCCACACACCTGTAGGGCCTTATAGGAGAAGGAAAGGGATAGGTATAAGCTGACAGTAAGTGGAATAAGCACAGACAGGCAGCACTAGCAAAAGTCACATACCATGCAGGAAGATAATACTCACTGCACCTTTCACTACACTCAACCGCCCAGATTCAGTGTCTGGGAGGGCTGTAGCGCTGTGTACGCTGTCCTTTAACGGGGGGAGGTACACAGGGGGACCGGTCCGCATGCTCCCTCAGAGAACAGCGCTGCCACCTAGAGAAAATGGCCGCCAGAGACCTCAGAGGAGGAGTGGCCGAGTAATCTGCAGCTCAGGGACGCCAGACTGCGTGCTGAAAGGCGCGCTGAGCTGAGGGGAGGACCCACTAAGCAGGGAAGGCTTCATCCCCTGGCTAGCTACTAATCCCAGGGTTGCCGGCTTCCCGCTTGCCGCGTATTTTACCCTGGTGGTCTAGTGGTCTCACGGGGTATGCCACCTAGGAGGGGAGCCCGCCGTCACCGCTAGCACCCCCGGTCTGTCCCCCAGAACCGGGGGCATCGGACTGCATTTAGAGGAACCCGCGAGCCGCCGCTAATCAGTGACTCGTGGCTTACCTTACTCTCCCTGGTGTCTCCGGCAGCAGTCCAGGGAAAGCCCCAGAGCCCTGCTAGTACAGGCTCTGGAGTCCCGCCGTGATCCCCAGATAGGCACTGGCGTCGCGGCCCCCAGCGGGGAGTTGGAGCGGCAGCTTGGACGTCTGTATAGACAGTCCGTCGCTGACGCTCTAAAGAGCCTAGTAAAATAGTTAAGTCAAACTAACTCTCAAATAAAAAAAAAAAAAAAAAAAAAGCTTTTGGGGGCTGCTCCTGCAAGGTGCCCCAACTCCGGCCGGGCACCAACTAAAACTGAGGTGCCTGTGGCTCGAGGGCAGGGTATAGAGGAAGATGGACCCAAGTGCATCCTGGGAGCAGCTAAAGCTTTAACTGCGTGGTACCCGTGGATCCAGATCCAGCTATACCCCAAGGTCAACACTGTGGACCCCCTATGGACCCTGAAGTAGAAACAGAGGTTATTACAATGTGTTGTGACAAATACTGACACAGATGAGACAAGATTAGTTTATCCATGACGTGTCAAAAATCCCTCCAATTAAAAAAAAAAAGCTTGTGCCCGATAGGGTGGTTTTCTCACGGTCCGGCCAAAAAGGTTGTTCACGTATTGGATCCCTAATATACAGTTATACTGCAGCCCCTCAAGGAGCAAGTCCTTGTCATTTTCTGTTATTTTATCTTGATTGCTAGGCAGGACAGAAGAAAGGCAAAACCCTACGTCAGAGTTTCCCGAACTCTGCCATTACAGTCCAAGTTTTAAGGATATCCATGCTTGATTCCTGTTGGTGAAATCAAATTGACTGAGGTACTAATTAAGTCACCTGTGCTAAAGCATGAATATCCTTAAAACCTGGACTGTTATGGTGGTGTTTGGGAACCTCTGCCCTATGCATTTAGGGGACTAACAAAGAGTTTATGGATTTTTATACAGCGTTTATCTTAAATAAAATACCATTACAAATCGGTGCATGTGTATTTTTATTGTTTTGCCTTTTACTATTAGCTACTGCAGTGTCTCCGTGGCTGACATGGTATGCTGGTGATTGTAGTCCTATAAGCTTTAGCATGCTCTACAAGTATAAATGTGTGCAAGCAGTAACTGGCTGCCAGGGATAGAAGTTCTGTAAGGAGTTAAAAGGGCCCTGACAACTGCAGCGCCCTCCAAATAAGTTCTAATTAAATTCAGTGGTGTGAGGCACAGGCAGTGCGAGTGTGGCTATGGTAAAATCACATGATTGGAGTCAGGGGGAAGCAGAGACTCCGAGATAAAGAGAGAGAATGAAAAAGAGGGGACTGAGAGGAAGTGAAAGAAAAAAGGAATCTGCACAGCTGGAGCGAGGGCTCAATGGGAGAAATACAGAAATAAAAAGAGGGAACTGCTTGTCAGGCGAGCTCAGTGACAGACAAGAGCTAACAGTTATAGTGAAGAGCACACAGACCAGCAGACAACTTCTATCTGCAACAGAACTCGAGCGGCACGAAAGCTGCCACCGCCATTCCTATTGCGTGCTGTGATAACCTGGATCTCCTCAGAGGAAGGAAAAGTCATAAGAAGTAGCTCTTTCCACAAACTAAGACCTAGGGGTATATTTACTAAAGGGGCACATTTATAGAAGTGATGTTGCCCATAACAACCAATCAGATTCTACTTCTCATTTATCCAGCACCTTCTAGAAGATAATAGCTAGTTGCTGTTGCTGGACTACTGGCCGACTTTAATGCTGGGTACACACTATCTTGACAGAGCGGCCAACCGGCCGTCGTGCTGACTTAGCGGTCGATTTGAGAACACTTTCCAATTGGCCGCTCGATATATCCGCCCAGACATTACAAATGGGTGGGCATTTAAATCTGCCTGCCGAGCTGTGATGTCAGTGTTGGTGGTCCCTACAGCCAGTGGACGGGCGGTCACCGGGTCTCCCACACAAACACCCTGATATATCGGCTACCAACATATCATTTACATTTGATCGAACAATATATCTAGTAGTGTATACCCAACATAAGTAATAATACAATATTTATATATTTAATAATAATGTCATTAAAATTAAAAAGACAGGAAAAAAAACCCAGGGCAGTTCCAGATAAAGTTTACTCCCATCCTAACGTGTTTATTTCATAGCTTGTGCAAAGGAGAATTTAACAGTTCAACCAAATAGCTTATATGATTTTATGACTTTTCATTAACCAGCCACCAACACCAGTGTGATGAGAACCAGTACTATTCAGCACCTTGTCTCATTTGCTCTGAAGTAGTGTGGGGTCATTGGGTTTGATGTTTAAGCCGGGTGTGGCATATCTTGATCAAGTCGACACTGATGTAATGTTGACATTGATGAAATGTTGACATTGGCTATTGTCTATTTCTATTCCTAACCCAAACACTAACGGAAATGCCGACATTATCACAGTGTCAACATTTTGCAGATGTTGACATTTTAACCATGTCAACAAAATAGCTTCTGCTGTCGACATTCTGAATGTCGACTTGCTGGAACATATGTAAACGCTTTTCATTGTGTGTACAATGAGCTTTCAAGGAGATAAATGTATGCTTCTAACTATGTTGACATATTGAAACAGAACAAGCTTAAATAAAATAAAAGGCACTGCAGCCCATTGCACATCAAAAGTCTAATTTGTATCATCTCATTTGGTATCATTTTTTTTTCTATCAGTTTACATGCGCTTAACATGTGTTAAGCTGGCCACACACTAGCGTTTTTTACCCGATTTGCCAGATTTCGACAAATCGTGTAAAATATGCCCAAATCGTGAGTTTCTACTCACGATCACGCTGCCAATGCACATCCCCACTTGTCGTACATCGCATCTTCAGATCTGCCATGTTGTAGGGCAGATTTGCCAATCAGGGACACAATGCACTGGATGCACGATAGATCTTAAGTCAGATTGGACATTTCTTACTCCAAATCGTGACCACGACTGATGGGGAGCTGCCTGGGGAGAGTTCAGGGGAAATCGTACACATTGTGGGATTGTGATCACATCGCTATGTCTGTGGGCACCTTAAGAAATGCAGAACTTTAAAACCAGTGTGTATATAGCCTTAAAGAGTTTTCACAATACCTGTACTTTTCTGATTAGTAATCGGACACACCGATACAACAGCTAGTCTTGAACACAATGGTGTTGAAATCAGGCAAACAATGCATCAAAGCCTGGTATATATTCTGGTGCCAGGTCTCCAAACAGTGATGCAATGTCCTTGTACACACTCCTACAATAAGGTCATAATGTGCTCTACAATTATGCCGGTCTGTACGTAGCAGCCTTAAGGGGCATACACACTAGACGATAAAAGTGAATGTTATGGACGATTACAATACCGTATATCGAATTCAGATCACCCAGTGTGTATGCACAATATCGTTAACGATGCGCGCTCCCACAGATCATTTACAATGTCTTCCATCACTTGAACCTGCAGGGCAACCTGACGATATTGTCAGATTCTGCATGTTCGGGGATGTGGCCGGATGACGTCACTAAACGATATCTTTAACGATATCATTCAGTGTGTAAGCTATTATCGTTTGCTTGGACAGCCCAGGTGATAAAGGCTAAACACTAGATTATATCACTCATGGAGCATATCGTCTAGAGAGTATGAGCCTTTACACAACAATTAGCAGCAGCTAGTACCCCTTTCACATCACAATTCCGGGTCGCACCCAGGATTTTGTACATGGTTCCCATCCTGGGTGCAACCCGGCTGGGACCAAATTCATACTGGCGGCCCGACCCGGCTTATTACTGTGTCAATTACACCATTGCTGAGCCGGCACTTGGAGTTGAGATAATTTCCAAGCGCTGGCTCTTCCTATGCTGTGAACAGGACCGGGGTCTCATCGACCCGGCTTACCAGTTAACACTGCATTGCGAGCCGGGTTGAAATTCCAGGTCAATTCAACTGGTCCCTTTCATACCCCTTTTACACTAAAGTCCCTGGTCTGACCTGGGATTTGGAAGACGTTTCCAACCCAGATCAGACCTGGGAAAGACCTCTTTTACACCGCGGCACCAACCCGGCTATGCCCGGGTCGGCACCGTTTACACCGGAGTCGGGTCTGCAGTGACCCGGCTCTTCCGGGAGTTGCAGTGGACGCTTGGAGATGATGTAATCTCCAAGTACCACTGAAGTCGGCCAATCGGGCGGCACGATCCGGGTCATCGTGACCCAGATCGCACAGTTTACACTGCAGGGTGACACGGGATCGACCTGTGGCCAACCCTGCAAGCTACCCATGTTGGATCCGTTTACACTGACAAAAATCCAAAACTGATGCTCACTCATGTGCATCAACCCGAGATTTTCAGGTCGGTGTAAAAGGGGTATCACACTGATCAATAACCCAGGTTGCTGTGCATTCACGTGCAATAACCCGGGTTACTACTGGCAGTGTGAAAGGGGTATAACTTATTATAATTAATAGTTATCTTCAGGGAAATTTATCATGGGAAGTATTTGCATGATAAATGCACTGTCCTAGTGAACTTGCACATTTTCACCCAGAATAAACCAGTTATCTATCCAACTCCACGGGCACCTTCACTAAAAATAATTATCACGCATTAGTACTGCCTGTATACTTATGTATTCAAATACTTCTATATATTATACATTTAATCTGGATAGCAGCATCCTCTATATAAACAATACAGATAACCAACAAAATCTATTAGTAGTCCCCTAAGTCATCTTATCAGTCCAATTTCTTGCCACCCCAGTATCTTTAGCCCATCTAGTGTCTCACAAATTAACTTAACCATGTAATCACCCCATTTAGACCATTGCAGAACATTCTTTAGTGTTCTCCTTACCTCTACATTTTGAACCTGGTTTAAGAATTAGTAGTTTTTTCTAATGTATTATGTATAGTTAACTTATATTATACAAAACTCACCGTGTAGTGGTAGTGCAACGTCAATGTTTCTGCTGTAGTTGTGTAACTAGAATCGTCATGTAATAATTCTAAACTTACATAAGCATTCTGCTAAAAGGAATGTAACAAATGTAATGTTTTGTAAAGAATGATACAGAAATATAGCACGTTATAATAGAACAGAACTGGCTGAGACTATTTTATCAGTACTCATATTGATAGGAGTTAGCCAATTTCACTAAAGAGAGCAGTGGACTGTATTAGCCAGCACATCACAGCCCTTTATTTTTCCAAACTACCATTTTTACTTAGTGATATTAATAGTACTTATATAACGCTTTTCTGCAAAAGGACTCTGGACCTCATTCAGAGTCGGTCGTTGCGGCCGCATGGTCGTAGAGGAAAGGGGCCGGATATGCAAATGAAGCGATCACAAGTTGCGGTCCTAAGATGAGATCGTTAGCTGAACGATCCGAAGGTAAGAAGCGGCCGTAAGCCTAAAGCACGCCCCCTTCTCGTTCACAACACACGTCATCTCCTGGGATATAAGGATTAATCGCGAGCATCGGGAACCATCGGAGCTGGTCGTAGAGCTTAAGGTTGACCATACCCTCTCTTAAGCACTACGATTAAGTCAGTGTAAAATCCTCCCATGTCACTTGTGCCATGACACTACTTTAATTATGCACTCCCATTAAACGCCGTTCGCATAATTAGGCACGCCTGCGTTCGGATCTCCACTCCCCCGGTTTCAAGCACCTTCCCCTGTTACCACCCACAAACGGTTCAATCTGTCACTCAAACTAACGACCTGGCTGTGTTCAAGGAGAGAGAAATTTCTGATCGTAACAGCTAGTTTGCGCAGGCGCATTGCGAAATTTACGCATGCGCAGTTTAGCGAACATCGGTGGTGTACGACCGTGCGGCCGCAACGACCGACTCTGAATGAGGTCCTCAATGCACTATACATATGCAGAAAAATTACAGCCATCTTTGGCGTACTACAAAGGTTTCAATGGCAAAATATATATGAAATTCAAACACATGATACAAGATAAAACAAATAACCATCGGTTCCCTGGATTATTTATCCCACACATGAAAGCACCAGCTAACTACATATTGCCAGCTGACAGATTTTATATACTGCAAATGTATTACAGATATACAGCATCACATGCTCTTCAGAGTTTGTAGTTGCATTGTCAGCTTGTGACCAGTAAAGAAAGCAGGCCAGGGAGGGCACAGCAAGGGGTCCCTAAACCAACAATGCCAACTGGAGAACACTGGTAGGAAATAAATAGCATGGCAAAGAACCTAAGAGCCCCATTTATCAAGGATCGCTTTTGCAATGCGATCAGGGCATGCCAGTAACGCCCCTGATCGCATTGCAAAATATGATCCCATCTGCTGGATGTATTATCCGGGACATGCAGGGAGACGGGCTCCGAAAGGAGCCCATCCCTGCGATGTCTCCAGAGGGCAGTCGGGGCTCCTGCACGTGTGCAGTCCCGCGGACTGCACATGAGCGGCTCTCATTGCCGGCGGAGGGTTCCGTGAGATCCCTCTGCCGGCTGATATGCGGTAAGTCCCCATAGACTACAGCGGCTAACGCTATCTTCAGATGGAGTTAGCTGCTGGGGTCAATATCCGGAATGCTTGGCATCCCCCATAGAAACCTATGGGGGAGGTGGCTGCCAGCGGCAATGGAGGGATTGCAGCAGGTATCGGAGGGGGATACTTAGTATTTGAGTTAAACCCCCGAAAACGTGTTTTCTGGGATTTTACCTCAAATATTGAATGATAAATGGGCCCGTAAGAGAGAATCTGAGTGACAGCACAATGCAGATTGAAAGAGGAGTATACCAAGACCATGATCTCACTAGAAGCATAACTGACACGCTAAGCTTTGAAATTTCACCTTTTTTTCCCCTATATCAACAACCATTGTCTGATAGTTGTGTGAGGCACTGGTGCCATTTCTGATGAAGAGGGGGGAGTTTACATTTTTAAAATCTGGTTTCCAGCAAACCTACAGTGGACAGTCCAATGCATTTTACCCATATGATTCGCACATGTTAAACGTATCCCAATTCGTACATGACAGGTTCACATGTTGGACTGATCTGTGCTCTGAAGGTAAATGCTTCTCCGTCACATCCCCCTGCAAGTGAATTAAGCTGCATGTATTCTGCTTAGAGACACACATCAGCAAGCACCCAGCCATGTCAGACAGGCAAGAAGCAGCACAGTGCGCACTGTCAGGCAGGCATGCATTGTTATGGTGTGTTAGTCCGGCTGCCCATTGACATTGCAGAGTATAGTAATTGCGCTGCATGCACCAACCTGTCCGCCTGGCAGCTCAGTCAGCCCCGGCATCACGTGGTTCTCCTGCGCCGTGGGGGAAACATGATGCCGCCGGTCCAGTCCATGCAGTCACTACTCCCCTCCAAAAAAATATATTTTAGAGTTGCGTAACTTCTACTGCGTAATACATTTCCATTCTCCAAAGGGAGAACCTGACGTCACTCTGTATCAAACTGGCCGGTAGCCAATAGGAAGGCAGCTTTCATGCACTTACCAGTGCCTGCGACACTCCAGCGATGCAGCCAATGAGAAAAGAGTAGCTCAGTCACATGGTCTGACGGGATCCTCAAAGGGGAGGAACCTGCCTGGGAAAATAGGCATCTACCAATGATAATGCTGAGTTGTGTGATTGACGTCAGTGGTGACCAATGAACAGGAGCAGAACTTAATGGTTTCTTGAGCTGCCGTCCTGGCTGTCACAGTGTAATTGTAGATTGTTTACATTTGTGTTCTGTGGTGGTGATGTATCAAACCTTCTAACGGGGACCAATGGAAAAGTTGCCCATAGCAACCATTCAGCTTGTATCATTTAACTATTACATGCTATAAAATGATAACTAGTACATTCTATAAAATGATAACTAGTACATTCTATAAAATGATAACTAGTACATTCTATTAAATGATAACTAGTACATTCTATAAAATGATAACTAGTACATTCTATTAAATGATAACTAGTACATTCTATTAAATGATAACTAGTACATTCTATAAAATGATTGGTAGCAGCTGATTGGTTGCTATGAGAAACCTCTACCTGTCCTCTAGAAGATTTGATGTCTCCCTGTGACTGGTCTGCACATGATAATATGGGGGCAATGCGTTATATGGTATGAGTCACATCTATACGTATTTTCACTGTAGTTACTGACATTTAAAAACTTTTTAGGGACAATTTGCTGATCAGCAGGTGCATCAAGAGAAGTGACACACAATAGTCCCCCGGCAGGCCCCATAGTATTACAGCCCTCGTCATAAAATATTTACTACAGGTGACAATATTGCACTTTTTGCATTGTAAATACTCCTTTTCATTAAACAGTACCTGCTTAATTATTAAGGTGCATACACACACAACGATTTTTTAACGATTATCGTTAACGATATCGTTTATCGTTCAATCGTTGAAAAAATTGTTCACTTTCAAAGTTAAAACGATGAACGATTATCATTCATGCGCGTTCACGTTTGTAGTTTATAGTTTGTAGTTCAGTCAGACTGACCAACCCAACGATTTTCATTAAGGGAATATGCAAAAATCGTTTGTAGTTCAAAAAAATCATTCATTACATTTAGTAAATGAACAATTTTAGTAAACGGTTTTCGTTAATTTTTCCCTTGAAAAAATTAATGAAAATCGTTTACTAAAATCGTTCATTTACAAAATCGTTGTGTGTATATGCAGCCTTAAGATTAGGTGCTAATTTACCACCTCAAAAATATGTAGCAGCATTTAATATGTCCAGTATATAATTGATAGCCCTTCATTTTTGTAATGTCACTTTTATGTAATGTAACAAACATCAAGTACTTAATAAATATTAAAATGTATCAAATATGTAATTTAGCAATGTATAGAATACAGTATCTCAGATGTGGCAAATAATATGGTCATAGGCAGCACGCAATGGTTACATTACTGCTTCATAGCACTGAGGCTGTGGAATATGTGTGCACTATATAAATAACTGGTAATATATTAATAACACATAACACTAGTATCCAATGCAGTTTACTAACATCAGTAACATGTATTTTTTTTGTTTACGGATTGGTTTTGATTTGTTGATAGACATATTTTGACTTGTTTACTGACAGATTGCAACCATGAAGGTTATAAGGCCATGGTACAAAAGTGCAAATGGGCAGTAACCTTAGCAACTTGTCAGAAATGTATTTACATTAGATTAACCAATATTTAATTTCTGATTGGTTGCTAATGGTTACTGTATTTGCATTCCATGTTAGTAAATTAACATTTTAGTGTTTTATAACTTTCGTTGTATCCATATCAATAGGTGTGGAAAGATTAGTCAGATAATGCCAAGGGTGCTTATTTTCAGAACCAGTGCTATAATAGTGAATTTAAAAAAAAACTTTACGGCAAACAGATTTATAAAACAATTCCAGGGAGATTATAAAATTAAAAATACAAACATACCTCGTTCTAACATACACTTAATTTCTGTTCGTACACAGAGAGTCACTGTTACCTAATATGAACCAAGGCTACATATCAGCATAGGGATCACTTATCCCCATATTTGCAGTATATCGTCTCCAGAGTTTGGCAATGGAAAAGAGAGAAATTTAAAAAACAAAAAAACAAAACAGTGGTGTGAACATCTCATGTAGGCTACAGAGAGGTTTTTTTCCCCAGTGACATAGCCAGGTTTTGACACAATGGAAAGCAAAGTTGGAAAAATATGTGCCCTAGGTCCCGTTGTTTCAAAATTCAAATAACATCTAAATATATAAATTTCATTCAAATTACATCAATAATTACCCCTGACATTACATTACTACCCCCACAAACACAATACAAAAACAGTATGAAGCAGCACAGCCAGAACTCAGTGAATTGCCATATAGTACACACAGCATCACAGCGACCGCCATACAGTACACACAGCAGCATCGCAGTGACCTCCATACAATACACACACATCGCAGTGACGGCCATACAATAGACAGAGCGACACAGTTACTGCCATACAGTACATCACAGCATCGCAGTGACCACCATTCTGTACACACCGCATCGCAGTAACAACCATACAGTTCATATAGCAACACAGTGACCGCCATACAGTACACATAGCATTGCAGTGACCGCTATACAGTACACATAGCATTGCAGTGACCGCCATACAGTACACATAGCATCACAGTGACCACCATACAGTACATACAGCACCACAGTGACCGCCATATACAGAAAACACAGCATCGCAGTGACCGCCATACAGAAAACACAGCATCACAGTGACCGCCATATATTACACACAGCATCACAGTGACCACCATACAGTAAACACAGCATCGCAGTGACCACCATACAGTACACATAGCATCACAGTGACCACCATACAGTACACACAGCACCACAGTGACCGCCATACAGAAAACACAGCATCGCAGTGACCGCCATCAGAAAACACAGCATCACAGTGACCGCCATATATTACACACAGCATCACAGTGACCACATACAGTAAACACAGCATCACAGTGACCGCCATACAGTACACACAGCATTGTAGTGACCGCCATATAGTACACACAGCATGGCAGTGATCGCCACACAGTTGTTACAAGTCTCCAGCATGCCTTGTTACTTACCCATGCTCCGGTTGTCTCTCCTCCAGGTCGCCAGCCACACTCCTGGAATTCTGGACAATGTACATGCTGTACTTGAATGGCATCTCCAGTTGCCTACAGTTCAGACAGCATCGCTGTGACGGCCATACAGTACACACAGCATCGCAGTGACCACCATACAGTACATATAGCATCGCCATGAAGTCCATACAGTACACAGAGTATTGCAGTGACCGCCATAAAGTACACAGCATCGCAGTGACCACCATACAGTACACGCAGCATCGCAGTGACCGCCATACAGTACACACAGCATCACAGTGACCGCTATACAGTACACATAGCATCGCAGTGACCACCATACAGTACACATAGCATCGCAGTGACCGCCATACAGTACACATAGCATCGCAGTGACCACCATACAGAAAACACAGCATCGCAGTGACCGCCATACAGAAAACACAGCATCACAGTGACCGCCATATATTACACACAGCATCACAGTGACCACCATACAGTAAACACAGCATCACAGTGACCACCATATAGTACACACAGCATCACAGTGACCGCCATACAGTACACACAGCATTGTAGTGACCGCCAAATAGTACACACAGCATGGCAGTGATCGCCATACAGTTATTACAAGTCTCCAGCGCGCCTTGTTACTTACCCGTGCTCCGGTTGTCTCTCCTCCAGGTCGCCAGTCACACTCCCGGAATTCTGCTCCTGGACAACGTACATGCCGTACTGGAATGGCATCTCCAGTTGCTAGGAGATTGGAACGCTGGTCTACGGCACGTGATACTGGATGATGTTTCCTCCTCACCTGTAGATTCCATTATTCACCTGCCTCGTATCCATTGGTTCAGCACATTTCTTAAGCTTGTTGGTTCATCACCGGCTTGCCGGCTATAGCTGATTTGTACGTGTCCTTCTGGTTCCTGCCAGTCGGGGTCCTGCTTGTCTGTGCCTGTTCTGCTAAGTTCTAGAACTCTAATCTCAAACTCTCACTCCGTCATCTAGCGTGTGTTCATTTTAGTGCTTCCTGTGGTGTTCTTCGTTGTGCAGTGTCTGCGGCCTATCCGCTAATTGTTGTCAGCTATACTATCTCAGCCTGTTACCATCTAGGCTCTCATAGCCACATCACGGCTATCCGCTGCACCTCGGCCCACAAGGCTGCACCTCAGTCTGTTACCATCTCAGCTCTCAAACCTGCATCCCGGCTGTCTAGCAGCATCTCGGCCCACAAGCCGCACCTCAGTCAGTTACCATCTCGGCTCTTAAAGCCGCATCCCGGCTGTCTAGCCGCACCTTGACCAACTAGGCCGCACTTCAGTCTGTTACCATCTTGGCTCTCAAAGCCGCATCCCAGCTGTCTAGCCGCACCTCGGCCCACTAGGCCGCATTTCAGTCTGTTACTATCTCGGCTCTCAAAGCCACATCCCGGCTGTCTAGCTGCACCTTGGCGCACTAGGCTACGCCTCAGTGATTTACCATCTCAGCTCTCAAAGCCTCATCCCGGCTGTCTAGCTGCACCTCGGCCCACTAGGCCACGCCTCAGTCAGTTACCATCTCGGCTCTCACCCAGCTGTCTAGCCACACCTCGGCCCAGTAGGCAGCATCTCAGTCTGTTATCATCTAGGCTCTCAAAGCCACATCACGGCTATCCGCTTCACCTCGGCCCACAAGGCTACACCTCAGTCTGTTACCATCTCGGCTCTCAAAGCCGAATCCCGGCTGTCTAGCAGCACATGGGCCCACTAGATCGCACCTCAGACTGTTACCATCTAGGCTCTCATAGCCACATCACGACTATCCGCCGCACCTCGGCCCACAAGGCCGCACCTCAGTCAGTTACCATCTCAGCTCTCAAAGCCGCATCACGGCTGTCTAGCCGCACCTTGGCCCACTAGGCCGCATCTCAGTCTGTTACCATCTCGGCTTTCAAAGCCACATCCCAGCTATCAGCCGCATCCCGGCTATTTAGCATCCCGGCTGTCATCACAGTGATCACCATATAGTACACACAGCATCCCAGCAACTGCTATACAGTACATCACAGCATCGCAGTGACCGCCATTCAGTATACACAGCATCAAAGTGACCACGATACAGTACATCACAGCAATAGGTTGCATGGCCTCTACAAAGGGAGGGAAGGAGGAATAATGTTCATCATCTAGGTGGTAGCCAGCCACGGTCTTCCTGCTTCCCTGCCTATCCGCCCTCCTTTCCTCAACTCCTCTATTCTCAAACCCCAGCAAAAAATATATATTAAGCAGCCTCCAGTGGCCCAGCACTGACTGGTGCCCCTCTCAGATTGGCTTTGTTTTTTACAGCAGGGGCAGTGGTCACTCCCCTTGCACCCCCTTCCTACTCCCGTGGCTAAACCACTGATTTATCCCAAATAAATGTGAATATCTAACACATGTAGTTCAAAGTGATAAACTGTTAAAATAAATTACTGCAACACTTGTGATGCTTTTAGAATAATTTTGTTTGTATAATCAGGGGGGAGGGTTCAATTAGCCGCAATAAGCTGCTTTTGCACGAAAAACGGCTTATTGCGTGAATTTTACTTATCGAGCAATCATATTAACCTCTACTTTTCGCGGGTGCTAATTCTCCATACCATTTGCCGCAAAAAATAAATTCATCACCTCCTTAGTAGATAAGAAGTTGTACAAAACCCCTATTATTGGTTAAAAATGTTGGGATGGTTCAGAATCACTGGGACACCTTAATGACTAAGGGCCTAATTCAGACCCGCTCGCGAGCGCAGGACGCTCGCAAGCGGGTTTATGGTGCCCTAATGCACATGTGCACGACGGAGGGATGGGTCTCGCACCAAAGGGGGCGTGCTGTCGATGGTGACTGACAGCACGCCCCCTTTGGTGGGCGTGCCGGGGGCGTGGCTGCCAGACGGAGTTGTTCCCATGGGAACGCATACCGTCTGGGTCCGGCCCCACTGACATCACTAGTGATGTCAGTGGGAGTGATTTTGGCTCTGATAGAGCCAAAATCACTCCAGGGCTTGCGGTCACCGAGACCCTACCGCAGGGTCTCGTCGCAAGCCCGATGGTTGCGATCGACTTGACCATCACGACCATCATCATGGACGCTCGCATAAGCTGTGGGTGGTAACCCACAGCTATGCGAGCATCCAAGAGGCCACTCCATTTTTAGGTAGGAGGGCCCTGATTCAGAGCGAGCGCTCTGGTCAGAGCGTCCGGCTCTGAATCAGGCCCTAATTTCATTAGCTTCATTTGGCCAATAATGACATGACATTTTTTGGGTGATAAAGAGCAAAGTGCAGTAACATGGGTTAATTGATGTGGGACAGGTATATGGGAGTGCTATATGAATGGGACAGGTGTTTTTAAGATTGCAGGTGGGTGTTATGCCCTGTACACACTAGATGATATGCTCCATGAGCGATATCGTCTAGTGTTTCCCCTGCAGTGCTGGGCTCAATGTCATTAACGACATTGAGCACACATACTGAACAATATCGTTCAGTGCCAGCACCCAGTGGTGTCCCTCCCCGCGGTGTCACCTGGTGCGGGGAGGGATGCTGTGCACGCCGATGAAATGGGGATATAACCTCATGGTGGGGGCATGGCCACACTGGAAGGGGCGGGGTCTCGTGAGTCGAACCCCCGTGGTTACAGTAAGTGTGCAGGCAGCGGGGAATGGGAGGTGCCGGAGGTGCGGAGTGACTGTCCTGTTTGCAGTGCCGGCTCCCTCACAGTGTCAGGAGCTGAGTGCTGCACTTAATTATACAGTGCAGCACCCGGCTCCTGTCAGTGAGGGGGAGTCTGCACCTTAGTGTCACCCCTCGGCGGGTGACACCCGGGTGCGGCCCGCACCCTGCTTGCGACGCCACCGCCAGCACCATCCCTCATCCCTGAACATGCACAACCTGATGATATCGCCAGGTTGGCCTGCATGTTCAGGCAATGAACGACTTGCGGGAGCGCGATCATTGGTCGTTCACAGTGTACACACTGGAAGATAATGGACGCGATGAACGATATTGTTATCGTTCAAATCGTCCAACTTATCGTCTAGGTGTACACGGCTTTAGATGCATATCTTGAAGTTTTTTTAAATGACAGAAATATAGACTTATAGGCGTTTTTATGGACCCCCAATTTAAGTAGAACATACAGTATATTTAGCCAAAAAACTCCTGCTTTCTATAATTTTTTCACTGTTTTAGAAGCATGCATATAACAACCATTTGACACATTTTAAGAACCCCAAATACTTTAATTATGGTCACTAATACACTTTTCTGGGGCATATTCAATTGGGGGAGAGGTTCGAACCGCTAAAAAACTCACATACCTTGCGCTCAATTTCGGATTACCACGGGTATGCACGCTCCCGACACCCGCAGTATCCAATTTTAAAAATGCATTTTATTTGCACAGCCAGCGGTGCAAATAAAAAAAGATACTAGTTCAGTGGTCTCCGCTGCTAGGTCATCTCCCCTCCATATTTGCACTGGGGTGGGGGCTGCTGGAAGGCAAGAGGGCTGCTGGGAGGTGAGGGGGCTACTGGGAGATGTAGTTCTCCATGCTTCTGCCTCCGGGGGGGCTCACATACATGAATAGGGGGGTCACACAGACACTCATACTTACACACACTCAAACATACTAAACACATCGCGGCAGCATAAGACCGGATCCCGAAGCTGGAGGAAGAAGACACAGCTTTGGAAGGTGAGTTAAGTACTGACTAATTGAGCTAATTGGAAACTTCCAATTGCTTAATTAGTCAATGGGGTTGGGCGGGGCGGGGGCATTGGGGGGGGGATGCCACAGGAGTCCCAGAGCAATTTGTGACCATTTTTCCTAAAAATATGGATTTTATATACAAAACTCCTGCTGCTCAAAAAAATGAAAAACCCTACACCTAATTGAATAGCAATAATCCTGCAGGTGCGGGATTTTTGATATTCTCGCACCTAATTGAATATGCCCCTATATTGTTATTCTACAGTATATTAGTTTGTCTTTTTTTGGAGTACTGACAGATTTCCTCATTTTTACCAATACTTATTGAGGCAAAATAAAAGAAAAATTGTTGCAAAATGTGGCTTCGCGACTTTTGTAATAGGATTGCCCAAAAAACACGGATGCACATAGCCACAATAAGTGATAAAAACCTGCGAATGGTGCAAAAACTTAGCACGCAAAGAAATTATAGCGGCTGATTGAATTTCCCCCTAAATAAATATAGCATGATTTTGTTGCACTCCACATTACTAGGCTACTCTGCCCATAGGTTATGGTCCCCACTCCCCGTACACCAACGCTGCTAACACATACTTGCCAACTCTCCCTGATTGTCAGGGAGACTCCCTGTATTAGTAGCAATCTCCCAGAGTCCCTGAAGAGCCTAGCAATCTCCCTGTTTGCACCTTACCCCCTTTATGTAGCTGTTATATATATATATATATATATATATATATATATATATTTGATGACTTGGGGTATTTAGCTCGGCAGAGGGTGGATGGGTGATGTGTTTAGGTGCTTATTGAGGGTCCACACACGGTTTCAAGTAAATAAACAATGCTTTTACTTCCAGCTTGTGAATTCAGGATACAGAAAATAACAAAACACAATCCTGGTGGCCTTCCCTGTATCACACAGATATAGGCCCTGGCTTTCTCAGCCCTCAGCTTTACTGCTTCAATGTCCCATGGTCAGAGAGTTTTGTGGTCCCCCCTTGCCTCCTGCAAGGTCCGGACACCTGCCTCCAGGCCCCCAATGGCTCGCTCAGCTTCACTGGGCTCTCTGGCTTACTGCTTCAATGTCCCATGGTCAGAGAGTTTTGTGGTCCCCCCTTGCCTCCTGCAAGGTCTGGACACCGGCCTCCTGGCCCCCAATGGCTCGCTCAGCTTCACTGGGCTCTCTGGCTGTTACAGTCCCAACTAGACTGTCTCTGCCGGCCTGACTGCTCGGCCTTCTCACTAGCTCACACCTGAGCTCTCTCCACCTGACAGGTGTATCACCACTCAGTATTTCAACCCTGTGTGGGAGGATCTCTCCAATCCCACACAGAATCTGCTGCTCACCAACGCCCTCTGGTGATACTGCCACAATATATATAAAAAACATACAGATATACAGTATACATTCAAATGGGGACATTAGTATAATTTCCCTGCATTGCTTGTAAGGCACAATGATCCCTATGGCTACATCAGGGGCGTCTTAAGAGAGGAGGGGGCCCGTGTGCGTTCCCTGTGCGGAGCCCCCTCCTCTCTCCCCGGTGGCAGGCAGCCGACTGACGTGGCTGGCCAGCCACCGGAACCTTAGTAGACTCCGGGCACTAGAGTGTGCCCGAAGTCTACTGCGCATGCGCAGAACACCGGGCACGCAGCGGCCATTTTCCGGTGTTCTGAGCATCGCAGATACCCGACGTGGGACCACGGACAGGTAAGTCTAAAATAATATGGGTGCAGTGTGTGCGGTGTGGGGCTCCCCTGGACCCGGGGGCCCGTGTACCCCGCACACACTGCACTCATTATAGATACGCCACTGGGCTACATGCATTTTCTGAAATGTATCAGTGGGCCGAATCCAATTCAATGCGAAGCTGAATAGCCGCCGCAGGGAGCTCCCACAGCTGTTCAATACACCGCGCTGTTTGGACGGCTAGAGGATTTCTTCTCGCACCCACCTGGGGATGCAAGGTGAAATACGACCAAAGTGCCGGGCGCACAGCTTTTTTACGACATAGAGCAGCGCTAACAGCCGTGTGCCCGGCACTTTAATCAGAGAATGCTGGTTCTCGCACCTAAACACCCAGGTTAAGTCGTGAGAACCGCCATTCTCTGACTTAACCAATTCCCAACAAGGCACACAGCGCACAGTATTGAGTAGCTGCGGGAGCTCCCTCCTGCGACTATTCATCTACGCATTGAATTGAAATCGGCCCAGTGTGTTTTCATCAACAAGTTGCTCTTACTAACTGAATTGTGGCTCATTTCCATTTGGATGCAAGACAATTTTATGACACGTCTCTCAGATATAGCAGTACACGTCCACTTTAACGCCGCGCTCATAGGTGCTGCTTTCACAATCATAGGTGCTGCATTTTCAAAAGTAGGCAAGTGCTAACATATTTCACACTAGTCACAGTAATGGGGACGTCTGCTCTATATCAGTTATCAGAATGGTTATTACTTTGCAAAGAATATTATGCTATTTTGTTTAATTATATTGTATACTAGCTGGAGTGCCCGGAGTTGCCTGGGATTTTAAGAATGTTTGTTTACACATCATCCTCCAACAAATCTCTCCTTAGGCAGGCCTCACGAAAAGTGTGACAAACTTCCCCATCAACAGTTCTAAGGTCTTAGAAGGAAGTAGGACCTGTAACGGTGTAAAGCAAACTTCGGAGATAGAAGCATTCAAAATTTGTCGGATGTACAGTGTAAACACGGCCAAGAGCTTCTGTTGCTCTGATACCAGGATGACCATCTACAGTAACTCCCTGTTTTCTGCGCATAAAAACTTTTCGAGAAGCATTCCATGTGTAATATTTTGGCAGCTCACAGTATAGCAGGGTCCTTGCAAAGTCATCATTTTGACACAGTTGGAAGAAAGAAGTCAATGTTGCATAATTTGGTATAGTCAGAGAGCTGAGAATGCTGGGACAGCTTGCTAAAGCTCTCTTCGATAATAAACATTAAGATCATGACAAAACATGACAATACAAAATGCACGCTCCGAGGCCCTACCCATATGCCATGAGGCCCCACAATGAGCGTACAGCAAAAATTGTGTTTTTTAATTGATTAGAAATGAACAGTAATTAATTTCAATTTCAAATTTTTTTAGTTGCCTCTGCCGTGTTTTAATACGCTCGTATGTAAAATTTCACGATCGTGGCTTGTAAACTGTGGATTTGTATAGAAAGACAGAAGGACAAATTTTCGCTTTGATATAGTAGAGAAGATAGAAAAGAAAAAATAGTAGATAAGCTAAATCCTTTTGTAATTCCATCCCTGCCCTGTAGAGGGTGAATGCTATGCAAAATTGTGGTTTTTCATTAATTAAAAATTAACAGTAATTAATTTTGATTTAGTAGAGTAGAAAAGAAAAAATAGTAGATAAGCTTTTGTAATTCCGTCCCTGACCTGTAGAGGGCGAATGCTATGCAAAAATTGTGGTTTTTCATTAATTAAACATTAACAGTAATTAATTTCAATTTCAATTTTTTTTAGTTGCCTCCGTCGTGTTTTAATATGCTTGTATGTAAAATTTCATGATAGTGGCTTGTAAACTGTGGATTTGTATAGAAAGACAGAAGGACAAATTTTCGCTTTGCTATAGTAGAGAAGATAGAAAAGAAAAAATAGTAGATATGCTAAATCCTTTTGTAATTCCGTACCTGACCTGTAGAGGGCGAATGCTATTCAAAAATTGTGTTTTTTTAATTAATTAAAAAGTAACAGTAATTAATTTTGATTTAGTAGAGAAGATAGAAAAGAAAAAATAGTAGATAAGCTTTTGTAACTCTGTCCCTGACCTGTAGAGGGCGAATGCTATGCAAAAATTGTGGTTTTCCATTAATTAAAAATGAACAGTAATTAATTTCAATTTAAACATTTTTTAGCTGCCTCCGCCGTGTTTTAATACGCTCGTATGTAAAATTTCACGATCGTGGCTTGTAACCTGTGGATTTGTATAGGAAGATGGAAGGACAAATTTTCACTTTTATAAAGTAGATGGAATGCTGCAATAGTGGCACTGGGTTCTATATTGCATACGTTAAGTTATTATTTGGAGCATACACCTGTTTATATGGTGGTTATTGGAATTGTTGCATAGTATTTATGTTTTTACCATATGCGTATTCACTTTGCTGTATTATTTGCCTTGTTAATACTTAGTACACAATCAACCACCACACTAAAACATTTCCAATGCAATTTTGTTTGCAATGCACGCCGTGTCCTCCAGCCTTTATTTCACTCTCCCTAAGGCTAAGCCTATTGTCCTTAACTTTCTTTACCATTTTACAGCTGTATCCTCTGAAGTCTTCAGCGGTGCCTATCTCTGCCCTTTCATCAGGTGTGGACACAAGTAATACATATATACTAATGCAAATTATGCTATTTGTATAGCTTTCATTGCAGTCCGTGTGTGCACTATATTAATCTTTTCCTTTAGAACATGCAATCCAACTTCTTAAAATGTGCATATGCTAATAGATAAGGTTATGTGTGAGGGTTAAAGTGGTCCTGATACAAACAAATTTATTAAACGCAAAATGACTGAGGTATATCCCAAAATCCTTTGGTAGTGCTTTGTCATATGAGCAACTAACTGTCAATTTGCGATTATTATTAAATCCGCACTGACAGATTGATTCTGAACTATTGATATAACTAAGCTAATAAGACAATTAATTGTCATTACGCGTTTATCATTAAAATTGCTTTAAACAGATTGATTCTGAATTATTGTGATGTTATATCAGGTCATTGATTTCATATAAACATTGCTCTGTCTATATGTCATTTCCCTTATTTGAAAGGGTGAATTGTATGTTCTATGTATATTATCTATATTTGTATGTTAAGTCCTTATTCTTTTAGAAGTAATTTATTAAAAGTTACATTTTAAAGCATTCACTAATCATAGTAAGGAGTGCCTCCAACAAAAGAGTCTTCTTTGTCTCCTTAGTTCATTTTTGAGTTTTTCTCTGACTCTGGGAAACACCACCAACATATTTACGTTTGGTCCACAGTGTGGCATTTAAATAATTTAAGTAGGTCCTACGAAATAGAAATAAAATATCCACCCACCCAGGTCCAGCAGACCTAGGGGTGGGTTATACCTAATACCAGTCTTGTGCGACTCTCACCCCCTTATGTCTTTCATATGAGCAAGCGCCTATAGATTTCCACTTGTGCATAAGTTTACATTTTGAGACAGTGCCTCATTTTTAGTGCTGTTCCTTTAGTGCACACCTTATGAATACTTGACTTGTGCAGTGCCAGATTAAGGTCCACATGGGCCTGGAGCTGAAATTTATTAAAGGCCTATTTTCTGCCACTACAGGGGGTGTGACTAATGATGTGGGAGCGTGACCAGTGCTCTGTGAGTGTGGTCAGAACAGGATGTGTAGTTTCTGCTATGGGGTTTGGCTAGTTTCATGGGGCATAGTTAGCACCTATCTTCAACTACTTTAATTTATTGGGGCAGATTCAATTAGCCATGGTGTTTACTGCGCAGGTAAAGCTCCGGATTTAATGGTTGGTACTATTTAATTATTATGCATTTTCCCTGCGCGGTAAACCTGCAGCTAACTTGTGTTGTTAACCCATAGATTCCGCATTAGGTGTGTGGAATCTATGATTACCCCGCTCGTTAAACCCCAGAGGATGCATTTAACTCAGATTTTTCTGCATTAAGTGCACCCTCTGGGCTTAACGTTCAGCGTAGTGACTCTTCATTGAATAGCAGGATGGAGCTTTAACTAAAGCTAATTGAATCTGCCCCATACTGAAGCTATAACAATTTTTTTTTTGTGAAATAATTTGTACTGTATAGTCTGCCTTTCCTTGAGTGCTAGAATAGTTTAGAGTAACAGAAAAAAAAATCTCTAATTTTTCTCTGTTTATTGCAATATTGCTATGTGTTTATCACACATCCCTAGCCAGTGCTGTAAATGAATAAATTAACTGCCTTCTTAGATGTAGCCTTTTAAAAAAATATATATATAGCAGCAATAGCAATACTAGACCGGACAGCAAGGTTTAACTTACTGTTGGCTTGGACTTTCAGGTTTACTTGTTAATGAAAAAATACAAATACAGTTTGCGCTCACGCATGCACATCTGCAAAGCAGTAAGTTATCATTTACCGACCTAGTTCAGTATTGTCATTGCAGTTATTTATTTAAAAAAAATGCTGATAATGTATGCTACTAAGGGACTGATTCAGAGATGGACGGAATTGCACAGCTACACACAAGCGGCTGTATAATTCAGTCCATCTAAAATGCTAATTCAGAAGGAGGTGTCAGACACCTCCTTGCTGCATCTGGATGATCCCAGCGCTGCGACCGAGGTCACAGCCTGGGATCACCATCGGAACAATCGCGACCATCTGTTGAGATTGTTGTCCCTTTGGTCAGGCAGGTTTTAAACATTTCCCTAAGCTGGGTACACACTGACAGATATATTGGCCGATAAACTGATTGGCCAATATATCGGGAGCCTGTCGGCCAGTGTGTACCAACAATATGTCTGAACGGCATCGTTCACAGATATATGGCATATCTGCAGATATACTGTATGTGTCCATCGACAAGTGTGTACGGGCGACAAGAAGCGGCAGCCGAGGGGAGGGGGGTGCGGCACGCGATCTGCAGATATATCTGTGCCTAGCGTTAGTCCCCAACGCTAATTAAACTTGAGACGCTGTTTTTTCGGGATGTGTGGGGGAAGGGTTAGGCGTGGGGGGAGGGTTAGGTTTAGGGGCTTCCGGGGGGACTTAGGGCTAGGCATCCCCCTGGAAGGGTTAGGCTAGGGAAAGGGGGGTTAGGCTCCCCCCCCAGGAGGGTTAGGTATAGGGTGCGGGTAGGGGGGGTTAGGTTTAGGCACCCCTGGGGGGAGGATATGGTTAGGCACTAGTGGGGGAGGTTAGGGTTAGGCACCCCTAAGTGAGGGTTAGGGGGGGGGGAGGTGGAGGGATACTTACCTGCACTATCAGAATCTTCTCTCATCGGGCTGCCGGCGTCGTGATTTTGACCGCCGGACTGATATCCGGCGGTCTATCACACCCGTTTTTTCTATGTCGCCTGTGTCTGTCGGGATGTAGTTAATAGACCAGCAGATGCAATTTCTGCCCGACACAGGACTTAAGATAGGCGTCGAAATGCCGGCGCCTTTCTTATCCACAACGCCAGAAGACCAACCCTCGCCATCCCGGTCGTCTGGTGGGTAAGCATAACACTTAGCCTGGGGATGGGGAGGGTTAGGTTTGGGGACCCCTGGGGGGGAGAGTAGGGTTAGGCACCCCCCCCTGGAGGGATAGGTTTAGGGTGTGGGGAGGGGGGGTTAGGTTTAGACACCCCTGGTGGGAGGTTAGGGTTAGGCACTAGGGGAGAAGGTTAGAGTTAGACACTGGGGGGGAGGTTAGGGGGGGAGAGGGGAGGGTTAGCATACTTACAACCGCCCATCTGGTCAGCCGCTGGTATTTTCATCCCATTTCTTCTGGGCTCTACCCAGCCACGTCCCATGATGCGGCTGCGCAGAATTATTTATTGAAGATATGTGGTAGTCAAACACACGTCAGCAACTTCCAACGCTACAGAGACAGTGTTGGCTACCGCAGGTTCTGTGCTCTGTGTAGCACCAGTATGCAACCTTTGCAGGCAGTGGGTGGGTGGTCAGTGTTGGCAGCCTGAGCGCCGAAATATGCACACACACGCATATATATACATAAACACTAAAACCTGCACACAGTCACTGTGAAAGATCAGAGCAGCACCAGATCATATTACACTGACCTCTGGGGATGGTCGGTATTTGCCTTGTCTCAGCCTTTCTTTAGTGCTCACATCTTAGGTGAATGGACGAAACTTTTGAGGAACGGTTCAAGGGGTGTTGAGGTGAGACCATTTCCATGTGTCTGGGAGATCAAAGGAAAAGGATCCTCAAGCTGAAGTATAGGAGATTGTGTTAGAGTGGCGAAGAAACCTTTTTGTGAACAGCACCCACTCCTTTTTGGCGAGTGCATCCTATGATATTGGCTAGCCTCATCTAGGATTGGGTTAGAAGACCTAAAATTTGGTATAGAACTTGTTCACCTATATATGAAAGAGAAGAGACTAATCTACATGCTTGCTTGGAAAAACAGATTTACTATTGAGAAGATGGCGCTGGAGGGCTACTCCTATTTGTATTTTTTGGTGTTTCAGAGGGCTTGGTGCTCCCAGGAGTAGGACCTAGTTCTGGTCTAGGGCGCGAGGAACTTCCATTAAGTTTTAAATCTCCTCTTACAGCCTGGTTCTGCCACATTCATCTGAACAATTTTAAGTGTGTAATACTAACATTCTTAGGGATCAATTTAATTAGGTCTGAGTTGGTTTCTGCGGGCTGTTCTCCCAGCGAACTCCTACCGCGAATTACATTTGCAATTAGATTCCAAACTTGCATTGATTTTTCCGAGGAAATTCACATTTTGTAGTGTGCATACACCCCTGAGCAGGGGAAAAGGTATGGAAAATCTTTCTTTTTAGGTATATGGAGGTGTAAATAACGTGGGACAGGTATGAGGAGGTGTTCATGTCGGACAGGGGGTCTTGTGTTGATGGGAGAGGGGTTTTTGAACTTACAGATGAGAGGTAAAAGTGTGTATTCCAACTTTTTGCAAACCTATAAAAACACTGAAAAGTTTATATACAGATATTGTGCTGTACTCCAAAATACCTGTCTTTTTTTTTTTTTTTTTTATGAAAAATGCTTGCTATAATATTTAACAAGTAAAAGGTCTAAAAATCAAGGTCTAAAAATCATCCATTGACAACTTTTAAAAATCTCCAGAAATTTCTTTATGGTCAGTAACAGCCTTCTATATGGTCCTGATATCTCAGTTGCCATTTTTTAGATGTCCAGGATGGTTCCCCCACTTTATCATGCACTTCTCCCAGATCGGTTTGTAGAAAAGTTGCACAACCTCGTTGCGAGTGGCGCAAATTGGCATTTCTGATTAGAGCTCGCATTTCTCGGGTGCGCACATTCATACGATGTCTGCGAATTTCATTAAACAAACTCGCTTTTACAAACTCGCTCCTAATTGAATTGACCCCTTAATATAGAAATTTCATTAAAAAAAACCAAAAAAACATTTAATTTGTACCGTAAAGAACGGATCATGAAACAACTGTTTTGCATATTGAATGAGGACATAAAACACACCATACAAGCAATTTCAAAACAATTGTAAACATTTATTTTATACAAATTTCAAAAAGAGTATTTATTGCATTTTATACACATTTGGTAATATGGCATACATGTTTTATTATAGAAAATTTACTGATTTGGTTTCTTAACCCAGACAAGCTCATAAAACACTGTAATCCTCCTTATCCATTCTCACCCATAACCATTAAACGTGTCAAACAGAAGCTCTCAGAAATCTCTACATTTACATATTTTAGCACCCATACATTAGTAGGCTACAGATCCAGTAATTAATATAAAAGTCTATAGGGGGCTAATTAATTTGGTGACCTAACAAATAAAATAATTTTTCTAATTGTGTCCGGTTCCTCTATAATGGTGCATACACACGGAGCAATATAAATTAGCGATTTTAACGATAACGATATAGTTATCATTTTAAACGTTCATTTTTAGGTCCCTACAAACTCACAGATGACCAGTGATGCGCGGCCACATGTGGACTATAGCGATATCGTCCAGCGGCCGTGCATGCAAGTTCAAACTTGCTCGATATCGAGCAAGTTACTATTGGGACCAGCGATAGTTGATCGCGGGTCGCTTAATCGTCGGTGAGTAGGTGGTGTGCTGGATGATCGATCATCCAGCACACCAGGGAGGGTGCAGGACGATCAGACAACGATATCGTTATCTGATCTCTCCGTGTGTACGAGGCTAAAATTCCTATTGTTAAATACACTTAAAATGCTGTGTAAATTTTAACTGTCGTAACATGTCGCTTATACATAGTTTTTTTCCAACATAAATGTATAACCAATATCATTGTATGGGGTAGATATAGTAAATGTCGGTTTTTCAAAGCAACAGATTATAGATGGCTTTGACTGATAGTTTTAAAGGGACGGCAGGATGATTGACGGATTCGAAAAAAAAAGACCGGCATTTAGCAAATCAACCCTTATGTCTTTAATGTAATCGCTGATGTACCCATCAGCCAGCTAGGTTTTCCGGAGGCCCCAATCAATCAGGTTTTCTTTGGAAGAGCGTTCGTTGGTGAAAGTTTTGATTTTAAATTGAATTGGGCAACAAAATGGTATCTAGATCGTTCACTGTACCCTATTACTTAACAATATTAGGCAAACCTAAAATTTTCGACATCGTTTACTGAAAATCGCTGGCAATGCTTCTGTGCTGACTTTAATGGCCATCATGTATATTACATGCACTTGTACTATCAGACGCCTTACATTTTATACACAAATCTGTTTGCTTGACACATTATATAGGTGTACTTGCATCAACGTCCCATTTCATTTACCTCTGAATAATTTGTAAGATGATTGTTACTTTCCCGAAGTTTTATTTGACAAACAATTCATAAATAAGATGCTTGTAATAATAATTAAAAAAAACACTATAAAGCAAAATGGTAATAGTACATTGCTCGTATCGTCTTCATCTGCTGTGAATATTCTATGCATGTCTTGCACTTAAACAGAGAATACACACTGGAATAAGGGATTCAAACTTTGACCCTTGTTGTTTCAGTCACATATATAATTTAATAAAAATGGATGTACTGAACAAAACAACAAGAGCACAAACAAAATGATATTATAGCCACGTATACATAGTTTGTTGTGTCGGGTAAGGGGGTATGTGGGTGCTTTTGGGGGGTGTTCAGCTGATTGCCTGTATAGACCTTAGGATTCTGCCACATGTTACATAACACAGGACTGCTATGTTAGGGGTGCTAACATTGACTGTGGATCTTTATGAAGAAAGGTTGAACACGTTGGACATATGTCTTTTACAATACAATGAGAAACGGACAATGGACATATGAATGCCCTATGCTCCTGCACTAAAATAAGTAAAATAAAATAAAAAAACATGGGGTTCTGCAATCTCTTTAATTCGGTCCCCAAAAAGAAAATAATCCTAATACATTTCACTTGATATTAAAACTTTAGACTAATGGTTATACGCATTAAAATCTACTTATTATAATTACTTTTTTTATTAACTACAGTGGTAGCGCCAGCACCACCGAACATATATCTGCAATATGCTGCCTTAGTGACGAGACACAATGACTTCCGTTCAGCACATCTGTATACCTGGAACAGTTTATAGTTTGATCATTCACACAGAAAGAGTAACTGCCTCCAGGGCAGAGAAATAGGTGTATTCAATATGTTTTTTAGTGCATGCTGCCACTTCATTTCAGGTCCAGTCAATGCAAGCACCATTAGCTAGACCCACTGATAACTGGCACGGCACTGCACCGTGTGTGTCCAATACCGAGCACTCTGCCTGATAAACTGATCTACTGGCCTGTGTGTGTAGTCATCCTTTTCCAACTGCACAAACAGGCCCCAGTGATGCCAAAAGAGGACCAGCCGCTTGGTCCATGTGCCGAATAGTTGCACTTCATCCAATCCACACTTACATGTGGGGCCAAATTGCCATTGGACTATGAAGTTGTCACTCTGCATAATCTGAGTGTGAGTGCAGCTCAGCAAGTCTATTTTTCCCAGCAGTCTTAAATAAAAAAATCACTAATGGACACACATATACATTAATCCCTACTTTATCTCTGGGTATTTATGGCTATTATGGTGAAACAGTATTGTACAATCATATTGCAGTGCATTTATAACAGCACTAAGTTAGATAAGAAATTAGAGATACCAATATTTTGTGTACAGCTGGGTACACACGGGCAGATACACTGTATTGGGCGATCAATTAATCGGCCAATATATCTGGTGCCCGTCGGCCAGTGTGTACCAGAGATATGTCTGTGAACGACGTCGTTCACAGACTTAACGTGTGATATATCTGTCCATCGTACTGCGTGGAGCAGACGTCCGCCCGTACAATTGCAGTGGAGGCCGCAGGGAGGGGGGCGCGACACTACCGCCGGCCAGCCGGACCCTCGTCCAGATGACAGGTGATGGTTGTTCAGTGTATATGAACAACCATCATCTGCAGATATATCGGTTAGGTGTGTTCCCCCGGCTTTAGATAGCAAAAAAAAAAAAATTTAGCAAGTTATTAATGTAGGTGCATTGGTAACAAAGCCGATAAATCCTTCACTTTATGAAAATCAATTGTTCCATAATCCATACAAAATATATATATATAAAAAAGTAAAATAAAAAATGTAAACTAATATAATATGATTATATATACCTTAGCCTATTTTTGCTTTTTCTTTGGTTGCCCAAAACAAAATTCTTTGGTAGTAAAGCTATTAAACAACAGATTAGCCATGGATATCTACGTTAGTTCTGCATTGGGAATGGAAGCAGAGTGAGCGAGTTTACCAGTTCTATGAAAACAATGAATATACGGATGCATCTTTATGCAACAAGCCTCAGTACACCACGTGGCGCGAGACGCCTGGCGCAGCATCGTAGCACTTCCTATACAGATTCAGACACATTCGCACACAGATGTACAAGTGGCGTATATCAAATTAAATAGTGCAGTCTGATTGTGACCAAGAAGCAGACGCACATTCGAGCGAAAAAAAACGATCGAGACAAGCCGAGTCACATGGGTCCTAGCGTGCTGAGAAAGGCTGTTTGGCACGACTGAAGCAATAGTGCATGAGGACAAGACGCATTTGCACCTTGACGTGCAAGCCTGTACAGCACAGAACGCCATGGCAATGAAACAAACACTTTCATAAGTCAACCTTGCATTAGGCTGTGTGCACTTGGTACTGCTCAGCTGGATTCAGCTCAGACCAAATACAACGCCCTGATATCTATGAGGATGTACACACGGAATATGGGAATGGATGTCGGCTGGAAGACAATGTCACCATGCCGTGTCCACGCGTACTTTCTCTTAGGGTGCATACACACCAGGACAATATCGGCATGATTTGGCCAATTTGCCGAAATCGGAACATCAAATCGGGCATATCGTGCAGTGTGTATGCCCGATTCGCACGCTCCCGAGGTCGGATGAGATATCGTGCGATTGGCCGTGCTGCATGACCAATCACACGATATCGCATGTGAGGCTGTACATATTAATGAAGGACGGAACAGTGGGCCTGATTCAGAGCAGCTCGTAAGCGGCCACTCATTCGCTCCGAGCGATGTTTGCACAACTGCGCATGCGTATGGGTCGTAATGCGCATGCGCCAACCAGTCAGTGCGATCGGAAATCGAGCGCTCGCCAAATAGCGAGTGCCTGCTAATTTGAGTGACAGAATGAGGCGTTTGTGGGTGGTAACAGGGGAAGGTGCTTGAAAACTGGGAGTGGAGATCCGAACGCAGGCGTGCCAAACGGTCAAAACGGGCGTTTTAAGGGTGTGCATAATTAACAAAGCAGCGTCATCGACCACGTCACTTGGTTGTCTCTTAGCCTGAACTGTTCGCATGATTGCGGTAGGATAAACCTACCACAAGCACTGCGAGCAGTTCAGATGCCTTTCGATGTACTCGTTTAATCAAATAAATAGCGGAGATGACGTAGGATGCGAGCGGCCAGGGGGCGTCTTTACAAAATAGCGAGCGCATGTTTCGTTCGCTTGCTCAGACATAGAGGCGTCAACAGACCGCAAAGAGCGAGCGCTCAATTTAAATAGCCGGCCCCTTTTTCTGACCGAGCGAGCGCAAATAGTGTGCGGCTCTGAATCAGGCCCAGTGATCGTTCCGTCTTTCATTATATCTTTTAAGTGTGTACCATGCGATGTCCAGGGTGAAGGCAAATCGCCTTGAACATCGGCACGATTGGCAGTCGTTTAGGTGTGTACCCACCCTCAAACAACAGTTATTTCTAATCGGTATGCAGCAAATGTCATGGCTACGTGAATGCTCTGACTTACTGCGCCATACAAGTCCATCGTATGTATCATGCAATATTTCACTTGTTTATTGCTATGGGGCTATGTAGAAAGACAGGTTTACAGAATAGAAAGGGTGTTACAAAATCTTGTACCAAATTAATTTCACAGTTGTTTCAAGTATGTTATGTGCCATCTATCTATATCACTGCAAGCAAGAACTGAAAGATGAGAAAAAAGTTATTATTTTTTTTTTAATTATTTACCATACAAAGAAATGTTTATTTGTAAACATTACGGGAAAGATGCAGAGTAGGGGGCGAAAGCTATTGCGCCATTTTGTACTGTGCATGTACACAACTTGCGCCCCCTACTGACCACAAGAAAGATGCACATGTGACTGTCAGGAGGAGCATCACTTGCGGCTGCTTGGCCCCGGTGCAAAATCCGCCCTGATGATGATGATGATGGACAGCCGTTCCTCATTGGCTAAGTCGGTCTTGATCCCTCCCCCGCTGTGGCAGCTCCATGCTAATCCCATTATGTATTTGCAATCGGACTGCCTCAGGAAATCAAATTCCCACTTATATTTGTAAAGGGGAAGACATAGCGGGCCTGATTCTGGCTCACACGCACTGCCCATGTCAGGCGCAGTAGAGCTTTTGTTTTCTTCCACGCATACATCCAGATAGGGTGCGCACAGAGCAGGGGTTGTGACTGAGGTGCACGGGAGACGCACAGTCATAAAAATATAGTGGGAGTTCCTGGGCGATGATGGGGAGGTGGCTTAAAGCACACATGGAGATGGTCCGTTTTATGGACGTGTTATGGGAGTGTCGTGGGCGTGTTGGCGATAGTGGTTGCGTACACAGACGCTCAACCACTCACGTGGCAGGCCATACTCGGAACATTCGGACATACGCCAGGGAATGGCTTTGTAGCGCCATTTGCATAAAGTCGCAGACATGTGATCTGCAAAAGACGTGGACACGGACCCAACTTAGAAGCAGCCCCAGTGTGTTTGTATTTAATTGAACTCAATTAGTACTTTCATTTTGCATTTGTGTCTGTATACGGTATAATTGCATTTTACAGGGTTATTGCAAAATTGCTGCTGGAACTTTAGCATATTACTAATACTGTCAATCCACAAATTCCGGCGTAAACGTGGCGCGTATATTACCATTTTCACCAGGCATTATCTTGGCAAATATACAGCTGCTCTTTCCTAGTGTAGACACGGCACATATGCCACCCTTGCAGAGCACTCTGTATGCTGTACCTTTATGCTAGGGGCGCAGTTTACGCCATCACTTTTGACATAAAATGCATCCAACTCCGAGACCCCGGGCCCGATTCTGAGCTGGACGCGTCTGTCGAAACAGAGACGCTTCTCTTGTTTTAGAGCTGACTGCACATGCGCCTGAATCGCAAAACATACGCTATTACATTCACAGCTGCGATTTCTCACGGAGCTAATGTGCGAGAATATGCTAATGCCAGCCAATAGCCTTCCCTGCCTGAGCTAGCGTGCAACGCACTGAGCAAATGCTGCTAGACCTAATTTCCTTATCTGCGCTGTGAGTAGATCCCCCAGGGGTTGAGAACACACCATCATTCACACAAGATCGGACGCACAGCGACTCCTTAAGTGCTGGGCTACGCAGATTCAGATACACCTTCTATCATGGGGGAAACTGCAAGCAATCACACGGGACCCGTTCTGCACATGCGCAGACCCCCATACATCGGATATCGCGTGTACATATCAGAATTGGACCCATTGTGATTACGGATACTTGCGAATGCAGTCTCAGACTTCAGCTCGCGTGTGCGTAGTAAGACTTTCCTCTGCCTTTTTACGTAGGCGCAGGTGCAATACATTGCTCAACTGCGAAAACATCGGCTGTGCATTTCAACTCTGAATCAAGCCCTTTGTTCGCCGATTGTCACATCAGCATAGGAAAATAAATACAATTCTGCAGCCAAAGGGAAGAGCGGCTGCAGAATTCTGCAGCTCGGAATTAAGCCCCAGCCTGTTGTTTATAGCTCTCAATGAATAAATATTAGGTTTCTTTTGCATTATTCATGTCCACTCCAGACCAAAGTCAAAACTGCCTAGTAATCCAGGCTCACGTCCTCATATAGGGTGAGATTCATCAAACCTTCTAAAGGAAGACAAGTAGGAGGTGATGGCCATAGCATCCAATCAGCTTCTAGCTATCATTTAATAGAATGCACTAGATAAATGATAGGTAGAAGCTGATTGGTTGCTATAGGAAACACCTTCACTTCTCTTAAGAAGGTTTGATAAATCTAGTTCATAGAGTGCGACATCTCTCCAGCTCAGAATGCACATCGGAAGATTCTCTATAAATATCTGCTGAGCTCCAACTCCAAAACCACATTATTCTTGCATCATGGCATTTGTCAGGCGGACATATTTACAGCCGCCCAACACTAGCACCGTCCTAGTAGTAAATGTGACAGTCACATAATTATACGTGTGTATTTGACACTTTATTACAAAATAAAGTGTCAAATACACAAAAGAGAATTGGTGACTTGACCAGGTTATTCATAAATGCAAATTGTATTTTCCATAAAAAAAAAATAGGATTAAATACAATATGAATACAGCCAATCAGAAGTGGCTGTATAGTGTTGTCATTACCATCATCTGCTAACACAGGACAGAAAAGTTTGCGCCCGTCTAACTCTAAATGAGGACATCATCAATGTGGTTGGCAATTGCATATTTTGTTATATGGCTTAAGACAGGATTTCTCTAACTATGGCACAGGTGCCCCTGGCGCCACCTTAACGTATTAAATTTAACTCAAATTACAGTTTAAAAGTACTAGTAATACTGTACTATCAAAGCGGAGTGTCTAGCGTCTCTGGTCTAATCTATTTGGTCCGACTACTTTGCTTAAGTAGTGCCCATTGCATTGGGAACTATGGCCCGGTCACTAGTACAGGATGAATCAGTCATCGCCTGCACTACGTTGGCTTGCTGCCAGTATATGGGCAAAATGGCTAGTGTGAAAGTACCACCATGTTTGCCTGTGTTGCATCTTCTGTATTAGGCAGTGAAGGCCCCAACGTCCCATTTACAGTGCTACAGTAGGATAAAGATTATTTTGATATTGAAATGTGTTTTAATATATTTTGTATTGCCTGCCTCATAAGGCTCGTACACATAGCGACTGAGAAACAATGACATCACTTTTAACAGAGCATTCAAAAGCCACTTCTCCCTGCAGCACATTCTATTATGTACCGACTGTTAACACTCGCAACCACGGCAGATGCTGAAATTTGATGCAGAGCGAACACTTTGTAGAAATTGTGTTTGTATACATGCCCTATGTACATTGTGTTTGTGCATGCCTTGTCAGCATTAAAGCACGTTTGCCAGGCTATAGGAACATATGCTTAATGAATGATACTATTGCCTGTGTGTATGAGCCCTAAGACTTTTAATTGCCTTCATAAACTATGCACACAGTGCAAAATTAGACCGTCACCCATCTCTTACTGTAAATGAATACTGAAATAACTGGCTTAGTACATAGACCATTCTGTACGCTAGCAACACAGACAGTGGGGAATGTATATACACAAATAAAGCAGGGAGGCATTTATGTGACAGACAGATCGCCATCACAGATCGTTGTTCTAACTAGTTAAACACACTGAATAAAAAAATACATTGTGCCCATTCAGTAAATAGAATGGAATTAAAGACGGAGAGAACACCATAAGATCTGAGCAATCTTTATATCAATTGAATTCCTTCCTTTATAGTCACAGGAGATAAATCAATAGGCTTTGGTTTGTCGTAGCTGCTGATGCTTAGGGCAACAGCACAGCGTAATGCGTTACACCTGCTCAGTGCAATTTCTGCACCCAGCCGTCAACGTAATCCCATGCGGTCTTTATCCGACAGACTCCAACAACAATAACACATAATTAAATGTCAAATGACCTCCTCTGATAAACGCAGGTATCTTTGGCTCTCGGAGATCCATTTCACCTAGGTATCGGAGGCAAAGGAGGGGCACCTCGCTCTCTTCTGGAAGAGCCGCCTAAAACGTCACAACAATACGTAATGTTATACATGTATGATGTCATTAAAATACATAAATGATGAAACTCCTATAATATAATATCTATATAATTAGTCAGTTCTGATGTCATTGCTTACAATTGATGAGTTCTGATATTATTATAATTATTTTTATTTAAAAAAAAAATAAGGCACCATGTGCTATAAATTATTAAGATTACTAGAAGCAACTTTGAACTACTTTTAAACACACACCTATAACTTATAATAGGGTAATTATCCCACATATAAGATATTCTCACAAGGTTTTTAATCAAAACATTACTTTATTAACAAAATGTTTTCAAGATTATTATGCACAAAATGATCTAGGTATGGTTTCACAGTATAAGAACAAATTAGACCTAGTGCCGGATTCAATTGACTGATTTTTGAAAAAAAAAAAAAAAAAAAACAGGTGAAAACGGGAGGTGTGAAAAAAAAACCCAGACCCAAAAGTCAGGAAATTGCGTTCGTACCCCAAAAAAAGGCTGACGTACATTGGAAATTATTTTAGAAGTGGTCAGGAAGTTGCTGTTCCACGTAAATTGGGGGTACGTTAAAATGTTTGAAACACTTGACGCATCCATACTGCCCCATCAAATTTTTTTTTTCTCCACAAATTTGACCGATTTGCGCAACTTACGAAAAAATTCATTATGGGGGGGGGGGGTTCAAAGGGTTCTGAAAGAAATCCCCACATTTTTAGTAAAAGAAAGAATAGGGATTTTGCATTTTTTTTTATTTTCACCTGCTCTGAGATGGTCAAAACTTTTTGCAGTTTTTTGGACGAAAACTGCATTTCTCACTAGGCATGGGAAGTACAATAGTTGCTCCATCTGCTGGTGGTGGCAGAGCAGGCCACCCTTTATCAAGGCATGACTTCTTTTGTCATCCCTTTTCTATTATTTTGCAACTAGCAGGGTGGGGGGTTGTGGACTGTGAATTGTGATGTGGGAGATGGGGGGGGGGGTGAGGGTAATGCTGCCTTCACTGTCTGGAAGTATCGGGACCGGCCCCAACATAAAGTAATGTACTGTATATGTGAGAGGCAGCCTGCTGCTACCAGTTACTGCTGTGTAACTGCCTGCGGAGATCTTTGGGCGGGATGTTCCAACCATCGCTTTTGTGATGCGGTAAATCCCGCCTGTGTTCGGGTACATACTGCAGTTGATTACTTTTAAAATGCGATTTACATAGCAAAAAACAGCTCTCCCGATAAGAGCTGCCCTTTGCGATGCCCCTGGACAGAGGGACTTCTGGATGCCAGCCGTGCGGGGGAGGGATCCTATTGGATCCCTCTTTTGGGGAGCGTCCTGAAAAGAAGCCCATAAGCTTCTACTGGGTAACGCCTGAAGATGACGTTACCTACCGGGACGAAGCACCGGAATGCATCGCATTCTGGTGCTTAGTACATGTGTAAAATGCGGTAAAACCTTATACTTATGTTTCATCAAATTCCGAAAATTATGTATTTTTGGAATTTGATGGTGTAACTGTACACCATTCTTAGGTGGCTTATAGCGGGATATACTTACCTGCTTTCAGTGTGAGCAGGTCGTCCTCGGCTCCCTCCGTCGCTCCCTGGTCCCGCCTCCGGCTGATGCACTGGGTGTTCTCCCCTCCGCAATGATGCTGCTGCCAGGAAGCTTCTCCCCCCTATTTACCGGTGGCACTTGTAAGTGCTTCTTCAATTAACTATTTATTTACTAGAAACAGTTAAAGAAGCACTTACAAAGTGCCACCGGTGAACAGACAGGAGAAGACGTTTCCCGGCAGAGGCAGCAGCATTGCAAATTTTTTTTTAAAAAAGTCTACTAGTTTTGCTCTACAGCCTCCTCTGCCTGGCCGTCCTTTCCCCTTGATGCAGCCTATGACAGCCGGCGGTGGCGGTGTAGGGGGGGGGGAGCCACCGCTGACGATAGAAGTGGATGGAGCTCCCGCAGCCGAGCAGAACCATGAGACAGGCAGGGTGTGCACTATGCAGGTAGGGAAAAGGATCTATTTTCGCAAAAATGGCAGCTTTTCGGAATAGATACTGATGGAGAGGAGGAATGATGAATTCCTCCGGTAATTAGGTAGAACTCCATGCCAGTTCTAAATCTAATTACCTTTAGCAATGATGAATAGGCCCCTCAGTAACAACAAAGAACTCTATGCTATGCGGGGTGTAACGCTGTGCCAAGGTACAGTCTGACCACTTAGTCCGCTCCTGTGAATATCGTTAGCTATGTAGGAACCTATAACCTATTAAGAATCAGTCCTGCTTTAGGTGAACTTTAGTCATTACCGTATATGAAGAAAATAACCCACAAGAAGACACCTATACTCACTTCGGCTTTCACCTCGCACTAGTTTGCTGGGATAGGTTTTATTTGTTGGTACATATGGTTCTGGCGGCGGCAAATCAGAAAACGGATGGAATAAGAATCGTCGCTCCCATTCATCTATCAAAAGAAACATACAACACAGACCTGTTACTTTCTTGGTGCCACCACTATACAATATAAATAGACGGTATGACATTAGCTAAACAGATGCACTGAAGTCGGGGTTATGATGGTTGTCAGGCTCTACAAACACAGGAGCCTGGCTATTATGTGACACAGCACTTATTCCAGGGGCTGCATTATTCCTAACCTTGCCTTATTTACCATAAACAGGGCCGGCTCCAGGGGTCGGAGCACCCTGTGCCGGCCTCCTCCAGCGTGCCCCATCTTTGCCGCACGCGACTGAAAATGGGGGTGTGGCCTAATTACCATATGCCACGCCCCCTTTGCGTGACATTATTAGGAGGCGTGTCCGCCTCCAAATAACTTCAGGCTGGGGGGAGCCTCACTAGCTGGGCTTCCCCCAGGACTCTCCAGTCACTGAATGGATGCCGCACGCATGCGCGCAGCATACATTCAGAGTCTCCGGGGTCCTGCACCGCCGCACAGCTGCGGCAGTGGAGGGCCCCCAACCTCCTGATTTAACCACCCGCGGGCCACTTCGGCCCACGGGTGGAACAGCGGGACAGTAATGTCCCGCTGAAATCGGGATGTTAGGGAGGGGTGCGCCCTCTATGGGTGGCGCCCCTGTGCGACCGCTCACAAGGGGAGTGCAGACCGCACCCAGGTGTCACGCTTCTAGTGGGTGAAACCAAACTGCCAATTCCTCCACAGTGACAGTGTGCCGTGTGCTGCACTGTGACATCATGCAGCATCCGTCTCCTGTCACACGAGGAGGAGCCGGCTGTGCAGGCACAGTCTCCAGGGGCAGACTAGCATATCTAGGAATGCTATGTACATGCTCTCGGTGTGAAGCCACGCCCCTGGATTGAAGGAGACAGTCACGCCCCCTTCCTGTGAGGTCATGTCTGAGGCGTGCGCACGTGGTGGTGGTGGTGTGGGACTGTTTACCGCACCAGGTGTCACTGACCTCGGTGCCACCACTGACCAGATATCCTAATTCTATTTTTGAGCTTCCGGGGCTCAAAAAAAAAAAAGTATCGGGACAAACCATGTCGCAATGCAAGGGGTGCAAATACATTTATTATTTTGCATGCTAAGCACATTTTAATTCCGCCCCACCTGCAGTGCAGCATGGTTTTACCAAGGTGCACAGTTACCTGCTTTGTTTAGAATCAGCCTCTCGGTCTTCTAAGTTAAAAGGTCTATTACATCTAACCGCTAAATTTGATTTAGCCCCTGCACTGCTGGGTAAGTCAGCATACCATAAGAGGTGGTCAGGGCCACATCTGTAGAGTCCGGTAGTAGGGAGGAGTGGCCACATGTGAGTTTTTGGACACCCCATCGGGGGCCTTCTGCAGAAACTGCATGACTCCCAAGAGCGGCAGAACGTGGCAAGGGGAGTGTGGTTACATTTAAGTTGCACTCTGTGTCCCCAAAGAGGCCCGGGCCCATATAATTTACACTCCTCTCAGGACCTAGGAATAAGGACTCTTTTTTTTACCTGGAAACTGATGTTCTCCCATCTGCACAGCAAGGAAACTCCTAAAAAAAGTGACTGTCCACCCCATTATCTAATATCAATAATATCACTTGCAAATACTTGTTTATGCACCGCCCTTCACTAAGCTAACTTGTATGTCTGCTCCATACTTTAAAAGAAATACCCGCCCTCAGAAATACCCGCCTCTGTTATCTCCTTTTATCAGCTGGTGTGTCTTCTCTGAAGCTTCCAATTGGTTCAGTCCATCTAGCACCAGTGTTATCGTTCTTATTGCCCTATTGCAAAGATTTGCTTTCAATTTAAAATAAAGTCAATATATACGACCCAGTTTAGATATTCTCACTGTTTAGGGCAGTGATGGGCAACCTTATACACTTCGAAGGCTAGATAGCGGCCTTCTAAAATGCCCATGTGTGTCTCTTTGCAATGTGCTTCTTTTGCTCTGGTGACATGGCAGCAAGGTGCACTTACAGCTCCTTATGCCAAGGGAGGATGGAGGCGGTATGAAGACCCAGCCAAAGTACAGTAAGGGTGTGTGGATTTGAAATGTGCCCAAGATGGCAGTCTATAAATCACAATGATGCCTGTTTGAAGGGAGATGACTTGTGGGTACTCAACCCCTGAAGCAAGGTGCGAGTCATTGATGATGACAGTCGCTGGCTGCGTTTGACTTGAACGTGCCTACAACACACACAATTATGTAAATATATAATTGTTGCAGCTGCAATGTTATAGCAAGATTACAGGTTTACCGAACACTAGTTTTTAATTCCTACTCGGTTTAGAAAAGTGAAGGCTGATGATATTTTTACATTTGAGATTTACCAGACATCCAATGTCTGCGACAATAAAACCCATGAGGACATGCTCTCTCCTTATTTTGAGGAACATTTTGGAAATGTTAACAAAAGAAGTCCATATTTCTTGAGTCCTGATGAAATCATCTACAACAAGAGCTTAAATCCTGCCCCATTTGACTTGGAAGATAGTACATCCATTCATATTAGTTGTATACAGTAAGTAACCATTTTCTTACCTTCACCAGACGAATCTTGATAACCATTTCTAATTGATGAAGAAGGAGGTGGGGGAAGAGGCAGGGATCCCATGCCAGGTCTTTCTGGAGGTGGTGGAGGTCTGGAGCCACTTCTTGGGGATTCCATTCCTGGTCTTGTAGTGGACAGAGGAGCTACTGACCCTCTGTGACCAAAACCATTTCTGTTCGCAGGAGGAGGTGGCGGAAGTGGTCCTAGTCAGAAGCAAACACATACCTTTAACTGTGGTACGACTACATACTATTCTTATGCCATTACTGCTAAAAGTTTATTTTACTGCAGCCAACTCACTATCTACAGATATGGACAATGCTTCAAGCTGTAAGCGTAAACCTGTTTAATACACCATGAAAGGTATTGCATTCAGTATATATTATTTATAAGCTATAAACAGCTAGAGTGTATAAAATATTTTCATAAGCAGTATAGATGTACATTATAATTGTACTTATGTACATATTCTATACACTGTAGGTGTTACTATAGTGTATTTGTACATTATAACTGTACTTCTTAGGCATATATTATGTTCACTGTAGGTGTTACTAGTTTAGTTGTACATTATAACTTCTTATGTATATATTATGTACACTGTACGTGTTACTATAGTGTTGGAGAGGCAGCATGCAGCCGTTTACAAACTATGGAGCACTACTGCTTTATCTGTGGTGGCGGTGCACAAGGTTTGGCTGCCAGCTCAGTGCCCAGTCCGGGAGGGTAACAATTCTTTCCCCTTTCTACAGCAGCAGGAGTGGCTGAGCCTTGGCATGCTGGCGCTTCCTACAGGCATAGCAAGACAACTTCGAGCGCAGCCGGACCCTGCTGGGGGAGGGTATGTGCTGGCAGACGAGGACCAGGATCAGCACAGAACTACAATTCTGAGCTGTTTGACCTCCCTGATAAAGGCATGGATGAGGGCCCAGCAACTGTCAGGAGACACTGGGCAACAGTGCCTTGGGCAAGCCTGGAACTTTCTAGCTGCCCCCTCCTCGAGGGGGCAGCCGGGTCGGCGCTGCAGAGGGGTGTGGTGGCGGTAATGGTGGGCTCTGCGTGGGTGTGGCGATTGCACCATCGTGGCCACGCCCCCCACTATACAATACAGAGATTTCCAGCATTGTAAAGCATGAGGCAGGGTTCAATGACAGGATTCAGCGCGAATCAAGTCTTCAGACCCCTCTGGACCGCCCACTTTTGGTAGATAAGTGTGGGGTTTGGCGGCCAGACTTGCTCTCCAACGTGGAGGTCCGGGAGCGCCACCCAATATTCAGTAGCCACCCGGCCATTGTGGGAGAGTTAGCAAATATTTCAAGTGCTCAAAGCACATATTTGTAAATAATTTTGTTAATGTTTTCCTCCAGCGAGATTCCAAACAGACAGGTCTTAGGATTCAAAGGCGGGACCATATGTGCTGTTGTCTGTATACAGTCCTGCATCTTCACACACAATCCCAAAACCACAGGGCACCCCTAGAGCATATGCTAAAGGGGTTGGGTATGGGATCCCGGCGGTCAGTATGCCGGAGGTCATAATACAGAAAACGGCATCCCGACAGTCTGAAGCCCGAAAGAATTAGGTAAGTACCCTTACCCCTATCACTCCCCCTAACCCACCTTTCCTGCAGCCTGACCCTAATCCTCCCCCAGCCTAACTCTCCTGCAGCCTAACCCTAATCCTCCCCCTAGTGCCTAACCCTAATACTTATCGTTGGAATGTCAGCGGTCGGGATTCTGGATCTGTAATGCCGATGCCGTTATACTGACCACTGGCATCCCGACCGCCGGGATGCCGACTACATCCAGCCAGAAGTTACTATTATCCAAGCCATATATTGGAGGCCCAGTCTAAAGAGTCACAATGGCGAGCGGTAGACTCTATGCACTTCATAAAGATGGACTTGCTGGTAATGGAGGCAGGAAGTAACCTCCCTATTGCAACCAATAATCTGTCCACAGTCCTCATCAAGGAGATCACTTGCATCCTCCTCCCTTATTTTAAAGGCATTAGTCCCTCAGGGAAATGTTGTGAATTGAGGCTAGTGAGGAAATCAGTTTCCTAGAGCCCATCACTCGTAAAATTGATGAAACGAACAGAAACTAGTTCACCATATATTCTCAGTATACTAAGTCCCACATCCTTCCTAGTCATCGGAGAAAAGACATCAGGCCTGTTGCTAAAGGCAGCAACTGAAATGAAGCCCCTTTTGCAAATGACACAATCTAAACTGTGCTCCTGGAAACCACCTCCATCACCACCTTACAGAGACGAACCTAACATCCACATAACCATCCTCCCATCACCTCTTTCTCATGACTGCTGGTAACATCTCAGGCAGTACTCAATATCTGATCACACTCCTTTTTTCACCCCAAAGCTTCCCATCCAGCTCATATTTCCAGCTCCTCCAATCTTAGTCACACCTCTCTAGTACCCCTCTGCAACCTTTTCATGTGCACTCTGGAATGAGAGATGTTTGTAACTAACTCACATTTGTGATGTCAATATTTTTAAATCCTTAATTTCCTTGCTTTTAACTAAACATGTCTGACGCTACGTTCCCTGCAGTTCTCTCCTACACTACTACAGGCAGACAGATGGCTGCATCCTACTTAATGCCCCTTTTGAGTCATATTCCTGAACCTACCCCACCTGACTCACATATTTCCTACACTGACCAGCCAACATTCCTGTCCCCAGAGTATTTGCTTCCTTAAAACTTCTTTAGCTTATTTCCTTATTTACTATCTCCCAATTGACATCCCCCTCCCACAATGATGGACTCTCCCTTGACCCTATCTTCTCCCACTCTTGCGGTGCTCCACTGGAGGAACTACTGCTTCCTTGCAAACTTTATTCATAAGGTTTTGTGTTATACACCGTACCTCCCAAAATATGGGAGTTTAAATCCAGGACCCCTTGTGTGCGACAAAGATATGCGTGAAAAAAGGGGTGTGACTCAGTGGGAAGGGGTTTTGGCCATCATTCTGGGTAAGTCAGCACTCCCAGAGATGCTTAGCTGCCCCTCTCCCCGCACTGCGTAGATGCTGTGCTGTGAAGAGCAGCAGTAAGAGAGTGCTTCCCCTAACCCCTTCCCATTGGACACAGAGTGGGTCCGCGGGACAGTCCTTGAAAAGCGGGACTGCTGGGGGGTATACAACATTGCATTTCACTTGACAATATATCCACCCAGTATTCTGACTGCCCCTACCTCCATGTAGTTGTAACATCATGATGTCACAAAAAGAGGGGTCCAGGAACAGAAAGCTGAGCGATGGGCACGTAGTTAAGGTTGCACCCGTGTTTCTGTTCCAGGAACCTTCCAAGTAAAATACTAGTGCCACCAGGGGCAGCAACGGTGCCACCCCCTTGGTATTGTGCCCTGTGCAGCAGCACTCCTGGCACACCCCTAACTAATAAGTGCCCCATAAGTGTCAACATCTCACATTGATCACATTTAACCAAAATGTTCCACCTAACTGTAATATTTCAGTTATAGCCGTTTACAACTTCCTAGAATTCAGAACATAGTGTAATATAATTTACCTGATCTCCCAGGTGGCTCTCTGAAAGGCGGTGGTGGTCTATCCATGGAAGGTGGAGGAGGAGGTGGACCAGAACGTGTAGGAGGTGGAACTGGTGGTGGTGCAGCAGATAGGGATGGCAAAGATGAATTCCGTTGAGGAAGTCTTGGCATATCATCAAAGGTGCTAGGGGTAGCAGGAAGTGGAGGAGGTCCTGGCCTCCCTGGAGGCAGAGGTGGTGTCTGGGAAAGTGAGTTTGGTCTAGGTGTGTTGGGAACTGGTGGTTTATTATTTTGAGGTGGTGGAGGTGGAGGGACATCTCTGCTAAGTGGTGGTCTGTTTCCTGTAGGAGGAGGTGGTGGCCTTTCATCTATGGGTCGAGTAGGTGTTTGAGGAAGTGGAGGCCTGAACATGGAAGGAGGTGGTTGAGGTGCTGATTGAGATTGTCTGTTTCCTCCAAATCCGTGTACTTTATTAAATGATGTGGGAGGAGGAGCAGGCGTTGGGGTCATTTGTCTATTTGGAGCTGGCACTGGTGGAGGGCCTCTGTTGTAAAGACTTGAAGGGAGTGGTCTTGGTGTATTGGGTACTGAAGGTGGTACACTTGCTGATCTGGAACTAACATCATTCCTTGGAGGAGGAGGCATGCGGTTTCTCAGGGGTTCAGGAGCAGCACTTCTGATGCCTATTGGAGGTGCAGGTCCTCTTGGAGATGCGCCAAGTGTAAAGGGTCTAGGAGTTGACATTCTACCACCAGGTGGCAACATTGGCGGTCTGTTTCCTACTGATTCTAAAAGAACAGATATCAGATGCTAGTAGAGGTAGTATTGAGGACATATCTGTAATTTAACTTCAGAATAAAAAAAAAAAATTATACAATTATAAATATTTTTCAAATCAATGGTACAAAAACAGAATGATTTACTGATGTGTCAACAGGAGAGTATACAATTATTGACTCAGCTGAAGTAGTTTACATACACTTGGGGGTAGATTTACTAAGGAGCAGTTGGCAAAGCCATTGATCAACGAAAGCTTTGGCTGATAGTTTTAAACCGGCAATAGCAATAAATGCAAAACAAGCCTCATTTAGTATTTATTCCTATTGCTGTTTTAAAACTATTTTTCTCATAAGTTCCCTATTGCAGTGATTTTACCACTAGTTGGCACAATTTTACCCCAATTGGCAAAAGCATCGGCAAATGATACCAACAAATGAAAAATTACAGGTTACGGGTATAAAATTGCTTCCTTTTACATGCTATGGGGACTACACCTATTCCATCATCAACTGCATTATACGCTTAGCTGCGCTCTCCAACATCAGTAGCGGACACAGCAATTCACAAGGATTCCAGGAGACCTACTGTATACAACTGTGCAAAGGATCGCCTCGCTAGTTGCGACTCCCCCTTGTCAGGCCTGGTAATATCCCTTTCACTCATATCTTGGAGTTTGCTTCTTGTGGTGTAATATCAGTCCCAATCCAGTATGTAAATGGATACATCCATGTTTTTTCCCCTCAAAGTTGCATTTTTTATAGTGTTGGGCTTTTTAAATCAACATTCCTTAACAGTATAAATTGCTTATATACAATTTTTGTATCCTAGCCCGTAAGTCCTTTAACATTTAAATGAATAATGAAGAATTTCTGATACAGTTACACTTCACCATTAGCATTGTGTTTCCCTTCTTATTTACCAGTATACAGAGCTCTTTAATCAATAGGAGTTAATGACACCCCTACTCACAGCTGCTGGCTAATAGTGTAGTAGCGCCATCTTGAGGATTATTTTTGTATTGTTTGTTGGTACAAAATTGCTTTCTGTATAATAAGATTTCATACTAAAAACAAAACAAAACACTTCATAAAGTCACATGAACAATGAAGTCACAATAAAAAGCTATTGATACATAAGGAACAATTTAAGTTAACAAGAAATGATAAAGGTTTTAACAATTTATAAGGCACATAGAAGGAATATATGCTATTACCACTTTCTCGGCTTCCTGACGGCCGTAGTCTGGGCATTCCTCCCTGGAACAAGCCCCCTAAGCCAGGCGGGCCTCCAAACCCTCCACCTCCTCCCATTCCTCCGCCACCACCTCCCATACCACCGCCGCCACCTCCCATTCCTCCGCCGCCACCTCCAGGAGATGTTTTTGGTTCTGTTGGAAAGATATAAAATTAGTTACATTCTCCCATAAGGTAACAAAAGTGAACATTTTCTCTACAGCTATATATTAAAATATCACCTTAAAAGAAAACAGTGTCACTTGTCTCACTGCTGATCAAAGTTAAAGTGTCAAAGTTACTGCATTTAAAAAATATTTCACATTTATTTTATGTACAGCTAGTCCGCAAGGCTCATTGCAGAAAGCCAACCTGCACAGATTCTTTATACGCACAAATGCAACAATTTGTCTGATTCAGACACTTCATGGCAAACACATTCTTTCTGGCCCTTGAAACTGATCTGTACTTATTGTTAGGGGATCTTCCCTTTAAAGAACAGAATGACGAGTCTTCTTGTTATAATAAGCAAAGTATATTTTAATGTACATAAGTACAGAGCATGCAAGGACTGAGTATGCAAATGCTAAAATACACAGATTGTTACGGATCCACCAGACAATGTGCATGGAGAAAGAGTGACGTGTTCAATCTACTGTACTCCCAGTGAGTAAATGAAAATTAATGAAGAAGTTAGAGATGATGCAGGAAGCTATACAGAATTTCTCACTGTGTGGAGAAAGGTCTCTCTTTGGGCCCGATTCAGCAGCGATTGCAACTGTGATTATACAAGTGATCGGCCGATTGTTGCGTTCCGCGCATGCATGGCAGTGCGCAAATACTCTACTGTGATCGGGAGCAGGGACTACGCAGACCCATCGGTGAAATGCAGGCGTGCTAGGGCGTTTGAATGCTGTTGCAGGGGCGTGCATACGTTCGCCACTGCGATGCCATATGCAGCTTGTGTACTCACTGTGTGCGACCAGCAATTCCTGAGTAAGGTCAGAGCTTGTGCAAGTGCGCGTGGGGCTGCGATGGTGCTAGATGTTACCGATGGTTTCGCAGTCTTGCTAAGTATTACAGATGTGAGTAAGGTAATGTGGGCGTCATTATGTTAGGCTGAATATGGCATAGCGATTGCAGACATTAGCATATCTTTGCAGCGAGACTGCGTGCATAATCGCTATTGCATAATTACTGAATCAGGCCATTTGTCAGGACAGAACTCTTCATGACTTATGTACAAGTTTCATTAAACATCTTGGGACTGCAAAAGTCAAGTGTCAGGACTGTCAGTGCACCTTACAATGACAAAACCAAGGTGTTAGGCTTGGGACAAGGGGAATTGCATAGTCAGTTGTATTTTAGGACCATGTAGTTTCAGCAACATATTCAATGTAAAGTTTACAGGATGATTTAAAAAGATTCAGTTGATGACCATCATTAGTGTATGTGCTGATCCATAAGAGAAAGGGACAGCAGGGTAACCATGTGCACACTGCGATTGGGGCCTATTTATCAAATAATGTTTGTGGATATTCCCCCAAAAAACACCCATTTTTAGGGTATACATGCAAATATTAAGTATGCCCTGAATTTACCATGGAGGGACCACGGCAGATATACATTTGCGACAGCATATTTCTAAGGGGGCTGTGAAGTTGTCAGATTTACCAAGCTCCGGCAGCTAACCTCACCTGATAGCGTAAGCCATTTCACAAAGAATAACCAGGAGAGGGTTCCTTCAGAACCCTCCCTTGACAATGGCCGCCACACAAACACACACGTGGTCTGCAGACTGTGCAGGAGTCCTGATAGAGGAGTGAAGAGATCACTGATGCAGTCACTTTGCTCCGAAAATATTGCAGGGACGGGCTCCTTTCGGAGGCCCTGCCTGTGCCTTTAAATACATTTGGGCAGTAAACAATTTCTTATTGCTGTGAATAGTGGCCATAAGAAGTTACAAATATTGGGTATGAAACTCAATAATTGATAAATATGCTCCTAAGAGCTCCATTTATTAACATTATTTTTACTAAAATCAAGTAAAAAAAGGGTGTTTTCACATCCTTTTCACATTATTTTAGTTTCACCTAAATCTACTAAAGGGCAATTGGAGTAGAATTCGTAAAATTCTACTCCAAGCCCTAATTATCACATATATTTAGTAAACAGATCGCATTACCCGTAATTGTAATGTGAAATGCGATCTGGCATGCGATTTCCTAAAAATAAATTGTGGCAAAATACATGCATTAGACAGCTGACCGGGTCACAGTGCAGAATGGGAGACCAGCTGACCAGAGCCCCGGAGGGAGGACATAACCGGAGCAGCGATGACCTGACCGGAGGTAAGTAAAAGTAAGGTGGGGGGGCGGGGCTTAGCGGTAGCTGGTTGGCGCATGCACGGAACCTTGTCACAGTTTTTTTTCTCCGAAAAATACAGTGATAAGGCTGCGGAGGGGATTCGAACAGACAAAGCTTTATCGCAAGCTTTGTCCCTGCAAGGAATTTTTCATAAATCCCTGTGTGATATTGCCTGAATTCGCATTGCAAATTCAGTCGGAAAAATCACACTACGATCTGCATTTTAATGCAGATTGTAATAAATAGAGCCCTAAGTGAGGAATTTGAACAGCAAGGTCCGTGCAATTTGTCCACCAAAGTTTATGAACCCAACCAATTTGTAATCTGGCCAAATAATTGGATTGCAATTGATGTGTCTCAGAGCAAAGTAGGTGGCATCTATATAGGCCTTCTAGATTTCTGAAGGATAAGTTAGTTTATGGACAGGGGGATATATTTACTAAACGTTGACTTTTCAAAGTTGTTGCTTTTCAGCCATGGGACTTAAAACTGCAATAATATTAAATGCAAAACACTCCAGGTTTTACAATTATTATTGCTGCCAAAACCACTGTCAGGCAGTGTGTAGGAAAAGCCGACACTTCATAACTATACCCCAGAGACCAGCACATTCTTTAATTACATATCTCTAAGCAGCTGCATTTTTTTGTTTTCCTTATTGTTTTTACGTGAAATATTTACTCTTTTATTGGACACAATAATCTATACTGCCAAAGAAAATTTAATTATGTATGTAAAAAAAATAAATACAAAAATAGTGAATGCAAACTTACGATCGAGAATTGGGCCACTGCGATCATTGGTGACGGCTTTCTTCAGCTTTCTGCCTTTGTTGATATCTGACAATAGGGCATTTCTTCCCGACTGCTCCGATCGGCTGAGAGAAGGTTTTTCTACGTTTGCCTAAAATGAAACACCATAGTGTACTGTACCTGTCATAGTGCTTAATCCAACAAATCATTTTTATCAATGTTCAAAACTTCTCAGGAGACCCTTACTGATGCCTTTCATAGGTATAAATCCTCCCCTACCCCTATTAATAAACAGTTATAGATAGATAAGAAAACACGTTTTGAGGACATTATAACTTCTATGGGAGAAAGTCACAGGGATTTCCACAGGGACTACCAATTCCACAAATTCGGCATTAGTCTGCATTTAGAGTTGCACACATCTTTAGACCAGACCACCTTTCAATGCAGCGTATGGATACATCTGATTGCTGATTTGGCCTATGTATGTGTTCATCACTGTTCTCACACAGGGGCCTATTCATCAACACTAAATGAACGTTATTAAGGACATTATCCTTAAATAACGTTATGTTAGTATCCATGATAACACTTCGCACAGGAGATAACACTGATATCTCCTTGCTAAGTCCCCCTGCGTTAATTTCCACACTCCCCATATATTAGTATGGGGATAAGGAAATTATGGTATTCATCAAATTCCGAAAATTATGTATTTTCGGAATTTGATGGAGGTACTATCCGCCACTGTGAGGTGGTGAATAGCAGGTGAGACTTACCTGCTTCCAGCTTGACAGGTCCCCCGCAGCTCCCTCCGGCGCTCTGGTCCCTCCTCTGGCTCTGGTGGTTACTCGCACACTGTGTTCTCCCAGCAGAACACAATAAAGTTTAGAAAAAAAAAAGTTTTTTTTTTTTTTTTTCTAAACAGCACTGTGGTGTGCTGGGAGACCACATGTCAGACCAGCAGGATGGAGCCGGAGGCTGCTGCGCGGGCAGGAAAGTCCAGGACGAGGGGTGGGAGGTGAGCGGAGGGGGGAGAGGGGGTTGGGTGGAAGATCAAACAAACTTACCGCCGCTGTAGGTAGTGCTGCGCATGTGCTGGGTTTACGAATGTAACAGCGCATGCGCTGGGTTTACGAATGTAACAGCGCATGCGCAGCACTGTTTCCAGCTGCGGTAACTTAGAGTAGAGAGGGAAAAGTATCTATTTCCCGAAAAGCTGTCATTGCAAAAATGACAGCTTTTCAGAATAGATAGTTATAGGGAGGAGGAATGATGAATTCCTCTGGTAATTAGGTAGAACTCCATGTGAGTTCTAAACCGAATTACCTCCATCGATTTTTAAGGTATGATGAATAGGCCCTACAGTCTCCTCACTCACAGACATAGGGGCCTATTCATCATTACTAAAAATTTGATGGGGATAATTAGGTTGAGGGGGAATCGGCACTTTGGTGTCACCCCACGGTGGGTGACACCCGGGTGCGGCACGCACCCCCCCCTGTGACGCCACTGACTGTACTCCTTGGCCCTGCTAGGATTAATTTAAAAATTGGCAATGAAATCTTGTTTAACAAAATTTTATTTTATAACATACCTGTGAAAATGTAGGTGGAGGTGGCGGGGGAGGGGGGACAGGCATCTTCTTCAAGGTTCACTGTACCGTGTTCACGACCTGCCAGTAAGGAAAACATTTATTTGTTAGTTACCTTGATATATAGAATACATTTTAAACTTTGAGAGATCTCACAGTCTGCAGTCTATTTGATCATGTAACATTTATTCAATATAGAATGCTAGCACTGTTTTAAATATTTTTCACCAAAATACTATAGCCACTGAAATGCACTAAAAAGGCAACTTAAACCTGTGCTTGTATATACAGTGCATCCAGAAAGTATTCACAACGCTTCACTTTTACCACATTTTGTTATGTTACAGCCTTACTCCAAAATGGAATAAATTCATTTTTGTCCTCAACATTCTACACATAATACCCCATAATGACAACATGTAAAAAGTTTTTTTTGAGATTTTTGCAAATGTAATAAAAAACAAAACACTAAAGGTGGCCATACACGGTGCGATGCACCGTGTAGGGCGACCGTCGATCCGTCAGCAGACGTGCTGTAACCACCGGCAATCGTGCAGTCCCCGCTGACATGCCGGCTCCCCCCTCCTCCATTTAAATGAAATCATACATCGCATCCCAGATCAGATGCTATTGCAAGAAAATCTGGGGATGCGATGTATGACCCCGCTGGAGCGCGGAGCACGATATCAGGTACGATATCATGCCCATACACGGCACGATATAGCACCTATATTGTGCCTATTCGACGGATCGGCACGTATATCGTGCAGTGTATGGGGGCTTTAAGAAATCACATGTACATAAGTATTCACGGCATTTGCCATGAAGCTCAAAATTGAGCTCAGGTGCATCCTGTTTCCAGTGATCATCCTTGAGATGTTCTTACAGTGTAATTGGAGTCCATCTGTGGTAAATTCAGTTGATTGGACATGATTTTGAAAGGCATACACCTGTCCATATAAGGTCCCAAACTTGACAGTGCATGTCAGAGCACAAACCAAGCATGAAGTCCAAGGAATTGTCTGTAGACCTCCGAGACAGGATTGTCTCAAGGCACAAATCTGGGGAAGGGTACAGAAAAATATCTGCTGCTTTGAAGGTCCCAATGAGCACAGTGGCCTCCATCATCCGTAAATGAAAGAAGTTCGGAACCACCAGGACTCTTCCTAGAGTTGGCCGGCCAATTAAACTGAGCGATCGGGGAAGAAGGGCCCTGGTCAGGAGGTGACCAAGAACCCAGTGGTCACTCTGTCAGAGCTACAGCATTCCTCTGTGGAGAGAGGAGAACCTTCCAGAAGGACAACCATCTCTGCAGCAATCCACCAATCAGGCCTGTATGGCAGAGTGGAAAGACGGAAGCCACTCATTAGTAAAAGTACATGGCAGCCCTCCTGGAGTTTACCAAAATGCACCTGAAGGATTCTGCCAGGTGTTATGTTTGGAGGAAACCAGGCACCGCTTGTCACCAGGCCAATACCATCCCTACAGTGAAGCATGGTGGTGGCAGCATCATGCTGTGGGGATGTTTTTCAGCGGCAGGAACCGGGAGACTAGTCAGGATAGAGGGAAAGATGAATGCAGCAATGTACAGAGACATCCTGGATGAAAACCTGCTCCAGAGCACTCTTGACCTCAGACTGGGGCGACGGTTCATCTTTCAGCAGGACAACGACCCTAAGCACGCAGCCAAGATATCAAAGGAGTGGCTTCAGGACAACTCTGTGAATGTCCTTGAGTGGCCCAGCCAGAGCCCAGACTTGAATCCGATTGAACATCTCTGGAGAGATCTGAAAATGGCTGTGCACTGACGCTTCCCATCCAACCTGATGGAGCTTGAGAGGTGCTGCAAAGAGGAATGGGCGAAACTGCCCAAAGATAGGTGTGCCAAGCTTGTGGCATCATATTCAAAAAGACTTGAGGCTGTAATTGCTGCCAAAGGTACATTAACAAGGTTCACAAAAGAACACACAGTAATTACACTGCAGAAGTAACAAATGGGCAAATATAAATACCAACTTAGAGCAGCTGTATAAAAAGAGGGTAGTCAGTCCTCAAGGGTATTGAAAAAGAAATGGAAAGAGTAACAGCGCTCACTTAAAATAGAAACAATTTACTGATTTAATAGAGCATGCAAAATATATCGACATACATATTTTTAAAATATATAAAGAAAACATAAAAACAATCCAATCCACCAATCACATCGGTCTCATATAGATGCTGGGAGGCTTAAATAATAATCCAATAGATATTGATCCAATGGTACTGAGCATGTAAAGTTCTGAGAATCAGTCTAGACTCATAATGACAATCAATTCATGTGATTGGTGGATTGGATTGTTTTTATGTTTTCTTTATACATTTTAATAATATGTATGTCGATATATTTTGCATGCTCTATTAAATCAGTAAATTGTTTCTATTTTAAAGTGAGCGCTGTTACTCTTTCCATTTCTACATCAACAAGGTTGTGAATACTTATGTACATGTGATTTCTTAGGTTTTTTTTTTTTTTAAATTACATTTGCACAAATTGAAAAAAAACATTTTACACGCTGTCATTATGGGGTATTGTGTGTTGAATTTTGAGGACAAAAATGAATTTATTCCATTTTGGAATAAGGCTGTAACATAACAAAATGTGGAAAAAGTGAAGCGTTGTGAATACTTTCCGGATGCACTGTAGTAGCTGTAGCTGTGGGCAAGTTGCCAGTGCAAAACCGTGACAGTAAACACATACAACTTGTTCATAAAAAGTTAGGTTTGAGACTACAATCGAAATGTACCGTTATTTATAGTTAAACATAACAGTCAGCTGTATCCTGTGATCTTCCAAAGGATAAATGTGCACTGAGAAATCCTGCGCTACAGGATAGCGTCAGCGGGTCATTGCCGGATTTAGGTCCCAAAGGGCCCTAGGCACAGTGCTAGTTTGCCCCCCCCCCCTCTCCCACCGCACCCACTCCACCTTAGGGGTACATCTACTGTTTGGGACAGTAGTAAATATTTTCTGCCAATGCTTTTTGCAGAAGTAGAGAATCTTCTATCAACTCAATGTAACATATAAACAAAGCCAGTACAGCTGAGTGAAGCTTAGCTCCCTGGCGCTACAGGCTGGCAGCAGTAAAAAGCCACCTACACTATAGCCTTGGCTGCCAGGTATAGTACCTTCTGCACATGCGAAGCCCGGCTCTGATGATCACACTTGCTGAATGCACTGGAAGCCTTGACTATAGCTTCCAGCGGGTTCTACAAGAAAAACTATTAAATGAAAAGTTGAATTGTTAAAAAAAAAAAAAAAAAAAAAATGATAACATAATTAGCAAATAAAAATTATATACAGATATAAAAAGACACACACACATATATATATATATATATATATATATATATATATATATTATATATACACTGTATCTGCAATGAGCTGGCACTCATTTGCTTGTGAATATTAATTGTAACCTGGTGCCCTCCACTTTAACCCTCCGAGGTAAAATATAACATATCATCCACGGGCGGCATCCTGACGATAGAACCAAATAAACTAGTTCTGAAACGTTGATATTAACAAGATGGTCCTGAGAATAATTTTGGAAGTCGACCAGAGTGCCGTCCGTGGATGATATAGATATATATATATACTGACACCTGTTGGTCAGTATCTTAACCCTAACCCTCCCTTCCTGGTGCCTAAACTAGACCTCCCCCCTAGTGCCTAATATTAATAAAAATACATATGCACACGTACACATTTATATATATTTACACAGAGACACACACAGTTAGATAGATAGATAGATAGAAAGATAGATAGATAGAGTCCTAGAACACACACATTAACCTCCCAGGATACAATTACAAGAGGGAGGAGTGGTAACAAAGACAGATGGGGAAATAGAGGGGCATTTTAGGGCACTGCACAGGAAGTCAGGAACACCAACAGAGACACAGATACCTATGAACACAGGGGTGGACAGAGACAGGGGGTGATAAGATCATACACACTAGGAGAGGGGGTATACAAACACTTACAATGTTACTGCAGACCCTCCAACTATACCGATTTGGCCACTACAGTACCGTTTTTTAATGGTCTGTACCAGCAAAACAGGGGCTGTACCAATGTACCGGATGAGTACAATCTCCTGAATACTATAGCAGCGCTGCGGGGACACAGACTCCCGCAGCGCTGCTGAGTGACATGTGGCTCCGTCCTCCGTGGTTCTTGGCAATCTGCACTGACGCTGACATAACGATCCACAAGCGCCAGCTGCCTCCAGTCTTCAGTACCCGTGGTCACGCCCCTTTATAGATGACCATGCCCCCTTTATCTTTGGCCACGCCCCTGTACCGGTTTTCAACTCAGAGATGTTGGAGGGTATGTTACTGTAACAGCACGGGGAGGAGGTGGAGCAGAAGTGTCCAGGAAGTGCTCTGACTGCAACAGTGGCGTAAGTTCATCCCAGACACCCTGAGGAAAGTTATAATTTGGTGCCCCCCCCACCCATTGCTCTGACATCCGAAGCGTCAGCGTGCCATTGTTCTGGGACCACAAGCATCAGCGAGGGATGGGTATGGGATCTCGGTGGTCAGATTCCCGATGCTGGCATTCCGTCTTACCTACAGGAATCTGGTGGTCGGGATGCCAGAGCCGGGATTCTGACAGGTGTTGGGATTCCGATGCCGGCATTCTTACTGTCGGAATCCCTGTGGTCGGGTTATTGACTGTATCCCCATAAGTGTGCCAGTGTTCTGGGACCCCAAGTGTCAGCGTGACAGTGTTCTGGGACCACAAGTGTCAGCGTGACAGTGTTCTGGGACCACAAGTGTCAGCGTGACAGTGTTCTGGGACCACATGTGACAGTGTTCTGGGACCACATGTGTCAGTGTGACAGTGTTCTGGGACCACATGTGTCAGTGTGACAGTGTTCTGGGACCACATGTGTCAGTGTGACAGTGTTCTGGGACCACATGTGTCAGTGTGACAGTGTTCTGGGACCACATGTGTCAGTGTGACAGTGTTCTGGGACCACATGTGTCAGTGTGACAGTGTTCTGGGACCACATGTGTCAGTGTGACAGTGTTCTGGGACCACATGTGTCAGTGTGACAGTGTTCTGGGACCACATGTGTCAGTGTGACAGTGTTCTGGGACCACATGTGTCAGTGTGACAGTGTTCTGGGACCACATGTGTCAGTGTGACAGTGTTCTGGGACCACATGTGTCAGTGTGACAGTGTTCTGGGACCACATGTGTCAGTGTGACAGTGTTCTGGGACCACATGTGTCAGTGTGACAGTGTTCTGGGACCACATGTGTCAGTGTGACAGTGTTCTGGGACCACATGTGTCAGTGTGACAGTGTTCTGGGACCACATGTGTCAGTGTGACAGTGTTCTGGGACCACATGTGTCAGTGTGACAGTGTTCTGGGAACACATGTGTCAGTGTGACAATGTTCTCAGACCCCAAATGTGCCAGCGTTTTGGGATCACAAAAAAGTCAGTTCCAATAAAATATTGTGCATATGACCCCATCTTCTTAGGGAATACATATGTTATACCGCCGGCCGCATGGTTCAAATCCCGGCAGCACCAGCCGACGTGGATGAAAATCCCGATCGTCTAGAAGGTAAGTATGATCTAACCTAATCTACCCCCTAACCCTCCCTTAGGGGTGCCTAATCCTAACCTCCCCCCCTGTGCCTAACCCTAATCCACCCTCTGTGCCTAAACCTAACTCCCCCTTTCCCCGCCATCTAAAACTAAGTCCCCCGGGGGGGTGCCTAACCATAACCCTCCCTCCCCCAAGCCTAAACCTAACCTCCAGGGGGGGGGGTGCCTAACCCTAAGTCCCCCCCCGGAACCCTAAACCTAACCCTCCCCCCCACGGCTGTCCGCGCTCGGCATCCCTTCGATCGGGATGCCGGGCGCCGGTCTCCCGGCGTAGGTTAATTAACCCTCGCCGGGATTCTGTAGTGGAGATGCCGGCGGTCAGCATAAACGCATACCCTTCCTAGATATCATTTAGAGCTCTGACCTACAAGTACTGCACCTCTAGGGCTTTATAAAGAAGGGAGAACAATGATTTAGCATGATAACTACTGTGTAGTAGGGCATTGCAGAGGTCTCCCACTAGCTCCACAGACAGCAGATACACAATGCGCTGTAGTGCACAGCTTCCTGGAAACAAGCAGCAGCAGTGACAGGAAGGTTAGTGGTTACTGCAAACCCACAGCCATCCTGCTTCTCAGATGCATCATGTCATCAGCTGGAAGCAGCCGAGGTAACCTGCCACAGCTCCTCCTGCCCAGCACTCTCTTATGACTCTACACAAGAAGGGAACACGAGTATTACCGCAGGCAGCATGCGCTCACTCACACATCTCATCACCTTTTTTTTAGTACCAGGTGTTAAAAGATTAAAATTAAATTAGTTGACTTTCAGTTGTTCATACATCATAGCTTTGTGCAGAGATGTCTATACTGAGCTAGCTGAGAGCAAGCATTTATTATTTGTTGAAGTGTAGGTTTGATTTGTACAGGTGTGATGTACGAACACTCTGGGGCTGATGTACTAAAGCACCAGTTAAAATGAGGGTGTTTTTTTTTGTTTTGAAAAGTTGCATTTCTCTCCACCTCATTTGAGGGGAGGGAGGTGAACACAGATCCATTAAACATGATGTAAGTTAAGGGGCAGATTTACAGATGTATCCACCTACACCTATCCCCAAATCGCACCTTGTTTAGCACGCCACAGACTTTGTGACTTAGCTGCGCCTAAACACTAATCCTAAGTACACTGTAAGCGAGCTACAATGCATAATTGGTGAAAAAGTAGCAAATTTGAGGAAAAAGCACAATGGAGAAAAATTTACACAATCTAGGGCAGGGTTCCCAACCATGGTCCTCAAGGCACACTAACAGTCCAGGTTTTAAGGATAGTCAAACTTGAGCACAGGTGTCTTAATTAGTACCTCAGTTATTTTGATTTAATCATCTGTGCTCAAGCATGGATATACTAACACCTGGACTGTCGGTGTGCCTTGAGGACCGATGTTGGGAAACACTGATCTAGGGTAAAAAGGCAACAGACAGCACCGATACGCCTGAACCGCGGCATGCATCGTTATGCTTAATCTGCAACTTTATACCAATTCCATTTCTACAAACATACTAAATAAATACTTAGTACACTATACAAAGAGTAAAGCTGCATACACACGTAACGATTTTAGTAACCAATGATTTTCATTCAGATTTTCCCTTGAAAAAGTGAACTTAAATTGTTTAGAAAAATCGTTGGTTACTAAATTAATGAACAATTTTGTCAACGATTTTCATGAACGATTTTTTAATCATGCATACAGTGAATGGACATCGTTCAACGTTCATTCTGTACAACATGAACGATTTTCTGAACGGAAATCGTTCTGTTGGACAGTCAGAATGGATGGTAAACTACAAATGGGAGCGTGCTTGGACAATTATCGTTCACCCCCCCAAAAAATGAACGATTTTTCAAACAATTTAACGATAACGACGTTGTTATAGTTAAATCGTTCAAAAATCGTTACGTGTGTACGCACCTTCAGAGGCAAAATTGAGGAAAAGGTACGCAGTCTATGTAAAAAGGGTCCAATACAAGTGAACTGCGCCATTCATTAATATCAAAATTTATCTGCGACCTTATACCAATACCTTTGAAGAAAAATGCCAATGCCAGTACCCCCGCCGGAGACCGTCGCATGCGTCATCGGGCTGGGTGTGTACCCAGCTTTAGATGCTAAATTGAAGAAAAAGTAGAACATAAAAGGAGAAAAAAGTGCACAGCACAGGGATTGCACCAGGCGTCTCGTGCTATATGGCGCAAAAAGAATAGGTGTATGAGGACACATCTGTAATAATGATCATCTGCGGCTTAGACAAACTAATTTTGCAAATCTACCCCCTAGTTTTTAGTAAATCAGCTACTCTATGGCTTTTATCTTCAATATCTTGCATATGTTTTTGCAAATGTTACACCTTTTTTTTTTTCTAAAAGTTTGTAAATAGCCATGTGCAATTTAGTATAATCAAACAAAATAAAATATTTAACTCACCCTATTGCCTGAAGAAAACTGTTTGAGGTGCCTTATTTCTTAACCAAATAAATGCTGAGGGCCAACACAATCTGTTTGGCTCCCGAGTTCCCTTTTCCCCTCTGTGCACATACATACATACACAGGTGCATGCTCCAATTAAGTTTTCTGAAGTGCACATGTGCTAAAGTTCTGCATGATAATTAGCATACTGCAGTGTGTGCTAGGACTAGGAGTGAGCATGTTGATAAAAATACCAATGTCACTTCAAAGTCCTGTCTGCTTACACACCACCCACTTAACTAGTTGCAAACTTTCCTTTTTGTGTTTTCCTTAAAAACGTATGAAATAAGGACATCACAAAAACCACACTGCTGGCCCACAAATAATACCCTGCAACGTTATGCAGATACTTCTCAAAGTGCCTGGCCGCTTCGATCAGGACTGTTTTGATAAAGAAATGGACGACGATGGCTGATGCTTCAGAACCATCAATGTTTTTGGACCAATGGTGATGTATTTTCTATTAGATGACATGAAGGTGTTGGTTTGCACCATTGTTGGCTTCATGCCAATGGTTTACTAATGATGTTTCACAGCACATATGGCCGTATTCAATTTGGAGCGAAAAGCCGGTGACGTAATTTCGCCGATTTCACTTATCGCCGTATTAATTTTATCGTCTTTTCGCCGGTGCGAAAACGCAATGCAATGTAATAGGTGATAAAGTTTCGCCTATGAATACCCTGCGGAAAAAAGTGCAGTTTTGGGGTGCAGAGGTACGGAAACCACTCTGCACCCTTTGACGCTAACTGCGTCAAAAAACGCAAAAAAATACAAAGGACACCCCCAAAAAAGCACTTTGAAAAAGTGGGCGAAAAATTTCAAAGTGGGGGTACAACTTCAAAAACTAGCGAAATTAGCCTTTGGGGGTTCTGCAAGTATGGCCGAGGTTTTTTCTTTGATTGCAGGTGCATGCTGAAGGTGCATTTTTGGCGCTTTTTAATGCGATTTTTACATATGCTTGCACCCATTTTCATGTACCCCAAATTTGATGGGCCTACTTATTTTGGCCAAAAAAAGTTGCTGAATGCTATTCTTCACCACTCTCCCAAAGATGCTAAATAGCTCCTATTGAGACCATTCAAAAACCACAAATACCTTTTGCAGGGCTATTTGGGGGTACCCATAGTGAACCCCCATGTCAGAGCATCTTTAGGGGGGGTCAGGCTGATTTCCCCAAAAACGACAGGGCTTTTCGCCGATTTCGTTTTCACCGGGTCCCGTTTTCACCAATTTGGAATTGGATACGCGCGATAAGTTTTCTATGGCAAAACCTCCGATGACGGTGAAAAGTTTGGCAACTGACTTTTCGCTCCAAATTGAATATGGACCTGAGTCTCCATGGTAGTGTTCCTTTGTGCAAGCGCACAAGTGTTCCATCGATGGCTCAAATCATCAAAAGGTTTCCCAAAGATGATTACAGGCCATATGGCAACCATTCAATACCGACTCATTGATGGCCATCCCTAGTTTTGACTGCCGGATAGTTTATGTTTTCCTACTAGCCACCTTTCTGTACAGCAGGGGTATTCAACATGTGGCACCAGTCAGGGGCGTATTTATAATAGGTGCAGGGCACACGGGCACAGGGGGGGCCTGCACTGCACCCTGCACCCATAGAACTTACCTCTCCGGAGTCCAACATCGGTTTCGGTGTCTGCGCCTGTAAAAACGGCTGGAAAAAGGCCGCCGCTGCCATTTTCCCGTCGTTTGTGCATGCACAGTACAGGGAAGATGGCCGCCGCCTCCATTTTCCCGGTGACCTCTGCATGCGCTATAGACCCTGGGCACACTCTAGTGCCCAGAGTCTATAACTCCGGCCCTGGCCGCGCACCGCTCAATGCCAGCCGGCCGCCGGACGGAGAGGAGGGGGCCCGTGTTCGAGACTGCACACGGGCCCCCTCCTCTCTAGAAACACCCCTGGCCCCAGTGCCAGACCAAGGTCCACATGGGTCTGGAGCTGAAATTTATGTGCTTGTGTTAAGGAGATCTCAAGGTCTGCAGTCTATGTGACCAGCGGAGTGTGACTAGTGCTGCTGAGGTGTGGCTAGCCCCATGGAGGGCATAGATAATGCCTACGGCCTCCTCCTCACCTGTATCCATTATTGTGTTCTCTTCCCTCATTCTCCTCCTCATCTGTACTGTGCCCATTATTGTGTTCTCTTCCCTCATTCTCCTCCTCGTCTGTACTTTGCCCATTATTGTGTTCTCTTCCCTCATTCTCCTCCTCGTCTGTACTGTGCCCATTATTGTGTTCTCTTCCCTCATTCTCCTCCTCGTCTGTACTGTGCCCATTTTTGTGTTCTCTTCCCTCATTCTCCTCGTCTGTACTGTGCCCATTATTGTGTTCTCTTCCCTCATTCTCCTCCTCGTCTGTACTGTGCCCATTATTGTGTTCTCTTCCCTCATTCTCCTCCTCGTCTGTACTGTGCCCATTATTGTGTTCTCTTCCCTCATTCTCCTCCTCGTCTGTACTGTGCCCATTATTGTGTTCTCTTCCCTCATTCTCCTCCTCGTCTGTACTGTGCCCATTATTGTGTTCTCTTCCCTCATTCTCCTCCTCGTCTGTACTGTGCCCATTATTGTGTTCTCTTCCCTCATTCTCCTCCTCGTCTGTACTGTGCCCATTACTGTGTTCTCTTCCCTCATTCTCCTCCTCGTCTGTACTGTGCCCATTATTGTGTTCTCTTCCCTCATTCCCCTCCTCGTCTGTACTGTGCCCATTATTGTGTTCTCTTCCCTCATTCTCCTCCACGTCTGTACTTTGCCCATTATTGTGTTCTCTTCCCTCATTCTCCTCCTCGTCTGTACTGTGCCCATTATTGTGTTCTCTTCCCTCATTCTCCTCCTCGTCTGTACTGTGCCCATTTTTGTGTTCTCTTCCCTCATTCTCCTCCTCGTCTGTACTGTGCCCATTTTTGTGTTCTCTTCCCTCATTCTCCTCCTCGTCTGTACTGTGCCCATTATTGTGTTCTCTTCCCTCATTCTCCTCCTCGTCTGTACTGTGCCCATTATTGTGTTCTCTTCCCTCATTCTCCTCCTCGTCTGTACTGTGCCCATTATTGTGTTCTCTTCCCTCATTCTCCTCCTCGTCTGTACTGTGCCCATTATTGTGTTCTCTTCCCTCATTCTCCTCCTCGTCTGTACTGTGCCCATTATTGTGTTCTCTCCCCTCATTCTCCTCCTCGTCTGTACTGTGCCCATTACTGTGTTCTCTTCCCTCATTCTCCTCCTCGTCTGTACTGTGCCCATTATTGTGTTCTCTTCCCTCATTCTCCTCCTCGTCTGTACTGTGCCCATTATTGTGTTCTCTTCCCTCATTCTCCTCCTCGTCTGTACTGTGGGCCTGATTCAGAGCCGGACGCTATTTGTGGACGCTCGTTCAGAAAAAGGGGCTAGCTATTTAAATTAAGCGCTCGCTCTTTGTGGTCTGTTGACGCCTCTATGTCTGAACGAGCGAACGAAACATGCGCTCACTATTTTGGAAAAAATGGCCGCTCGCATCATACGTCATCTCCGCTATTTATTAGATTAATCGAGTACATCGATAGGCGTATGAACTGCTCGCAGTGCTTGTGGTTGGATTTTCCTACCGCAATCATGCGAGCAGTTCAGGCTAAAAGACAACCAACTGACGTGGTCAATGACGCTGCTTTGTTAATTATGCACACCCTTAAAACGCCCGTTTTGACCGTTTGGCACGCCTGCGTTCGGATCTCCGCTCCCCGTTTTCAAGCACCTTCCCCTGTTACCACCCACAAACGCCTCATCCTGTCACTCAAATTAGTAGGCATTCGCTATTTTGCGAGCACACGATTTCCGACCGCACTGACTGGTTGGCGCATGCGCATTACAACCCATACGCATGTGCAGATGTGCGAACATCGCTCGGAGCGAACGAGCGGCCGCTTATGAGCGGCTCTGAATCAGGCCCAGTGCCCATTATTGTGTTCTCTTCCCTCATTCTCCTCCTCGTCTGTACTGTGCCCATTATTACATTTTCTTCTACTCTCTACTCCCCATTAGGGCACCTAACACGGGACCGCCAATTCCCGGCAGCTTATTGTGAGTGCTTTAATCACTATTTCAGCAATGTATATAAGTTGTGTCCTTGTCCTGTACTGTAATGTACTGTATGTTACTTGTTTCTTGTTCACCTATTAGTTCTATGTTCTATGTACTATGTAAGGTGCTGCGGAACACTTGTGGCGCCATATAAATAAAGGATAATAATTATTGTGTTCTCTTCCCTCATTCTCCTCCTCGTCTGTACTGTGCCCATTATTGTGTTCTCTTCCCTCATTCTCCTCCTCGTCTGTACTGTGCCCATTATTGTGTTCTCTTCCCTCATTCTCCTCCTCGTCCTTACTGTGCCCATTATTGTGTTCTCTTCCCTCATTCTCCTCCTCGTCTGTACTGTGCCCATTATTGTGTTCTCTTCCCTCATTCTCCTCCTCGTCTGTACTGTGCCCATTATTGTGTTCTCTTCCCTCATTCTCCTCCTCGTCTGTACTGTGCCCATTATTGTGTTCTCTTCCCTCATTCTCCTCCTCGTCTGTACTGTGCCCATTATTGTGTTCTCTTCCCTCATTCTCCTCCTCGTCTGTACTGTGCCCATTATTGTGTTCTCTTCCCTCATTCTCCTCCTCGTCTGTACTGTGCCCATTATTGTGTTCTCTTCCCTCATTCTCCTCCTCGTCTGTACTGTGCCCATTATTGTGTTCTCTTCCCTCATTCTCCTCCTCGTCTGTACTGTGCCCATTATTGTGTTCTCTTTCCTCATTCTCCTCCTCGTCTGTACTGTGCCCATTATTGTGTTCTCTTCCCTCATTCTCCTCCTCGTCTGTACTGTGCCCATTATTGTGTTCTCTTCCCTCATTCTCCTCCTCGTCTGTACTGTGCCCATTATTGTGTTCTCTTCCCTCATTCTCCTCCTCGTCTGTACTGTGCCCATTATTGTGTTCTCTTCCCTCATTCTCCTCCTCGTCTGTACTGTGCCCATTATTGTGTTCTCTTCCCTCATTCTCCTCGTCTGTACTGTGCCCATTATTGTGTTCTCTTCCCTCATTCGCCTCCTCGTCTGTACTGTGCCCATTATTGTGTTCTCTTCCCTCATTCTCCTCCTCGTCTGTACTGTGCCCATTATTGTGTACTCTTCCCTCATTCTCCTCCTCGTCTGTACTGTGCCCATTATTGTGTACTCTTCCCTCATTCTCCTCCTCGTCTGTACTGTGCCCATTATTGTGTTCTCTTCCCTCATTCTCCTCCTCGTCTGTACTGTGCCCATTATTGTGTTCTCTTCCCTCATTCTCCTCCTCGTCTGTACTGTGCCCATTATTGTGTTCTCTTTGTCCCTTTCCCGTCTTACAGATGTGTCCTCATACATCAAGCCTGAATACGCCATGTAGAGCGAGATGCCTGGCGCGAGTGAGCCACCATGTACCGTGCGACTCTGCATCTTTTTTACCTGAAAATGCATCTTGTATATCTGTGTGCAACTGTGGGGCCTATCCATCAACACTAAAATAATGGTTTTAAGGACATTTTCCTTAATTACCGTTATTTTAGTATTCATGAAGACACTTAACACTGATATCTCCTGGTTAAGTTCCCCATGGTTCATTTCCACACTCCCCATACATTAGTACATTAGTATGGGGATATGGAAATTATGCTATTCATCAAATTCCGAAAATTATGTATTTTCTGAATTTGATGGTGTTACTATATGCCACTCTCACTTACCTGCTATCAGCTGGGCAGGTCACCCGCTGGCTCTCTCCGACACTCTGGTCGCTTCTCAGGCTCTGTCTGCTGTGCTGACACTGTGGGTCTCATTCAGACCCGCTTGCAAGCGGGTCGATGTTCAGGCCCTGTGCACGCGCAGTGGCTGCACTGCGTGTGCACAAGCCCCGGAGCGAGAGAGAAATTCTCTCGCTCTGGGACTCACTACAAAGGGGCGGCTGTCGATGGTGATCGACAGCTTGCCCCGTTTGGTAGGGTCTCGTCTACCGCAAGCCCCAGTGAGCCAAAAGCTCACTGGGGCTTGCGGTAGACAAGACCCTACTACAAGGGTCTCGTCGCAAACCCCGATGGTCGGGATGGTCTTGACCATCACGACCATCAACTTGGCCGCTCGCTAAAGCTATGGGTGGTCACCCACAGCCTAGCGAGCGGCCAGGAGGCTGGCTCTAAACATAGAAGTGGCCACCCTCATTCAGAGCGAGCGCTTACATTTTGCGAACGGCTTTGAATGAGGTCCAGTGTTCTCCTGGCAGAACACAGTACAGTTTAGAAAAAAAAAATGTGTCTGCACAGCAGACAGAGCCTGAGGCGGCTGCAGTGGCCAGGTAAGTGGGGGACAGGGGGGAGGTGAGCGGAGTGGTTGGGGGGGAGACACAATTACCGCAGCTGTAGGCCGTGCTGTGCATGCGCTGCTTTTACGGATGTAACAGCGTATGCGCAGCACTGATTACAGCTGTATTTTTTTCCCGAAATGCTGTCATCGCAAAAATGACAGCTTTTCGGAATAGATAGTTATGAGGAGGAGGAATGATGAATTCCTCCGATACTTAGCTAGAACTCCATGCGAGTTCTAAACCTAAATACCTCCAGAGAAAGTTTAGTTATGATGAATAGGCCTCTGAGTCTGTATACAAAGCACAATGAAACTAGGCGAGGAAAAAAGCAGCAGCCGCAGATTCAGAGACTCAGGGGCCTATTCATTAACACATAAAAATAGAAGGTTTAGAACTCGCATGGAGTTCTACCTAATTATAGGAGCAATTCATCATTCCTCCTCCCCATAACTATCTATTCCGACAAGCTGTCATTTTTGCGATTACAGCTTTTCGGGAAATAGATAGTTATCCCTGTCTACACTACCTTACCGCAGCTGGAATCCATGCTGTGCATGCGCTGTTACATTCGTAAACCCAGCGCATGTGCAGCACTACTTAGAGCTGCGGTAATTTTGTGTACCCCCAACCCCCCCCCCCTCCGCTCACCTCCCTCCCGTCCCGCACTTACCTGTCCGCTCATCAGCCTCCGGCTCTGTCCTGCTGGTCTGTCACATGGTCTCCCAGCAGACCACAGTACAGATTAGAAAAAAAAAAAAAGTGTTTTTTTTTTCTAATCTTTATTGTGTTCTGCTGGGAGAACACAGTGTCCGACCAGCCTCCGGAGCCAGAGGACACACCAGAGCGCCGGAGGGAGCCGTCGGGGGACCTGTCCAGCTGTAAGCAGGTAAGTTTCACCTGCTATTCGCCACCTCACAGTGGCGGATAGTACCTCCATCAAATTTCGAAAATACATAATTTTCGGAATATGATGAATACCATAATTTCCACATCCCCATACTAATGTATGGGGAGTGTGGAAATTAACGCAGGGGAACTTAACCAGGAGATATCAGTGATATCTCCTGCGTTAAGATACTTCATGAATACTAAAATAACGTTATTTAAGGAAATGTCCTTAAAAACGTTAATTTAGTGTTGATGAATAGGCCCCTCAGTCACAGAGATATACAAGTGTAGCATATCAAATGATTCTGCGCAGTCTCCTGGTGCCTCCTAGTCGCATCACACTGCGACTAAGATGTATTTTTGGGCAAAGAAAACGCCTGGCGCTAGCAGACTTGCATGGGACCTGGGCACCACGAGGGACTGTTTGGCACGACTGCAGCAAGAATGTATGAGGACACATCTGTATGTCCATTAGTGTGTTCTGTCCCTACCTCCTCATCTGTGTCCATTATTGTGCCCCCTCCTCATCTGTGTCCATTATTGTGCCCCCTCCTCCTCATCTGTGTCCATTATTGTGCCCCCCTCCTCCTCATCTGTGTCCATTATTGTGCCCCCTCCTCCTCATCTGTGTCCATTATTGTGCCCCCCCTCCTCCTCATCTGTGTCCATTATTGTGCCCCCTCCTCATCTGTGTCCATTATTGTGCCCCCCCTCCTCCTCATCTGTGTCCATTATTGTGCCCCCTCCTCCTCATCTGTGTTCATTATTGTGCCCCCTCCTCCTCATCTGTGTCCATTATTTTGCCTCCCTCCTCCTCATCTGTGTCCATTATTGTGCCCCCTCCTACTCATCTGCGTCCATTATTGTGCCCCCTCCTCCTCATCTGTGTCCATTATTGTGCCCCCTCCTCCTCATCTGTGTCCATTATTGTGCCCAATCCTCCTCATCTGTGTCCATTATTGTGCCCCCTCCTCATCTGTGTCCATTATTGTGCCCCCTCCTCCTCATCTGTGTCCATTATTGCAGGGCTCGACAAAACCCGGGGGCCAGGTCGCCATGGCGGCCAGATTTGGCTGCCTGATGACCAGATTTTCGGCAACCCCCGGGCCGCCGTGTAGTGCAGTCCGCGGTCCACACTACAGAGTGACAAACACACAGCCGCCAGCGACGGCTGTTTGTTTGTTATAGCAGCCGATGAGAGTCAGACAGACTCTCATTGGCTGCTGCGTTGTCCACGGAGTGAGCCGGCTGGAGCTCACTCATGAGCTCCACCTACCGGCGCACCCCATAGCAGGTGATGGGAGAGACGTCATGACGTTTCTCCCATAGTGCAGAGCGGGCCTGCAGGAGCGGACAGCGGCGGTCGTCGGCAGGAGCGTGGACCAGGTAAGTTGCAGGTTTTTTTTGTGTGTGTCAGGGCACTGCATAAGGTGGGTGGCCGCTACTGGGGAAACTGTGGGGGCACTGCATAGGTGGGGGCGGCCGCTACTGGGGACACTGTATGGGGGGGCCACTACTGGGGCACTGTACAGGGTGGGGCCGCTACTAGGGGCAATGCATAGTGGGGACTACTACTGGGGTCACTGCATAGGGGGGACTACTACTGGGGGCACTGTATTGGGGGGCCCCTACTGGGGCACTGTACAGGGTGGGGCCGCTACTAGGGGCAATGCATAGTGGGGACTACTACTGGGGTCACTGCGTAGCGGCGGCTGTATGTTTTTTATAGCAGCCGATGAGAGTCAGACAGACTCTCATTGGCTGCTGCTTCGTCCACGGAGTGAGCCGTCTGGAGCTTACTCATGAGCTCCGCCTTCCGGCTCACCCCACAGCAGGTGATGGGAGAGACGTCATGACGTCTCTCCCATTGTGCAGAGTGGGCCTGGAGGAGCGGACTGCGGCGTTCGTCGGCAGGAGCATGGACCAGGTAAGTTGCGTTTTTTGTGTGTGTAAGGGCACTGCATAGGGGGGTGGCCGCTACTAAGGACACTGTGGGGGCACTGCATAGTTTGGGTGGCCGCTACTGTGGAGGCACTGCATAGGTGGGGGTGGCCGCTACTGGAGACACTGTATGGGGGGGCCACTACTGGGGCACTGTACAGGGTGGGGCCGCTACTAGGGGAAATTAATAGTGGGGACTACTACTGGGGTCACTGCATAGGGGGTACTACTGGGGGCACTGTATAGGGGGGACTACTACTGGGGGGACAGCTACTGGGAGCAATGCATAGGGGGGAGCATTTCTGGGGGCACTGATTAAAGGGGCACTACATAGGGGGACCACTACTGGGGGCACTGTATATGGGGACCACTACCGGGGGCACTTCATAAGGGGGGTGGGCGCTACTGGGGGCACTGCATAGGGGGGAGTGGCCGTTACTGGGGGCACTGTACGGGGGGGTGGCCGCTACTGGGGCACTGTATAAGGGGGGTGTTACTAGGGCACTGTATAGGGGGGCGCTACTAAGGGCAATGCATAGTGGGGACTACTACTGGGGGCACTGCAGAGGGGGGACTACTACTGGGGCATTGCAGAGGGGGGACTACTACTGGGGGCACTGCAGAGGGGGGACTACTACTGGGGGCACTGCATAGGGGGGACTACTACTGGGGGCATTGCAGAGAGGGACCACTACTGGGGGCACTGCATAGCGGTGCCCCAAGCATATTCTTGCATTTGGGCCCACCATTCTCTAGTTCGGCCACTGCCGGCGGTGGCTTTGCTTGCCCGGGTTTTTTGGCTGCGGAGGGGTGGTCTTTCTGGGGGTTGATTGCCTGGAGAGGGGGGTTAGCTGCTCAGTAATGTGGCTGTGGAAGGTGGTTTACCTGGGGTACCCCGTTAGTGGTGTGGCCATGGGGGTTGGTTGTCCGGGGCGTAGGTGCTCAGTAATGCTGCCCCGGGGGAAGGGGGGTTCTGGCTCCTACACTTTCATCCTGGCTCCTGGGTTTTAGAAAAATTTGTCAAGCCGTGCATTATTGTGTCCCCTCCCTCTCCTCATCTGTGTCTATTATTGTGTTCTCTCCCCCATCCTATTCATCTGTGTCTATTATTGTTTCCCCCCCTCCTCATCTGTGCCCATTATTGTGTTATCTCTGTCCCTTCCCCCTATTATGTCCATTATTATGTTCTGTCCTTCCCTCCTCATCTGAATCCATTATTGTGTTCTCTCCCCCATCCTATTTATCTGTGCCTATTATTGTGCCCCCTCCTCTTCATCTATGTCCATTATTGTGTCCCCATTCTCACCTGTGTCCATTATTGTGATCTCCCCTTTACTCCTCCTCATCTGTGTCCCTTATGGTGTTCTCTCTCCCAATATGCTTTGTGCTCTGCTCCCTCCTTTCCAGTACAGATGTGTCCTCATACAATGTTGATGCAGTCGCACCAAACAGCCCTTCTCAGTGCGCCAGGTCCCATGCGACTCGGTTTGCGCCGGGCGTCTTTTTCACCTGAATTTGCCTCTTAGTCACAACACGATGCGACAAGATTGTACTGATTAAGTTGAAATGCGACACTTGTATACCTGTGTGCGACTGAACCTGTATACAAAGTGCTGCAGTGGGCGCGGCTTTTTTCCACGTTAGGTTTCCGTACACATTCAGACTCAGTCGCACAGGACTGCAGCTCCACCCACCCCATTGTTCATCTGGCCCTGTGCAGTCCTCCAGCTGCTGTAGATCTATACTTCCCAGCATGCCCTGCCACAGTTTTAGCTTGCCCGAACAGCAAAACTGTGGCATGCTGGGATGTGTAGTTCAACAGAAGCTGGAGTGTCACAGGTTGCCTACCCATGTACTAGGACTAGGTTATCCTGACATTTTATTTGGCCCTTTTTAGACTGAACTCCAATATATAAAGTAGACAACTATGAGTGGTGTTATACTAGAAAACAGAGATATAAATGTCCCAAAAAACAGAATAGGAAAAATAATATTGATTTGGTTCTGTTCTTTACTTATATGCATTATATGGCATTACGTATAGTTCTAGGGGTGTAGGGGGACCAGAGCTGCCAAAGAGGTACAGCCACACCCACAGCATGTACTTGGCAACCTACTGGCTGCCCCCCACTGTTGGGTCCCAGGGCTGCCCACTCAGCAGAGGGCGCAGCGTTGCAAAGTAGGAGGGGTGACAGCGTGATTGCATCATCATAGTAAGTTCTCACTACACAATGCTGGGATTACTTACATCATGAATCAGGGCATAGGGCCATGATGACGCAATTCAGGACAAATCGCATCATCGGTACCCGGACTGCCCACTTCACTCGGGGCACTTACAAAGTCTTACAGGGCGTCCAGGAGAACCACCCGAGAATCGTGAACCTCTCGGAACGTAACAAGTATGCCCCAGCATAGTATGTCCAAGCCAACTTCAATGGCAAGACATCTGTGGACATTGCGCATCATTCAGCATGGTTGGCAAGTCTGCAATCGTATGCACCGCTCGTTGCAAAATTATGCAAATGAGTGCGATCGCAGCACTATACCGAGACACCCACCACTGTATAAAGCCACCCACTTCCCTTTACAAACATCCGCAAGTCAGCGAAAACATCGGTAACATCAGACCCATTCTCACAGTTGTGTTTGAGCTGACCCTGACTCACAAACTGCAAAACTTCCTGCCGCCATCTAGACCTCTGGCTGCGTATTCCCTCGCAGGGCCTTAATTATGCACACCCCTGTAACGGCATTCAAACGTACAGGCATGCCTGCGTTCCTCGACCAACCCCCTCTCTACACCCCCAAACAGTGCTTCCTGTCAACCACTCTGAGATGGCTCTGCGTATCCAATGCGTTCACTATCGCGATCGCAACAGCTGGTTCGCGCACGCGCACTGTGGTGCATGCGCAAAGCGCAAACATTGATCAGGTGCGTGCGTCCGCAGGCTTGCGATCCAAACTGAATGAAGCCCCTTGTCCCAAAAGTCTCTTTGTGACATGGACACACCCCCTCTTCATACTGGGGCCTGACATTTGTAATGGCGTACCTTATTGTTGGTGTAGGATCTCCTTGAGGCATAAAGTAACTCTGGTAGAAAACTGTATAATGCATAAATCCATAGCAATCAAATAGCAACTGACCAGTCAAGTGCAAGGCAGACAAATGTGTAAGCTAGAGTAAGATTGGATTCTACTCAGTACTTGCATATCCCATTTTGATGTTGTATAATTGAACATATGAATCAATTTACTAAAAGTAAAGAAAAAACACACTGCAATCATACACTTTTTTAAAAAATAAATAAGCAAAAAAAGACAAAAACTAAAGGGTGGGAACCGTCTGATGTGCAGCAGCTCTTATGGAGACCGGCTAATATCAATCAGTCTTTTGTAAGTAGTCGCTAGTTTACTTATGCACACATTACAGAAGTGATGATAATACTGGATCCATACGAGCTACTGTAAATATTTTCTGTATAAATGGTGAGTTCTGACATCATCTCTTCAATGCTCATTGGCATATAATGGGTGCAGGGCGTGTGGTGCACACGGACCTCTGAGTCAAAGGGTGCCCACATCACAAACCCTCCAGCCATTGAATATAATTACCTTGCACCTGCCGCTGAAGAAATCACTGGGAAAATGGTGCTGATTCCATTTTCCCACAGATATGTGCATTAGACAAATCACTGTGTAAATAATGCCAGGCGCCATTTTCCTGGAGACATGTGCATGAGCCAGAGACTCTCGCACAGTGCTAGAAATATCACTGCGCATGCACCGATGCGAGGAGCAGGGGGTGACCTCACGGAAAGCTCACTTGGGCCTCCTCCTCAGATAAAACGCCTCTGGGCATACTTACTTATTATAGAGCAGAATGCTTTCCCTACTGTTAATTATACAGATATTAGAAGTCACCTTAGCCTGCAGCCTTTGGGCCTGATTCAGATTAATACGTAAAGTATTAGTACTAATTCGATTGCTTCGGGTCTGCGCGTACGCAGGACTCGTTCTGTGCATGTGCAGAAAGGGTCTGCGATCTCGCTTGCAGATCCCCCAAGATGCAGCATGATGGACATGCTGCTGCTTTTGGAGGGAGGAGAGGGGATGTGCCTGGGCTGCGTTCCCAAAAACAGTGGTGTGACACCCCTGTTTTCCGGGGAGTGCCGAGGCTAGGGACTACATCGGTGGACGCAGATTTCCTGGCCTTGCAAGCTGCCAGCATGAGACCGATGGTCACGATGGTGATCCGGTGCTGCGTCTACAGACTCTGCACTCGCATCAGTTGGTGTTGGCTTCCTACAGACTCCTCCTGCAGCATTTAAATATTTGCTGGACAGTATTGCGCAGCCTTGCAGCTGACCAATACCGTCCACATCCGAATCAGGCACTTTATACCGTAACAGAACTCCTTATTTACCGTAAATTCTACATTTACAATTAACTACCATTATACAGGTAGCAAAAAATGTGAAATGAGCTTTCTGGCATATCATCAGATTAAATAATAATAAAATAAATTCTGTGTTATCACATTCAGGTACACACAAATGACAGCAAGTCACAACTAGTTTTGGTTGGTGAACAATATTTTATGTATCATCTAATTAGAACATGCTCCACTATATAGTTATCATTTTACTGCGCCTTTAAAGGCTGCTCCGCAGAATGTGACCTTGCGGTTTAAGATTTTGCTATTAGGTCATTTCTGGGATTTTTATGTAAAGTGTATAATTCATGCTTCGCCATAGACGAAAAAAAAAATGGAAGCGTAATTCCTTGATAGAGGCTCATTGTCTGTGCGGCAGTCGTCGTGAATATAGTAAGAGGAATGCAGAGATTAATAGGCCTCTTAAAGTTCAGTCATCCTCCCTTAACAATTCTACTATTCAGCTGTGTATGGCATAAAATACTAAGAGGATGAAAAAATATGGTACAAACATTCTCTAACCCTATTGAGCACTGGACAGAGAATATTCTTACAGGGCACAGACACGGTGACTTTCAGTACAGCATGCATCAGACATATAATGTAGCCTTTGTTACATTATAAGTGATACATATTTTTAGAATATGGCATATTGGCACTGTTCTTATAGGGGAGATGTCGGATAAAGAAGAAATGTATCCAGAGCAAAAATTGTACTGTAAACCTTCTTTTGCCATCCAGAGCAACCATAAAAAACTGCAAGACCTGGCGCAAAGCTATGTGTACATGGGGGGCATTAACATGACAATAATTTGGGAATTCCTCTGTAGATGTTGCGCTGCAATGCTGCTGAAGGAGCCATGGTCACATCATTTTAGAGGGCATGGCTTCATCTCTTTGGCATGCCCCCTCCCTCATCACCGCTATTGCCATCTAACAGAACAGTGGGCATTCTAGAGCGGATTTAGAGATAGATGTAGATGCGGCCGCATCTATTGACGTTCACACATCTACGACTTTATGTAAATGCCGCTACAAGGTCCTTCCCTTGTTACATACATGCCTATGAATGCGCAAGGACTGAGATGCCCACTGGCAGCATCCGTAGACACAGTAATACCGATTGGTGTGTCCTTAGAAGCCGCCATCGGTTGCACCATGGAACCTTGCACCTATTCTATGGCCTCCTATGTCTGCGGCTGTGCGCTTGTTTACGCGGCCGCTTTCAAAAATCGCTCAACTATGTTGATCATCGGTATTGAGTCCAACTTTTCATCAAAACCTTTATCTCTAGGTATTCTGACTCATTCTAGTCAATTTAACTGTTCCAGTGAAATTACTGGGGTAGGTGACACCAAGTGCGGCAAGCGTCCGAAAAAGGGGTCGTGTCCTCCTGTGGAAGGGGCGTGGCTTCACAGCACACACCCCTGTTTCATCACTTTGGTGGGTGACACCCGGTGCATTCCACGCACCCCTAGCGTCGCCACTGACTGGTCAATTCAGTGCATTCTTTCTTGTTTATTTAGAATTTTTTTTACCTTAAACTACAAAAATATGTTGGTGAAAGTACAAATGTAAGTATAATTTTCTAAAGTGAAAAGTAAGCATGTATATGTGGCAAAAGTGTTGACTCTCTTTACTGGAATTATAATTCAATGGCATTCCTGAGATTTGCCGAAATGTCATTGACAGAGTATAATATTATCCACATGGGGTACAGCATCTGCTCTTCCCATCTCGCAGTTCTATTATATAATGCTGTGAAGAGCACTTGGACAGAGATCAAACTCCTGCATGAAAACGGCTTCAGAAATAATCACTGAATGATGTATATTTAGCAATGGGAATACCTTTATTTTAAAAATCACAAAAAGTGCTATCCTCAAAAATATGTATTCTGCATCAAAGCTCAGGCCCGCGTGATGTTATAGGGAAGATGGACTAAGCTCTGGAAAGTGATAAAGCACCAGCCACTCAGCTCCTGTCATGTTACAGGCTACAGTGTTTAAAAAATGAGTTAGGAGCTGATTGGTTGGTAGTTTATCACTCTCCAATTTATCACTTTCCAGCGCTTAGTACATCTGCCCCAATGTGCCTTATAATATAGAATGTAAGACCTACAGAATGCCACAGTACAGACTTTAGGAAAAAGGGAGCTTCCTCGAACTTAAATGCAAAATATGCTTAGGTTTCCTCTAGCTACTTTATAATACATCATTCAGCTACAAGGCTTTCACCTGACAAAGGGCCTGATTCAGACCCGGTCGCTCTGACAGAGTGCTCGCTCTGAATCAGGGCCGGGTTTTTTTTTTTTTTTTTTTAGAACGTTCTCCTAGCCGCTCGCATAGCAGTGGGTGACCACCCTCAGTTACAGCGAGCGGCCATGATGATAGTCGGGCTTGCGACGAGACCCTTGTGGTAGGGTCTCGTGGCCGCAAGCCCCAGAAAGATTTTTGCTCTAACAGAGCCGGAATCTCTCCACTGACATCACTTGAGAACGCCACCCCCCCGGCCCGCCCACCAAAGGGGGCGAGCTGTCACTCAACATTGACAGCTCGCCCACTTTGTTGCGAGACCCAGAGCGACGGAGTGCCCGTCGCTAGCCGGGTCTTGCACAGCGCACGACGGTGCCTGCTCCGTCGTGCGCATGCACTGTGGGCCACCATCGACCCGGGTGCGAGCGCTTAGCGCTTGCGACCGGGTCTGAATCAGGCCCAAAGTCCCTCTGATTAATGGACACATTTTATTATTTTAAATTCCATTCATTTTAAGACATTATGAAGGTCATGAACTAGATGATATTGTCCCATTAAATGAACACTATTGTAAACAGTTTATATTTGGAGATATATTTGTTGTTACTAGTGTTTTTTTTTTTTATTTTACAGTTGCTTTAAGGCTAGTAAAGCCAAGTAAATGGAGCTGACATTATAAGTCTAGTGTTACCATTCACTGGTGTGGCAAGTTTTCTTGTTCTAATGTCTCCAAACAATTGTAAAAATGCTAGTAACAGATGCATGTCAAACACATTTTACTAGCATTTATAAGTGCCAAAGAATCCTTACATAATATTACACTAACAGTCCCGATTGTCAGTGGCTCGGTGGAGTGGCTGTGAGCATCGGGCTGTAGAGAATTTTTGTACAAGTTTTCTGTTCCCTGGGATGTTTGTCACATGCTACAAATGGTATGCGTACAGGATCCCGGCGGTCAGAATCCCTACACCGGCATCCCAACAGGGTTAGGATACTGACACCTGTTGGTAGGTATCTTAACCCTCCCCCACTCCCTACCCCTAACCCTCCCTCCCCGATGCCTGAATCTAACCTCCCCCTAGTGCCTAAACCTAACCCCTACTCCCTGCACCCTAAACCTTACCCTCCCCCTTAGTGCCTAACCCAAACTCTCCCCTTAGTGCCTAACCCTAAACCTCCCCCTAGTGCCTAACCCTAATCCCTAACCCTCCCCCTAACCCCGTTACTTACCTTCAGGATTCCGGCGGTTGGGATGCCGGCTCTGGGTTTCTGACAAGTGTTGGTATTCCGGCGCCAGCATTCTGAGAGCCGAAATCCCAGCGGTGGGGATATTGACCACGTCTTAAGTTGCACTGGCCAAACCTTTACGCCTTCAGGGGACTATTAAAGAAATTTTCTGAGAGTTATTTAACAAGAGATACTGCAGCGGATATCAGAGGTATCTGCAGCAGTTCCTCTGTTTCCGAGCGCAGTAGTAGTCCCCATAGTTTACTATTGGCATTAACTAAAGCTAACCTCAGAAATGTTTAACTTTAGTTAGTGCCAACCTTAGACAGTGTTAGCCATTTCCAACTATTGGTTATTTTTTAAAATAATTCTTCTGGAGAATCCTTCTCCGACCAGGCCATTCTCGCACATACATGGCCTGATGGTCATGCATGCTCATCAGTCAAGCCAGGCCCGAACCCATCAGTAAAGTGATTATTTTACTTTTTTACTCTTCCCTAGGACGGACTGTTATCTAAGCCACTGTATTGGCAAGAGACTCCTCATAGCATACTTGCCGGCTCACTCTGAATAAATTATAGTTATCTGGGCAAAATTGCAGGGGAATCAACGGGCCCCTTGTTATCGATGGTTGATCACTTCTCACTGTCAAGGTCATTGAAAAACAGGAAAAATGCAGGACTGCGTTGTAATGGGGTTTTTATTTGTGACATCTTTACCCAGTTTTCCTGCAAACCTGTTTCTATTCAGAAGAACATGCATTTGTAGGCCAAGATGGCAGCATCATCAGTAGCCATGATTTAGCATCTTCTTATGAGAAGAGTTGTTGTCTCACGACATTCGTTGATGAATGCAGGTTTTGCGCTCATATGCAGCAAGATTTTAAATATGGGGCCCAGCTTAGTCTTTCAATGCGGTACCTTTTGCATTTTCAAGGCACATATTATAGGGATCCGGTCTAAATATCTACAGTAAAAAGTTAGACAATGTCTAGAGAGACACCAGATGTTAGATAGGCAATAGGTCGACAGGGACAAAATGTCACTAAAGGTCAAATTGTAAGATGGTCGACAGGTCAAATGGGAGGAGGGAGGGTTAGGCACCAAGGGAAAGGTTAGAGTGTAGATTAGAGTTAGAAAAAAACAACAACATGTGTCGACCATTTTCATGTTGACCATATGAATGTCGACCTTTTGACCCTGTCGACAATTTGTACATGTCGACCTTCTTACATGTCGACCTTTAGGGTGTCGACCTTTTGTTTCTGTCGACCTTTTGTCCCTGTTGACCCATTGCCTGTCTAACATCTGGTGTCTATCTAGACATTGCCTACCTTTTTACTGTAGATCTTTCAGTCCACATCCATATTATATGGGAATGCATATTTATAATTCTAACAATGTCATAAAGACATTAAAATGAAGCTTAACCAGGCAGTATTTTACGAGAAAAAAAATTAAACAGCTTAAGTTAATAAAGGGATGGTCCTAAAGTGATAGTAAGTATGACCATGTACATTTCCATCTGAACCTGCACTGCAGTACTGTAATGGTTGTATAATGTATTTTTTTTTTAGCAGTTCACAAAAGTAGAATGTGAGTGAGCACTGTGTTATGCACAAAGAGAACACACAGACACAATGGGGGCAATTCAATTCAGAGGGATGAGCCGCGGGACACCACTGCAATGTCCCACTGCGCACATTCCCATTGAATACAGTAGACAATCTTGGCTCATTTTTCAGCACACCTATAATGTGGGCGAGGGGAAAATTGAAAAGATATCGGTCACTGACTGTCTTCACCCGACCACTCCACGCACATCATTCAGAACTGAATTGTGCCTGTAAATCTGTCTGTATTTTTTTTTTTCATTTATTTTATGACCCCCCCATTATTAAATATAATAAGACATTTTACCAGGTGAGACTAACTGCAGTGCAGGGCTCTTTTGACAACAAAAATGAGACCGCGGAATATTAACATAAAAAAACACACAAATTCAAAATTCAACCCTTTTTTTAACACTATTTATAGGATACCACTCAAATATTTAAAATATGTTATGACTTAAAGTGTTAAACTGGGCATCCATTATACAATTTTCTGTCAGATATCTGTCCAATCTGGCTGGTTGGAATGAAAACCTGGTAATGTATGGTAGCAAATGACAGTCGGTCATATTGTTTTAAACACTGAAAAAAAGGACAAAAAAATTTGTTCAAATTGGCTAAATTTGTGTGTTTTAACCAATTTGTCTGAACGACCATTTTTGGCTATTTTCCAGTGTTTGTGAGCAATGGACGATTTTCACTTGCTCCAATACATTACCAGGTTTTCATTCCAACCAGCCAGATTGGACAGATATCTGACAGAAAATTGTATAGTGGATGGCCAGCTTAAAAGTGCAACATTAAAAAGGAACTAAAGTAAAAAAAAATATAACTATGTTAATCGTCATCACTAACTAGTCACTTACGTTTGGTAAAAGCTAATGCTGGCCTGTTTTTAAGAATTTCCTATATTTAGTTTCGGGTTTACTCACTAGTTTTTCCTCAGGCCTACGAGCATACTTAAGGGGCATACACACTAGACAATATGCTCCATGAGCGATATCATTAGTGTTTGCCCTAGATCTCCCGAGCTCTCCCGGGCAAATGACATTGAGCAACCACACTGAACGATATCATTAATGATATCGTTCAGTGACGCCACCCTGCCACATGCCCGAACATGCAGTCCATGGCGATATTGTCAGATTGACCTGCATGTTCGGACGACAACAGACATTGTGGACGACCCGCGGGAATGCGCATCGTCCATAGTTTTGAGCATACACAATGAACGATATGAACTATAACGATATCGTTATCGTCCACTTTTATCGTCTAGTGTGTATGCCCCTTAATAGACTATGGTAAACAATACAATAACAAAATAAAAAAAAATGGCTGCTTCAAATCCCAGAAAATTCAGCTCTTTTTGCAAATCATAAGCTGTTACATTTGGCCCTAATTCCGGCTTCTATCAGTTTTTGTTTGTTCTTACTTATCAAATAATAAAACAGCCCTTCAACAAAGATACAGGTGCACATGTGACATTGTCAGCGTCTAATCGCTGTGCAGGATTTTTACCATTTCAAATGACGACTAGAAAAAAGTATTTTACTGGCTGCAAGTAGCAGAATAAAGAGGAAATTATCACTAAAGTACATTACAAGTATTTTCCAATGCATTCAAATTATTCAGCTCCAGCACATACTTTAATAGAAATTCCTATGCAGCCTGGCCAGATCGGCCATTACACAACCTATCTTCCCACTAAAGCTGGGTATACAATATACACTAAACAATATTGTTAATGATTTGGCCGATTCCGACGCATCAGAATGTCAAATTGATAAAATCGTGCAGTGTGTATGCACTAATTCATGTAGTGCGCTCTCCCATGGTGTCGTCAGCCGCATAGCCTGAATCTTTGGTGCATGCAGTAAAATCAGGCGATGCGGCTGACGATCCCATACAGCGCTATGCGGTGGGGGCCAGCATATCGAGTGGTCGGGCACCGAACTGCCCAGTGTGTATGGACCGCCCAATGTCTGCTCGTTGCCAGTCAGGTCATGTTTCGCATCGCTGGGTACACGCGTAGCTTAGTGTGTACCCAGCTTTAGAGCCAGTAGGCACTTAAGGGCCTAGATTCTTGTGTTTTGTTTTATCTTACACAATGGAGGAGTAATCATGTTACAGTGCATATTCCATCGGGTTTGGGCACCATGATACAGCCAACTTGCAGGTTCTGTTTAATGGCTGCTTCTCCGCAGCATTTTACCATTTATACCGACTGGTCATAGAGCTCCTTTACACTTGCCGTCAGAGCCGTAACTAGACTTTTTGATGCCCTGTGCCAGAAAGAGCGTTGGCGCCCCCCTCATTTTTCAAAGAGACATAATGCACCCAAAAAGGGGGAATGGCCTCATGGGGAAGGGCCAGGGAAGAGATAGGGGAGGCCAGGAGATGCTGGGGATGAAATAAGAGGAAGCTACAAGTGAGAATGATAATAAACAGAAATTTGACAGGTCCAAACAGCGCCCCCTGCCCTGTGGTGCCCTGTGCGATGGCACCGGTCGCACTACCCTAGCTACGGCCCTGCTTGCCGTTATGCCGTAGATGTTGTTTCCCCCCTTTCTTTTCTTTTTTCCCCTCTTTATTCCACCTCTTGTTCCGCTTTTCCTGTACAGTTCTCTACTGACCATAAACTAAAACAAAATCCCAGCAGATCCCAGGTCTTTCCATGTCCTAGCAGCTGCTCAGTGTGTTTTTCCCAGGCTATCTGCTTGGTAGTGACACTGAAATTTGGACTCTGGATTTCGACTAATTGTTTATCTGTTCACATTGTTTTGCATTATAACAAGACAAGCTGACCCAGCACTGGGCTGGAAATATTAATTGTCTATTCATCGTCAGTCATTTTGATTGTCAGTCTTTTCTCTCTGCTGTACTAAATAAAAATGTTAAATTAAAATAAAAAAGAAAAGAAAAGAAATGAGCGGGTCAGTCCGTAGCAGAAATCTTATGCATGGCTCTCGTGTCCTAGTACCAGGCAAAGTATTACAAATTTTAGGACAAAATTCTCTGGAGACCAAGATGTTAGTAGAAAGATGCATACTATACAAAACATGAAACATATAGGACACCAATACTAGATATTTTCTAGATAGCATATATGTAGATATCATGGCCCTATGGTGCTACATAATAGAAGGTCAGAAGACTTTCTAGCCAACAATGTGATAGAGACTGACCTCATTTTCAGCAAACACCCTAGTGGCTAATGTCTCACCATGACCACTTTATTCCGTTAGCCAATGAACCTTTAAACCTTACCTCCATAGATAAGATATAGATATACATCACTATTACTGCAGAAATACTGTAAACACAAACACAGGTATTGGTGTATAAATGATCACATTTTATTCATACTTGCCTACGCTCCCGGGATGGTTGGGAGCTACCCAAAAATCGAGTGGTGATCCCAGCCCCCCGGAAGTGTGGGCAAGTCTCCCGGCCCAGCGCCACCCACCCGCACCCCCCTTGCTGTTCACTGCCCCCCCCCCCCACCATTTGCTCTGTCCTGTGACTGCCCGTCCGGGGGAGCCGATGAAGCTGTTCGCGCTGAAATGCGTCATCGTGGCCCGTCCTGGCGGCATAATGCCTGTAATCTCGGCACTGTGTAGCGGGGGCGTGGCCGCGATGACATGATCGTGTTGTTCCGCCCTAAAATTCACATCATGTCCCCTGCTCTGACAATCTGGCTGCCTCCTCCCAGAAGAGACAGACAGATTGTCGGCAACCCTGATTTTATTTGACAAATAGATAAAAAAAAGGTATGGTGGTAACTAAACATCCAAACACCTCATTCACACACATTCACTGGTGATCAACCCTTCTTTAGTGGACCCACCTGGCTGGGTGGTTTCACCGAATCCTCAATGGGGTCTTCAGCATAGACTAATTAAAGGAGGATACACCCAAATAAAACTGATTTAATAATTAATAACAGCTGTTCCTTACCGCCACCCACACCTCATACTATCCAAACATCTGCTTGAACAGAACTGGGAGGAGGGCAAGAGAAGACTTCCAGAACAAAGGAGCCTGATGTGAAGTGAGTCTTCCTAATAGAACTATATTACCTACCACTTACATATACTCCCCCACTCATTGGTTCTTTGTTACCATTATGCAAATCAGAATCACAACCAACATTACTAGCCTAAACAAGTAACATATTGACACAAATGGTCACTATAAGCCACAGCCTTGGGGTTTAAATGCTTCCAGGCTTATTTTTCATCCACCTGTTATCTGGAAAGCAAGGAGATGTCTCCCAATCAGCAGGATCTGCAAATGCTACTATCTGGGAACATCTGCTAATGCTACTATCTTGTCATAATAAATTCATAGGGCAAGTAATTATTTACATGACATACATTTTGTTGTTACCACTTTTTATAAAAGAGTTCTAGTTTCCTTATTGCTGGATCTTGACCCTTATAAACTCCAATTGTGATGTTCTACTTTGCCTTCTAACTGGCGACTTAAAAAATACGTTTCTTACTACTAATGAACATAAACAGCTACCACCGTAGAAGTTATAAGTAAACTTAATTAGCTCAATGCCAACCAGCCATATAGCGTGTTTGTATTCTAAAGCCAGACATTCCATTACATTGTGTAGTTGATATATAGCATGCACTGTATACACATTTTTACCATTTAGACAAAATATCCTACTTTGGGAGTCCAACAGACCAACAACACTGAGCTAGTGTAAAATGTATGAAGGATAATCATTTAGTGGCGATGGTCTGATTTGCCGATGTTCCAACTGTTTATTTCGGCACCTTACGACCACCAATACTAAACTTGCAATGAAAATTTGCAATGTTGGGTTACCATGATGTGCACAGCCAAACATCGTTACCACATATCAATGCTAATTGAATACACCCATGGGTGTTTAATACTAAGCATCTGGTTTTAAAACCCCACAATTCCGATCATGTTTATGAACACAATTTAAAGGGGCAATGCTTTTACTAGCAAAACACAGCTAGTACAGGCATTGCCCTTTTAAATTTTGGTCCTTACCACGATTGCAAGAACCATGGTTTTAGAAACCAATGCTTAGTAAATAAACCCCTATAGTATTTTGTAGATTGGAATAGCTGTGTGCCATTCTTGTAGTCATTTATCTAAAAATATATCCTCACCATTACTTTACCTCATTTTAATAATTTTGCTCAATAAAGGTGAAACACATATTTAGGTGCACAGTACCTGGTTAGGAATACTCTCGCTCCTCCCTGCACCTCCTTTGCAAACATAGCCATCTTGCACCACAAACCATGCACTTTGACTGGAATCAGGGCACACATGAACAAATCATGGCACACAGTGGGACCAAAGGTGATCTTGCACTACACATCGAATGTCTTGTACATCATAAATGCCCATTAATAATCACAGTTTATACTGGGTGGTGGTCCATAATCTCTGAGTGATTTAACATTTCAAGCCTGCACCAAATTAGACAGTAAGGGGTATATTTACTAAAGTGAGAGTTTTTAGAAGTGGAGATGTTGCCCATAGCAACCAATCAGATTCTAGCTATTATCTACTAGAAGGTGCTAGTTAAATGTTAAGTAGAATCTGATTGGTTGCTATGGGCAACAGCTCCATTTCTAAAAACTCTCACTTTAGTAAATATACCCCTAAGAGTAATAGCTGTAACAGTAATGAAGTATAAAGTATTTTAAATTGATTCTAACGTTGGACAGTACTTGAGGTTTGTTACGTTGCAGAGCTCAATGTCATCACAATCCCCCATTCCGTATGACCTGTCTGTTCTACTATCCTGTGATGTTACATGACAACATACCTCCCAACATGACCCTCTCCAGGAGGGACACAGTGCTCTGGTCCTGGACTTCCCTGGTAAGAGGTGGGGCTGCAGCGCAGTTCAAAAGTCAAATAGGGGAGTCACACCAACTGTCATTTCACACGCTGCCAAACACCACTGGCTGGGACTCACTGGCAGTTGGTGTGACTCCCCTACTTGAAATTTGGACTGTGCTGCAGCCCCACCCCTGGAGCCGCCACCAATCATATATCACCAGGGAAGTCCAGGACCAGAGCATTGTGTCCCTCCTTGGAGAGGGTCATTTTGGGAGGTATGTGACAAACTTGAGGACATACTTGCCTGCTTTTGAGAAAGAATTTCACCGAGATTGTGAAAGCAACACCTATGAGCGCGACGGAAAAGTGGGCGTGTACTGCTACATCTGAGAGGCGTGTCATAAAATTGCCTTACATCCACATGTAAATGAGCCCAAAAGCAGTTAGTAAGATCTATTTTTTTATGAAAACACACTGATACATTACAAAAAATGCATGTAGCCAGAGGGATCACTGTGACTTATAACCAATGCAGGGAAATTATACTAATGAACCCATATGAATGTAAATATCTCTGTTTATTTTTATATATAACATCTTCATATTGGGGGCAAGGTAGAATCAGGGAGATTGCTAGGCCCTTCAGGGAGACAGGGAGATTGCTACTGGTTCAGGGAGTCTCCCTGACAATCAGGGAGAATTGGCAAGTATGCTTGAGGACCTAAACAAACATGTACAAAGACAGAAGATAGCCCAAACGTTGGGACGTCTTAAACATTAGGCATCTTATCACTTGGACCTGGAGATGTACGTATGTAATAAACCCAGGGTTTATGGGGTCTATTTACTAAGCCTTGGAAGTAGATAAAGTGAATGGAGTTAAGGTACCAGCCAATCAGCTTCTAACTGCCATCTCACAGGCTGTGTTTGAAAAATGACAGTTAGGAGCTGATTGGCTGGCACCTTATATCCTTTGCTTTTATCTCCATCCAAGGCATAGTAAATAGACCTCTATGTACTGTATCAATCAGTGAAAAGCATGGAGAAATGGACCAGTGGAGAAGTTGCCCATAGCAACCAATGAGCTCCTACCTATCATTTTATAGAATGTACTTGATAAATGCTACTTCAAAGCTGATTGGATGCTATGGGCTTCTCCACGCTTTTCACTGCTTGATACATAAACCCCACAGTTGTGTTACTTTTATGATCACCTATATAGGGAAATCCAAAAAGTCTATCCCCAGTCTTCCATCTGATCTGTTTAGTAGACTGCACCCAAACAAAAGTTATTTTTATTTCTTCCCATCTTAAACTGTGCATTAACAGAATAATCCAAACTTTCTTCTGTAGCTTTCTCGTAAATATGCACAAGTTCTATTCAACGCGATGTAAATAGCGCTGGGAGATAGCTCCCGGAGCTATTCAATTCATCGCGATGTTAGGTCAGGGAAGGCTCGTTCTCGCGCCTTAAACAGGGTGTTCAGGCACGATAACGGGCATTCCCCAACCTAACTTCCCGGCGCGAGGCTGTTTTCCAGGCGCGAAGGGCAGAAAACAGCCTCGCGCCGGGACTTTTGTCAGGTTTCTTCTCTCATCCCCGGAGAGATGAGAGAAGAAATCATTAGTCAGACTGATTCAGCGCGGTGTATTGAATAGATCCGGGAGCTCACTCCAGGCGCTATTTACATCGCGTTGAATAGAATCGTGCCCAATATATTATTTTTAAGTTTTGCAGGTTTAAAACCTATTTAATCCAGTCAGTGAGCACGGTCTCTGATTCTGATTTCAGATTCTGCGCTGGACAGGTCTCTTTGCGCGGACACAAACGGCGAGTTTTTGCATACAGCGCAGAAGTGAATTTGCACATTTTTGCCTATGTCTGTCCTACTCTGAGTTGAACGGAAGTTGACCGGATCTGTCTTTCCGCTCTTTCCGTGAAATAGGAAATTTCGGGACAGGAACCGGGCGGTGACAATACGACCGAATGTAACCACCATCACTTGTGGGAGTGTTGTGGGCATGTATCAAAAGCTCCATCCAATTCGTGCTTACGAAGGCCTCAGACCAGAACAGTGGCAGCTCCAGACGTGGGGCTGCAGTGCAGTTTAAAATTCAAATAGGGGAGCCACACCAACTGCCACTCCAAACATGGGACTCACTGGCAGTTGGTTGTGGCTCCCCTATTTGAATTTTAGACTGCACTGTAGCCCCACCTCTGGAGCCACCACTGGAACAGAATATTCTGCATGATCAGATACAGAGATGGTGTAAATTGCAATAAGTACCAAACAGCTCCTCGTGGGATATCCTGAGGATGCTCCATCTTTACCATATCAAAATGCAGATTATAAGAAAAGTTAAATCATTAAATAAATCAATAGACCTTGGTGAATGCTGCAGCTGTTCCCAGACATGTTTCCGGTTATTTTACCTAGATCCAGATGCTTTCTACCTATAACTACAGATTTACGGAATGCAGGGGATTTCCAGCAAAGCAGACTTTATTACATAACTGCCAACTGCAAATTGTTTACCACCCAAGCATGTTATCAAGATCCTCTGGTCGTGGGGGTACTTCTGAGCCCAGGTAGTGATCGGAGTCCCAAAAGTTTTGCCGCAAGATAAGAGATGCAATACAATACAATATCTGAACGAAGAAACCCATAGCCTGAGTAACCTGTGATTGACAGTCCACACACACCACCTATCCTGGCTTGAGAAGCACACAGGGTAGGACTTACAGTTCCTTGGACCTGGGATGGGTGCGGGAGGGTTTGCATTCCAGCAGAGAACCAAGCTATGCTGGCTGCTTGGTCATAGGGGTCATCATATGGTTAATAAGTAACATAGAGGTCTATTTACTAAGCCTTGGATGGCGATAAAGTACCAGCCACTCAGCTCCTAACTGCCATGTCACAGGCTGTGTTTGAAAAATGACAGCTAGGAACTGGTTGACTGGTACTTTATCTTCATCCAAGGCTTAGTAACTAGACCCCTTAGTGTTTTTTTTTACTGTTTTTCTTTTGTTTTATGGGAGATCACTGCAAATCTTGAAAGTCCATACCATTTCTTGTATACACCAAGGTAAAACTGCTCAAGGTAAACCATATGTCTTAAAATCCTGCCATTGAACAGGACATGGTAAAGCTTATCTTACATCTTTTATTCAACAAAAAAATCATATATAGCAGCAGCAGCATCTGCCCAATTTAAAATGTCTGACCATCACCATCCTCAATTTTTTAAGGCAAATTAACCAAACCAAACAAAAAAATGAGGGTACATCTACTAATAACAACCATATCCCATTTATATATAACATTTTAGCACTGGTGATATTACACCAGCAGGATGCTTTGATCATCATCATCATCATCATCATCATCCCTGACCCAAGATTGGGTAGACCCACCCTTGCCACCTCTCTTTAATTTACAAAATATTAGCTATAATTATGGTCCAGTACAACTTTTAAAGAACTCAACCAATGTGAGACTAATACATGTAAGAATAGACCAATTTCTACGCGCTAAATGGGATATATGGCAAACTTTTAACTCCTATCTTCTACCTAACCTATGGTCTGATCATGCTCTAATCTCTATGCCATGGCTCACTCAACAGAGCACTAATCCCTCTAGACAAAGGAGGAAGTATGAATATCTGCATCACCAATGGCTCATGAGACCTACTGGGACTTTCTGATGTTATATAATCAGTTTAATTCCCCAGTTGACATCTCCACTATCAATAATGATTTAATTGATTTCCTCTCTCTCTAACCATAACACATCCATGTTGCTATTATTTATTGATGGGGAGAAGACATTTGACCACTTACAATCCTACATGAAGCACTGGCTATTCCAGAGTCATACTCACTCTCTATAATTCCCCTCCAGAGTGTTCCACAACAGTTTTAAATCTAATTAATGCACCAGACAGGATTACACTCTCCCCCCTCTACTGTTGGTTTATCAATGAAACCTTTGGCCAATAGGACAAGGATCTCCAAGATGATCCAGGGCCCTTCCTTACACCATGTGACTTATTTTCTGACCTCCGGGATCCCGTATCCAACCCACAACAAGCCCAGTCACTTAACTGTGTACCTGTCCATTACCCTAATACAGTGCTGTCTCTTACAACAATTTAAACACCAAAGGTAGAAGTCTTCACTATTCTCTTCAAATCTTCCTTCCTCATAGGTCTAACAATATATTTCCCGTACTCATAGAAAGATAAATTTTCAAAGTCTCCTGGCTGGGCTGGACTGCCTTGATTAAAATAATAGTCCTCCCAAAACTTCTCCCTGTATTGTCTAATACACTCACATTCTTTTCAGCTGTCCAGACAGAAATATATCACATTATTTGGAAATCTTTCAGGAGGGCAAGAGCCTCTAGTTACCTCTCAAAACTAGAGAGAGGAGTCTGGGAACCCACAATAGAAATCTGACACACTGCATTTATATTAGATCTTATTCCTCATTGTTCCATCCTATGTAGAGAGAAAGCAGTGATGGTCATGGAACGATGAAATACTATCTATAGGTTTTTTTCACTAGTTAATGTGTGGTCCTCTGGACCTCCACCCTACTAACCTAGAACTATTCCCAATCACAAGGTATGCCCTGAAAAAATGGGATGTTGCCAATAGATCACCGTCATGAGTATTATCTAATCAAGATAACTAGAAAAATAAAAAATACACTATGTAGACAAAAGTGATTGAACACTGATAGGAAGTAGATCATTATCGACGACAGTACTTTGTAGGTCCACCACGTGCAGTGATTACTGCAGACACCCTTCCTGGCAAACTGTCCACAAGTTCCTGGACAACAGTAGGCGGGTTGTTTTTCCATTCTGCTTTAAGTACAGTGACCAACTGTGAAACTGAAGGTCGAGTTGGTCGAGAACACACCAGTCACTCCAATTCATCCCAGAGGTTCTGAATGGGGCTAAGACTTGGATTCTAAGCTGTCCAGTCCATCCGGGTTGCAGAATTTTCTGTATACCTGTACAGCGTTGCCCTGGAAACATGACAGGTGGCATTGTCACCCTGAGAAAAACATTTTTTTTTTCCATAGAACTGCAAGTGCAAGGGCCTCCCTATGAAGTGTTCCAAAACTCATTTGGACTGGACTGTGCAATGGTATGCATGGGACCATTTCACTTGCACGGGGGTGTCCGATCAATTTTGTCTACATAGTGTATTTGTAGAACCCATTACTATAACTGTTCTTGGACAAAAGGGTAATAAAACGCATGACAAACATATTAGCATACCAAACCAGAAAATTGAATGGAGACACCGGCGCTAAACCTTCACCACTAAGTATTCAAAGAAATAGCACTTCCCTTCTTTTGATTGTCTTCTCTTCCTTATTCCAATTGGAAGTGTTAAAAGATCATGTGTAGCTATGTCCCGTATATGAAAAATATAAAGACATAGAACCGCAACATAGTGCAATAAAATTACATTTTAATATATGAAAATAGCATAAAACAAATATATTCCAAGTTGGTAGATTTCCAACAAATATTAAACAGGGAATGAAATGGAGACTTTTACCAAATAGAGGTGGTATTCAGGCATATAGTTGGTAACAATCTGAGGGATATAGGTTCCGGACACCTCCACTCACTGCCTATATCACCGGTGTTTGGTTGGGTCTCCACAATCACTTCTCCAAGATACAGTCCTTCTGTCACCGACCAACGCGTATCGAGCCAAGCTCTTCCTCAGGGTCCTCTTCCTGTGGACTGGCAGAGGGTTGGTACACAGATCTCTTCCCCCAGATGATAGCTGGCTCTTCCAGGCTCCTCTTGTCTCCCTTCAGTGCTGACTGCTGAATGATGCTGCAGCTGCTGCTCTCAATTTAGATATCTCCAGCGCTGGTCACTGACAGTGAGAGCCCTCTCCCACCTCACTGTGACATCTTGTCTTTGCAAGCACTGCAGTATCATCAACCATCCCTCTTTTGCTACCGTAAAAGTATTCTCTCTTTCTGTTTTTCTCTTTTTGAAAGAGAAAAACAGAAAGAGAGGAGACTTTTACGGTCAACCAAACACCGGTGATATAGGCAGTGAGTGGAGGTGTCCGGAACCTATATCCCTCAGATTGTTGCCAACTATATGCCTGAATACCACCTCTATTTGGTAAAAGTCTCCATTTCATTCCCTGTTTACTATTTGTTGGAAATCTACCAACTTGGAATATATTTGTTTTATGCTATTTTCATATATTAAAATGTAATTTTATTGCACTATGTTGCGGTTCTATGTCTCTATATTTTTCATATACGGGACATAGCTACACATGATCTTTTAACACTTCCAATTGGAATAAGGAAGAGAAGACAATCAAAAGAAGGGAAGTGCTATTTCTTTGAATACTTAGTGGTGAAGGTTTAGCGCCGGTGTCTCCATTCAATTTTCTGGTTTGGTGTATTTTGTATTCAGGTTAAAGGGTGTTAACCTTGTTTGGAAACAGTCAGCTCTAATCTTATTCTTTTGTGCCAGAAATTTCTGTACTATTATTTATAAGATATTAGCATACCAGCACACCTTTTAGTTATGTCACCGCGGGCAGTGGCGTCCTTCCCCATGGTGACACCCAGTGTGGTGCACGAGATGGCAAAAAGGGGGCACTGCCTTGCGGGTAGAGGGCATTGCCTCACTTGTAGGGGTGTGGTCTCGCGTCCCGAACCTCCGTTTTAGTCACTCTGAGGGTCTAGGAGATGCGAACTGCCCCCGGGAACCAGTTTATGTGCAGTGCCGGCTCCCTCACTGTGTCAGGAGCTGAGTGCTGCAGGTAATGCTACAATGCAGCACCCGGCTCCTGTCACTGAGCAGTTTGCACTTTGGTGTCACCCCTCGGCGGGTGACACCCAGGTACGGCCCACCCCCCCCTTGTGACGACCGTGGGCATTAGATGCGGTACGGGGCATCTCCCGGCTAAAGTGCAGAGCGTGATGCAGTCAATTGAATATCTCCAGGCATTTATCCCGGGAGCTACATTAGTACGAATAGAATCACATCCCCCCCTTGGATTGTGTATAATTAGCCTTAAGAAGCAAATGTACAGTATGACACTGAAATGTGTATTTTCTAAGTTTAGATATTCTTATAGCATGATCTTGCAACATATTTATTTTTAGCGTATGATGATCAAAAGCCAGATCTAAAACATGCTGTTAATCATTTCCTCTGCGTAATGTACAGTAATGCTTACAGTGTCAGCTTCAGATTTCCATGTAGATTTTGTTACTACAGAATGTCCCAACTTTACATTTTACAATAAGTTACTGAAGGTTTCATGAACTAAAGATAAGTTTATAGAGCTTTATATTCTGAGAGCATTATAACCCCCTAACAGTGACCTTACGCAGGGCCGGTGCTAGGTGCTCAGCGCCCCCTGCAAACTATAAATTCACACCCTCCTACAAATTTGTCCTCTTGACATGTGTCTCTACAATGCTTCATATTTTGATATGTAATGTGCGGGATGTTGTAAAATAAGTGATTTGACTCCTGTATCTATACTCACATTGTTTATTGTTCCAATAAAAAGATGTTAAAAAAAAATGTGCACCCCCTCTTTTTCCAATTTTCCCATTTTATACACTTTATGTTGATATGCAATTGACATGATAGCTTAGAATAGAGCTAGCTGACTGGCCGCCCCCACCTCTGCCAGGGACAGGCAACTGCCAGCTGTCTCTCTCTCACTGTTAGGCGGGTTTTCTTCCTGGCGTTGTGGTGCGCAGCTGAGTCAGCTCCTCCATTGCGCCTCTTCTTGGGCACAGCACACCATACACAGAGTGAGCGGATGTGCACGCGCGGTGTGACCTCATTGTGTAGGTCACATGTGTAAACTGACAGTCTACATACTATTGGTGGCAGCAATAACTTAACAAGGCAGCACCGCCCTGCGGACTGCATTGCACCGGCTGGGATATAATGAACTTACCGTCCCCCGGAATTCCATCCGCCAGAATCCTGATGCTGAAAGCCTGAGTTGGGATTAAAGATAGCAGTCTAAATCCCGTCGCCTATCTGTAGCCCGACGCCAAGATCCCAACAGCCACCATGCTGAACGAAGGTAAACGGGGTATGTAAGGTGTTAGCTGTGGGGGGCTGGGTTAGGTTTAGAGACCCCCAGGGGAGATTAGGGTTAGTCAGCCCCCGGAGAGGTTCAGGGAAAGGGGGGGGTTAGGGTTAGGCACCACCGGGGGAGGTTTGGGTTAGGCACCCCCACAAGAGGGTTAGGTTTAGGGAAGGGGAGGATTAGGCAGCACTGGGTGGAGTTTAGGGTTAGGCACCACCAGGGGGAAGTTAGGGTTAGGCACCACTAAGGGTGGGTTAGGGGGGGAGAGGGGAGGGTTACGGTACTTTCCAGCCCCAGTCGGGATGTAGAGCGTTCGGGCTTCCGGTGTCGGTATTTCATCCGCCGGCATTACATATTGATTCCGCGCCGGCCATAACGCCATAACCTAATGCACTATGGGCCTGATTCATCATGGATCGCAACTGCAACAGCGTATGCAGATCGGCCGATGGTGCGTACTGTGCATGCACCACAGTGCGCTTGTGTGAATTAGCATTGCGATCGTACTGCGATCACCTACACAGACACAAAGCCATCGTAGACCGAGGGATGGGACGTCATTGTTTGGGGGTGGTGACAGGGGATTGGTCAGAGATAAGCAGGCGTGCATGTCCGTTTGAACACCGTTGCACGGCGTGCATAAATTAGCCACTGTGACGGGCATACGCAGCTTGTGTACTCACTCAGAAATTGCTAACCTCGTCGCACGCAGTAAGGTCAGCCCTGATGTAATTGTGCGTGAGTGGCCGATGTCACTCGATGTATACGCAGGACTGCGAGGTATTACGGATGTGAGATAGTGGTAGTGGGTGTCTCTATGCTGGCTGTGCGATGGCTTTGCGATTGCATTCATTAGCATATTTTCGCAGCAGACCTGCGTGCGCAATCACAGCTGCGTGTGCAATAGCGTTCCGTAGTGAATCAGACCCTATACAAATGACAACATAAATAAAGTCTTGGGTATAGCAGCACTTTCCCTTTCTAATAAGGACTGTCTGAGTTTTAACTGATCTTTGATCTCAACATAAAACAACAGTCAGCGTACAGTATGCAAGAATTTGTACTGTACACACTTACTGAAATAATAATAATCCCTATGCTTAGGTCCTTTGGTTACTTCACCACCAGGGTAACTGTTAATTTTTTAAACATAGGCTTGATATTAGGGACGTGATTCAGTATGGGTCGTAACTGCGATCGCGGCTGCGATTACGCACACGGAGCGAAGATATGCTAATCCTCTGCGACTGCTATTCCGTCGCAGCACAACATAAGGAGACGCACACTTGCACAAGGTCTGACCTTACTCAGAAATTGCTAACCTCATCGCACACAGTGAAAGGCCAAGCTGCGTATGGCACCGCAGTGGATAATTTCTGCACACCCCTGCTCAAACGCACTGGCACGCCTGCCAATCACTCTGCGATGGGTCTGCGTAGTCACTGTGATGGCAGTCCCGATCGCAGTGGAGTGTTCACGCAAGCGCACTGCGATGCATGCGCAGAACCCAACAATCGGCCGACTGCTTTGTGACCCTTGCTGAATCAGGCCCTAGGTCCTGATAATATGCGTAATATATGATTTATCATGCACTTAATGCACAAAGGGGGTGATGTATCAAACTTTCAAAAAAGACAGCTGATTGGTTGCTATGGGCAACTTCTCTATCATTTTATAGAATGTATTTGATAAATGATAACTAGAAGCTGATTTCTTGCTATGGGCAATGGGCCTGATTCAAAGATGGACGCTATTTACATCGCTGCTACGTGATTGGACGCAGCAGCCATGCGAAAATATGATAATGCCACAGGAGGCCCCTGAGGAAAGGATGCAGCATTGGATCGCCATCGGGACCGGTTGCGGCAATCTGCCACCTGAGTAAACCTAAGGCTGCTCCGAATGGCCATCTCATCTCCGTAGCCGAGGCCAGCAAATCTGTGCTGGAAGGTGCAGACACTGGCCTTGGCACTCTCACAAAAGAGAGGCGACGGCCCCTGTTTTAGGAAATGGTCGCCGTCACTAAAGTGGCACTGTGGGCAATCTCACAGCACAAGATCTGCACATACTCAGCACAGAACCTGCGCATGCTCAGATAAAAAACCATCGGCGTTGTCAGGGGCATATTAAGAGCCCCGGACAGAGAATGCACACAGGCCCCCTCCTCTCTCCCCGGTGGCTGGCAGCGTACTGACCACAGCAGTAGACTCTGGGCACTAGTCTGTGCCCAGAGTCTCCTGCACATGCACAAGTCAATGGGAAAATGGAGTTGCCGCCATGTTCTCTGCGATTTCCCCACTGCACATGCCCAAAATGCAGGAAAATTGGCCGCGGGGGACATTTTCTAGGCGTTTAGTGCATCGCTGCTACAGCCGAAGCGGGACTTCGGAGAGGTAAGTATTAAAAAAATTTGGGTGCAGGGTGTGTGGTGTGGGCCCTCTGGACCCAGGGGCCCGTGTGCACTCGTTATAGATACACCCCTGGGCGTTGTTTGCATACTGTACATCTCTGAACCCGCACCAATGTCTCACTTGTCCTCATTAGAATGTATGATACACCTCCCCCATAAATTGATGCTATTTATAAAAGGTTTTGGCAGTATTGTACACACTGGTGAATATAGGTTATAATTTATAAGTCACATTTTAAAATTTAAAAAAAACTACTGAGCACATTATCAATTATACTGTTATATAAGGTGCAGATAATGGTGAATATTTGTACAAGCTGTTCTTTTATATAATAAAGTAGTCTTGAGCATTAACAGCATGTTAACATTATTGATACACACATGTATGAAGGTGCATACAACCAACCAACCTGGCTTTGATGTAAAAAACAATGCTATATTAAAAGAATCAAAGCCTTTATATTGGAACACTTTTTGGCAGAATCAGGAAGGATCATGTAAGGAGACTCAAGTTACTGGCAGAGGTGAAAGCACAAAACTATTCTGACTGACGCCAAACAATTTTAACCTCTAATCTTATAAAGGACTTTATGAATCTTCTTTTGCAGAGCATCGCGTCCACAATATTTTCTAGTAATCTGCATAATTACTAACCACACTAGAGATCCGTAGAACATTTCCATTCCATGCTATCCTCATGTGGATACAAATCGATTTATATATCATATGCAGCAATTAATGTCCTCTCTCTTTTCCGTTTCCCGGATGTCTGATTCCTGGTTTCCCTCCTCCTTGGACCAGAAGAGGCCGTCAATAACACCGACTGCCCACCCCCAAAACACTCTTCTCTCTATACCAATCAATATTGTGCTGCTTTCAAAACCAGGAGTTAAAAACTAGAACAGTTGCATTCGGTATATTTTGTCGACGGTTAGAATGTCAACAATCATCCTGCCGACATGAGGATGTTGACATGTTCAGCATGTTAACATTGACCATGTAAACAATGAGCATCGTTGATAAATGGGGGCCCTTATGTGCTGTAAATTTTCCTGCACAGTCAGGCCATGGTGACATGCCATCCTCACCCCCAAGCCTATTTCAGCAGTGGGAGCAAACCCAGTTACCGTGAGCCCGCTGGTATAAAGAGGCTGGGTACCAGATAAGATGATCAGTTGAGAACCGGGTTGGTGCTATGAGTACAAAGCTGTTAGGCCATGATTTGAGGGCATAGTGCTTTATCCTTAATGGTCTGATGTAAGGGGGCATGGGATAGTCCTAGAGCCACATAGCTCCTGCCTGTCACCATTCAGTGCATACTGTGATATGGCTGCAGGGGTCTCGTTCATTGTGCCCGACCCTATCATTAGGGGGGTTCACACATCCGCTCCCAAGTGTACCTCCTCCATTAATGACTTAATAACAAAAATTGGCTAGAGCCTTTCAGTATTGCAGTGTCAGATGACTTGTTATTGTTGACCCCCTGTATGCAGATTCCCCCTTCATAGTAATGTTATGTGACCCACAAAGTTTGAGTTAAAACTATGAAAAAGCAGAACTCTGATTTATCCATTACAGGATCGTCAAATTACTGGTCTAAAGTTCAAGAGGAACTTCTACTTTCACATGCAGTGCGTTCAGATAACTCAGCCATAGGAAGTGGTATGCTGAAGCTGTAAAATATCACGGCCAAATAAGAAAACCTGCTACGATTATATAAAGAAAAATAGATCTTGATTTAATGAAATCTAAAAAAATAAAAGTATGAAAATCTGAGCACTTGTACATGCCGTGTTCAGCTAGCACAGGGATGGGGAACCTCAGGCCTGGGGGCAATATTAGGCCCTCGGAACCATTTGGTCTGGCCCTCTGAGCTTTTTTCTGCTAGCCTCATCTGGCTAGCAGGGTGCCTAGAATGGCACCCTGCGGACAGAAACTATGCAGCAGTGCCGCCTGGAGCGTCCTTAGAATGCTTCAGATGGTCACCCTACTGCCCTTAAAGCTCCCCGGAGCATCCTCAGGATGCTCCGGGCATTGCTGTAATCACTGGTGATTGTGGCCCCGCCCCTTGTGACATCATACAGAGAGGGGGCGTGGTCTGCACCAGGCCCTTGAATAATGTTATATATATCAAAATGGCTCTCGGCAGAAAAAAGGTTCCCCACCCCTGAGCTAGCAGAATAAACACAACAATATTAGCAGATTCCATAATCCACGATTCATCTTTGGCTCATGTAACTGAAAATACAATTATTCCAATCTACAAATGTATTTCAGGCTCGATCACAAGCGCGTGCCTTTGTTGCACGTTTCACATGACAATAAACTATTGAGACGAACATTAAAAATGGACAAATAAAAAAAGAGTCAATTGTGCCTTTCCCACCATTGTTTCCTAAAATTGTGCATTGAAATGTTTAGGAGGCAGCACACTGTTTCTTACGCATCAGTACATTTTTCTTCTGATTCTATAGTCTGTACGGGTAAAAGCACAATGCATGAAAAGCACATGAAATCCGCATTAAAACAGCATCACTAAATCATACTTTTATATGCAGTTTTATAACTATTATATTCTGTTTCCAAATTGCTGATGTATTAAACACGCTCTATGTTGAGGGAATCATGACACAAATTACATACAATGAAACGGAGGGTAAAGCTGACCTTGCCCAACTGAGCTTACAATCTTAAGCTGGGTACACGATATACGATGTGTGTACCCAGCAACGAAATGACGTGCTGTACAAAATACATCATGCTTGCCGTGCCATACACACTACACGATCTGGATGTACGATGGCGCGATATATCGTTACATGCTGCATTTAGCAGCATGACGCCGTTCAATGCATCGTCCCATGGGCTGTGCAGAACAGCAGATGGGACGAAGCGATGAACGACGGATCAGGAGTACACATACTGCACAAGCCATATGATATATCGTTCCGATCTGCGACGGATCATATAGTGTGGCTGTACCCAGCTTAAGAGATACAGAATAGCAATAGTAGCTGCTGGTGAGGAAAGTTTATGTGGCTATTGTAAGGCAGCATTGCCAGCCGCCAATGATAAATCAGCCACTGGTGACTGGCATTTCTGCGTAGCTCCTGCTGGTGTGAACTGGTTGAAGAGTGATAGTGGAAAGTGGGAATATGAAACATGTGCTTGCTGACTTTCCGGCTTCCCCCTCCGGGAGGGGGCAGCCAGGTCGGCGCTGTAGGGAGCATGGCGGCGTTAATGGTGGGCAGTGCGGGGGAGTAGTGGCGCGATCACACCATTGTGGCCCCGCTATTGTAAAGCAGGGGGCGGGCTACGATGACACAATTCAGTATAGATACAGTACATCTACAGATGATGGTTGTTCATACACATTGAACAACCATCACTGCGGTCAGGCTGGCCGGGGGTCGCATTGCGAACCCTTCCCCGCCAGCCTCTGCAGCAAGTGTACGTGCATCAGCCGATTATATATACCATCTTATTTTCAATATAGAAAAAATAATTTCTAGTGGTGAGTGCACTCTCAAATCCACTTGTATTATGATATTAGTACTTTCATTTTTCTATATCGGGATCTTGTGCTGTCATTGGACACTGAGAGCAGCCAGCTGTTCCTCAAATGACTGTAGCACGAATTGATATTGCTACATTCACTTTTACCAGATTCAGTTACAATCTTGGAGAAGTTGATACAATAGTAACATTTATTTGAACAATGTGTTATTACTCATCTTCGTGTCTAAACCAGTGGATTCAGTTGTTAATGGAGTAATTATCATCAGTTATTTATTCATATCAACTGTTTTATTTATAACTTTGTCTATAGTCATTTTTCAATCTATTAGCGCTTTCTTCTTTCTTTGCTTTTTTCTTTATTGTTGTAAGGTTGGCTTTCCTTATTTCAAGTTAGCATCAATTAGATTGTCTAGGTGCTGAAGGCTGTAGGCGCCTTCACCCACTCTATCCCTTTGTGTCTATGCTATCTCCCTCGCAGTGGGAGGTGTTGGGGCGAGTGCCCAGGCTTCCACTGCAAAAGCATTTTGGAAATGGGAAAGACCAGAAATTATTATATAGATATATATTTTATAATAGTTATATATGACTGACATAACATTATATGTATGAAATGCACACAATATTTAGGTCAACCGCTTGCCTTGCATGGTCGCATCAGATGTGATCACGCCAGGATGGGCTTTCCTTGACATGGTAGCATCTGATGCGACCAGTCAGTATTGCCCACTGAGCAGCTGTTGGAAAATAATCTTTCAGCAGCTTCCAATCTCAGAGGGACCTCCCAACCCCTCTGCATCCTTGTATACTCCCCCAGTGCTTTCTGTGTAGGAGTATACACGGTGTAGCCAATCACTGCTGATCGGGCAGCCAGGGGGCACCAGCCACCCAGCAGCTGCAGAGAGGAGCAGCCGCCAGGGAAAGTTTTGAGTCCAATATTTGATTATTGTTTTTCCAATATACACCTCCCTCCAGGGCTGGATTAAGGCTTGTGGGGGCCAGGCCCGCCAAGAGCCGTGGCGGGCCTGGGTACCAGGGGGCGTGGCCTAATTGCAGGAGGCGTGGCCCTTTGGGGGGAAAAACATTTTCAGCGCCACGAAGTGGTGCTGCACGCTGGCGAGGTGGGCGCTCTGAGCCCCCTCAGCCCGGTGCAAAGCCAGGGGGGGCACAATCAGTGTGATCGCTCCCCCCCACAAGCATAGGAGACTGCTGTGGCTGCTGCTCAGTAGCCACGAGCAGTCTCCCACTGTAGCTCAGCACATGCTGTCTGCTGGGCTGCAGTGAGGGATGGGGGCGGTGCCAGACCCGGGCCCCCGCCGGGCCCCTCTAGAAGCATGGGCCCGGGTAATCTGTACCCGCTCTCCCCCCCTCTCGGCACCCCTGGTGGGGGCCATAGCGCAACTAAGTTGTGGAGGGGCCCTATCAATAAAATTGCCACGGCCCCACACAGCGACGACTTATACCCTTTACCTCTTTTTTGGACTCTACACTGACCGGCAAGGTCACAGAGAGAGTGGGGGAGAAAGGGAGAGAGAGAGGAAGGGAGACAGAGAGGGAGGGGGGAGGGAGAGCAAAATAGAGGGAGAGAGAGAAAGAGAGTGAGGGAGTAGGGGACAGAGAGAAAGAGAGAGAGATGTTGGGTGCGGTTTTACACCAGATTTACATATGCGACGTGGTTAGAAATTCTTGATTCATTAATTGATTGAAAAATAATCAATTATAATTACCCTGTCTAGTGCTTATTTAGGAAAATTTAACACAACACTAGAACCAGAGCCTCTGATACTACTCTCGACGAGCAACCACAAAATATAGAAACAGCGCTGAAAAATCTCATAAAAGCATCTTAAATTATGAAATATTATAAGAAGTAATTATAATGCATATTTACTGAAAACATGTAAAAATCTGTGAATTGATAAAATGAATCACTTTTAATAATCATATATAAAATATAGTAAAACACAGAACAATAAGCGGATCTGTTATAGTATTATAAAGAACCACATAAGATCTTATAAAACAAATGCTAAAAGTGACAGTCTTTGTCAGCACATCACCCCTGAACAATATGATACTCCTTTTACACCGGAGCTAAAACCCGGGTAGCTCCTTGGTGTAAAAGGGGAAAGGGTTGGATTGCCAGGTCGAGTGACCCAGCAATCCAACCCAGGTAACCTGCAGGGTTTAACACGGGAGTAACCCATGACACCCTGCAGTGTGAATGGCGCACTCCGGGTCACGTTGACGATTGGTCCGACTTCAGTGGCGCTTGGAGATGACGTCATCTCCAAGCATCCACTTCAACGCCAGAAAGGGCGGGTCTATGTAGACCCAACTCCGGTGTGAACGGCTCCGACTCGGGAATGCCCTGGGTCGGCGCCGGCTAAATTCCGGGTCTGATCCAGATTGGAACCCTGTTCTAACTCCAGGTCATACCCGGAATTTAGGTGTAAAAGGGGTATAACTTTGCAAAGCAGATAAATTAGGACAGATAGATCTCAAATCCACCAGCATAAAGTTCCTCATGCTGGGCATACACTATACAATTATCTGTCAGATATCTGTCCAATCTGGCTGGTTGGAATGAACATCTGGTAATGTATGGGAGCAAATGATAATTGACCATTTGCTCATGGACACTGGAAAACAGTCAAAAATGTTTGTACAGACAAATTAATTAAATCAAACAAATGTAACCAATTTGAACAATCGTTTTTTGTAAATTTTCATGTATTTGAGACCAGATGGTTGAATCTCATTTGCTCCCATACATTACCAGGTTTTCATTCCAACCAGCCAGGTTGGACAGATATGTAACAGATAATTGCATAGTGTATGCCCAGCATTAGTAGGCAGGAGGAGTGTGGAAATAGTTCAGGTAATAGAAGTAAATATCAGAGTTGCAAAGATGTTAAAATAGAATATAATTTATAGAACTGCACACCATCAGGTGTGACTCAGTGCTCACAATCTAACACTTCCTGGAGATGACGTGCGCAAGTGGGCATCTTAAGACAGACTGGTGGGCATCTGAATACACAGAGTGATCACACGCCAAGATATAGTGGGCGTGCTGATGCCTTGCCATGCGATCGTCTGCCTTGCTGGGTGCGTGCCAGATATGCATATGCTGGGTGCGTGCGAATGCATCTAGTGCGTCTGAATCGGGCCCGGAGAGCACACACACACACCACCTGTTGAAGACTTGCAGCTGCAGCCTCATCAGGCTTCTGATGGGGGCGGGAAATTCACATTAGACCCCACCCCCTACCCATACACCCGCGAATCGTGGCATTATGTCAGTGAGGGGGCGGGGCTTCATCGTCAGCCACGGATGACTGTGCTCAGCGTGCTTGTGCTGTCACTGACTCACTGCTGTTGGGAGTCAGCCAGAGGGGGTGGGGGGGATGTAGAGTGGCCGGGAATGTTTGCAGCAATGTGGGGGCCCCTGGACGACCGCCCCCGTTTGCCCCGTCTATAATCCGGCCTTGCCTCCCTATGTATTTATGAGAATTGTTGTTAATATTATTCATGATTCCGTGTGTCCTTTTCATTATGGTGTGTCCTTTTGTTTATGATCCCAGATCGATCAGGAATATCAAAGCAGGACCGATTAGGGACGCTTAAAAATATTTTAAAATTGTTTAAACTTAAAGTTCAAGTTCATGCACAGTGTACCATAAATATTGCTATTTTATAGTATCCTGTATTTAAAAAAAATTATTTTGATTTTTTAAATAAAATCATTATGGATAAGTTTGAAATAGATGTTCTTGAACTAATTCAATCATAAAAGAAAAATGATGACAATTTCTGAGCGGGTTTACTGAAAAAAATATATGCCATTTAAGTGGTTAAGAGAATTAATATAAAAAATGATCAGTAAATCATAAACAAACAATTATTAATCACACAACAGAAAAAGATAAAACAACATACTATACTAAATATACAGAATTTTTTTTACTCAGAACACACAATTCTCAGACTGAAAATACACTTCCCATTTTTACTTCTGCTATAACTAAGCAATTGCTGCGGCTTAAAAATATCTAACGTAAGTTCTATTAGGAAATAACTCACTTGCTTAAGTGTTATTAATTCAAGTATCCACATAAAGACATCACCCGAAATTTCCCTATATGAGCATTATTTCACAAATCCCCCAGAAGTTAATTTCAGTGCACATATTGCAACAAAAAGTGCTTTGTTGAGAAAAGAGAACCTTGTTGCGTTACAAGGGAAGTGCTTAAAAAGTAGCATTTGCTATCTGCTCTCCAAAACACTGAGATACAGTAGCGAGACAGATCTTTCTGTTTACATCATTAGATTACTCCTGATTGTTTTTACACCTCTAATTTGCATAGTGGAGCCCCCCGCAGTTGGGGATTTTGCAGCGGGAAATGGAGGAGACATAAATAAAGGAATATACTGTACAGTATCCCTGCTTTTTTAACTTGATAAACTTGCATATCCTTAAAACGTGGACGGTAATAGCAGAATTTGTGAACCTCTGGCATAGAGTACAGAATGAAAAAACAAGGGGACTAGTGAACAAAGGGGGGATTTATCAAATCTTGGAGAGGCATATAGTGCAGAGATAAAGTGCCAACCAATCAACTTCTAACTTTCATTTTTCAAATACAGCCTATAACATGACAGTTACATTGGTTAGTAGTAGTTTATTGCTCTCCACTTAATGGGGTTTATGTACTAAGCCTTGGAGAGATTTAAAGTGGATAGCGATAAAGTACAATCCAATCAGCTCCTGTAATTTATCAAACACACCCTGTAAAGTGACAGTTGGGAGCTGATTGGTTGGTACTTTATCTCAGTTCACTCTCTCTCCGATGCTTAGTAGACCCCTACGTCTCATCAAGATTTCATCAATCTCCCGCAAAGTCAAGATGGAGGGAGGGGTATACAGCAGCCATGCAATAAACCAAACAGTTACAGAATTTCTGTGAGTCAGTCAGTTCTGCCTCGGTCATAGTAAGAGAAGCCATTCTGGAACTGCTGTTGTGGAGCCAAGCTCTCACCAGCCAGATACTGACATGATAAGTGTATAGCAATGGAGGGCAATGGAGATTTGGTGGAATTGTAATGAAGGGACTGGCACTTCTGCCAATTTGAGTAAAACTCCCATAATTTTAAGTGGATGAGTATCATTTAATCTACATGCACTACAAAGTCCCAGAAATAGATCTGGAAACAAATTACAGGTAAAAAAAAAAATGGTACAAAATCTTCTTACAGCCAAAATGATACAAACAGATTCAAGGGGGAAAAAAAGACACACTTTGTAAACTTAATATGTTTTATACTTGGTATGGTCTGAGATCATAGGTGATTTTAGAGCTGTCTGGAAAGTCCCTAACAATGGATAATACGGAGTGCATCAGTTTTACGGCCAAATATGTGCTTTTTGTAAAGGAAGAAGCAGATCAGACATAAAGATTTCCTTGCTGAATGCAAACCACCATAATGTAATGTTTTTACTGTTTTTCGTACGAAAGACCACAACTGCGCAAAATGACGCACACACCCGCTGCGCAAATGAACGCCATAAAGAAGAATGGGGTGGTCACCAATGTATCAGCATAGTGCTCAAAAGCACACTTTTGCCTAAAATATAATGTATATGGTATTTGGGGATCTATTTACTAAGCTGTGTTAGGAGATAAAGTGAACGGTGATAAGGTATCAGCCAATCAGCTCCTAACTGCCATTTTTCAAACACAGCCTGTGACATGGCAGTTAGGAGCTGATTGGCTGGTACCTTATCACCGTTCACTTCTCCTAACACAGCTTAGTAAATAAACCCCTTGGTCTGCAGACCAATTTAGATGCAAAATTCTGTATGTATATAATATTTCATATATTTAATGCAAGTGTAGAAGTTTTGAGTGAAAGGCAATCATTAAACAGCACAGAATGACTAAATGGAAAATGATACAAATAAAAAAACACCAAATGGATTTGTGGGCCTGATTCAGAGAAATACGCTATTACAGAGAATCTACCAAAGTTTGCAAATGTCGCAGACGCCGGGATTTGTACTGAGACGCCCACAGGTGCCATCTAAAATTCAAGCAACTCCTTACTAATACGCAGCCGCATTGCGCAGATCCTTCGATAATAGGCCATCTGAGTAACCCTATGTTCAGGCAAAAGGGGCGCCTGAAATGAGACGCCGGAGCCATGTTTTGGGCATACAGGATTGCAGACCTAGGTAGCTACATGCCCTGGATACAGTCGCGTCACCCATGTGTATTTGGCGGCACACCCCGCATCCTCCCCAACTGGCCCTTAACTGTCGATAACTCTACAAGTATAGAGTTAGCTTGCGACTACAGTAGTGGACTGTGGCGCATGCGAAGTGCAAATCAGCTGCATGCGCAGTTTACCGCAGTATTACTTAGCAAAATAGCAAAACCATCGGTAACATCGATTACAATCGTAGCCTCACGCACACTTGCACAAGCCCTGACCTTACTAAGGAATTGCTAAACTCATCACACATAGTGAAAGCCTAAGCTGTGTATGACATCGCAGTGGCTAATTTATGCACGCCCCTGTAACGGCGTTCAAACACACTGACACACCTGTGTTTCTCCAACCACCCCCCCCAAATGCTCACTTCCTGTCAATCACTCTGCAATGGGTCTGCTTAGTCACTGCCATCGCAGTGAGACCTTTGCGCAAACAGGTCTCTTTTTAACAGCATCAACTTGGCCAGAAGTGTATTTAGAAATATTGATTACAAGAGCTATTATTTTTGAATTAGCCTAATACCATCTCATTACTTATTTACTGAGAACACCACAAGACTAAATAAAACAGTTCTACCAACATACTACAAACTCTCAAACTAGAACAAAAAGCAAAACATAGGAGAATAAGTGCATATAAATAAGAAATGCTCACTAATTAAATTTTTGCCTTAGACTTAGGCAACCTCTGTTTCTTCAGTTCATTGTACTGTTGCTGGTAGGACCACAAAACGGAGAGATCCACAGGTTTTCTGTTTCTGCTTTAGTACATGCCATGTACATGGACATATCCATAATACACAGACTTACAAATGGTTCTATGGGGTCTATTTACTAAGCAGTGTTAGGAGACAGAGTCAAAAGTGATAAGAAAGAGATAAGGTGCCAGCCAATCAGCTCCCAACTGTCATTTTTCAAACACAGCCTGTGCGATGACAGTTGGGAGCTAATTGGCTGGCACCTTATCACTTTCTTATCACTTTTCACTCTGTCTCCTAACACTGCTTAGTAAATAGACCTCTATATCCCATTGAAGTGACATTTGAATTGGTATCCTGGATGCTTATTGAACTATTAAAACAAGCCTCAAACAATGAACGTTAGTGAGTAACCAGTTATTTCCTTAATCACATCTGCTATATCAATTCATGATTAGCAGGATATGTTTCGGTGTATTGTAAAAAGATGCAGAGCACTTATTGTGCTCTCCTGATTTATATGCCTATTTGTCTGTCCGGACGTACCCAAGAAATGAGGGCCATCCATTGCAAGTGTTCAATAGAGGCATGCACTCATCAGGTGCACATTCCATTAGCAACTAATGCTTGTGCTGTATATCATTTAAGATATATGCTGCTGCTTAAGAGCAGGAATAATCAACACTGATACCCTACCTACTGCCGAGCATCATGTGAGGTGTAAATCAGCCAAGTGTCCCGTCTCTGCTGGCAGACAATACCAGATATCTTACGCTACATTCTAGTTCTCCACTCAATCTATTCAGCATTTTTACGTAGGAAGAACTCGCTTGGAAGCAAAGCATTTTCTTGTCACCAGCTAGAAACTTTTTGGATGCAACATGTCAAGTTTTTTTCTCTTTAACAAAAATTATATGTAAAAAAAGTTTTATTAAAAGAAAAGCACCAACCTGTGTTCTGACTCCGAGTCTCTTACAGCCCGAATGTAAGTTCCTCTAAAATCATTTAAGTAGTTCATTTCCTGTAAACACTGCACATGACGGCCAACTTCCTCTTCACTGCTCGTTGCAGGGCTTTCGCTGCCACACTAAGTAACTTTTTGAGTGTGACAGACACCTGAACAGTGCAGAGGCCTCACTTGCTCATGGGACCATCACCAAAAGCTTTAAATCCAAGCCCTTTTCTGTGCCCAGTGCTAACTCTGTCTTCTCTGCGTTCTCCAAGTTAAAACGTAGGCCCAATATCCAGAAGACACCAAAGACTAGGAAGACGAAGGGACATTTCTGATGCTTGGCAATGATGTCCTACACACAGACATGATCAGGAAGCATAGCCAAAGTGAGACTGACGGGAAAGGACCTTTGTTTTGCATCAGTGCTCCTCGATGGTCCACCTAGTGCACGTGAAGGTTCAATGCCTCCACAATAACAGCACGCCTTCATGTGTGGAGGGCTGGGAACATGTGTAGGAGTTGCGATACGGAAAACCATAAACAACACTTTACGTCCAACCTTCTAACCATTTGGTACCACTCTTTGGAATGTTTCAGGTTTTTTTTTCTCCATGAAATACTGCTCAGTTATCCTAAGTCATGAAAGTGATGGGCTGTCTTTATTACAGTGTGACTGTGGCTTGGAAGGGCATAGAAATGTACTCTGCTGCTAAGGCCTATTCTTTTAATTCAGGGTGCCAGACTTTTGGACTTGGTGATCTACTTTTAAAGCTAAAAACGTTCTTGATCTACTGAGCCTGTAAAAAGGAGATGTGGCATGCAAAAAGGGGGCGTGACCTCGAAGCAATGTCCTGCCGAAATCACACATAGTATCCCCCATTCAAATTACGCCACACAGCAGCACAATCTTATTCAATCTTATTCACATTACACCACATAGTAATGTCCCTTATTCACGTTCCGACACACAGTAGTGCCCCCATATACACAATGCCCACAGTAGTGCCCCTTATTCAATATCCATGGTAGTAGTAACCCTTACACAATGCCCACTGTAGTAGTGCCCCTTATGCAGTGCCATCAGTAGTTGTGCCCCTTATGCAGTGCCCCCTGTAGTAGTGCCTCTTATGCAGTGCTCCCTAAAGTAGTGCTTCTTATGCGGTGCCCCCAGTAGTAGTCCCCCCTCCCAGTGCAGAACAGCCCTCACACCCCTGTGCAGAACTTAAAAAAAATCACCAAAAACAAGTAGTAGCACTAAAGATGAATTGTATATAAACAATATTAGTAATATTAATTAATAACATGTATGACATATATTCAAATAAAAATGTTTATTAAATGGCTAAAAAGTCACTAAACTTCATTAGACATGTGAGTGTTAGAATCACAGTACTGATATGACATATAAAAAAACAATGGATCTCACCCAAAACCCTAAAAGTCCAAGATCTGCCTGTTCCTACGCAATACCTTTGTAGTGGACACTGGGAAATCCAAATTGAGCAAATGTTAGGACTGTCCACTAGATGTTTGTCCTGGTCACTGATAGAGGGATGTCCCTTTTAAATGTTCATATCAATTCAAGATGATGGGTCCCCAAATAGCATGGTGTCCATATGTGGAATAATCCAAGGTAATGCTATATGTTTATTCCCAGTAAGACTCTGTCCTTTGGTTCCAAAGGTTGGATCAGGTTGTCCAATAGTAATCCAAGGTAAATGGATCCAATAAATATGGGTGAAGGTGATGATCCCTGTTTTCACTGACGCGTTTCGCTGCACATTGATGCAGCAAAATGCGTCAGTGATACCAGGGATCATCACCCTCACCCATATTTATTGGATCCATTTTTTTTTAGATGTCATATCAGTACTGTGATTCTAACACTCACATGTCTAATGAAGTTTAGTGACTTTTTAACCAGTTAAATACATATTTTTATTTGTGTATATGCCATACATGTTATTTAATATGACTAATATTGTTTATATACAATTCATCTTTAGTGCTACTACTTGTTTTTGATGATATTTTATGTGTCAGGGAGTGACTATTCCTTTGTTATAGTAGCTGCTTGGTCTAACCACTCATCCCAGCACCTGACCAGTACCGTATGGTATCCATTTTCCTGTGCAGAACTTACCTGACTTCACGTTGGGCACCGCTCCATGCTGTCAGGGTTCCCGGTGCTGCTGACTGGATCAAACTACATCCAGCAGGCTCCTCAAATAACAGGTGACATCATGACGTCACCCAAGCACCCGAGTACTGCATCACTGGGAACGCTGGCCTCTGAAGCAATCAGAGGCTTCTTTATTGACAAAATAATCAGAAACATATTTGTTTTAGACTTAATAAAGAGGTAAAATAAGCTTTTGGAGACTCTTTTATTCCTTTAAAGTTATATGAAGTTGTGTGTGCAGTTTTATTGTATTTACTGTACTTTTTTGGTATAATGGGCTGAGTTCTAATGGACCCTATTGATTATACTGGGACCATTCGGGAGGCAAAAGTGCCACTCCAGGGTGACGGGTCCCATGCTTGTTAATTTCCCCAGCCCCCACAGCCCAAGGGGGTCCCCAGAAGAGTACCAACACTTTCCAGAATGGAACTCTCAGGCTCTGGGATGGGGACATAATGGGGCTGATTTGTGAGAGAATAAAAAAAACAAGTAACTTTGTATCTGGACCAAACCACATTGCAATGCAAGGGGTGCAAATACATGTACTGTTTTGGAATGCAGGGTAAATAGTAATACTGCCTGCTTTTGCACAAATGCTGGACAGCTTTATTTGTATACTGCAATTTAGATTTGAGTTTGGACACGCCCCTCCCACATCTAAATCTCTGCATATTTAAAATCTGCCCCACCTGCAGTGCAACATGGTCTCACCTAGGTGCAAAGTTACTTGCTCTTTTTTGATTTGCTCCCAATTCAGAATCAGCTCCAACCATAGAGGCACCAGCCCTGAATGATCAGCCTGAGCTCACCAGTGTTCTCCCTGTTATAGCTGAAATCAACCAAGTTTATCTAACACGGGTTAAATGAAGATATGAGCCTACTGCTCTTATCTAATTTTTGTATGTGGTCAGCAACTGATTTCTGTAATTGCCCCAGACTTACCTAGTTCTGGCTGGCATCCTTCGGCATTCCGGCATTGGGATTAAGATAGGCATCTGTATTTCAACGCCTATCTTAAGTCACCAGTCTGGTTTCTCCTGTCAGGATATAGACCGACGGCATTTAGTCCACCGTTCTATAAACTGCATCCCGCTCTGTCCAACTTATTCCATCTGCCTGTAAAAACTTCTATTTCCCTGCAACGTGACTCCATAAAACTATGTGCTAGCAGAAATCTAGGTGCACCTGCATAAACTGGGAGTCATGCTAGATTAAAGATGAATTTTTGCTATGGAGCTGCCCCGAGACTGGATTAAGGATTGTGGGACCCCCTGGGCAACTGAGTTGTGGGGGACCCTACCAAAAAAAATTGAGGTCCCCCCTTAAACTGCCGTCACTACTATGCCCCTTACCTTGTCTCCACTGACCGGCAGCGTCACAGCGTATTACTTCATGTCTGTGATGCTGTCTTGGAACCGGCTCCCGACAGCAGATGGGCCAATGTTTGTGGCAGTGTGGGGGCCCCTGGTCAACCGTCCTATCCACCCCCCTTCCTATAATCCAGCCCTGAGCTGCCATATTGCACTTCACAAAGTACCTAAAACCGTCTACAGAAGATATTGATAAATTGTGTTTGAGTAAATTCTAGCTTTTTTGCAGCTCCAAATGACTAAGTACAAAACATTCTGGATAAAAGGTTCCGTACTTGCAATGACATTTTACTTTGATAAGGTTTTTTTTTCCAGTAACAGAGAGATCTTTCTTATAGTAGCATACTGGCATGAATATTTTTTTCATATTATGTGAGTGTTGTTGGAAGACCTTCCTCTGTGACTTTACCAATGTCTGTTCTGACACAGGAAATCCAAAAGCATCAAATACAACTGATATTAAAAGTTATAAAATAAGTACCTGCCTATAGGCCTAATTCATAATTCTACACTATTAGAACTTAGCATCTTGCGTCTTTGGACGCTAATATACCGCTAATGCCCCCTGCTGGCTCCTATTATCCGCTGTCATTGGACGTGTGAGTAACCCTAAACTTACTTAGATTGAAGCGTTGTAAGCCGTTTCTCTAACACTCCAGAATCGGCACAGCGTACACACCCATATAATCGTCTGCCCGAACGGCTGAAATCGGGTGATCAGCCCGACAATTGTATAAGTGTGTGCCCAGCATTATACCTGGTTGTCCACATCTGTCAGACAGCCTGACACAGGACCAGACTCGGCTCTAAACTCTGTGAACTAAGAGTCTTCAAGGATCCTTTACTCTACTACAAAAAGTAGAGCGCATTTCCATATGTACCAAGTTCCGGAATGTGATAAATTCTGGAGCTTGGACCCAGTGGGTAACACCAAAGTTAGATGGCGTTACCCAAGAGAAACCTATATGCTTCTATTCAGAACTCCCCCTGAGAGGGATCCAATCAGATCCCTCCCAGCTCCCCTCGTGGCATGCATTTCCTTCTGTGCATGCGCAGAAGGAAGCCAGGAGGAATTCTGGGTCATTAACCGGAAGTACATATCTCTTATCGGGAGAGCTGTCCTTTGTGATTTTCTATGTACATACCGGCAATATATGTACCCGATAAGAGGCAGAATGTACAGAATCGTGGATGCGATGCTTAGTACATCTGGCCCTATGTAAATTTACTGTCTTAAAAAATGTTGTTTACTGGAACCTTAAACAGGGCCAAAACTAGGATTTTTGTCCCCCCCTTTTAATTCCCCCATAGTAATGTCCCCTGTAGCAGTGCCCCTATAGTAATGCCCCCTTCAGCAGTGCACCTATAATAATGCCCCCTTAGGTAATGCCCCTGTAGTAGTAGTAGTGCCCCCATAGTAATGCCCCTATAGTAATGGCCCTGTAGTAGTGCCCATATAGTAATGCCCCTGTAGTAGTGCCCATATAGATATAGTAATGCCCCTGTAGTAATGCCCCCATTGTAATGCCCCTGTAGTAGTGCCCATATAGTAATGCCCCTGTAGTAGTGCCCATATGGTAATGTCCCCATATTAATGTCCATGTAGTGCCACTTGCACAAAAAATAAAAACATTACTTACCTTAAACCCCACTCCGTCGTCCGCTGCCGTCCGGTCCGCCCGGCTGCTCCTCGGAACTATGGGACAGACATCATGACGTCTCTCCCATAGTGCCCGTGGGGACAGCCGGAAGCTGGAGTTTAGGAGAGAACTCCAGCCTCCGGCTACCGTGGCGCTGCAGGGAAGGAGCCGGGCGCCCGCTGGTAATAACATCTCAGCGGGCGTCCAGCTTGGAGCCCCCCTGCGGTGCCGGGCTGGAGGACACTAGCGGCAGGTGCAGCGGTGCACCCCGCACCTCCAGACTCCCCCTAGTTGCCGGCTTGACTTAAGTACTGTAATGTATGTGTGCTACGGAAGGTGTTTAAGTAAGTAAAGCCAATTATCTGCATCTAGCATGGGGCTGGTGCAAGTTTTTGGGGTGCGATCGATGGTTGTGTCAAATGGTATTTCAGTGTCTCAAGACCTTGCACATGGAGATGCACGCTTGTACACCATGGAAGGGCTTGTACGCTATGTCACCTTGCGCAGGCAGTTACACACTTGTAGACCAGAGAAAGGCTTATAGCAGTATTTGCATAAAGTCCCAGAAACAATACCGGCAAATATACAGGGGTCTATTTACTAAGCCTTGGTTGGCGATAAAGTGAACAGTGATAAGGTACCAGCCAATCAGCTCCTAACTGCCATGTTACAGGCTGTACTTGAAAAATGACAGTTAGGAGCTGGTTGGCTGGTAACTTATCACCGTTCACTTTATCTCCATCCAAGGTTTAGTAAATAGACCCCACAGACATGGACGGTGCAGCATACGACTTGAATTAGGCCAATAATAATGTATTAATAGAATCTAATCAAATGAAATCAAAATCATAAAAATCTAAATGCTGCAGCAGCCATGTTATTACGGGTGCCGGACTGTAGATAAACAGTAATTAGTTAGACAATGTCTACATCGACCCCAGATGTTAAACAGTCAATAGATCGACAGGTACAAAAGGTCGACAGGGTCAAAAGGTCGAAACAAAAATGATCGACACATGATATATATATTTTTTTAGGGTTAGGTTTAGGGTTAGGCACTTAAGAAGAGGCAGTGTCCAACGTCATTCCCTAGCATCCAACGTCATTCCCTACCATCCAACGTCATTGCCTACCATCCAATGTCATTTCCTACCATCCAATGTAATTCCCTAGCATCCAACGTCATTCCCTACCATCCAACGTCATTCCCTACCATCCAACGTCATTCCCTACCATCCAAGTGGGCATGGAGGGGGAATAAATCCATGTGGCGAGTGAAGGGAGCCATTGTGCCCGCAGCGTGGTGAGCGTAGCAAGCCCGCAAGGGGCCGAATGGTTTTTACACAAAAAAAATATGCGTCGACCATTTTCATGTCGACCTTGTGACCCTGTCAACCATTTGTACATGTCGACCTTCCAACATGTTGACATTTAGTGTGTCGACCTTTTGTACCTGTCGATCTATTAACTGCCTAACATCGGGGGTCAATCTAGACATTCTCTATCTAATTACTGTCTATCTCTTATACCACACCCGTTATTACCCACTCCCTGGCGTCTCTTGCTCCACTGCACGTGCGTCACCTTTTACATTTTTTTTTTTTAACAGCACATACGCCATCTTTCTCTAACTTCCCAGTAGCGCATGGGCCAGAATAGTGTAAATCTCGGAGAATAATAATTTTTTTTTTTACACTCATTCACTGTATTAAATACAGACATGCTGATCCCACACTGATCCGAAAGATCGATACGGAACTGCCGATTTGCCATCCCAATAATAGATATTTAGGTTTAAAAGCAAACAGAAAAATCATGGAAAATCTGATAAAAAAACTGCAGCTTAATACATTTCCCCCATTGTCTTTTACACCAATTCCTTCTTAACATGGTGTTAGGGGACTTTACTTAACATAGATAACCTCTCAGTGCTATGGGGACCTCAAATGCATTAATGACCTGCTAAGGTCTCCTTAAGTTCAACTGAGTATAGAGCATCTGAGTCATAGGTTGCTACCTCGGGGATGCAACTTAGCAGTTTATGAATCGTCCATTCAGTTTACTACATCAGAGGATGAAATCACTGTACAAACAGACATCATGTGAGGAGAGGAGGCAAGCTCCTGAGCTGCCTCCTGGGAATACATGGCATTAATACAGTCATAGAAGGAAGGAAATGGGGCTGTGGGAAAGATTGCAAATCAGCAGAAGCAGTAAGAAATGATCAATTGTTAGCTTGGAGTAAGCTGGAGAGGGACCTCACGTGAAAGTTTATGCCTCCAGCATAACCCGAGCCTGGCTGACACAAGATTCGGGATTCCACAACTAATGCTAGGGTGTGCAGCAATCACATATTTTGTCATTTTAATGAAAATACAAGTTTATACTGTTTTCAAGGGATCCAGCTTGCATATATGTATTTCTGACAAATATTTAGTGCTTTCCGGGAACACTTAAGGTGCCTACACACTAGGCGATGTGGTAACGATGCGATATTGTGTCCGATTTCCCCTTGAACTCTCCCCAGCAGCTCCCCGGCAGTCGTGGGCACGATTTGGTGGTAAAAACTGTCCAAATTGACCCCCGATCTATCGTGCATCCTAACTATTCCAGTGCATCGTGACTGAGATTGCCAGATATGTCCTAGAGCAGGTAAGATCTGAAGATGCGATGTACGAACTGCAGGTACGCGCATCGGCAGCGTGATGGTGAGTTAACGCTCACAATTAGGACATATTTTACACGATCTCTACTTCCGATGCGTCGGAATCGGGCGGATCATGTAAAAAATCATGTATTATTACAGAAGTTTCTAGCTTGTGACAGTTACAAAATGCCAAGTTCAAATATACTTCTGTTTTAAATAAGCCAGTTTATTTTATGAAAAGATGAGTGTTTACTTAGTCAGAGTTTTTGTTTTGTCTCTTGTGTACAGAACTTTCCCGGCATCATATGTAAATATTTACAATATCTGTGTTTTGTAAAAACTTTGGGCCTTATTCAGGTTGTATCGAAAGGCTGCGTTCACACGCAGCTGGACGATTTTTGTGCTCTGCGCATTCGTATGCATCGCAGTGGGCGTGCGCGAACCGGGAAACGATCGCAGTAAGCACGCATTCCCATCTCATGGTGATTGACAGGAAGTGGCCATTTGGGGGTGGAGAGGGGGTGTGGGCGGCGGAACGCAGGCGTGCCTGTGCGTTTGGATGCCGTTACATAGGCGTGCATAATTAAGCCCCTGCGATGGCATACGCAGCAACAGGAAGTTTAGCAGTTTGTGGGGTAGGGTAAGGTCAAGCACAACTGTGCGAATGGTTCTGATGTTACTCGATGTTACCGATGTTTTCGGTGACTTGTGGATGCATGTCATGGGAAGTGGGCGGCTTTACACAGTGATGGGCGTCTTGGTGTAGTGCTGCGGTTGCCGTGTGATTGCGTTCATTAGCATATTTTTGCAGCTAGTGGGTGCGTTTCGATCCAACTTGAATAAGGCCCTTAATTCAGTAAACTTTGAGCTCTCCGTTTTGAGTTATGGTATGATACAGTTTAAATACAACAGACCCCTGAAAAAATTGGGAGACTTGTACAACATAATAGTAAATATTATATATTTTAATTGGCAGTAATACATTTTCAGAACGTGAAACATGGTGATCAACTCCAAAGGGTCTCAGGGGTAGTTTACCCTTGGAGGATTATTGGCGGCTTTGATAAATAGCGCCATAGTGAATCTACCCCCATGTGTTGTATTTATCGAACCCTGTGGACATTCTCTATATTACTCTAAGCAAAAGAAACCTTTTCACATCCAGTAAGGTGTAACCGGCTATACAGGAATCCGTTTTGTAGGCTGAAACAATATTCAGTAGGAACTAGTAACAACACTGAGGCATAAAGTACTGTGTGCCTCATGGCTCCATGATGTTAATAGTTCTTTGGGGTACATCATCTGTATTTTCACAAATATTGGTTCAATACAAAACATAAAGGTCTACAAAATATATCGTAGATGGTTAATGTTAGGCTTAGGGTTAGGCACTTGGTGGGGGGGTTAGGCTGCAGAAGGAGACAATTAGGGGTAGGCACTAGGGGGGTGGTTAAGGTTAGACACTAGGTGGAGGGCAGTAACGCGCAGAGAGGTAAATGGCTGGGGAGGCATTGGCTAGTATCAGAGCCAGATTTACAGATACATACATGATCCCGAGGGTTCACGTGGGCATTATACAAAGGTGCAGCAGTATATATAGTGCTGGAAATTTGGTGTGTTTTGATCAGGGATGTGTGGAAAAGGTAGACAGGGGAGGCAGTGCCTCACCTGCCATACACTTTTCACTCCAGAGTTTTGACTATAAAAATTATTAGAATATTACAAAGAAGATATTTAAAGTATTTTCAATAATTTTTTTTTATAATTGTTAGAGTAAAAACTCTGGAGTATACCTAAGTATGACAGGTGAGGCTCTGCCTCACCTGTCTCACCTGACTGCACGTCACTGGGAGAGGGTAAGGGTTAGACACTAGGGGGGGCGGGGGATAGAGTAAGGTACCAGAGGGAGGGTAGCGTTATTTAATAGGGGGAGGGTTAAACTTTTATGTGTAGACCATTTATGTGTCAACCATTTGACTTTCGATCTTAGTCCATGTCAACTTTTAACTGTCAACCTTTTGACACTGTCAACATTTTGACCCTGTCTACCGGCTGCCTGTCGACCATTTGGTGTTGACCTATTGACTAAATACTATCTAAATACTGTAGATCTGTCAATCCACAACCCTGGGAACTCTCTTAAATGTATATTGCAGGGAGCGGGTTGAGAGACAAAGTGAACAATCCTGCAGAGGGGGTGGGAATATAATGCAATAAATGGCACATTAGTGCCTGCAGATTACAAGCACAATAACATCTTTAGTAAAGCGTACATTGGGTCTGACTTACAGTTGGGCACAATTAGCATTTGCGCAATATATTATGCATAGCATGCATTTCTGTGTCATTGTGTACAGCTAACAGCAATATTTTCAGCTACACACTCTTCAAGAGGTTGGTGGATCCGGCTCATTCACACATAAGTGTAGTAGAGTGAGAGTGTGGATACGCATTTTAGCTACTCCATTTGAGATGATGGGCCATTTTTCTGTGGTCCAATAGCTTCCCTGGGTCTGAGACAGAGGTGGACGGTAACATATGCAAATGCAGGGGGGGTTCCAGTTGCCCGGACCCCCCCTCTCTCCAGCCCACACTATTGAACACAACATAATTATACTAGTGCTGCATATTCTTCTCAGTATCACAAATTAAATAATTAGCATCACTTGTGGATTTTTTAACATGTCAGCCAGTTATAATTACACCTGTGCACCAATTAGGAGATCTGGAAAACATGCACTGTCAGGGGTGCACTGCTATAGACTATCAATAGAGTTAATTAGTAATACTGTATAATAATACAGTATCCAGTGCATAAGGAGACCAATATGTACATATATGTCCAGGGCAGTGCTAGGTTCTTCTGCTGATCCCACAGACACCTGGACTTGCTCCAATGTTTTGGGATGGTGCCCACATCTGAAATAAAAACATTCAGCTCAAGCAAGATGGCCCTACTGCCGCATGGACTGGCCACACTCACTTTAAAATTAAGCATTTGGAAACCCCCCCACTAGAAATCCTGCGTTTGCCACTGGGTAATGTAGCCGCGAATGCGCCTTTTTACGCAGCACGACTTATGCTAATGATGCAGCCGATAGGATTTGTAGAGACACACCCACCAGCTACTGCTCTAATCAGCCGCTTTGCATAAAAAGTCGCACCATCGGATGCACATCGCTCGCACCATCGGACATTAGAGAACCCATATGCTGCTTAGAATGTCTGTTGGGAAATGCCCGCTGGTGCTAGTGCATCTGTGAAAAAATACGCAATAGCTGGCCACGACTCGCCCGCGGCTGGCTAGCCACCCTCGTCACCTCCCAGTAACGCCTCCCTCTCTCTGCAACATAATTCGTTATGCGTCCCCTGGTGGTAACCATCTGCATACATGCGTAGTGTGAGTCGGACGCATGCACAGTACAAAAAAACATTGGACAACTACGCAAACATCTGCATACACCTGTGAAACAGGCCCCCAGTGTTTGCACAGCACCCGAGGATCGGATATCATCCCAAATCATGAGTGCTACACGAGGTTTGTCGGTCCTGATGAGCCGATATAGGGCCTGATTCAGAGCCGGTCGCAATTAGCGCTCGCTCATCCAGAAAATAGGGGTGGCTATTCAAATCAACCGTTCGCTCTTTGCGGTCTGTTCACGCCTCTAGGTCTGAACGAGCGAACCAAACTTGTGGTCGTTTTTTTTAAAAATACGCCCCCTGGCCGCTCGCATCCTACGTCATGTCCGCTATTTATTAGATTAATCGAGTACATCGACCAGGGTATGAACTGTTCGCTATTCTTGGGGTTGGTTTTTCCTACCACAATTTTGCGAGCAGTTCTGACTATAAAATAACCAAGTGACGTGGTCAATGACGCTGCTGTTTTAATTATGCACACCCATAAAACGCCCGTTTTGACCTTTAAGCACGCCTGCGTTCGGATCTCCACTCCCCGTTTTCAAGCACCTTTCCCCGTTACCACCCACATACGCCTCTTTCTGTCACTCAAATTATCAGGCATTCGCTATTTTGCGAGCACATGAATTTGGACCGCACTGACTGGTTCGCGCATGCGTATAACGATCCGTACGCATGCGCAGTTGGGCAAACATCGCTCGGAGCGAACGAGCGGCCGCTTACGAGCAGCTCTGAATCAGGCCCATAGTGCTGCAAATGTGTACGTGATCGGGCCAACATAGTGCATTTAAACACAGCAACTGAACGATCTTTAATTGTGTTGGTTAGGAATGATGATTGAGTAGTATGCATACTGGAAATCGGATGCTCTCGGGATCTTTTCAGTCCTCTAAGAACATATAAATAAATTGTGGATCGTTCCTTTGATCTGTCAGGTGTGTAACTATCTTAGGTGCCAAGTCTGCCTCTTGGATCTGGATATTACCACGTCTCGCCTCTATGTGCTATTGTCACACATATGATATTTATCTAACTCAAAATACAGATGTGAAAAAACAAGTGTGCAGAAGCAGAAGTGCATCTTTTATGTCCAGTTCTAATACACCCCCATTGTGTGCAATAGTGATATAGTGATCAGCATTGCTGCTATGCCCACTCTCCAATTGCCTAATTCGACAATATAGTGAATATACTGGAGCACAATTAGTACAGCTCCAGTTCAGAAAACAAGTGCACTAAAACAATGTATATAACATACAGTACAATCATAATTGAAGATGCCTCTTTATTTTCCTCACATGCCACTTTTTCATGTCCTCACACTAAGGGGTAAATTTACTAAAGTGTGGATTTTTAGAAATGGAGATGTTGCCCATAGCAACCTATCAGATCCTACTTATCATATATCTAACACATGCTAGAAGATAATATCTAGAATCTGATTGGTTGCACTTTAAATATACCCCTAAAAGTGCTCATAACTTGCAATATAGTTAATACATTAAACACCTTAAGAAGACACATCAGAACTGACTTGGCTTATGCTTGGTACACAGCTGTGACCCTGGATCAGCCAGCAGACTGATCCACCATCAGAGCAGATGATCGGTACACTGTAAACGCTTACCAATCGGCCGCTCGATATATCTGGGCTGACATCACAACTGGGTGGGCATTTAAAGCTGCCCACCCAGTTGCAGTGTCAGTGGTCCCTGCAACAAGTGTGTGAGTGGTCGGCAGTTGCCCGTACACACAGCCAGACGTACCAATATATGTGCAAGATATATCGGCTGTGCTGCAGGGCCGACCTGTGAACGATGTCGCAGAAGATATATCTCTCAACGATCCAACGAACGATATATCGACAAGTGTGTACCCAACATTACGTAAGATACAGGAGGTCTGGAAACAAACAAAATCTGACAAATATATAGTAGCCGTTTTCTATAAAGGGCGGGGAAGAGAATCGCTTTTAAATCGAATCTGTCTTCCCTATTTGTACTGTGCCCCATCTCAGTGACATGTTACCATATGCTCATCATGTCAGATTCATGCAGACATGAGTATACTATCTAAGTGTACCAGGGTAGGGTGACACTTAGTATACATCATGCAGTACAACAGTTTTTAAGTCCACCCACCCTTTTGAGTACCCTCACGTTAAGATATGTGATATGCCGGTACCAACATTAGAATTCCTGTAACCTGCATTTAAGTAATTCTATAATTTTCATCTATGGACAAGTATACTGGGACCATGGAAACATTATATTCTCGCATGCATGTTTAGCAGACGTGTGTGGGCAGCCATATTTGTAGCACAGTGGTGAGAGAAATTAAAGTTTTGGTGAACAGTGTGGCGCTTTGTATAATACAGTTTAGGTAAACAGTGTGGCACTTTGTATAATACAGTTTAGGTAAACAGTGTGGCGCTTTGTATAATACAGTTTAGGTGAGCCGTGTGGCACTTTGTATAATACAGTTTAGGTGAGCCGTGTGGCACTTTGTATAATAAAGTTTAGGTGAGCAGTGTGGCGCTTTGTATAATAAAGTTTAGGGGAGCAGTGTGGCACTTTGTATAATAAAGTTTTGGTGAACAGTATGGCACTTTGTATAATAAAGTTTAGGTGAGCAGTGTGGCGCTTTGTATAATAAAGTTTAGGTGAGCAGTGTGGCACTTTAACAATTTCTATAATAAAGTTTTTGGTGAACAGTGTGGCACTTTGTATAATAAAGTTTAGGTTAGCAGTGTGGCGCTTTGTATAATAAAGTTTAGGTGAGCAGTGTGGCGCTTTGTATAATACAGTTTAGGTAAACAGTGTGGCGCTTTGTATAATAGAGTTTAGATGAGCAGTGTGGCGCTTTAACAATTTCTATAATAAAGTTTTTGGTGAACAGTGTGGAACTTTGTATAATAAAGTTTAGATGAGCAGTGTGGCGCTTTGTATAATAAAGTTTAGGTGAGCAGTGTGGCACTTTGTATAATAAAGTTTTGGTGAACAGTGTGGCACTTTGTATAATAAAGTTTAGGTGAGCAGTGTGGCGCTTTGTATAATAAAGTTTAGGTGAGCAGTGTGGCACTTTAACAATTTCTATAATAAAGTTTTTGGTGAACAGTGTGGCACTTTGTATAATAAAGTTTAGGTGAGCAGTGTGGCGCTTTGTATAATAAAGTTTAGGTGAGCAGTGTGGCACTTTGTATAATAAAGTTTTGGTGAACAGTGTGGCACTTTGTATAATAAAGTTTAGGTGAGCAGTGTGGCGCTTTGTATAATAAAGTTTAGGTGAACAGTGTGGCACTTTAACAATTTCTATAATAAAGTTTTTGGTGAACAGTGTGGCACTTTGTATAATACAGTTTAGGTTAGCAGTGTGGCGCTTTGTATAATAAAGTTTAGGTGAGCAGTGTGGCACTTTGTATAATACAGTTTAGGTAAACAGTGTGGCGCTTTGTATAATAGAATTTAGATGAGCAGTGTGGCGCTTTGTATAATACAGTTTAGGTGAGCAGTGTGGCGCTTTGTATAATACAGTTTAGGTGAGTAGTTTGGCGCTTTATATAATAAAGTTTAGGTAAGCAGTTTGGCGCTTTGTATAATAAAGTTTAGGTGAGCAGTTTGGTGCTTTGTATAATAAAGTTTAGGTGAGCAGTGTGGCGCTTTGTATAATACAGTTTAAGGTGAGCAGTTTGGCGCTTTGTATAATAAAGTTTAGGTGAGCAGTGTGGCGCTTTGTATAATACAGTTTAGGTGAGCAGTTTGGCGCTTTATATAATAAAGTTTAGGTGAGCAGTTTGGTGCTTTGTATAATAAAGTTTAGGTGAGCAGTTTGGTGCTTTGTATAATAAAGTTTAGGTGAGCAGTGTGGCACTTTGTATAATAAAGTTTAGGTGAGTAGTTTGGCACTTTGTATAATAAAGTTTAGGTGAGCAGTTTGGCGCTTTATATAATAAAGTTTAGGTGAGCAGTTTGGTGCTTTGTATAATAAAGTTTAGGTGAGCAGTGTGGCGCTTTATATAATAAAGTTTTGGTGAACAGTGTGGCGCTTTGTATAATACAGTCTAGGTTAACAGTGTGGCGCTTTCTATAATAAAGTTTAGGTGAGCAATGTGACACTTTGTGTAATACAGTTTAGGTAAACAGTGTGGCACTTTGTATAATACAGTTTAGGTGAGCCGTGTGGTGCTTTGTATAATACAGTTTAGGTGAGCCGTGTGGCGCTTTGTATAAAACAGTTTAGGTAAACAGTGTGGCACTTTGTATAATACAGTTTAGGTGAGCCGGGTGGCGCTTTGTATAATACAGTTTAGGTAAACAGTGTGGCACTTTGTATAATACAGTTTAGGTGAGCCGTGTGGCGCTTTGTATAATACAGTTTAGGTGAGAAGTTTGGTGCTTTGTATAATAAAGTTTAGGTGAGCAGTGTGGCGCTTTGTATAATAAAGTTTTGGTGAACAGTGTGGCGCTTTGTATAATACAGTTTAGGTAAACAGTGTGGCACTTTGTATAATACAGTTTAGGTAAACAGTGTGGCACTTTGTATAATACAGTTTAGGTGAGCCGTGTGGCACTTTGTATAATACAGTTTACGTGAGCCATGTGGCGCTTTGTATAATACAGTTTAGGTGAGAAGTTTGGTGCTTTGTATAATAAAGTTTAGGTGAGCAGTGTGGCGCTTTGTATAATAAAGTTTAGGTGAACAGTGTGGCACTTTGTATAATACAGTTTAGGTGAGCCGTGTGGCGCTTTGTATAATACAGTTTAGGTGAGAAGTTTGGTGCTTTGTATAATAAAGTTTAGGTGAGCAGTGTGGCGCTTTGTATAATAAAGTTTAGGTGAACAGTGTGGCACTTTGTATAATACAGTTTAGGTGAGCCGTGTGGCGCTTTGTATAATACAGTTTAGGTGAGCCGTGTGGCGCTTTGTATAATACAGTTTAGGTGAACAGTGTGGCGCTCGGAGGTGCCGGCAGTTCTGCAGAAAAACACATTATAAGGTGCTCTTTGTCGAAGTGTGGCACCGATTGATTTTCCAGGGGCAAATCCAAGTGCCGGGCGGTAGGTGCACTTACAGGAGTCGGGTCATTAATAGCTGACTCTCTGATACATTGTAAACGTAATTATAATGTGAATGAAGTGCTGTCAGTTATGGGATCATATAAAAGCCTTTTTATAATGGTTCACTAGCTCTAAGGGAAATAATGGAAACTTATAACACGGTATACTGTATGTTACATTGCAAGGAGAACCAAATATTACATGGCACTTTGCGTTATATAAAGGGCTGTGAAGTTTGAGAAACAGACAGGTACTGTAATATCTTCAGAACCAAATATATTTTTCACAGTATTTAGATAATGTGTTAGAACACTACAGTGGTTGTCACGAGACAAACCACAGCCCCGTAAGAAAAGCAGCTGTCCATTTCCACCCAGCTGCCCTGGCACTGTCCATGGCATTGTGGGGTGTGACTGGTAATTGGAATGATGCACTTATGATTGCAGTGACTCCCTCCAGCAGCTGCTGCATTCATCTGTATTACACTGGAAGGATGAGATAAACAGGACAACTTAAAAATGTTAATCTCAGTGTAATCATTTGGCCGAAGGTATTGCTTTGTGGTCCACACTGAAAATAAAGGCCTATTAATCATCATTGGCCCCGCAGCTGCCCCTACAGTACTAGCCCAGAGTGCTAAGAGTTACTTACCTCTCTACCCTTCCGTCACGGCGCACATGTGCCAGCTGGCAAGCCGCTCACACATATGCCACAGGACTGAGAGACCGGATTTGAGCTCTTAGTACCATTGCTATAAAGAATAAAAAGATTATTTTTCTCTAAATAATAACCCTATTCATATACAAAACACCTAAAATAATACAATAATTGATTCTTACCAATCTAAGTTAAATTCACTGTCGTCATCCTGCCACTACTACTAGTACTATGTCAATTTAGCAAAGTGCAAATGTACAAACGCGGTGCAGAATAGTAGTCAGAGGAATGATGACGCACAATCCGAACTCATAGATTGTGGGGGAAATGTATCAAACCTTCCAAAGAGCGGCAAAGTAGACAAGTTTCCCATAGTACTCCCTGCCACGTACCCCCGAAACATCACACATCACTGGAATAGCCGGTTCCACCAGGAAACTCAAATTCACCCATATCTACAATCAAATATATGCCCTGATTCAGCAGCGGACACAATTCTGCAATTACGCAGGTTGGGCGATTATTTGCCACTGCGCATGTGTGTAAGTTGCACCGTGCACCCGTTGTGATCGCTTTGCGATTATGTAAGCACAGGAATCATTCGCAAAGTGAATGTCATGTGGTCATCGTTTGGGGGTGGTAATGCGGAGGTGGTCAGATGAACGCAGACGTGTCTGACTGTTTAAATGACGTTCCGTGGGCGTGCATAAAGTAGCCATTGCGATTGCTTTCGTAGCATGAGAACTCTTTGCGTGCGAGGAGAGCTGCAGTAGTGGAGACAGGTCAGACCTGCTGCAATGGAAACATCATGGTTGTCCGATCTGAGTCGATGTTCACAAATGGACAGGGTTGGACTGGCCCACAGGGGTACAGGGGAAATCCCCGGTGGGCCCCACTGTCTGAGGGCCCCAACACTTGCTCTAATGTCAGGTTCCAGAGTTTGCACTTGAATTATACATTGTTACTCTGTAAGAGGGTCAGTTACTTGGTCTCTAATGTCTACCCAAGCCTGTGGGGGCTGTCCTCATCCCCTGTGGTAACTGACCTAACCCCAAAGCATGGGCCCCTACTACTGCAATCCCCTGGTGGGCCCTCCATGCTCCAGTCCAACACTGCAAATGGAGATAGTGTTGCTTCTATCGGCTAGGCTTGGAAGCCTGTGGCAGCTTCTGCTCTGGCTGTACTCCACTCTGACACCGGCTTCATACAGCATGGTTGAAATTATCACCACCATGAGAGGTAGCGGCGGTGTCCCAGACCAGCCTCCAAGGCACTGGCATTCAAGTCCAAGCTTAGCCAATAGAAGCAACACTATCGGTATTTGTGAATTTACTGGGGAATGCCCGGGTAATTGCGACTAATATCAGTTTGATGGAGTTGCAGATGTTCTGATACGGACAACGGCTCTCAGCCAGGGACGGTAATTATTGGTGCTAATGGAGACTTTTTATTCAGAAAGTGCATTGATACATTTTACCCTTTGTATGGCGGACTACCCAGTCTTTAGGTGCAGAAATCTTTGAATGGAGTTGTGAACTTTGTTATTTCACGTTAAACGGTTTGGATACTTTTTATTCAGGATTGTAAGATTGATATATATATCTATTCAGTCTACTGGGATTCATGGGCTGGATTGTGTTATCTGATTAGGTATTTTTAAGATATTTAATTAATTGATCTATTTATCCATATTTTTTTATTCTGTTGTGATCTGTATGTAGTAGGGGATACAGTAGAAATCCCGGCGCTCACAATGCCGGCCCCGGAATCTCAACACCAGTCAGAATCCCAGCGCCAGGACCCACCCGCTGGCATCCCGATGCTAAATATTGGGCTTAGTGGGAGGGTTAGGATTAGGGTTGGGCGTTAGGGTTAGGCTGCGGGGAAGATGATGGTTAGGGTGTGTAAGGGGGGGTTAGGTTTAGGCTGTAGGGAGGGAGGTTTGGGAGTAGGGTTAGGATACTTACCGTCAGGTGTCGGTATTCTAACCCTGCTGGGTTGCCAGCGTTTTAAGGCTGATTCTGACCAAGCAGCAAGCAGTATAGATGTGAGATCAATCCCTAAAAGGGTAAGAGCAGATAGCAGAATATTTCTAGCGAAGTGTACTAAGTTCAGATGGTGGTGCCCACTAGAGATGGCGTAAAGGATTTAATCTCTGAACATATTGAAAAACGTTCAAGGGTGCAATGCAAAATAGGTCCTGGAGGTCCAACATTCAGGGAAGGACAAGGTCCCATAAGAGCTTAATATTATGCTTGGTCTAATGGGCAAAGGAAGATGGGTTATTCCAAAAGGGGACATATGCTTAGTGCAGAGGTTCCCAAACGCGGTCCTCAAGGCTCCCCAACAGTTCAGGTTTTAGAGTTATCCATGGATGAGCACAGGTGGTTAAATCAAATTGACTGAGGAACGAATTAAATCACCTGTGCCCAATCATGGATGTCTCTAAAACCTGAACTGTTGGGGAGCCTTGAGGACCGTGATTGGGAACCTCTGGCTTTGGGTTTTTAAGATAAACAATTCTGGAACAATAGTCCTAGATTCATAACTAAAACCTAAGGGTGGAGAGAAACTAAGTGGTTGAGGGCTGAGTGATGTGTACCCAGCCGACAGGCCAACATATCGGAACCTGGGCAAACATCAGATTTGTGTAATGAACGACAGAACGATCACTCGTTCCGTCCTTCATTACAGTGCAATGCGCCACATGCGATATCGTCAGGTCTGATGTCGCATGTGACCGCGGGACCGTGCATATTTTGCATACACACTGCATCATATGCATGATTTTTTGTTCTGATATGGGCAAATCAGAACGACATCACTACCTTGTGTACCCATGGTAAGTGAGCATGCATGAGGACTACTTGATGGAGGTGGGAAACATGATGGTGTGGAAGTTCACCTAATGTCTTAATCCTTAATTGTAAATCCCCCGAAAATGCAGTTTTCCAGGGTTTTACCGCATTCCCCATATGTACAAAGCAGCTTCGTCCCGATGCGGTAACGCCATCTTCAGGTGGCGTTACCCAATAGAAGTGTATGGGTTTCTTATTTGGATGCTCCCCCTTGGGAGAGTTTCAATTGAATCCCTCCCATCACTCCCCGCGGACTTCTGGGTGTTAAACCCGGAAAGTCCCTCTGTCCAGAGCCATCACAAAGGACATCTCTTATAGGGAGAGCTATCCTTTGTGATATTCTTGGTACATACCGCTGTAATCAACCGCGGTATGTACCCGAAGACAGGCGGGGTGTACCGCATCACTGATGCGATGCTTAGTACATCCCGCCCTAATTGAGGTACAGAAAAATCGAGAGGATCATCATTTTAACATTGTTGATACACCCTATCCATGATATACAATACAGGATACTAACTTTTTCTTTATGTTTTCTATGAGTGGAGGAAAGTTCGCCCTATACAGATGGTCATAAGGTAAACACCGAACTACTTAAGAAAATGTTATACTTTTAAAATTAGATCCACGTCATAGATGGGTCATGACCTTGCTCAATGGACATGTTCATGTTTATTTGCCAAGGCACAGACATATGCATGTCCTCATCTCCCAGTGAATCAAAGGTGGCCAGGAGCAGAATAAACCAACAGTATATAAGACTGGGTTCACAACTCATTCCAAAGAAAACTGAAAGAAGCTGCTTACAAAGTAAATTTAATGCAACGTAATCTTGCTAAAAAAGACTAGAGAAGCGATAAAACCCCATCCCGCAATCAACTGTCAACAGGATGAAAATAACATATTAACACACCTAGTACTGGAATCATAATATATTGTTTATGTACTAAAGGAATATATCTCAGGGTTTCAACTGGTAGTGTGCAAACCTCAAGTTCAAGGGGTACTTCAATCTGTTCAATATAACTCAAAATAACATTACCTTATTGGTAAACAATAACACATGTACAAACCAAATGAGAACAGGTATTTTTAAATGCAAAAAGAGAGGCATAAATATATTCAGTTTGTGGGGTACTTACAATTGATTGACTCAGCAATCTGTGCTTCCACAGTTCAAAAACGTTTACACAAGTCTGACAGTTTTTCTAAATCTAAGGGGCCTATGTACAGTACTAATAATCCTGGGATAAAAGATGTTTCATGGCAAATATTTTCATTTTGAATGAAGATATCCCCTCTATGGTCCAAGGAAAACCCGCATGGACAGCGGTTGCGGTAAACGTTGTCCCTGTGAGTTACATCCCCGCCATTTTGTAGAAGTCTTTCAAAGACTACTCCGGGGGAAGGTAACGCTTCACATGCGCACAGTGGCCCTGATTCAGAGCCAGACGCTCTGACAGAGCGCTCGCTCTGAATCAGGGCCGTCCTTCTTAAATTTTTACAGCGACCTCCAGGCCGCTCGTATAGCTGTGGGTGACCACCCACAGCTATAGCGAGCGGCCAGGAAGATGGTCGCGATGGTCAAGACCATCGCGTCCATCGGGCTTGCGACGAGACCCTTGTGGTAGGGTCTCGTTGCCTCAAGCCCTGGAGTGCTTTTGTCTCTATCAGAGCCGAAAGCACTCCCACTGACATAATTTGTGATGTCAGTGGGGCCGGCCCCAGACGGTAGGCGTTCCCATGGGAACGCCTCCGTCTGGGCAGCCACGCCCCCGGCACACCCACCAAAGGGGGCGTGCTGTCACTCACCATCGACAGCATGCCCCCTTTGGTGCGAGACCCGGAGCGACGGTTTGCCCGTCGCTAGCTGGGTCTGGTACATGCGCACGACGGAGCCAGCTCCGTCGTGCGCATGTGCACTGGGCCAACATCGACCCGCTTGCGAGCGCTCGCAAGTGGGTCTGAATCAGGCCCAGTGTCAGCTTACGCCGCCAGCCGAGAGAGAATGGAAGATCCTAAGCCTCCATAGGCTTAAAGCGGTTACATCTGAAGATGATGTAAACTAACGGGGCCAAACTCCAAAAAGCTTTGCTTTTTGGAGTTTGGTACATAGGGCAGATATTGTAGTCCCCATTGATAATAAAGGGGACTACGATCTGCAGTGCTATTTAGCACTCTGCTGGAGATTTCTGTGAAATCTCCTGTATTGTGCTATTATTACATAGCTACAATACATAAAATGATGCAGAAACTGCTGTTTCTACAAAATTTTACAGAAAAAAGGCTTGATAAATAGGCCCCTAAATCATGTTCTTTGAATTTACTTTCTTTTAACTGTTACATGCACTATGTTCCCCCCAATATACTATTTATCTCCTGACCAGTGCACACACAAAGTGTTTACTTTTACAGGAACTAAGAAAGTTGTGGTATAGGTCTTGCCTGTTTCAGTTTAAATAAATTTGGACTTGGTTTAGTATTCAGCAGTTGGCATTGTATCAATAGAACACAAATATTCATGGCATATTTTCCCATTTTGGCGATGAGGAGAGTAGGGGAAGACTGGGGAGAATTTGGAAAGTTGGAGCCAGTCCCCTACAAGTTTTTAGCACTGTTCTGGTTGCACTATGTATCAAATAGTAGAGGTTACTAGAAGTTGCTGATGACTTGTGGTTGGTTATCAGTGAGTATCAATTATAATATAGCTGCATCCTGACCTCACTTCATGTGACGTTGGAAAGTGAGTGTGCCAACACTACCTGCAATATAGGACAACTGCACCGGCGTGATCTGGAGTGTAGACTTCAGAAAAACAGCAGTGAATAGTGGGCACACCACTATGCACTTACTGCAGGGTTTCCCAACCACGGTCCTCAAGGCACACTAACAGTCCAGGTTTTAGGGATAGCCATACTTGAGCACAAGTGACTTAGGGGGTCATTCAGACCCACTCGCGAGCGGCAGTACGCTCGCAAGTGGGTCGATGGTCCCCACTGCGCATGTGCATGACGGAGGGAGCTCCGTCGTGCGCATGCACGAGACCCGGCGAGCGAAGGACTTTCCATCACTCCGGGTCTCGCACCAAAGGGGGCGTGCTGTCGATGTTGATTGACAGCACGCCCCCTTTGGTGGGCGTGCCGGGGGCGTGCCTGCCAGACGGAGGCGTTCCCATGGGAACGCCTACCGTCTGAAGCCGGCCCCACTGACATCACTAGTGATGTCAGTGGGAGTGATTTTGGCTCTGTCAGAGCCAAAATCACTCCAGGGCTTGTGGTTGAGAAACCCGACCACAGGGTTTCACTCGCAAGTCCGATGGTCGCGATGGTCAAGACCATCGCGACCATTTTGTTGGACGCTCGTATATGCTGTGGGTGGTGACCCACAGCTATACGAGCGTCCAGGAGGACGCTCCATTTTAATGGAGGAGGGCCCTGATTCAGAGCGAGCGCTCTGGTCAGAGCGTCCGGCTCTGAATCAGGGCCTTAATTAGGACCTCGGTTATATTGATTTAACCATCTGTGCACAATCATGGATATCACTAAAACCAGGACTGTTAAGTTGGCCACACATCTAAAGATTATCTGTCCAACCAGCCAACTAGTTGATTGGTTGGAATGAAAATCTGGTAAGGAATACAGGCCCTCATTCAGAGCCGTACGCTCTGAGCAGAGCGCACGCTCTGAATGAGGGCCGGGCTCCATTTTCATGGAGCGTCCTCCTGGACGCTCGTATAGCTGTGGGTCACCACCCACAGGCTATACGAGCGTGCATTGTGATGGTCGCGATGGTCGAGACCATCGCGACCATCGAATTTGCGAGCCGGAGCTTGCGGTTGAGGTTTTCAACCGCAAGCTCCGGAGTGATTTTGGCTCTATCAAAATCTCCAAGAAAGTATTTACATAAAATATATGCGTTAAAGGGATGTACTGTAGTCACAATCCCGGCACCTGTCAGAATCCCAGCACCGGCACCCTGAAGGTAAGTAGTGGGGGAAGAGGGAGGGTTAGCGGTTAGGCACTAGGGGGAGGGTTAAGGTTCAGCAGTAAGGGGGAGGGTTAGGTACTAGTGGGAGGGTTAGGCACTAAGGGGCAGGGCCGTAGCTAGGGTAGTGCGGCCGGTGCCATCGCACAGGGCACCACAGGTCAGGGGGCGCTGTTTGGGCCTGTCAAATTTCTGTTTATTATCATTCTGACTTGTAGCTTCCTCTTATTTCATCCCCAGCATCTCCTGGCCTCTCCTATATCTTCCCTGGCCCTTCCCCATGAAGCCATGGCCCTTTTTTGGGTGCATTATGTCTGTTTGAAAAATGAGGGGGGCGCCAATGCTCTTTCTGGCACAGGGCACCAAAAAGTCTTGTTACGGCTCTGCTAAGGTGGGAGGGTTAGGGTTAAGCACTAGGAGGGGTTAGGCACTAGAAGGGGAGGTTAGGTTCAAGGTGAGGGGATGGAGGGTTAGGGGTAGAGGAAGAGTTAGGATACCTACCGACATGTGTCGGTACCCTAACCCTGTCGGGATGCTCGGGATCCCATACCCAACCTATTATAACTTTATTCTTGCATGCTGAATATTATTAAATATATTATATATGTAGGCTGTCAGTGAGGTCCACAATTATGCTTTTGGTGGCGACACCTGTTAAAATCGGTGTGAAACATTGTTAGGAAAGGCGAGCATCTAATAAAGACAGAGGCCTGAGTCTGTCCCAATGGCCACCATTTGGACAGCACAGCTGTGGAGAGTCTTATTGTTATTATTTTGCATTTCTTTGAAACCACACGCATCCAGACTAAGCCACATATTTCATAATAATATAGCTTTCAGTCGGATTTCTCACATGACTACACGAAAAAAAAATTAAAAATTGGAGACCACAGAGGTCACTATTATTGCACTGCATATAGTACCAAGTAAGTGTAATTATAGTAGGAAAGGTCACTCTAAACAAAGCAAAAAAACAACAAAATAAAGTAATGTATAATGCTTGTGCTATTGACAAGCTGAAATTCCAGACATATTAGAAACTTTACACTACCTAAGTTCACCACTGCCAAAAGACATGCTTAATACATGCAGTAAACCACCTGTGCTGCTCTTGCTATGGTGGAACTACAAGTCCCAGAATGCCCTGTCAGCCAAATGTTGGCAGGTTTTAATAGGATTTTAAACTTCCCCCTAGTAGATTTACTAAAGAGCGGGTTTTTAGAAGTAGAGATTTTGCCAATAGCAACCAATCAGATTCTAGCGATTACCTTCTAGAAGGTGCTAGATAAATGTTAAGTAGAATCTGATTGGTTGCTATGGGCAACAACTCCACTTCTAAAAACCCACACTTTAGTAAATAATAAATATACCCCCTAATCTGGATGTATACCAATACAATGGTGTTAAATATATGGAATACTGTAGCTGCAAAGCAGCAGTGATTGAACTGTCACACTGCCAACAACAAAAAATATACAATATAACTGACATCCTCTATTCTCACATAAGTTAATAACCAATGCCTCACTATTACTGGGTAATGTTAACAGCTGCAAACCTGCTAAGAGAATCATGCAGAATAATGCAAACGACAAGATAAAGACAGAGATCTGATAAAAAAGGACTGATAATATGTTTATAATACATAATATACATTAATATGAGCTAAGGCAAGGAGAGAGTTGCCCAATGCCTACAGAGGACCTGACAGAAGAGAAGCAGCCTTGCTGATGCTTTGCACTGGATGACATGGCAGTGCAAATGAACTTGCATAAAAGAGAAAGATGATGCCAAAGATCTGACAGTCCGGCTCTATGTATCCATAAACCACACCCAGCACAGCAGCACATCTAGCCCTCAGACAAGTCACACAGTGCCCTGTAGTCACTTACTGGCCAGGAGGGAGGCTGGTGACTGTGCTGTGCTCCCTCTGAGTCTTCCAGGCACCGGTACTTCTTCTTCTATCTTGTTTTCCAGACTTCTCCCTGAGTTGAGTGAAAAAAAAAAAAAATTCTGACTTCCCCTCAGTCCGGAAACATTAAAGTGATGCAACAGTTCCCACATGTGGCTGCTCCTGATCTAGCCTGCTGCTGGTCTCTAATGTAACTGTATCATCATTATTTATATATTTCTATATTATTCAGCTACTGCTGCTGCACATGCATCAAAAGAGGTTAAATATTGGGTGGAACAGTTTTACTTTCTAGCTGCATAGCTTAGGTGCCAAATGCTCCAATATTGAGAACTGTTGCCAGTTTTTATTTTTTTAAATGCTCCCCTAGAAATGCCCTTTATTTAAAATGTTGTCCAATTGTACAGTAAAAACCCTATTACTGTGTGCATACATTGCAATTGTTATTTGTATTCTCTTTGCGCTGCAAGTTACTACAGTGAAGGTAAATACAGGTGGAAGCAAATTACTTTAAGGGGTAAACAATGTCATGAAGATGACTACTGCCGCACATCACCGAGGTCCTGGGTACAATTCCCACTAAGGCCCTATCTGTGTGGAGTATGTATGTTCTCCCAGTGCTTGCATGGGCTTCCTCCGGGTACTCACACACTCCAAAACAAGGTTAATTGGCTACTGACAAAAATGAGCTCTAGTGTGAATGCGTGTGTTACATGTGGCAAAAGATATAAAGCTCCATTGGGGCTGGGTCTGACAGAATATGTTCGTGTCCCAAAATCTGCCTAGACAGTGCAGTCCATGATGGGTTTGGATAAAAGAATATTTAAGCTTGATATTTATATTGAAAAATGTTGGTAGCTATGCATAGGGGTAAAAATGTTTAACTTTTTTTTTATTTCTCCTAATGTTCCTGTTTGGACTGAAAACTTCCAGACTCTTTTTACTACCAAGTTGGACCTCTTTTGAGTCTATTGTATGGATACATGCTAATAAATGTCTTATTTGCCTTCCATTGACTTTTGGCTCCCAATTTCATCCAATAAACATTGGCCCTGAATATTTATCTATGTTCTCTTGTTCTTGTGTTTTTATTTTTACTTTGGTGGGAGAAACATCAATTCGTCTGAAGAGAATAAAATGGAGAAGTTGCCCATAGCATCCAATCAGCTTGTAGCTATCATTTATCTAGCATAGTCTATAAAATGACAGATAGAATGATTGGGTGCTTTGGGCATCTCCTCCACCTTGGGCCTGATTCAGAGATGGATTGGGACGCAACGCAGCTTGGAAATATGATAATGTTAGCAAAGATCACCCGAGCATAAAGACGCCCACTGCTGCCTTCTTACCTGCATACAATGACGCTTACCCGCGTAAATATCGGTACCATCAACGCACATCGGTGGCCATCTTACCCTTGCAGCAGGTCTGACCAGCCGCAGGCTCATGAGCTCTCCTGTCATGCAGAGGGCTCTCATGCTGTGTATACACTCGTTGTGTGCGATGTATTCCAATATGCTTCTGTAATTGCAATGCGATCGCTGCATACGTGCAGCACGGCTTATGCGCAAACAATTGCTCGATCTGCATCAAAATTGCTTTAGCGACCATCTTTGAATCAGGCCCTTTGTCTTTTAAGTAAGGCTGTATTTACTGCAAAAGCAATCTGGCCACTGTTGGGAGGTCGGTATAGCTTTATGTTCATTGTATTTACTGTTATTGCATTTGATTCTATTTTGTTGCTACTTTGAGACCATATTGTGACACCAGACTTAAGTTATCACCAACATGAGAAACACACTCAGATAAAACAGCCTGGAATCTCTGAGCACCTGTTTGCCTGGACAGTGGTGCATACAGTGCAGAGATATGGCGTAATCTGTGCATGTAGTATTTTCTAAGTGGTCAACTTGCATAGTTTTCATATTGCAAATGCATAGAAAACGGGCCTCAGACTGCACACCCTTAACATATATATATATATATATATATATATATATATATATATAATTGGAGGTGCTAACTGTGGAGACAATTGATATATACACAAAAAGAAATACAGGTGCACAACTCCACATTAATTATATATAAATAAATACATTTTTGCAGTAAATAGAGGTTTTTGGCATAATCTTGGCCAAGGTTATGGGCATACCCACCACATCCGGGTAACCTCTGTAGGATAGGTCCCTAACATACTAGGGTTCAAATCCAGAGTGCAGGACACCCCCAAACTAGCCCAGCTAAGCCACCCCAAGGCACTGCTCTAATAAGAAAAGTGAAGTGTAAAGGAAATAGTCTATTTATTGCAAAAAATTATTTATTGATATATAATCAGTTAATTTGGAGTTGTGCACTTGTATTTCTTTTTGTGTATATAGCAATTGTCTCCACAGGTAGCACCTCCAATTATATGTTCAGGGTGTGCAGTCTGAGGCCCATTTTCTATATAAATCCAATCAGTGCATTGCTTTGCTCACCTGGAAATCCTGAGACACTTTCCACTCAGACTAGCATCCCTGCTACATTGGTTTAGAGCATGGAGTCTGGCATTGTAATATGCACACCAGTCAGAGGCATAATATAGGTAAGTTCTGCAAATATTTAGACTGTGTAGTGCAGCTTTGGTTTATTTTTGGGGCGTGGGTCCCCCTGGATTGCTTTGGTTGATCTGCCTCAGGGCACCGCAGTATAGCACATTTTTCCTTTAACACATTTTAACGCCTCACTGTCTGTTTTTTTATATGTGTATTTCACTTTTTTATTTTTATTCTTTATATGCAGCTGTGGCTGCTTTTAACTATTTCCTTTCCACTTCACTTTTCTTATTATAGCGGTGCCTTGGGGTGGCTTAGCTGGGCTAGCTTGGGGGTGTCTACGCTCTGGATTTGACCCCTAGTATGTTAGGGACCTACCCTACAGAGGTTACCCGGATGTGGTGGGTAGGCCCATAACCTTGGCCAAGATTATGCCAAAAACCTCTATTTACTGCAAAAATGTATTTATATATACTCAATTAATTTGGAGTTGTGCACTTGTATTTCTTTTTGTGTATATATTGCAAATGCAGTTTAAGTATTTCTCTTAAAGTGGTACAGTGGTCCTGGCACTAGGGCCACGGGTTCTATTTAAATCAGGGCATTATCGGCATTGGAATGATGGCTTATCATATGTTTGCTAGCATAAGGGCATTGCGCATAGCAGTTCTGGTAGGAGAAAACACCTAACCTGGAACTGCCTGTCTGGCTGTGATTAGCAGATAGCACTTCTAATCGGAAGCCAGTGCCACACTGGTTGTGGCGGATTTTACTGTGGGGCTGCAGCCCCTAGGTGAAAACCGCCACTGTTTGTTACTGTTTGTAGTTTGATCTGATTTCCTCCCATAAAAAGAACCTGTGCATGTTTGTCTTGCCCTTAGGCGGTTTAAGAGAGGAGAGGGCCCATGTGCAGACTCAATGCATGCCCTCTCTTCTCTGGCTGCGCAGTATATTCTGGCTTGGTGCCAGAATCTACTGCACATGCGCCGGTCTCCTGGAAAATGGCGTCCGCGCCTTATTCCCGGAGACATCTCTACTGAACATGTGCAAGTTACCAGCAAGGCTACCACCATTTTCCCTGTGATTGCCTGGTGTTGCACAGCAGCACTCTGGACACTGTGGAAAGGTAAGTATGACTATATATGGGTGAATGGTAAGCAGCGTGGCCCCCCAGGGGCCCATGTGCACTGTGCACCTTGCACCCATTATAGATACACCATTGCTGCCAGGGGATGTATCGGGCCCTAGCACTAGTGAGCATGGTCACATCCCTTAAGGGAATAGTAACATTCTCTTTACGTGCTGTGCCACCTGCTGGAGGGGGTTGGTCATGTCATCTTGGGAGCATGGCTTTGCCTCCTCAAAGCCCAGGACCCAGAATGGCCTTGGTTCTTTGTACCCACTTCCTCCTTCTCTTTTTGACACCTATATAAGCAGATACTGATGGGAATGATTCAGTATTCTCTCTTAAGTCACTGAGGAATATGGTGCAGCAATAAAAACAAACACAAATAACAAATATATACATAACGCAATACAATAAAAACTATATAAAACCAATCATAAGATTCATAAATTGCACAGACTATTTACCTACAAAAGCTTGTACAAATCTTTCCACAGTTACCCAGATCTGTATTACTCTGCAGATGTAAAGCAGGAGCTTGTGGCTTGTGGGTTAAAACTAATAAGAGAACTATCATCTTTATATGAGTTGTCTTAATTCTCTTGAAATAATCTATCCAGATTCCACATATGTTTTAGATTGTAATGAGAGGAACAGAAGCATGCTAATTGACAGCACTAATTTACCCATAATTTATGCAAGTACCTAATTTCATAATTCTTTGTGTAATTATGTATAAAAATTTGTAGATCGGAGATAGGAGATAAAAACAAAAGTATTCATTTAAAATGAAAGCGGAATCTGACTCACAAAAGATAATGATTTGTACAGAATATTTCAGTTAGAATACATTATATTATTGCATGGGAAATAATTATGAATAAAAACAGTGTATGAGTTCACAAAGGACATTAAGGAAACTAAACAGAGAAACCTGTGTGCTGCCTTATATTATGGAAAATCTCCCGTCCTAGTCAGCTTCTGAGCATTGTATTCTATATATTGTGTAAACTATATCGGTGCTGGTAAATCAGGATGTTTGACTTGCTGATGGCTGTTCCCCTTTCCAAATGTCCTTTCACTCAGGACCGTATTTATAATGGGTGCAGGGTGTGCGGGGCACATGGGCCCGCACCACACAACTTGCACCCATATTATACTTACCTCTCCGGAGTCCCTCGTCGGCACTGGTGTCAATGCTGTAAAAATGTCTGGAATATGGCTGCCGCTGCCTTTTTCCCTATGACCTGCGCATGCGCTATAGACTCTGGGCACACTTTAGTGCCCAGAGCCTAAGTGCATCGCTGGCCGCGCTGTGCTCAGCGCACTGCCAGCTGCCGGACTGAGAGGAGGGGGCCCATGACGGAGACTGCACACGGCCCCCTCCTCTCTAGAAACGCCCCTGCTTTCTCTACATGTTTAATTGAACGACTATATACACTGATCAGCCGCAACATTAAAACCACTTACAGGTGAAGTGAATAACATTGATTATGAACCTGTCAAGGGTTAGGATATATTAGGCAGTAACTGAACAGTCAGTTCTTGAAGTTGATGTGTTGGAAGCAGGAAAAAGAGGCAGGCGTTAGGATCTGAGTGACTTTGATATGGGCCAAATTGTGGTGGCTAGATGACTGGGTCAGAGCATCTCCAAAACGGCAGGTCTTGTGTGGTGCTCCTGGTATGAAGTGGTTAGTAATTACCAAAAGTGATCCAAGGAAGGACAACTGGTGAACCGGTAACATGTTCACGGGCTCCCAAGGCTCATTGATGAGTGTGCAGAGTGAAGGTTCAGCCCGGCTTGTCCTATCCCACAGAAGACCTACTGTAGCATAAATTGCAGAAAAAGTTAATGCTGACTATGATAGAAAGGCGTCAGAACATATAGTGCATCGCAGCTTGCTGTGTATGGGGCCGTGCAGCCGCAAACAGGTCAGAGTGCCCATGCTGACCCCTGTCCTCCACCTAAAGTGCCTAAAATTGGTACAATTTTAGAGCGTTAGAACTGGACCATGGATCAATGGAAGAAAGTGGTCTGGTCTGGTGAATTATATTGTATTTTACATCATGTGGCTGGTAGGGTGCATGTCTGTCATGCACCCTGATGCACTAAGGCAGGGGTCAGGGAACTTTTTTACCTTTTACACCAAAATATATTTAGATACGCCGACGTTACCCCCTTGATTTGAAAGGAAGGAAATCCTATAGTAGTGCCCCAGTAGCAGTGCCCCCATAGTTCTGCCCCTGTAGCAGTGCCCTCATAGTTATACCCCTGTAGCAGTGCCCCCATAGTTATGCCCCTGTAGCAGTGTCCCCATAGTTATGCCCCTGTAGCAGTACCCCCAATGCCCCTGTAGTGCTGATTGTACAAAAAAAACCCCACTTACCTTAATCCCCGCTCCTGCATCCGCCGCCGTCCTGTCCGCCCTGCTGCTTCTCGGAACTATGGGAGAGACGTCATGACGTCTCTCCCATAGTGCGCATGGAGAGAGGCGGAAGCTGGAGTTCAGAAGAGAACTCCAGCCTTCAGCTAACGCGGCGCTTCAGGGAAGGAGCCGGGCGCCCGCTGGTAATAACATCTCAGCAGGAGACCGGCTTAGAGCCTTCCTGCAGCGCCAGGCTGGAGGTCACTGGTGCACCCGGTTCACGTGCACCTCCAGCCCTGCATCCATTACCCCCAGGAATTTCAGTTTTACCCCATTTGGGGTCATTTACGCCTGTTCCCCAACCACTGCACTAAGGGAAGAAGCTGGCGGAGGCAATCTGATGCCAAACCATGGGTTCTGGTCTTCATGTGGATGTTACTTTGACATGTAGACAGAGGAGTAGCGTGGAGCCATGGTGCCTGGAGTAAGTGCATGTCATACCGCCCCTCCCCCCCTCCCTGCACTGAAGTGTGCCAGCGGGGTATGGCCAGCCTACGGGGAATACTGAAGTGAAAAGAAAAAGAGCAAATAGTGACAGTATGACACTTGGCATTGAGGTACCATTGGGGGAATGGAATGCTTCGGTGATGCACTATGTGGCAGTAAGGGGTAGCTCTTTTGGCACTGCTTTATGTATAGCACCTAGGATGTAACTTTTATCTCCTTTGAATCATTGTTATAGTCAATAGAGGAGATTGTATTATATATTCTGATCATTTAACTGAAATTGTTTACATTTAACATACATGTTGTGCTAGAGTGAGATTCCACAGGTTGCACAGCTTATTACTGTAATTACTGCCCCAAGCAGTATGGGAAGCTCCATTCTCAGTTATGCTCCTACTTCACAAATATACATTGCACCTATATTAATGTGAGTACTACTAACCATGTTCTGTCTACCACCATTATTATTATATGAGGTCTCCTAATATTTTTTTTAAAGACCTTTCGAATAACACTGTGTGGTCATGCCTGGGACCACCTAATTACTTTATATAGCAAAGCAGTGACTTTTTTTAATCTAATACTTTATAATTGAAGTTTAGAACTTTACCTCAGATGTGTCACTTGGAGCACAATGAATGAATGAGGAGAGAATGAGGGAGGGGATCAAAGAGGAGAGGGGAGAGGAAAGAGCTGATCAGAGAGGGGAGGTGACAGAGGCCAATAAGAAAAGGAGAGAAAGAACCAAACACAGGGCAGAGAGGGGAGGGAATAAAAGAGGTGACAGAAGATGATCACAGAGGAGGGGGGGCCGGATAGGAGGCAATCTGGGCAGCTTGAGGGAGCATGAAATGTAGAACCGATCTCAGATCCATAACTTATTTAGGATATAGAGCAAACAAACCAAGATAAAACTAACAGGTGGCCATCATACTGAGTAGCACCCATGAATTCCAGAACCCTGGATGGCACCCTCTGTCCATTTTGGTGCCCGGAGCTCATTCTCCACCGGAGCCACCCTCACTACTCCCCTGTACGTACCACCAACTTAAACAATGTTACACTTCCCTTTAGATTGTAAGCTCTCACAAGCAGGGCCCTCCTCCCTCATGGTTTTCCTTCCCTCACTTATACCATAATCTCCTCACTGCCAACAACAGCACCAAATCTTTGGGTTCTGCCTCCCTGCTGCGTATTTGGGTATTATGACGGCTGATGCAACAATGTTTATAAACCTTGTCCTTGTTCTGCAATGTTTTGTACTGTTAGTCACAGTTGTTTTTTTTTTGTGTGATCCTACTCTTCATGTTTGTGAACATTGTAAGGTACTGCAAACCCCTTGTGGTGCCACATAAATAAGGGATAATAATAAAGTATACCTTTTCATGGCAGCGGTATTTCCTGATGGCAGTGGCCTCTTTCAGCAGGATAATGTGCCTGGCCACACTGCAAACATTGTTCAAGAATGATTTGAGGAGCATGAAAAAGAGTTCAAGGTGTAGACTTGGACTCCAAATTCCCCAGATCTCAGTCTGATCGAGCATCTGTGGGATGTCCTGGAGAAACAAGTCCGAGCCATGAAGGACTTAAAGTATCTGCTGATAAAGTCTTGGTGCCAGATACCACAGAACACCTTCAGAGGTCTCAAGGAGTCTAAGCCCCAACGGATGAGAGCCATACTTGCCTACCCTCCCGATTTGGCCGGAAGCCTCCTGAAAATTGGGTGCCGCCCCCCCCTGGAAGGCAGGCAAACCTCCCGGCAGCCTCCAATCTGCCCTCCCCCCCGCAATAACACTAGAAAAACCCCCGCAGCGGAAGGAGGGAGCTGAAAGTCGGCGGGTATGGTCAGAGCTGTTTTGGCAGCATGAGGGGGACCTACACAATATTAGGCAGGTAGTTTTAATGTTATGGCTTACTGATGTATATAGAAAAAGTGAGATTAGATCTTCATTTCTAAGAAACCTTGTGGTGTTAATAGTCAATGCGTATGGTCTTAAGTTGGAGCTGCTAAGGAGAATAGAGGCACCCAAACGCTATTGTTTAGTTAGAATGAAGATAAGTAACTCCTACTGCTGCAACCTTAGTACAGATGTGGCTTCATACACCAAGCCTCAATATGCCGCCGGACGCCCGGCAAGAGTCAGTCGCGACGCGTGGCATAGTGTAACATCTTTTTCTTTAAATATGCATCCTATTCACACTGCAGATGCAGCAAAATACTCAATCTGTACCAGAGACGCTGGTATATTCTGTGGGAGAGCAATGTGGTTTCTTCTGTGGGAGAGCAATGTGGTATCTTCTGTGGGAAGCAATGTGGTATATTCCGTATGGTATATTCTGTGGGGAGCAATGTGGTTTCTTCTGTGGGAGAGCAATTTGGTATCTTCTGTGGGGAGTAATGTGGTTTAGTCCGTGTGGTATACACTGTGGGAGAGCAATGTGGTATCTTCTGTGTGGGAGCAATGTTTTTTTCTCTCCTGTAGGGGGGACGGGACTGATGGTGTGCCTTAGAACAGGAATTGGGAAAACAGCAGTTGGTTTTGCTGTCCCTAATCCTACGATTATGTTAATGTCATTTAGTCAAAAAGTAATCTTTTCGTTTGAGACCACACCCTTATTGTGAGACCACGCCCCTTACAGTGAGGCCACACCCCCTTCCCGACGGCACCCGATTATTTGGAAACTCCCCTTTCAAAATCCTGTGTTTGCCACTGCATTTGAGCGAATAAGACGTTAGGTGCAAGCTGCATCACATGGGACCTAGCTTGCCGAGAAGGGCTGTTTGGCGCGACACATCTGTATTTATATGTAATGAATTGACAAGTGTTCTAATGAGAATTGAAATGTATAAAGGCTGGTATACAATGTTCACATGATCCAGAACAAAGGTCAACAATGAATAGGTCGACAGTCAATAGGTGCATAACAGATGGCCGACATGCAATAGGTCAACATGTACAAAAGGTCGACAGGGTTAAAAGGTCAAAACCACGCTGGCATACAGTACAAATAATCTCTATTTAATAAGTCAATTAAATGAGCATAAAATTATAAACAGCAAATCATAAAATATTAAAATAGTACATTAGTACAAATAATATACTCCAACTTAAATAAATTGGCTATTGGAATTCAAAAAAATTGTAAACATAAATATAAAGTCTTCTGTAACTTTAAAGCAGGGATGGGGAACCTCTGGCCTGGGGGCCGTAAAAGGCCCCCGGAATCATTTGGTCTGGCCCTCTGAGCTTTTTTCTGCTAGCCTCATGTGGCTAGCAGGGTGCCTATAATGGCACCCTGCGGCCAGAAACTATGCAGCAGTGCCTCCTGGAGCGTCCTTAGGACGCTTCAGATGGTCACATCGATGCCCTTACAGCTCCCCGGAGCATCCTCAGGATGCTCCAGGCATTGCTGTAATCACTGGCGATTCTGACCCCATCCCTGTGTGACATCACATGGAGGGGCGTGGCCTGCACCGAGCCTGCGAATAATGTTATATATATCAAAATGGCCCTTGGCAGAAAAAAGGTTCCCACCCCTGCTTTAAAGGATAGTGTGTCCCGAAGTACTGTTAGAGGCCAGTTAATATAGTAACAATATAACAAATGATAACATCTTATACTGTAGCTAGGAGTAGAATCCCAAAATACATAAGTCAGGTCCATGTCGTTTTTTTATGCCGTTACGAGAGTGCCAGGTGAGCCAGCCATGTTGTGCGCAATGAAAAGTTACTTATAATATAAGCTGTATGGATAGATCCATGGGAAGAACTGTACATCCTATTTAGGTACATTAGGTTTTATGAAGAGTCAATGACTGTACAGTACTAGTGAAAAACTTGATTCTGTACTTTTACTGTACCCTATTACTGTACTAAAACTGTACTTTTTTTTTCCGCACAGAACAACTCAAATTGGCTGATCATTCGTCTGCGGGCGGCGGTAATCCACATATTTGATTTAATTTTATATTATATTTAATTTTCTTAATTTTTTTTGTGTTATTGTTTTGAAACTGTTATGTAAATATACTATGATAAAATTATATACTATACAGTAAATATAAATATATTTATAGTGTGTGTACATGTGTGTGTGCAGGGATGCAGTCAATAGACCGGTGGACAAGATGCCGCCGGTCTATATCCTGACTGCAGCAGCCCAGCATGGGACTTCAGATAGGAGTTGAAATACCAAAGGAAATACTGAACGTCAAAGGATGCCAGCCCAAATGAGGTAATTCAGGGGTGCCCTTAGCGTTAGCCATGGGGGCAGGAGGTTTAGGGTTAGGGTTGGGCACCCCCAAATGTAGGTTAGGGTTATGCACCCCCCCGGGAGGGTTAGGTTTAGGGCTACAGTAGGTTTAGGCACCTCCGGGGGGAGGTTAGGGCTAGACAATAGAGGGGGATGTTAGGGTTAGGCACCACTAAGAGAGGGTTAGGGGGGGAGGGGTAGGGATAGGGTACTTACCTTCTCCCTTCTGGCTGCCAACATTGGGATACTTCATACCCATTCCGTGTGTGCATTTATGTTTTAATAAACTTTAGCTTTCTATGGTGTGTGTTTTTATTTTAATATTTATTTTGATGTGGAACTACAGGTACCAGTGGGCCCGTAATGCCCCACATGCTGGTACTTGTGGTTCACCAAGTACCAGCAATCAGGGGAAGCTTGCTGGGACGTGTAGTTCCACAGCAAGACAATATTTGTAACTGTTAAAAAAAACTAATAATAATAATAATAAAAAAATAATCCCATTCCAGGTCTCAAACCTGGGATGTCCACTCTGCGAAGCAGTGCCGCAAGTGTGCATCTTAAAACGCAGTCAGTTTGTAATCCAGGGACCCCTCTGTGACTCAGACCCCACTACTAGTTTATAAGACATGCATTCACTACAGTATCTAATTCTGGGACAGTGCCGCAAGTGTGCACCTTAAAACGCACAGCCAGTTTGTAATATAGACACGTCTTTCTGTATTGACTTCTAATTCAGTGATGGTTTTATGCACTACTGTTAAGACAACACTACAAATTGCTAAAACATGCATCATGTATTCTGCAGTGCCGCAGCGATCGACACATTCATAGTGGCACATTAATTGTCCTAGCAGATGGGGGATGGTGTCCTTGACAATGGTCACTATTCCTTGCCTTTTCAGGACACAAGGGCAGACCTTGAGCTGACTGCTTAAATGGCTAACAAAGCTTCCTTTATTATGGTAATGAAAGGCTCTTGCTTGCTTTGGGGGAAGGGACCTGATGTACCATGTGCGACTCCCGACCGGCTCCACTGGGCATGCGCAGTACTATGACACCCCATACATCACAACATAGCATGACTAGCAGGGTGCTACATGGCGTATGGAGCGGCTCCACTGGGCATGCGCCGGAAATCCCATGTGCAACCCCAGAGCTGGCAACCACCACAGCGCCGCCGATGTGCCGACAGTGCTGCAAGTGTGCATCTTAAAATGCACAGTCAGTTTGTAATCCAGTGACCCCTCTTTCAAACAGAGCCCATTACTAGTTTCTAGAGTCATGAAATCACTATAGTATCTAAGTCTGGGATGCACTGTGTGTGACTCCTGACTGGCTCTACTGGGCATGCGAAGTACTATGAAACTCCATACACCACAGCATAGCATGACTAGGATGGCACTACATGGCGTATGGAGTGGCTCCACTGGGTATGCACCGGAGATCCTATATTTAACCCCCAGAGCTGGCAGCCACCACAGCACCAACATGCCAGCAGTGCTGCAAGTGCATCTTAAAATGCACAGTCAGTTTGTAATCCAGAGACCCCTCTTTCACTCAGACCCCACTACTAGTTTCTAAGTCATGAAATCACTGTAGTGTAAGTCTGGGACAGCGCCGATATTGACGCAAGTGTGCAGCTTAAAATGCACAGTCAGCATGTAATACAGAGACCCCTATTTCAAACAGAGCCCACTACTAGTTTCTAAAGTCATGAAATCACTATAGTATCTAAGTCTGGGATGCACTGTGTGTGACTTCTGACTGGCTCCACTGGGCATGCGCAGTACTATGAGACTCCATACGCCACTTCATAGTGCGACTAGCAAGGCGCTACATGGTGTATGCAGCACCACACACCACTTTTTTGAACACACAGTGCATCACCTGTACAGTGGCATAAAGTAGCACAGAAATGTCAGATGGTGGGAAGTTGTGGATAATGTATTGAGTTCAGTAGGGTTGGATTAGAACACAGGTTCTCAAGCTCGGTCCTCAGGACCCCACATAGTGCATGTTTTCCAGGTCTCCTCACAATCACAAGTGAAATAATTAGCTTCACCTGTGGATCTTTCAAAATGTGTCAGTGAGTAATGAATACACCTGTGCACCTGCTGGGTGACCTGGAAAATGTGAGAACCACTGGATTACAATACTGAACTTCAATTGCTCGGTCTTTATGCAATGCTGGGAGTGCGTCTTTTTGGTCAATACAGATACCTGTATAAATGACAGAACTCACACACCACCAAGTGATTTCTTTTTAATCCTGTAGTGAAGATTTAAAAAAAAAAAAATTGTTCTTTTCCAGGTCTCGAACCCGGGACAAGCACTGTGCAAGACGCTCACTAATATACAATCCCATTCCGCACTCGCCACCCAGCGGTTAAGCGGTGTATTACATGCCGTGGATTCTCTTACTTTGTAGAATGCCATGGTACGCTAAAGTACAGCCATCACGTAACGTTCCATGGCGCGACACAGAGGCCTGAATGGCGCGCTATGAGCAACAAACTATCTGGGCCCATCTGTAATCATTGGTACCGCCAGTCTATGTGGCTCATCATGCATCCTGTTTACAAGACCAGCAGGTGGAGTTGTGTGAATTATACCTCCTGTCTGTAATGGCAGAGCCAACAATGCTGTAGGCCTGAGCTACTCAAGAGAGGATACTTGTCAGGAGGGAAGTATTCATGCAATGCATTCTCTTATCAGGAATACCCTAAGCAGTTTATGGTCAAAGTGCTTGCCGCACATAAGCACCAGACAGACATTAGTAAAACAGGTCAGTTAAGTATATACAGCAGTGGCGTAATTAAGGAGGGTCAAGCAGGGCGTGTGCCCTGGGCGCCATAGGACCGGCGGCACGGGGGGCGCCACCGGCCACGGTACCGGCCCGTCCTAGTTGGGCAGTGCAGCGCAAACCGCAGTGTGTGCAGTCAGCACTACACATTTACACAGGACCGGCGCTAGGCTTCCCAGCACCGGTCCTGTGCTGCACAGCAGAGCCCCTTCCCTCCCCCTGAGCGCTTGCCCAATAGCACCAGGAGGAGGGTGGCAGGTGGGCTCATGTTGTGCATAAGATACACATCGCCGCCAGCGAGGGCACTGCATGGGGGGACTACTGCTGGGGGTACTGCATGGGGGAAGTGGACTACTGCTCGGGGCACCACTATATAAGGGGCTTACTGCTAGGGGCACTGCACTGGGGGGACCACTAATAGGGGGCACTAGGGAGGACCACTGCAGGGGGCACTGGATAGGGGGGATCACTACTGGGGGCCTGCATAAAGGGGACCACTACTGGGGACACTGCATAGGGGGGGACTACTATGGGGGGCACTATATAAAGGGCACTGCATAAGGGGGGTACTACTACTGGGGGCACTCGTTCATAATAAAAATAACAATAAAAAAACTAAATAAACAATAAATAAATAAATATAAACTTATAAAATCATTAAGCTTATAGTTAATATAAAATATATAAAAAAGTTTGAGAGGATACCTGGCCATATCTAAAATAGATGAACCACATAAATACATATAGAAAATGAGAGAAAACCCAGTAAATAGTGAATAATAGATATGGATAGAAATTTGAAAGCACCAATAATGAGTGATAATCCACTAAGCCCTAAGTTGTCACAGATATTTAAAAAAAATATATATATTTCAAATGGGAGTAAAGAGTTAAGTTTGAATTTGAACAAGTGTATAATGAAAATCGTGAGGTTAGAAGTCTCTATTAGACTTGCGCTTCAAAGATATAATCAGTACTATAGTACCCTGCAGAAAAGATGGAAAAATAGGGGAAAGGGAGAAGGAAAATCGAATGGATATAATTGTTTTTATATTTTTAATATTTTTATTTTTAAAGTATTTGATGGAAGGGAGCGGGAAGAGGGGAACATAGACTGGAGTAAGGGGTGCGTGTATAGGTGAAAGGTACCCAAATGGCCAACTACCTACAGGGACCTGGAGTCTAGTGGGCAGGTGGGGAGTAAACCACCTACCACGCTAATTTTTAAGTCAAGAGAAGGAAATGCAGAGACGTGAGACCATGTAGTACCTACTTATGACCATAGTCAGACACTGTTGAGCTCAATTATGTCATTTAGGCCTGCTGGGCCTAAGGTATTAAGTCTAAAAATCCAAAAGGCCTCTCTTTTGCAAAGGTATTAAAATCTATCACCATTACGTTTGGTAGATTTGATCTGTTCAATCCCCATAACTTTCAGATTGTCTAATCCTCCCTCAGAGCAGGAAGAAAAATGGCATGGAACACTGTGATTAGTCAAACCCTGTTGGATGCCACGTCGATGTTCTATAAAGCAAGTATTGAGTGTGCGTGTTGTCCGACCTACATATTGAATCCCGCAGCCGCATTGTAACAAACATATCCCATAGGTTGATTTGCAGTTCAAAAATTTCTCTAATTTTAAGGTCTCTCCACTTGAAGAGGAGGTGACCACTGTGCTCCGATGATTAGCATATTGGCATGTCAAACAGCGATTCAGGCCACACTTGAAAAAACCATTAGGTGTTGGCGTGAGCCACATCTTTTCGTTATTGGAATGAATGGAGTTCATGGTCTTACTTTTAAGGGCACTTGGTGCTATTTTCTGTTTTAGTGTATTGGCTCATCTATAGATAACCCTAGGAGCCTCAGAAATCACAGGAGCAAGTAGTCTGTCCAACTTCAGCAAGGAAGAATTTTTAGTTATAATTTTCTTGATTTCTTGTGCGAATGAGTTATATTGAGTAATAAATGCCATAGAGCATTCCTCTTTAATAGAATTCCACGAATTTGATGTACCCAATACAGCCTCCATATTATTTTTGGGAATTAACAATGCATTTCTGTTCTGATGTTTGACTAAATCAAGTGTTCTATGCAATAGTGAACGTGGATAACCCTGATCAAGACAGGCAAGGTACATAGTGTGTGCCTGTTGATCGAACGTTTTCTCATCAGAGCAGTTCCTCCGCAAATGGAATATTCTTCTTCCAGCTCTGAAGGTGGCAGCTGTTAAAGTTCAGATATTTGTTACAGTCTACTTCCTTTGTATATGTAGATGTGCTCAACAAATTGTCCTTAACTGTGTTTGTAATGTCAAAATAGTTGATGCTTTTGGCATCAAATAAACATGTGAATTTCAAACCAAAATCATTATTATTAAGGTTTTCAACAAATTGATTGACCGATTGTGCATCCCCATCCCAAATGAAAAACAAATCATCTATATGTCTGCCATAGAGGACCAGGTTTCCCCCGAACTTGCCACCCCAGATGTATCACTCCTCAAAGCGACCCATATAGAGATTGGCGAAGCTCGGGGCAAACCTGCTCCCCATGGCAGTCCCACACACCTGAAGACATTTTTTTAATCAAACGGAAAATAATTGTATTTCAAAATGAATCTAATTGATGAAAGGATAAACTCACGCGTTGTCTCCAAGAGTGTCCCATCTAGGGAAGATAATATTCAACTGCTGTAATTCTCTATTCATGAGGAATATTAGTGTAAAGTGATTCAACATCACATGTCACTAGTAGATATTGTCCACTTCCTCTAGGAAGTGTCTCGTATCCCTGATGTGTGATCGTAGAGACAACACGTGAGTTTGAAGGTATGAATCAACAAACATAGATAAATTAGAGGTGAGGGGCCCCACACCTGAAATAATAGGACACCCAGGGGGTGAGGTGAGGGATTTGTGTAAGTGGTAGAAGATCGGGACCACCGGATGTGTGGTAAATAAAAAGTGCCAAACATCTTTGAACAGTACATTATCCACTAAGGCTATATCTAAAAGACTCCTCATGTCACATTGGAATGCCTCTGTCGGATCACCAGTTAGTTGCATATAGAGAGTGGTATTATCCAACTGTCTATAAGCCTCCTGCATATAATCTTGTAAATCCTGGATAACGAGACCCCCTCCTTTATCCGCCGCCTTGATCACGATATCATGATTCGTCATAAGCAATTTAAGGGCCCTTCTTTCCTGTCTAGTGAGGTTGTCCCTATGATTTTTCTTTTTGTCCATTTTTTGGCAGAGGGTTCTAAAGTCTTCCATAGTTGTAGCATAGAAGCTTTCTGTGAAAGGGCCCCTATATTGTAAGGGGTAGAAATTGGAAGGATTTTTAAACTTTTTGTTCATAGGTGAAATATTGAACAATTTAGTTGTTTCCAATTGAGAGGGGGGTTCATTCTCCAATAGGAGAGATTCTAATGTTTCCAGTGGGACTAAATCATCAGAGTCTAGAATTATTGGGGAACCATCAATTTCTTTCTTTCTGAGCAATTTAAGGGCAAAGTATCTCTTACGGCTCAAAGTTCTGACAAACCTATTAAGGTCTACGAAAAGATCGAAAAGGTTAGGTTTCATCGAGGGTGCAAATTTGAGCCCTTTGCTTAATAGTCTAGTTTCATCTGTTGTCAGATTTCTACTTGATAAATTGAAGATGCCCTTCGTATTTATCTTCATCTGAGATTTTTGTTAGGAATTCTTCTTGGCATATTCCCCTCTGGTTCCTCTTTTTCTTCTTCCTTTCCTCTTTTTTCCCCCCAGTCTGTAGCTAGTCCCATTGCTCCTGGCGCCTGTGGTGATTGTGGGTGGTCTGTTCTTCTCTCCCTCCATAAAACAAAAGGACGTCTGGTACTGCCAGCGTGATCCGCCTGGGAACTGGATGGTATCTCAAGAGTATCATCACAGTCCTGCTGGAGTACGTTAAATTTGTTATAGTGTACCAGGTTCCAATCAGTATCAAGACTTTCTCTGTGAGGGGAATGTCTGTTAGATCTTTCCAGTCGAGGGCTTCTCTGTTTCCATACTTCTCTTCCCCTTGTAAAGTTATTATTGTTCTTTCTAGACCGAAAGGGTGGTGGTGTTTTATGAATTTGTCTATGGGATTTGGGATTTTTATGGAATGAAGGGGTTCTAAACCTTCTATTATAGGTACGTACTTTATCATTGTCATAATCATCTTTATCCCTATATAGTTTACTCTCTTTTCTAGCTATCAGGGATTTTTCAAAATCCTCAATTTTCTGATTAAACTTAAATTCACGATCTACATAACCAGGATGTTCCTCAAAACCTTTACATTCTGTCTGAATAAGTTCTATCTCTTTCTGTGTTTCTAAAACCTTCTTAGTTCTAAATATATTAAAAAGGAAGAGGGGAAAAACTGGAAAAACAATTGCACAGGAGTAAAAGTAGGTCAGAAAATGAAGTCTACTCAGGTAGGGTCTCTACTTCAAGGAAAAGATGTGGGTGCTCCCTAGAGTGTACGTTTATATGCATATGATTATTTAATAAAAGGTATGTTTTAACTACTATTCTATTTCTTGTGATTATGAAATTGTGGGGTGTGCCTCGCAAAGGAGTTTCTTTTTCTTTACCCTCTCTTGCTGCATAGTTCTATATTGTATCAGAAGTTCCATTAAATCCCTGGAACATTTGTCCAGAGTTTTTTCAAAACCTCTGTGTATGATGGATCATCCCTAAATGAAGAGGTTTTAAAAATCCTTAGGCCTCATGGGATCAAGTCCCTATCTAAATATTTCTTCAGGGTAACTTGATCACACCAATGGAGGATTTCAATCATACACAGTGACTCCATCTTATTAAATAATCTATGCATCTCAACATCACTATTTGATGTTCCCACCTCAGGTTCAAGGCCAATCTTATTCAAACAGTTATCACGTCTTTGTAGGTATTCCGAAATACTTCTAAGATTGGACATTCTAAAACCTTAGTCGCTTCCCCCTACCAGCAAGATATAGATAACCAGAGAGAAAAAGAAACAAATGGAGGGCGCCAAAAGAAATGTGGGTATCAGGATATTGACTGTAAGGTACCTTACTCAAACGAGTTACATTACGGACAGACCAAGTGAGTCTTTGTCCCTCATTAGTATTACCATTATAACTTTAATGATAGGAACTCCATCTGCTCATTAAGGATTTGGAAGTATATAATTACTGGTGTGTGTCAGTGCAAACCGTTATATACAATCTATTTACCACATTCAGTGCCTTGGATTACATCCGGATATAGCAACAAGTGGTTACATTCCCCAAAGTCCCATCTATGAGACTCTACGATACATTGTATCCACCACTGTCCGCTGTGTCTTTTATCAATTCTTTTATTGTGATTACAACTTTAAATGTCTTTTTTTTTTTTTTTTTACCTTTGTAATGATCTGATCCTTGGCATATATAGCTGCATTTTTTTGCCATAAATTCTGATTTCACATATATATGTTCTCTATTCATGTATCTAAATACTGCTGATTGTTTATTTCAGAACTTGACTCCTACAGTTTATTATTTATTGATTATTAAACAGCCTTTTTTTATACATATCCTGTCAGTTGTACTGCGCTTAATTTTCTTCTCCTTTCCTAAATTAAAGGTGAGCAGGTGATACACTGAGATGCTCAAATTCACAACATCTTGGCCTAGGACATCCCATTTTAAACCTGCCAAACGATGTTAGTCAGGAGTTGGTTGAGCAGAATTGCACTGTGATGTGGTTAACGCCAATGATCCTGGAGCAAAGCAGTATGTATCACATTAAAAGTAGATTGAGTCCTTTCTCGTAGTGAAAATACTATAGATGTGTGCCTGCTCTTCAGCACAGGAGAATGCACCCTATCTAACCCTGCTGTTTCTCATTTGAATAATCTTACTTCGTAAATAAAAATCCCTACAACATCTCCCATTGGCTGGTGTAAATTGTACAATGTTCCTTTCTAACACTAAGTAAAGATACTCTTGTACCTGAGTACCAATTAGCTATTTTTAAATCCATTTATTTGAACTATGAAATGTTATTGCATGTGCTAACATTTTCACAAGTTCACAGTTTCATCTGCTGCTGTAACCGAACAACAAAAAGATAACAGGAAACCGGTATGCAGAAAAAGGAAATGGTTTTATTGCTACTGTAAGTAAAATTAGAAAGCTGATGCTTATACAAGCCAGTTTTCTGCCAACAAACCTAATGCCACACATGTAACAACATCTTTCCATGCATTATACACATTACTTAAGTGATTACTTTATCACAAATAATGAATGAGTGACAGCATGAGACAAGTTTAGCTTATTCAGCACTGTGTTCAAGATACTGTTGAAGACAGCAGCAGCATACCATACCATAGGAACTAGAAATAAACCTATGTGTGAACAGCTCACATAACCAGATATCAATGTTACTAGGGAAGTTTAAAATTGCTAGCTGCATTTCCTTCCTTTATAGACAGTGTGTGTGTGTGTGTGTGTGTGTGTGTGTGTGTATATATATATATATATATATATATATATATATATATTATATATATAAAATATATAATAAATATATATATACACATATTGTGACAAGAACTGCATAGACCGGGTAAAATCCATCAGCAGCTTTTATTGTTCACCACAGGCAGGTACACAGAGTTAAGGCCCCCATACATCAGAGATGGATTGCAGCAATCGTGCAATTTGCAATCGATTGTGTATAAAAATCTGCAATGTATGGGCTTCACAGATCGCAGATTGCAACCAAAAAGTGATTGGAATTGTTTAATCAGATTGTCCAACATGTTGGATTTCACAGATGGATTGGGGCTGTAGATTGCTAGTGTATGGACATGATCAGCAGATTTGCAGACCGTTTCTAGCAAAATGATGGGCCTTTCAAGATTGCCAGATCTGTGTTTGCTGCAATTGATCTGCAAATCACTGAAAACGATCTGTAGTGTATGGGTGCAGATTGCTCGATTGGGAAATCCTAAGATCGGGCAATAAATCTTCAAATTGTTCAATTGTGGTTTTCAGATTGCTGATGTATGGGGGCCTTGAGGCAACACCTGAACTGGACATTTACACAATCCTAATGCCTTTGCTCTGCCAAACCTGGCAGATCTGGATAGTCCACATTTACTTCATGTGGAATTATGCTGACCCTGCCACAATATATATATATATATATATATATACATACATACATACATACACACATAAGGCCGGTGCTAGGGTATTCAGCGCCCCCCTACAAACTATACATTTGAGCCATCCCCACCTCAAGGACAGGTAGCTGCCAGTTGTCTCTCTCTCTCTCACTCATTGGTAGGCGGGTGCTCCTTCTGCCATTGCTCCTTTTTTTGGGCACAGCCCCAATACACACAGAGAGATTAGGTGTGTGCTTGCAGCTTTACGTCATCGCGTATGTCGAGCGTGTAAACTGACGCACTACATGATATTGCTGCTTATAACAACAGCAAGGCAAGGGAACGAAAAGGCTCCTCTCGCTCAGGGTCAGGCAATGAAATCAGTTCCAGACCAGGCGGCCGAGGACATAAATTACATTTAAATTTAAGGATATCTGCGATCTGGTTAATGGGTGGTCCGGACCACCCAACTGGGTTTACACAGTCTACACATAGGAACCAGTTCCCCTTGGCTGTCTTGTGCACAGGTAACTGCACCACACCCAGGTTTTACAAGGCAGGGAAAATAAGAAAGGGCAAGGAAAAAAAAAGTTTTTCTTTTAAACTCCTTTAACCCTTTCCCTGCTGGTACAAATTCACAAACAGTTGCTTTTGTGCTTCAACACATTCACTTGCAAATATTCCCACTGTGTAAACGCTTATTTTTCTTCAAGGACACAGCATAGACTTTACACATTTGCACTTTGCAGAACTTCTCCACATGTGCAAATAAACCAATTTTTCTGAGCCGTTTACATTTAACCACACTCACAGACCCAGCAAGGCAGCGCCTGGTCTCTGCCATGCAGAATGGGGCTTGCAGACGGATCCCATGAATGGCACCAGTTTGTTACCAACGATTTTATGAACGATTTTATGAACGATTTTCTGTCAGATTATCTGTCAGATTTTTTAAAGTGTAATGAACGATTTTTATGAACTACAAACGATTTTTGCATATTCCCTTAATGAAAATCGTTGAGTTGACAAGTCTGACTGAACTACAAACTACAAACGTGAATGCGCATGAACGATTATCGTTCATCGTTTGACTCAGAAAGTAAACAATTTTTTCATACAATTATCGTTAAACGATATCGTTTAACGATAATCGTTCAAAAAATCGTTGTGTGTGTATGCAGCTTTACTCTTTACACCAGTTGGTTTAGTCAGATGGCTTTTTTACTCTTCACAAATGTTATAACAGCACATTTATATACATGCAATGGCTTCCTGGCACTAGCTAAGCCCCCCCCAGCCCTATCTATCATCCGGCTGCGAGTCAGCATCAGAAATCCAGCCCACCGGGTCCCACAATCCTTTTATCCTTCACACACTCCAGATCAATCACATCCATGTCATGGACACACAGTTTTGTAGGATAGTCACTGTGTGTGCGTGTATTGTGGCAAAGAGAGTACTTTGCCACGGTCTGATGTGCAGAACAGACCTCACTCCCTAGGACAAGGGGCAGACAGGGTTAAGGATTCTGCTGTCTCCTACAGGAAAGGTCTTACACACAGCTGCACTACATGGATGTGATTGCTCTGCAGTTGGTTTAGTGAGATGGCTTTTTTACTCAGACAGTAGCGCATGTGGACATTGGGACTGAATCAGAATGGACACTCTGAAAGAACGCTCGCTCTGAATCAGGGCATTTTTTTTTTTTGTGCGGCCTCCCGGCCGCTCGCATAGCTGTACGTGACCACCCACAGCTATTGCGAGCGGCCAGGATGATGGTCGCGATGGTCAAGACCATTGCGGCCATCAGGGCTTGTGACGAGACCCTTGTGGTAGGGTCTCATGGCCGTAAGCCCCAGAGAGCTTCTGGCTCTAGTAGAGCCGGGAGCTTTCCCACTGACATCACTGGTGATGTCAGTAGGGCCGCCCACAAACGGCAGGCGTTCGCATGGATCAACATCGACAGCCGCCCCTTTTGTAGTGAGCCACGGAGCGAGAGAATTTCCCTCTCGTTCCTGGGCTTGCTCACGCTCAGTGCGGCCGCTGCGCATGCGCAGAGCACACCATCGACCTGCTCGCGAGCGCTCAAGTGCTTACGAGCGGGTCTGAATCAGGCCCACTATGTGCACCCCCTTTCCATGCTGAGAACCGACACTGCCACTAATGCTGAAAAAAGTGACATTGCCCACACAGGCAATGTTGGGATCTTATGGTAGCCACATCGCAACCAAACTGCTCTTTATGCCCCTCCCCCATGCTGGCTTGGCATGTCAGAAACTGCTGATGGACAGGTGGATGTGGTGGAGATGTGAAAAGAGGATGAGAGAGCGAGATGGGGAAGAGATGGAACGGGATACCAGGAAAAGAAGGTGGAAAGAGAGATGGGGCGGGGAGGAGGAACAGAAAGGTAATGAAGGGGAGAGAAGGAGAAAAGGGGAAGAGGTGGAGAAAGAGACATGGAAAATCACCCGCGCACGCAGGGGGGGTTTCCGAGTACCTAGAAACCCCCCTGGCCGCCGCTCTATTAGCGCGCAGAGAAGGAGCAGCTGGCTTTTTGCACTGGCTGGGCTGGGCTAGCTGATGAAGGGAGAGCTGCAGCTGCAGTACGTAGCTCTTCCCAGGCTATGCCGATGGTGCATCGTGAGAGGCTGCGCCCAGTGACTGTATCCATGGCGCTTTCCCCCGGCGCCCCACAGGTGTGTTTATTACATGTGGGGATGCGCGGCAGAGGAAAGGAGGTGCCGGCGGGGATGTGTTTGTGGCGTCATGCCAGCGCGGGGTGGCTACCGGGTGAGGGGACGGGGGTTGTTGGTGGGGGAGGTGGGAATCTTTAATAAATTATGCTCTATTTATTTGCCTGCTTTAACTTTTGAAGTGAAAGATGTGTGTGTGTAGTCTATGTCAGTTTGTGTGTGTCAGTGTGTGTGTGTGTGTGTGTGTGTCAGTAGATGTGTGTGTGACATTGTGTAGTCTTTGTCAGTTTGTGTGTGTCAGTGTGTGTGTGTCAGTAGATGTGTGTGTGACATTGTGTAGTCTGTCAGTTTGTGTGTCAGTATATATGTGTGTGACATTGTGTAGTCTCTGTCAGTATGTAGTCAGTGTGTGTGCAATGGTGAACTGTCTATAAAAAAAAATATATATATCTATCTGTATAGATATATATATATATACTGTATATATATGTGTGTGTATATATATATGGTACTTGTGTACTTTACGGACTCATTACCTTATTATAGAGAACTTTCGGTGAAAGTTGTCCCCTCGCTGCGCTCGCCACATGGTTATATTCCTTCTCTGTGCTCACTTGGATGGTAGGGAATGACGCTGGACACTTAATAAGGTAATGAGTCCGTAAAGTACACAAGTACTATATATATATATATATATATATATATATACATATCTCAGTCAGTTTGGAAACCCCCCTTTCAAAATCCTGCGTTTGCCACTGAAAATGGGGGAGTGATGGAGAGATAAGGAGAAAGGGGGTGTAGAGGAAAAGAGAGACAGAATAAGAGTGTCACAAACGAGGGACCTAGCCGCTCATACCCTGTCCGGCGATGCTTCTGTATGGTGGGCCATCCTGTACCAGGGCGATGTCAGTGTGCATGGGTGCAGCCATGATGGATTGGATCAGCTAATTGCTAACATCACTGCCTGTCTGCTGCGCACACATCACTGCTCTCTTATCCCCTGCAAGAGCGCCCTATTTAAAGCAACATCTGCAACTAGCAAACCGTCAGAATAATGTGGAACGTAGATCCTCTGTGTGCTCTCTCTCCAGTGTGTACCTTCTGACTCCGATCTGCCACCTGAACCAGCGCTCCTGCTGTCTGTGCATGCCGCTACTACCCTGATACCTGTGAGTAGGTTACATCAACTCTGCAGTGTTATCGCTCCTGCCAGTATCCAGACACCTTCAGACCTGTGTTCAGTTCCACTGTTTCCTTCAGTTCCAGTCTGGCCCCTGTCTCCGCTGGTTCCAGTCCAATGAAATCACTCCTCTGGTTCTAGTCACCTGCTGATCCCCCCGGTTCAAGTTCGGTTCAAGATATCTTCAGTGTTCTCCAGTTCCAGTCCGGTCCAGCCTCCTTCGGTTCTAATCACCTGCTGTCTCCTCTGATTCCAGTCTGGTTTAACCTGCATATTTCCAGCTTGTGTCCATCATTCTGGTTTTAGTCCGTTTCAGCCTGCTACCTACACTCTGGTTCCAGTCCAGTGCTAGCCTGTGTTATTCCTGCAGTAGTCTGAAGAAGTCTGAAGTATCTATTTAATAACATTGACTGTAATAGTGCTTCCATTTGTACCTTCAAGCAAGTCTTCTGTTAACAACTGGCCTGCTCATTGGGGGTTCAAGTGGATTGATCCTGTATTAGATACTTCAGCCTGTGTTGCTGCTCTGAGAGTTCCACATCATCTCCACTACTCTTCTCAGCATGACTGCTCCAAGTTTGCCTCTGGGACTCTCTGCTCATCAAACCATTGTTGTGACCATCGATGGTGGTTGTTGTCCTGATGGTACTCTCACTGAGTGTTGAGGTTTGTGCTGAGCTTCCAGTGGAGTGTCAAACTCTGAGTGCTGGGGACTGGGTACTGGATCTATGTGCCTCTCTGAAGCCGTAGGCTCCAGGCACTCAGATTTGGTATTTGGGTTGTATCACTTTCGGTGGATTCAATTTGGGCTATTGGTTATATTGGTTATAATTTCCCCTGCCCAGTTCCTGAGTTCTCAAGTGTTGGTTCCAGCTCCACGGACCTGAGTGTCAGGGCTGGGGTTGAGTTCCTTTTAAGTGGTTCCAGGTATTGGAAGGGAGTTTCCAGTATTCGCCGACCATGTTGATGACCTTGGGTCATATTTCATGCCTGTGTCCATGTCTAAACCATAAGTAAGTGTCTGACACATATACCTTGTTTCCTATTCTACTTGTCAGTCCTGTCCACGGGACCTGACTTAGATCTCACCAACAATCCCGTGACAAAAATAGGGACAGAGAGAGAGAAATGGAATTTGGGAGAAAGACAGAGGGAAAAAAATATGGCAACATTGGGCACCACAACTACAGGTACCCATGCAGATCACTTTATTATGCATTTTGCATGCTCGTGACTTGGGTTCAAAGTAGTAATATATATATCAGGACAGAGCTTGGTGGGGCTTTATACAAGATCTTCAATTATTTTTTTGTTACCACTGTGGGAGGTGGGGGCAGCAAGAAAATAATGGCAGCCTCTTGAACTCAATTGATCTCCAAAGTCTGACACAGAACAAAAAGTTGCAATTCATTTTAAAAACATACACCACACCTCTATTTATGTCACACCCATCTCTCCTGTGACTGGCTGGCTGAGATTCTGACAAGTTGTATGGACCTTTGCTATGAAATATAAATTTGTATTTTCATATTGATTCACCCGACCCTGACAGAAACATAATTATAGTCTTAATCGTTTGGAAATCAATTTATCTTTGCACATATATCACACATCGCCCTCTCCTGAACTGTAATATCAGAAATACACAAGTTACTGGTTTCTGTAAATTATAACTATATATAATTAACACATGATGCAGGTCTCAGTCCCCTGGATACAATAAAATGCCTCTGTCTAATATAAAAACAGGTCAAATCCATGGTTGCTATGATATTGTAGTTTTTGCCTTTTACTTTGAGTGTTAGTACATATGGTATGATTTGGGAGACAGTCTCAGTGGTAAATTTACTAAAGTGAGAGTTTTTAGAAGTGAAGATGTTGCCCATAGCAACCAATCAGATTCTAGCTATTATCTTCTAGAAGGTGCAAGTTAAATGTTAAGTAGAATCTGATTGGTTGCTATGGGCAACATCTCCACTTCTAAAAAACTCCCACTTTAGTAAATTTACCCCTCACTAGGGCTAGATATTTGTCAACTTTATTTCTTAAAGTAAAACACCTAGTCAGATCACATATTCTTGTGAAATGGTCAGATAGGAACCTTTTCTATCAGACATAATTTTACTTAGATGCAAAAAAGGTTTTGGTTAGTACCAAGGGGACATATCTTAATCTGCAGACAAAGGAAATGAAGGACCTCCCAAAGGGTATTAGAGTTTTGCAAGGTGAACAGAGACAAAAATTGTAGCACTCTGGTACTAATTAGGATGCTATTAGCACATAAACCCATAATTTAATCTGGGTATTTAATCTGGGTTTGACTTTTTGTGTCAAGTGACACTTTCAATTCAAAGCAATGATGAAATTCAAATAAGGATTGTTACTAGACCGATTCCTTACTTACTGAGTGAGTGAGTGAGTGAGTGAGAGATGTACTAAGCCTTGGGGAGAGATATAGTGGAGAGCGATAAAGTACCAACCAATCAGCTCCTGACATTTTTCAAACACAGCCTGTAAAGTGACAGTTAGGAGCTGATTGGTTGGTACTTTATCCCTCTCCACTTTATCTCTCTCCAAAGCTTAGTACATCTCCCCCTGACTATGAGCTTGAGAAATAATGTATTCTATATTGTTCAATCCAAATACAGAAGAGTGGTACAGGTTGAGTCTCCCATATCCGAAATGCTCGGGACCAGGAGCATTTCGGATTTTGGATCATTTTGTCACAGGAGGCCTGGCGTGTGCAGCGGAGGGGTCTGGCAGGTGTTACAGGAGGCTTGGCGTATGCTGCAGGGTGTCCGGTTAGTGTCACAGGAGGCCTGGCATGTTCTGCGAGGGTGTCCGGTGAGTGTCGCAAGGGATCCGTCGGGTGGAGTCCGGCAGGTATCATGTGAGGCCCGGAATGTGCGGCAGGGGTGGGTCCTGCGGGTGTCACTGGGGGGCCGGTGGGTGTAGCAATAGGGTCCGTCACGTGCTGCGGGGGAGTCTGGCGGGTGTCACAATGTTCCTCGAGTGTGCTGCAGTGGGGGGAGAGTGGCATATAGGCCACACCCACGCCACTAGTGATTGGTCATTGATCTGTGACATCATGACGCCAGGTCACGTCATGACGTCACCGCTACCACAAAATACTTTGGTTTTTGGAATATTTCGGATAATAGAATTACGGATATGGGAGACTCAACCTGTATCTTAAATCTAACCCCAAAACAACAGAAAAATCCCGGTACAAAGTGTTGTCATGGAGAATTACATCTGGCAATTGCAGACAACCATGGTATAAAGTTAATTTCACAGTATCACAAAATAACATGGCATAAAAAATATATTCTTAAAAAAGTGGAAATGCAGCTACGCATTTCATGAATACCTTACACTTCTTCAGGCAGTTGAGGAGTGATTCACAGACAATACATGGTGATTTCCATTTGAAGGTGACCACACACATACCGACTATACTCACGTTCCTATAGTTTGTCCGATTTCCCTTGACACTCTCCCGGCAGCTCTTCACACGATATGCTGTCCAATCTTCATCCAATCTTCATCCGATCTCCTGCAGACAGACTTTTTCACAGTGCATTTGAGTCTAGATCGTCAGATCTGCCCTACAGCACGGCAGATCTGAAGATACGATTGGGGCTTCTTTTGCCCGATCTGTCGTTCCGATGTGTCGGAATCGGGGGAAAAAAATCGCTATGTGTGTGGCCAGCTTAACACTAGCAGGAGTGGAACAAATGCAAAATTCAGTTTTCAGTTTTAAAAACAATTTAGATAACTGTAAACATTTGTAATTAACAACATTAAATTATGCTTATAGGAAGTGTCGAAGCTGGATAATTGGCTGAGACAAGACCAGCTTAAAATTAGGTCGTAACGACGCCATCTTGTAAATCAGATTGCAAAACACCATTTTGCGAATGGCAGCCCAGCGCCATTTTAGCTAAACTCACACTTAAGTACATATGGCGATGTTACTATTAGCAGCATGTGATTGCATCTTACACCATTTCTCATACACACATAAATACGCACAATTGCGCTGTTAACTAGTCACATATTAGCGAATGCATAAGATCCTGTATGAAAACGCTCTTTGTTAGCTTCATGCGCACGCATCTGCCCCAAGTTAACTAGCGTCTTTATATCAAACCCCAAATACTTACACATTACATATCCACATAAAAGGTCTCATAAGCTTTAAAGTATAAGATTCAAGTTTGTTCATTTATTATAATTGCTGTGAAATAAAGGTTATTTGGTAGCTAAGGTTTAATACATGTAAGTAAGTCATGTTTGATACTATACTGATCTGCACTCTTTCAACAGCATTCTGGTATCGTCAGTGTGAAGATCGCAACATGCATTCTCAACTTATGGACCGCAGAGACTTAAAGCACCGAAATGTACATTATATGACCAACTGTTAGGATGAGCATGAGGCAGGAAACCAGAGACAACCAGTTGTTAGAGGCTGGACTGTGTCTATTTGAATCAACCTGTTAAATGCTCTGCAACAGATGCATCCTCCTTGGGAACCAATGGCATCAGCGACAAGCCTCTCTATTCTGTTGTCTATTTCTGTGAGAGTATAAACGTGTGTGTTGTGACCCCAGTCTGAGTCTTCTTGCTGAATGCTGATAGACGGGGGTTTCTTGCTGATGCCTACATCTGGTCCAGAGCGCTGCGTATGTATAACTGTACTTGGGTCTGTATAATTCTTTGCGCTAAATTGTACTTAGATCATAGCGTGTAACTAACTGTACTTTTGCTTGAAATATCACTTTGTGCTTTGGAACCACAGGTAAAAGGTCTGGAGTCTTTATTTACTATATGACTGTGTACGCAAAATAGCGTCATCCTTAGAGGTTTATAGGCAGGATATTAGAAGGTATAGGCAGGATTTTAGAAGGTATAGGCAGGAGTGAATATAGGTTCTAATTCAATATCCTTAGAAGATGCAACTTAAACTCAATATCCTAATAATCATTTGTATCAAATAAATAACTGAGAAAAGAGTTAACCAGAGATGAAAGAACAAATCAACATTCTAGGCTTTCATGGTTATTTTTTTCATTTTGTACAAAGTTATTTGCAGCCTAGAGACGCATAGGATCTCATTTATACCACTTTTCTACCAGAGTCCGGGATTTGGAACACAGTTTTCCACCGTGGCGCCGATCCAGATCGGCACCATTCACCTTGCCGGTGGTTGGAGATGACATTATACCCCTATAATGGGTGCAGGGTGTGTGGTGCATACAGGCCCCTGGGTCCAGGTGGCCCAAACCGCACACCCTGCACCCATAATAGCCTTTATACTTATCTGTCTGTTGTCTCCAGAGTGCTGCTCTACAGCTCCAGGCCGGCACTGCCAAGCAGCAAAAATCACTGGGAAAATGGCAGCAGATATTTTCCAGGTGACTTGCGTATGCGCAGTCCTGCCGTCCCCGGGAAAACAGCATGGGCGCCATTATCCCAGAGACTCATGCATGCGCAGTAGATTCTGGCACTTAGCGGGAGGGGGCCCGCACTGAGGGCCTGATTCAGACCCGCTCGTGAGCGCATAGCGCTTGCAAGAGGGTCGATGGCCGGGCAGTGCGCACACGCGGCATGTGCACTGCGCGTGAGCGAGCCCCGAAGTGAGTGAGAAGTCACTCGCTCCGGGGCTCGCTACAAGACAGGGCTACAAGACGCTACAAGACGGACAAGATGTTGATCGACAGCCCGCCACATTTTGTAGGCGGGTCTGGGGGGTGGCTGCACAAACAGAGGTGTTCCCGAAGGGACACCTGCCGTTTGGGGGGCGGCCCTATTAGAGCCTACCACAAGAGTCTCGTCGCAAGCCCGATGGTCGTGATAATTGTGACAATCGCCAGGCTGCCCGCTAAAGCTGTGGGTGGTCACCCACAGCTTAGCGAGCGGCCTGGAGACCGTGGTAAAAAAATAACCCGGTCCGCCCTGATTCAGAGCGAGCCCTCGCAAATAGCGAGCGCCTCTGAATGAGGGCCTGAGTCTGCACATGGGGTCCCTCTCTTCTCTTAGAACTCCCCTGATCATACCCTTGCATTGGAATGCGGCTCTCTTCGTGCTGTAAATGGGACCTGGGTTGGACGACCCAATTTACCTGCAGCTCACCTGGCTCCTTCCCGTGTAAAACCCTGCTATGTAGGATTCTTCTCGGGTGACTGGACCTGGGTGGAGCAGTTTCCACTGACAAAAATCCTAGGTTGTGGCACGTTCATGTACAATAATCCGTGATTTTCAAATGAGTGGTATTACAGTTGGGCATGTTTACATTTTTGTGATGTGCAGAAAAAAGCACAAAAAAGCAACTGCAGTGTATGATCTATTGACAAAGAAATCACCAATCAATGTCAGAAGTCAGAGCAGAATTCTCATACTGCTGATCAGTGGCGGATCTTACCTAGGGGCTGCGAGATTGCAGCCCCCCCAGTAAAAACAGCCACTTCAGTGAGCCAGTGCAGTCTGTGACAGCACTGGCTTCACTGTGACTGGAGGTGGCTTCCTATTGGAAGCTCCACCTGCCAGTCACGCTGAAGACAGGCAGCCCCAGGGGGGGGGGGGGGGTGTCTCCTTCACCTGCCCAGTCGGGCAGCCCTAATGGGCATCTCGGGGCTGCTACCAATGCAGCCCCGAGAAGCTGGTGTTATGCGTGCGCATGCGTGGCGCCACCACCGCTCATGCGCATGCACCAGTCCCGACGCCTGCCAGAATCATTGTGCAGGCGCCGGGACCCAGACTAGCAGCAGCCCCCCTCAGATAAGAGGGCAGGAACAGCTGCTGCTGCTGCTGATCATCATCCGTTACTTGCACCTGCCCCTGACCACTCGTATATAATACAGGGTATATCCATCTTTGTGCCGGTCTGCACCTGTTTGCAAATTGCCCTTATTGTACTTGGCATACATTAGAACGCCTGCACAACATATCCAGGCACAAGCAGACATAAGTGGCAGAATCACATCTATGTGGGCATGCGCAGAGCAATTTTATGCAATTAATGCTTTACCAAATAGTGCAGTATTCACTCAGCAACAGCCCCAAAATTTTATGGCTAGGATTGCAGAACAAATATATTTAACTCTAAATGAGGTCCATCATGAGATATACTGTATTGTGCTGAGCATCTCATGCTTAGAAAGTATGAATAATCTCCATATTGTATTCATTTTGACACTTCCTGAGCATCTGCAGCTATCATGGGAATTCTTCTAAAGATACATCACTAAAGGGGAAAGCATTGAAAACAGATGATAAATAACCTGCCTTTTCATGCATCGTAAAAGTGCATGACCAGTTGCTTTGATGCCATTAAATTTTAAGAATGTGGAGCACATGAAAGTTGTGTTATAGTACATATGTTGATGAGTACATATTGCTGAGTGTTGAATTACATTCATGGTTTGCAAAGCAGTCCATAAATTGGCAGGGGTGTGGGGAAGGGCATGTGACCCCACCCAATTCGTAAGACAAGAGGACGGCACCATCGCTACCCCAGTTGCAAACTTCTCCGGTTTGAATGGGTGTCTGGAGCAGTACCCTGCAGTCTTGTGATATTTAAGCTGCGTACCCACCTGGCCGGCTTGTCCGCCAATCGAGCGACCGATTGGTAAACCAAAACACACTTACCAATCTGCCGCTCAATTTGTCTGGGCTGACATCACAACTGGGCAGGCTTTTAGATTTGTCTGCCCAGTTGAGATGTCAGTGTCGGCGGTCCGCTACAGCAAGTGTACAGGCGATCAGCGGGTGCTGCAGGGCCGATGCGATATGTCAGTGAACGACGTCATTCACAGACATATCATCTGTACACATAGACAGATACACTATGCGACTTGTCGCTGAACGAGCGACATATCGCATAGTGTGTAACCAGGTTTAGGACACACCGACACCCAGCTACTTTGCAAATTCCAACCTGAGTCCCTCTTTGAGACGTCATATCATGTCAAGTCACATGATCTGAGGATGGGGGCGATGAGGGTGGCACAGAGAATGTAGGTGCTCTACTATGCCCCCGTCTGTAGAGATTTATATTTTTATAGAGTACAAGCTGTGGTGATTGTAGTTTGAACTGACCATGCCATGGTTCCAAGAAAAAGCTTGGGGAGAAAGAAATGCTTTTACAAAAAGACTAGGCCAATCCTTGGTCCTGTCACGCTCTCCATTCTCTGGTCGTACTCTCTGCACTCCTGTAATCTTCTCCGCCCTCCTGTCGTACTACCCGCAGACAGCGCCGTCTCTTCCATTGGGCTTTTAGGGCAGTTGCCCAAGGGCCCAAAGCTTCATGGGGCCCTCCAGCCCCCTGTAGCTGCTGCCTGTTACTAATTTTATTTTTTTCTAAAGCACTAGTCTGTGCTAGTAGTTGTCCCCCCCCGGTGACGAACGACCCCCCCCTTTCCCTGGTACGCAGCCACAGGCAGTCTGTGTCTCTGTGACATAGCCTGCGCCGCATGTGTAGTGCTGACCGGACAGCGCCCGCAGCTGTGTGTTTGTTTTAGCAGCCGATGAGAGTCAGACAGACTCTCATCGGCTGCTGCTCCCACTGCCGAGCCGAGCATCCTCCGGCTCCCGCAGTGGGTAATGGGAGAGACATCATGACGTCTCTCCCATAATGCAGAGCGGCCCAGCCCGGGAGGACGGATGGAGGAAAGGATGGCGGCGGCAGGGATTCAGGTAAGTGTTTATTTTTTATTTGTCTACTGGGGGGTGAACCACTACTGGGGGCACTACAAGGGGGGGACTACTACTGGGGGCACTACTACTGGAGGCACTACAAGGGGGGCACTACAAGGGGGGGACTGCTACTTGGGGCAATACAAGGGGGGGACTACTACTGGAGGAAATACAAGGGGGGGACTACTACTGGGGGGCACTACAAGGGGGGGGGACTACTACTGAGGGGCACTACAAGGGGGAGACTACTACTGGGGGCACTACAAGCGGGGACTACTATTGGAGGCAATACAAGGGGGAGACTACTACTGGGGGCACTACAAGGGGGGGACTACTACTGGGGGCACTACAAGGGGGAGACTACTACTGGGGGCACTACAAGCGGGGACTACTATTGGAGGCAATACAAGGGGGAGACTACTACTGGGGGCACTACAAGGGGGGGACAACTACTGGGGGCACTACAAGGGGGGGACTACTACTGGGAGGCAATACAAGGGGGAGACTACTACTGGGGGCACTACAAGGGGGAGACTACTACTGGGGGCACTACAGGGGGGGACAACTACTAGGGGCACTACAAGGGGAGGGGACTACTACTAGGGGCACTGCATGGGGGGGGACTACCACTGGGGGCTCTGCATCGGGGGACCACTACTGGGGGCTCTATATAAAGGGCAATACTGGGGGTACTGCATAGGGGGGGACTACAACTGGGAACACTATTTAAAGGGCACTGCATAACGGGTACCACTTTTGGGGACACTGCATGCGGGTCTACTGCTGGGGGCACTATATAAGGGGCATTGCATATGGGTACCACTACTGGGGAAACTGCATTGGGGGACTACTACTGGGGGCACTATATAAGGGGCGTACTACTGGAGACACAACGGGTGGGTAGGGGCCCCAGTGCATTGCTTTGTCCAGGGCCCACACTGCTTTAAAGACAGCCCTGCCCGCAGTTCTGTCATCCTCCCATCGCTTCTGTCATACTTTCTGCACTCCTGACATACTAGCCGCGCTCCAGTCATACTCTTTTCCACCTGTATCTTTTATTTACACTGGCTACATTTGCACAAGAGTGAGTGGAGCAGGGGCAGCACACACAAGAGGTGAGGGCACTCACCAAAAATACTGAATTCTGGGCCCCAGGGCAATACATTTTTGCAACTGGGTTGTACTAAGCAAATTGTGTTTGTGAACATATGTGGGTTCTTTTTAATCACTCAGCCGACCACAAAGGTTGGTACAACTCGGTTCTAGTATTGACACAAGGGGCCAAATGTAATAGGTAGTTTGTTTTAGTAACAGTACAAACTCGCACTTTCTCGCACTTTTAAAAAGTGCGAGTTTGTACTGAAACTCGCAAATTCAATAGCCTGTGAACTTTTCAGCTCGAGGCTACTGCATTTGCGAGTTTAGGCGAGTTTAGGGCTATGTAAACTGACACCTTTTAATGCGAGTAGCATTAAAAGGTGCGAGTTTTAGAGAAGCCATCACAGATCAGTGAGATCCGTGATGGCTTCTGTGTGTGTTTTAAAATAAAAAACGTGCACCATCTCCCCAAAAGCATAACCAGCCCCGGGCTTTATAAAGCCTGTTCTGGTTCTAAAAATACAAGGGCCAAAATGCGTAGGGGGCCCCTGTATATTAAGAACCAGCACAGGGCTTTGTTGAGCTGGTCCTGGTTCTGGATAATCAGGGGATAAAACGAGTAGGGGTCCCCTGAAAGTTCCAGAACCAGCACCGAACTCTTTCTAGCGGGGGGGTGATGCCACAGCCAGGGAAAACCTTTCAGTGGTTTCCCCGGCCAAAGCATTATCCCTGACCACTAGTCAGTCCAGACCGGGGATCCCTGGGGAGTTGGGTACCCCCCCAATAAAGGGGTAATCCTCTCCAGGGCATCCCAGGCCTAGACTGATAGCCCGGGGCTATCCCCGGCACCCTAGGGCAGTGGGTGCCGGGTTGATAGTGTAAAGTGTAAAAATAAAGTTTGCATATTGTCTTTAGTTGTAGAACCACAAGTACCAGCAAGCCTTCCCTGCATGCTGGTATTTGGAGAACCACAAATACCAGCATGCGGGGCATTACGGGCCTGCTGGCACTTGTAGTTCCACAACTAAAGAAATACGTAAATAAACAAACATACACCGTGAATGTAAAATTTTATTAAAACATACATGCACACTCACACTCACACATACTCACCTAGTATCCGAAGTAATCCATAGGGGTGTACTTGCAAAAAAAAAAAAAACATACTCACCTCTCCTATGCGTAGATCACGTCCTCTTGTCCAAGTAGGCAATCCAGGGGTTAAAATAAAAAAACGCAAAAAACCCAATCCATGCCGGACTGAGCAAAGGTATGTGTGTACATATACCTTTGCTCCGCGTAAATGACCGGGGCACACGTGTGCCCCGTCAGTGAAGGGGCCGCCAGCCAATCAGGGAGCATCTCCGTCGGAGCAGCTCCCTGATTAGCTGAATGCGGCCAGCCTGTGTGTCCCATAGACTTCTATGGTGAGAAATCCCCATTGAAGTCTATGGTGGGAACCGCTACATCGTAGCCGCAAGATTAATAGAGGTTAATCTTGTGGTTACATCAATGATACAATGTCGCGACGGAGATGCTCCCTGATTGGCTGGCGGCCCCGTCACTGACGGGGCACACGTGTGCTGGTTCTGGAATTTTCAGGGGACCCCTACTCGTTTTGTCCCCTGATTTTCCAGAACCAGGACCAGCTCAACAAAGCCCTGTGCTGGTTCTTAATATACAGGGGCTCCCTACGCATTTTGGCCCCTGTATTTTTAGAACCAGAACAGGCTTTGTAAAGCCCGGGGCTGGTTATGCTTTTGGGGAGGGGGTGCACGTCATTTTTTTTTTATTTAAAAACATTTAACATAAGTACACACAGAAACATGTACATATCTCATGGATATGTGCATGTTTCAGTGTTAATCTGACCTGCTCAGGATGTACTCGCTAGCCTGAAGCAGGTCTATTATTTGGGGACTTTTGGTAATCTTTTTTTTGCGAGTCTGAAACAGACACTCTATTACATTGGGCGAGTTGATAGTTTTCAATGTGAAAACATCTGGATGCGAGTTTGAGAATGGAGAGTTTTAGTAACTCTGAAAAATGCGAGTTTTAGTGAACAGACACTCTATTACATTGGAGAGTTGTGAAAAATTGCGAGTTTAGCACCAAACTCGCAATTTACCAAAACAGACTACCTATTACATTTGGCCCAAGATGTTTTACATGTTAGCACATCAGCCTCAAGATCCTGACTGACTAAAATAACGGTTGGACCACATAGAACAAAAATATTATTAATAATTTGGAGTTGTGCACCTGAGATTTGTCTGTTTTTGTGCCTGCAATTTGTCTCATCGGGTAGCACCTCCCATTATATATATATATATATATTCAGGGTGTGCAGTCCAGAAATCTTTCCCATATACTCTATTTAATGTGCTTTATTGCACACCTGAGGGAAAGGAGACGCCCTCAGTCTGTATTACCACCCCTACCTTATTGGTTTAAAAGCATGGAGTCTTGTAATGAATATGCACACAAGTAATAGGCACAATTCTAGGTAAGTCCTACAAGTTTTATATACTGTAGTGCAACTTTGGTTCATTTTTGGGGCGTGGGTCCACCTGGATTGCCTTTGTTGATCTGTTTCAGGGCACCGCATTATAACACATTTTTCTTTTATAACACATTTTAACCCTTCACTGTTTGTTTATTATATTTGTACCTCACTTTTTATTTTTATTCTTTATATGCAGCAGTAGCTGCTCCTAACTATTTCTTTCACACTTCACTTTTCTTATTATAGCGATGCCTTGGGGTGGTTTAGCTGGGCTAGCTTGGGGGTGTCTACGCTCTGGATTTGAACCCTAGTATGTTAGGGACCTACCCTACAGAGGTTACCTGGATATGGTGGGTAGGCCCATAACCTTGGCCAAGATTATGCTAAAAACCTCTATTGCAAAATTGTATTGCATTTATATATTATTAATAATTTGGAGTTGTGCACCTGAGATTTGTCTGTATTTGTGCCAACAAAAATAGTCGTCAACTTGCCCGGCGGACCGTCCACGTGTCTCGTCTCAAAACAACTTCCAGCACGTTTATCCATAACTATTTTACATAGGATAACCAGCTGGTGGAATTTATACACCACTAATGCCAGGGACAGTTTAACAATTTTATTTGCACCAGACATTGTACCCATTAACCTATGATACTATAAATAAAGGTTTTTCATGTTCTCACCTAAATAATGGTGTTGCACACTATTTAGTTATTGTGCCCAAATCCTATGTCTGGTGCACGATATCTTTGTGGGCAGCGGGTATCTGGCATTTCAGTCTCTTGGCAAGTGTCCCTGATACCCTGCTTTCCGCACTAGGGGCCTGATTCAGAGCCGAACGCTCTGACCAGAGCGCTCGCTCTGAATCAGTGCCCTCCTCCATGAAAATGGAGCGGCCTCCTGGCCGCTCGCATAGCTCTGGGTGACCACCCACAGCATATGCGAGCGTCCATGATGATGGTCGCGATGGTCTTGACCATCCGGACCATCGGGCTTGCGGCGGAGACCCTGCGGTAGGGTCTTGCTGCCGCAAGCCCTGGAGTGATTTTGGCTCTATCAGAGCCAAAATCACTCCCACTGACATCACTACTGATGTCAGTGGGGCTGGCTTCAGACGGTAGGCGTTCCCATGGGAACGCCTCCATCTGGCAGGCACGTACCCGGCACGCCCGCCAAAGGGGGCGTGCTGTCAATCAACATCGACAGCACGCCCCCTTTGGTGCGAGACCTGGAGTGATGGAGAGCCCGTCGCTCGCCGGGTCTCGCGCATTTACCAAAACAGACTACCTATTACATTTGGCCCAAGATGTTTTACATGTTAGCACATCAGCCTCAAGATCCTGACTGACTAAAATAACGGTTGGACCACATAGAACAAAAATATTATTAATAATTTGGAGTTGTGCACCTGAGATTTGTCTGTTTTTGTGCCTGCAATTTGTCTCATCGGGTAGCACCTCCCATTATATATATATATATATATTCAGGGTGTGCAGTCCAGAAATCTTTCCCATATACTCTATTTAATGTGCTTTATTGCACACCTGAGGGAAAGGAGACGCCCTCAGTCTGTATTACCACCCCTACCTTATTGGTTTAAAAGCATGGAGTCTTGTAATGAATATGCACACAAGTAATAGGCACAATTCTAGGTAAGTCCTACAAGTTTTATAAACTGTAGTGCAACTTTGGTTCATTTTTGGGGCGTGGGTCCCCCTGGATTGCCTTTGTTGATCTGTTTCAGGGCACCGCATTATAACACATTTTTCTTTTATAACACATTTTAACCCTTCACTGTTTGTTTATTATATTTGTACCTCACTTTTTATTTTTATTCTTTATATGCAGCAGTAGCTGCTCCTAACTATTTCTTTCACACTTCACTTTTCTTATTATAGCGATGCCTTGGGGTGGCTTAGCTGGGCAAGCTTGGGGGTGTCTACGCTCTGGATTTGAACCCTAGTATGTTAGGGACCTACCCTACAGAGGTTACCTGGATATGGTGGGTAGGCCCATAACCTTGGCCAAGATTATGCTAAAAACCTCTATTGCAAAATTGTATTGCATTTATATATTATTAATAATTTGGAGTTGTGCACCTGAGATTTGTCTGTTTTTGTGCCAACAAAAATAGTCGTCAACTTGCCCGGCGGACCGTCCACGTGTCTCGTCTCAAAACAACTTCCAGCACGTTTATCCATAACTATTTTACATAGGATAACCAGCTGGTGGAATTTATACACCACTAATGCCAGGGACAGTTTAACAATTTTATTTGCACCAGACATTGTACCCATTAACCTATGATACTATAAATAAAGGTTTTTCATGTTCTCACCTAAATAATGGTGTTGCACACTACTTAGTTATTGTGCCCAAATCCTATGTCTGGTGCACAATATCTTTGTGGGTAGCGGGTATCTGGCATTTCAGTCTCTTGGCAAGTGTCCCTGATACCCTGCTTTCCGCACTAGGGCCTGATTCAGAGCCAAACGCTCTGACCAGAGCGCTCGCTCTGAATCAGTGCCCTCCTCCATGAAAATGGAGCGGCCTCCTGGCCGCTCGCATAGCTCTGGGTGACCACCCACAGCATATGCGAGCGTCCATGATGATGGTCGCGATGGTCTTGACCATCCGGACCATCGGGCTTGCGGCGGAGACCCTGCGGTAGGGTCTTGCTGCCGCAAGCCCTGGAGTGATTTTGGCTCTATCAGAGTCAAAATCACTCCCACTGACATCACTACTGATGTCAGTGGGGCTGGCTTCAGACGGTAGGCGTTCCCATGGGAACGCCTCCATCTGGCAGGCACGCACCCGGCACGCCCACAAAAGGGGGCGTGCTGTCAATTAACATCGACAGCACGCCCCCTTTGGTGCGAGACCCGGAGTGATGGAGAGCCCGTCGCTCGCCGGGTCTCGCGCATGCGCACGACGGAGCTCCCTCCGTCGTGCGCATGCACAGTGGGGGTACATCGACCCGCTCGCGAGCGTCCTGCGCTCGCGAGCGGGTCTGAATGACCCCTAGGACAGATCTCGGCCGTAATTCAGAGCCGGACGCTCTGAAAGAGTGCTCGCTCTGAATCAGGGCGTTTTTTTTTTTGGAGCGGCCTCCTGGCCGCTCGCATAGCTGTGTGTGACCACCCACAGCTATAGCGAGCGGCTAGGTTGATGGTCGCGACGGTCAAGACCATCGCGACCATCGGGCTTGCGACGAAACCCTTGTGGTAGGGTCTCGTGGCCGCAAGCCCGAGAGAGCTTTCAGCTCTAACAGCCGGAAGCTCTCCCACTGACATCACTGGTGATGTCAGTGGGGCCGCCCCCAAACGGCAAGCGTTCCATTGGGAACACCTCCGTTTGGCCGGCAACCCCCCCGGCCCGCCCACCAAACGGGGCGAACTGTCACTCACCATCGACAGCTCGTCCCCTTTGGTGCGAGACCCGGAGCGACGGAGCACCCGTCGGTAGCCGGGTCTCGCGCATGAGCACGATGGAGCCGGCTCCGTCGTGCGCATGCCCAGTGGCCAAACATCGACCCGGTTGCGAGCGCTCAGCGCTTGCGACTGGGTCTGAATCAGGCCCTCTGTGCACAGAGCTAAAGTTTTTGCATACAGCGCATGGGCAGGTGCGAATTTATGTACCTTTGCCTATGTCCATATTATTCCGAGTCGGATGGATTAGGCAGAATTTGTCTTTACGTGAAGCATTTATCAAGTACATTCTATAAAATGATACTGTAGGTATAAGCTGATTGGTTGCTATGGGTAACTTCTCCACTGGTCCATTTCTCCACGCTTTTCATTGCTAGATGCATCAACTCTATGCAGTTTTGAATGTGGACTGGGAAATGGAATGAAGAAGGAGTGAAAAAGAATAGGTAGTCATTGGCTTGTGCCCATGCATTTTATTGTATGTGTTGTGACATTCTGGGATATTTAGCTCAGTAGAGTGGTCAGTGGTGCAGTTAAGTGTTACCATATAGCTTGTTCGGGTTGAAACAAACAAAATGGTGCTTTAATATTGTCAGTATCCAGTAACAGAAAGTAAGAAACAACCTAGACCCTTCTTCATTCATAACTATCAAGGGCAGCTAGTCGGCACATAAGTCTCAGTCCTGCCTGCTTCAAGCAGGCATGGCCCACTGGTCTTCTGGCCTCCACAGGCCTCCTGGTCTGGCTTTGCTGCCACAGCCCCACTGTATTGTTGCAGCTAGGCTTAACACCCGCTAGTTCCGTCGCTGGACTTGATCATATATATATATATATATATATATATATATACAGTCAGGTCCATAAATATTGGGACATTGACATAATTTTCATATTTTGGCCCCTATTCACCACCACAATGGCTTTGAAATGAAACAAACAAGATGTGATTTAACTGCAGACTTTCAGATTTAATTTGAGGGTAATTACATCCAAATCAGGTGAACGGTGTAGGAATTACAACGGTTTCTATATGTGCCTCCCACTTTTTAAGGGACCAAAAGTAATGGGAGAAACTAAACAATCCTAAATCTAACTTTCACTTTTTAATACTTTGTTGCAAATCCTTTGCAGGCAATTACAGCCTGAAGTCTGGAACGCATAGACATCACCAGACGCTGAGTTTCATCCCTGATGATGCTCTGCCAGGCCTCTACTGCAAATGTCTTCAGTTCCTGCTTGTTCTTGGGGCATTTTCCCTTCAGTTTTGTCTTCATCAAGTGAAATGCATGCTCAATCGGATTCAGGTCAGGGGAATGACTTGGCCATTGCATAACATTCCACTTTTTAGCCTTAAAAAACTATTTGGTTGCTTTTGCAGTATGCTTCCTGTCATTGTCCATCTGCACTGTGAAGTGCCGTCCAATGCGTTCTGAAGCATTTGACTGAATATGAGCATATAATATTGCCCAAAACACTTCAGAATTCATTCTGCTGCTTTTGTCAGCAGTCACATCATCAATAAATACAAGGGAACCAGTTCCATTGGCAGCCATACATGCCCACGCCATGACACTACCACCACCATGCTTCACTGATGAGGTGGTATGTTTTGGATCATGAGCAGTTCCTTTCCTTCTCTTCTCTTCCCATCACTCTGGTACAAGTTGATCTTTGTCTCATCTGTCCATAGGATGTTGTTCCAGAACTGTAATGGCTTTTTTAGATGTTGTTTGGCAAACTCTAATCTGGTCTTCCTGTTTTTGAGGCTCACCAATGGTTTACATCTTGTGGTGAACCCTCTATATTCACTCTTGTGAAGTCTTCTCTTGATTGTTGACTTTGACACATATACACCTACCTCCTGGAGAGTGTTCTTGATTTGGCCAACTGTTGTGAAGGGGTTTTTCTTCACCAGGGAAATAATTATTTTGTCATCCACCACAGTTGTTTTCCATGGTCTTCCGGGTCTTTTGGTGTTGCTGAGCTCTCCGGTGCGTTCTTTCTTTTTAAGAATGTTCCAAACAGTTGATTTGGCCACACCTAATGTTTTTGCTATCTCTCTGATGGGTTTGTTTTGATTTTTCAGCCTAATGATGGCTTGCTTCACTGATAGTGACAGCTCTTTGGATCTCATATTGAGAGTTGACAGCAACTGATTCCAAATGCAAATGTCACACCTAGAATCAACTCCAGATCTTTTACCTGCTTAATTAATAATGAAATAACAAGGGAATAGCCCATACCTGTCCATGAAATAACTTTTGAGTTGATAGTCCCATTCCTTTTGGCCCCTTAAAAAGTGGGAGGCACATATTGAAACTGGTGTAATTCCTACACTGTTCACCCGATTTGGATGTAATTACCCTCAAATTAAATCTGAAAGTCTGCAGTTAAAGCACATCTTGTTTGTTTTATTTCAAAGCCATTGTGGTGGTGAATAGAGGCCAAAATATGAAAATTCTGTCAATGTCCCAATATTTATGGACCTGACTGTGTATATCTATATATATATATATATAATATTATATATATATATATATAATATTATATATATATATATATATATATATATAAAAAAAAGTTGCGACCAAGAAAGGTTGCTAGATGGTTTTCCATAATGCTATCAGTTCTGAAGAAAACCTGCAAAGGAGGTGGAGGATACATGCTGCACATATAGGAGCTGACATAAAGGAATAGAGACACCTATAATAGAATGTAAAGGGTCATTTTTTGTCTGACCATGCCTACATGTGCATTATTGTTATAACGTCATTGGTTTGTAAGTTGCCACAGTGCTGCACAGATAGATGCGTGTAGAGCGTGCTTGCCAACTCTCCCGAAATTTCTGGGAGAGTCCTGACTTTCAGGGAGCTCATCTGGGGCGGGATGCATCTACACCAAAAATGTGGTCAAACCTTTTAAAATGCAGTTTTCAGAGGTTTGACCGGATTCCTCATATACTGTACACCAATATCTAGAAAGCTAAATTTTCTAGAGCTTGGACCTGATAGGCAACGTCATATACTGTATAGATGGTGTTGCCTAATAGAAGCCTATGGGCGTCTTTCTGCATAGTTTTCTGAGAGGGATCCAATCGGAACCTTCCAGTGTCCCTCGCGGCTCGTGCATGCGCAGATGGCCATCAACCCGGAAGTCCTTATATCGCGATGGTCAACTCTCATCGGGATGGCTGTGCTTTGTGATTTTAGTTACATTTGTACTTCCCGAGTGAAGTGGACGACTCAGTGGGGTTTATGATGCAATGCACATTTGTTAGAGTCATTGTGGTCCTGCTCCACACTAGGATCAAGGGTAGAGATACAATGAAAAGATTGCAATGCCACACCAACCCCCCTACCCCCTCTCCCCCCTGCCCTGCACCACAAATATGATTACTAACTTTTAAAAGGTCCAGAAAGGCAAAGAGGTGTGTTTTCAGAGAGCACTTAAAAATATGAAGGTTCTGGTTGGGTGTGGTAGTTAATTCCATAGGTGAGTAGCAGCACAGGAGAAGTCTTGTAGGAGGGAGTACAAGCTGGTTCTGAATTACGTAAGAGGATCAAAGTAAAAATTTGATCAATGCGAAAGGTCCCATGAGAAACCAGATTCTCCTCGCTGGTCATTACACAAATCCATTGTATATCACATACAGTACACACTCTACACTATTTTTACTCTACCCAGCATACCGTATACAGTACACAATAGTGAGACTTGCAACCACCATACGGAAGAAGAGGAACAGTACTGTGTAGCGTACAATTTTTAGAAATGGGAAATACTGTATCTTCAAATTCTAGAAATCGTGATAAACAAACTTCTCCTTTGGGCTAATTACTCAGGCTGCTTGCTGAGAAGTTCTGTGTTGGTGTAAGACTTTGGGGTCTATTTCGTAAGCAGTGTTAGGAGACAGAGTGAAAAGTGATAAGGTGCCAGCCAATCAGCTCCCAACTGTCATATCATAGGCTGTTTGAAAAATGACAGTTAGGAGCTGTTTGGCTGGCACCTTATCACTTTTCACTCTGTCTCCTAACACTGCTTAGTAAATAGACCCCTAAGTATAGACTACTGAAGCAGAGCAGTACCTTTTTTATATTCTGACATCAGTGGATGGCATTTACGAAGCACGTAACATCCGCTGTGCAGTCCATTATTGGCTTTGGTACTTCCATGAGACTTGATTTGTACAAGTGTGCCTAGATTTCTGCCAAGGCATATAGGTTTGTGGCATTTAGGAAGGAGCAGAAGTCTGCACAGACCGAGGGCATGAAATTTGTAGAGCGAGGATTCCTTTTCAGCAATTTAGCTTTAACTCATCTTCATGGGACTCTCTTTCTCTCCCTCTATTGGGTCGATCATAGGGCCTGATTCAGAGCCGCTCGTAAGCGGCCGCTCGTTTGCTCCGAGCGATGTTCACACAACTGCGCATGCGTATGGGTTGTAAGTAATACGCATGCGCGAACCAGTCATTGCGGTCGAAAATCGTGTGCTCGCAAAATAGCGAGTGCCTGCTAATTTGATTGACAGGATGAGGCGTTTGTGGGTGGTAACAGGGGAAGGTGCTTGAAAACGGGGAGTGGAGATCCGAACGCAGGCGTGCCAAGGTGTGCATAATTAACAAAGCAGTGTCATCGACCACGTCACTTGGTTGTCTTTTAGCCTGAACTGCTCGCATGATTGCGGTAGGAAAATCCTACCACAAGCACTGCGAGCAGTTCATACGCCTTTCGATGTACTCGATGAATCTAATAAATAGCGGAGATGACGTAGGATGCGAGTGGCCAGGGGGCGTTGTTTAAAAAATAGCGAGCACATGTTTAGTTCGCTCGTTCAGACATCGAGGCGTCAACAGACCGCAAAGAGCGAGCGCTCTATTTAAATATCCGGCCCCTTTTTCTGAACGAGCGAGCGCAAATAGCGTCCGGCTCTGAATCAGGCCCATAGTTCTTTCTCTTTCCCGGGCATTATGGTGTCTACCATGGTCCCACCCTTCTCCCTCTCTGGGGAAGTACAGGAGTTTCCTACCAGCTCTGACAAGACCACTCTCCCACTGTCCTTACTGGCTGTAACTGTCACTACTTGTTATACATGTCTGCTAGGGGCACAGACTCATACTCTCTCTGAAAGGGTATTACACTTTGATATTGGACCAGCTTAGAGACGGCAGTCTTTGGGTATTGCCCTTCAGGGCTGGTTATGGATTTGGGGGGGGGGGGTGTGACTTTTTTTTTTTTTTTACTATTTTGCTGCCGCTAGCAGCGTCTAAATAGACAGCTCACAGTCGTCCGGCTTTTAGCAGCATCTGAGCCACCGGCCGTCTTTTAACACCATCTGAGCCATTTTATAATGACTGTCGTCATTTTGACCCTGTCAACATGTTAGTTAACCTTATGACTGGCGACATTTATTCATTGTCGACATTTTGCTGTGGCTACATTTTAACACTGATGTCCATGTCAACATTTTGAGTGTCGACATTTTTCCATGTCGATATTTTGATTGCCTGTGTTTTGACTGTCTAAATGTTGACTACATCCCCTTGCAGAGAAGTCTCCATAGAGCAGAGAGACGTTGAGGTTAGGCAGGCCATTCATTTGCACTGGTACAAAACTGAGATACTCGGTTACACAAATTCGTATTGTGCATGCCCACTAAATAAGCTGCACGCATATGTACATATGGTCACATCTGACACTTGAGTCTGCATGCAACTTCAGAGGCGGGGGAGGGGGGGTCGGAAGATGTATTCTAACATGGCTAAGTACAGTAAAAGTGCGCTTATGTAATTGCGAACAGATATGGACTGTATCAATTGTGTGTGCCTGGCGGCTGGTGCAAATACACGGTAATGATGATGATGGTTGGCAGTAGAAGCTAGCCACTCCTGATTGTGAGTTTAATCTCTAAAGCTGTTTTGTGTTGTAGAATAGGCATTAAGTAGCAGTATTATCACTAAATAGCAGAGCTGGCTTTAGACCTCACAGGGCCCTAGGCAAGATACCAGTTTGGGCCCCCCCTCCAATAAACAATCCTGTGCATATATTAGAGTAGGTTTCACTGGAGCAAGGTACATATGATTTGTATATGTTGTATATGTATATGTTGCTCCAGGGACACCTACTGTAATATATGCACAGTTATTATTACTTTAGGTGTTGCTGGATCACATTATATTATGTATATATTTATATATACATGGGAGAGGGGGACAGGAGGATATGGGGAAAAATAGGGCGAGATGGGAAAAAAAGGAGCCGAAAAAAGGTGGACAAGAGGAAAGGGGGACAGACCGAGGGAAATAGGAGGAAATGGGGACTGACAGGTGGGAAAAATTGGGGAGGAACAGAGGGGACGGGAGAAGCTAGTGACTTGATATAGAGATATAATATATTTGCATTTTTTTTTTCAGTTAAACTTACCAAGAGTGCCATCTATCTGTCTCTGATGGGTCATGTTGGCTTCATAAGCAGAAGACCATTGTCCAGAATAAACACCCCATGGAGCTCAGTTGGGGGGGGGGGGGGGTGACACTGGCTATAGCAGCGGAGTGTAGGGGAGTTTGATTGGATGGGTCTGCCAGGATCAGCGCATGCTACCCGGGGGAGATGGCCACACTGCGGGGGCTGGTTGCTTGCTATCACTGTGACTATGGGGGGGCACTACCTACTGTCCATAGCTACAGGGGAGGTTGGATAGACAGGGAGCTGGCTATACAGCAGGGTGGAAGCTGCTATTACTGTGCACTGGCCATAGCTGCGGGGGAGGTTTAGACCAGACTGCAGAGATCAACGCATGCTGCTGGGGGAGCTGGCAACTCAGCGGGAGGGGGGGGGCTACAGCAGCGCAGGCTACAGAGGAGGTTGATTGGAGGGGGCTGCCTAGATAAGCACTCGCTGCGGGAAGAAGGCAGGCATTACACTGTAGGGGGAGGGGATGTAGGAGACTGGCTGCCCTCCCTGAAACTGCAGTAGCACACGCTGCACACATCGGTGGGGGGGTGGGTTTATTTATGGTGAGGAGCTGGAAAAGGAACAAAGCTTCTGTGCTGCTGGCATGCTGCTATATTGCCTGTGTGTAGCAGCAACAAGAGTGCTGCAGGTTCTTTCCAGGGCCGGATTTCGGAAGCCCGGAAACAGGCCCCTTGGGACCCAACGGGCCCTAGGCAGACGCCTAGGTAGCCTAATGGTAAATCCGGCTCTGCTAAGTAACAACATGCATGGAAGATTATTGGATAAACTTTATTGTAAACAGGTCATACTTGCCTCCTCTGGACACCGCTGGGGGAATGATGCAGCAGAAATGGGCAGTGATGGGGCATGACGTTGTGTTCATGTTATTGTGGCCCTGCCCCTGCATAATTGTGGACCAGCTATCACCTGGAGGACACAAATCCTCCTATTACCGGACACAGCAGATTGTTTATAACACTACTCCCATTAGAATAATCATCCATTAGGACTGCTTTTTGATTATGCTTTTGGTTGTGCGGATAAGTGTATGTGGGTGCATTACTGACACGACAAGACCTTAACCCTTAGTGCACTTCTTAAATTACTTCCAGTAATAGTAAAATGTTTTTTGTAGTTACATAATAAGATTGTAAAAAGTCATACTGTAAGGTCATCAAGTTCAACCTATTAGAACTTCCAGTTGTGCTAATCTAGGGGAAGGCAAAATAAAATCTCCGGTGTGACAGCTGCAATTTAAGTAGAGAGAAAAATTAGTTAGTGGTGTCAATTCCCTGTATCCGCCACTATCATAGGGCCACATTGTGGCTGTAATTGCTGAAAGCCGGATTTAATACCTTATGCTACTGCGTGTATCTGTACTGGGAGAGAGATATTAAATCTTCATATTTATCATCAACATTTCTGTGATCGCAGCACCGTCATCAGGATGAACAGGAAAACACAATCAGTATTACTTTAAGATTATTTTAAGATTGTAAGCTTGCGAGCAGGGCCTTCCTACCTATATATCTGTTTGTTATTACCCAGTTTTGTTCTATTAATGTTCCAATTGTAAAACACAACGGAATATGCTGCCCTATATAAGAAACTGTTAATAAATAAATAAATAAATAATATTACACCTACAAAATCCTCTGAGTGCTGTCCTGATTTTTTCTCTATTAGTTGAGTGCCAACAGCGTCACTTTGGAACACATGGGTGAGTACTTAATGTCTGTATTTTTCTGTATGTGTATTATGGTCCCTGAGGAAAATCTCTGGCTTGGAGATTGAAATGTTGGAGTATTAAAAGATGACCTGCTGGTGATTATACTTTTTGCAAGTCCTGTGAGTGCTGCCTATTCTTCTGCCTATTACAAAGGGAAAAGCTGCTTCTGCCAGGGGAGGGCACCCAGGCAAGTACCAGTACACTATTAAAGTGGAGTGCCGGTCAACACAAAGACTAATAAATATTAAATATATATATATAACCGAACGGAACCGAGTAGAACCGAGCCTGCACATCCCTAATATATATATTATACACACACATTCCAGTGTCTTTAGAGAGGAGGGGGCCTGTGTGCCTTCCCTATCCAAGGCCCCCTCCTCTCTTCCCGGTGGCCGGCAGCCGACTGATGCGGCTGGCCAGCCACTAAAGCATTAGTACACTCTGGGCGCCAGAGTGTGCCCGGAGTCTACTGCGCATGTGCAAAACGCCAGAAAAATGGTGGCGGCGGCCATTTTCCTGGCTTTTTGTACAGCGCTGACACCCGGCGCAGGACCTTAGAGAGGTAAGTTTTAAATAATATGGGTGCAGGGTGTGCAGTGCACCCATTATAGATATGCCCCTGATACATACATATATAAACACTCACATACACACATACATATACCTACCCTCCAACATGACCCCTTCCACCCAGTACAAAATGCTCTGCTCCTGGACTTCCCACCTTATTGATTATTGCAGACACCTGTGTTGGACTAGGTAATCGATGAGACAGGTGTTTCCCCACAGGTGGCTGCAGTCTTCAATTAAGAAGGAAGCCCAGGAGCAGAGCAATTTGTACCTGGGAAGGTCATGTTTGAGGGTCTGCACATATATATATATACACACATACATTACACACGCACTGCAACTTACCTTGCAGGCTGGCATCATGTAATTGGGCCCCTCCCCCTAGCGTGAAAATACAACAAATCGTGGGTCAGTCGGGGGCGGAGCAAAAAGACTTGATTCTAATTGAATCACGTCATACTGGCTCCGCCGCCTCCCTATTGACCTGCGAATCGTGGCATTTTGCGACGAGGGGGCAGGGCTTAAGAGCATGAAGCCTGCTCTGGAGTCTGTCAGAGATAGGGGGGTTTTCTGGGTACTCAGAACCCCCCCTGCATGCGCTACTGATACTGTTGCCCTATTGAATTTTTATTCACTGATTCTGAATGTGAAAAAAATAAACTCTACTGTGGCATCTTATTTTAAGCAGTGACATTCTTTAGCATGTTTGTGCTTTAAGAAGCTCATACTCCCTCTAGTGGACAACAACTAAAGTGTTTTGTAGATGTATACCTCTTTTACACCAGAGGTAAAACCCGGGCTATTGCAGGGTTAACCCGGGTAGCTCCTTGGTGTAAAAGGAGAAAGGGTTGGATTGATCGAGTCACCTGGCAAACCAACCCAGGTAACTTGCAGGGTTTAATATGGGAAAACCCGTGAAACCCTGCAGTGTAAACGGTGCGTTCTGGGTCAGGGTGACCTGGATCGTGCCGCATGCCTGCCAATTGGCCGGCTTCAGTGGCGCTTGAAGTCACATGTGCTACTGCACATGTGACTTCAGCCATCTTTTTTGTATAGACCATGACATGGCGGGTGACAGTAGTTTCCTACAGAAGAGAACCTTGTTAATACCTGAATTTAACGCTTTTCCAGATCCCTGCACCGCTACTCGCAAGCAGAATACTGTAACTCTGCTTTGCTCAAGCTCCACTCCATCCACCAGTGTGCATGTAACAGTGAGTATGGCTGTACTTACTACAGTATATTTCAATGAAATAACACTACTGGTTAAGTAACTGGGCTGTTCATAGTTTTAGTGATCCGCTGGTGTGTGCCTACATAACTTTGCAATATCAACACCTGCACACACATCAACATTTGGCTACCAATCATTGTGACAATTATTACTGTTGGCAGGTATAAAGGTTAGCATTGATGAAGGTTATCACTGAAAATAAGTGTAGTCAGGCCAGCCATTTCTATGAACTGATAGAAATATTATATACACTATAACCATATCGGAATTGTTATGTAATGCTGGCAGTCAGATGCCTCCTGTCAAAATACCGACAGCGGCATACTGATGGTTGGTATCCCGACAGGGATCGAGTAAGTATACTGACCTTCCCACCTTCTCACCCTAACCCTCCCTTCTTGTAGCCTAACCCTCCCCGTTAGTGCCTAAACCTAAGTCTCCCCCCTTCGTGCCTAAACCGCACTCTCCCTCTTAGTGCCTAACCCCGCTATGCTACCTAAACCTAACACTCCTCCCACGTGGCTAACAGCTAAGATGTCCCCGGCTTACCTCGTTTGGGCTGGCGTCTTGTCTGTATTCTGGCGTCGGGATTAAGATAGGCGTCGGTATTTCGACGCCCTTAAGTCCCGTGTCGTGCTTCCACCCTCGGCACTAGCGCACGCAGGGGGGGGGTTCTGAGTACCCAGAAACACCCCTTGACAGACTGGAGAGCAGACACCATCTTCTTAAGCCCCACCCCCTCGCGGCAAAATGCCACGATTCGCGGGTCAATTGGAGGAGGCGGAGCCAATATGACGAGATTCCATTAGAATCAGATCATTTGGCTCCGACCCCTTCTGAGTGACCCGCAAATAGCGACATTTTGTTGCTAGGGGGAGGGGCCTAATGATATGGTGCCAGCCTCCCAGGTCCCATCCTTATCAGGTCTACAACCCGCAGCTGCTGCGAGGTATGTGTGTGTGTAATATATGTGTGGCATACAGTAGGTGTGTGTGTAAGGTAAACGTGACATATGTATGTGTGTGTGTATAATATATACAGTATATGATATATACTGATGAAAGTGCCACAAATAATAATATGTCTGTGATTATTCTGAGCCAGGTGTGCCGCATCAACCGGTGTAGTATTATATATATATATATATATATATGTATATACATACATACATACAGTATATATGTGGGAAACCCCCCTGTAAAAATCCTGCGTTTGCCTCTGCTCGGGATTCAGTGATAAAATATAAAAAGCAGCTCAGATTTGGCAAAGGCACATAGGCCATCACCATAGAGTAATAGTTAGCATTGCTGCTTCACAGTACTCGGGTCATGAGTTCAATTCCCAGTTAGGGTGCTATCTGTGCAGAGTTTGTGTGTTTTCCATATGTTTGCCTGGGTTTTCTCCCGTGTTTTCACCCACACTCCAAAAACATATTGATAGGTTAATTGAATTCTGACACAAAAATAAACCCTATTGTGTATGCACTTGTATGTTAGGAAATTTAGACTGTAAGTCCCAATGGGGCAGGACGAGGGTCGGATTGGCCATCTGGCAGTTCTGGTAAATGCCAGATGGGCCGGTACAGCCATCAAGATACCTGGCTGAGCAGAAACGCCTCCTGGCGCTCTGCAGGTGGGGTTTCTGTAAGGTGTGGCTGCATCATTACATCATGACACTCCCAAAATCCACAATTCAGTATTATACACCCACCAGTATCTCTACCCAGATGCAGGAGAGACCACAGTACATATCGAGAGACTTCAACTAACTTCATGACTATCGGGATTGCTGGGAATCAGGAAGTGAGCCAGTGCAATCATGGAGACCTGCAGTGAGACACTGTAGCTACTCCAGGTCCAGATACCCACTCCCGGCTCATGACAGAAGGGCAAGCAGCTATACCGGAAGCAGGAACAAAGGGACTTCATCCAGGACACTGCTAGAGAGGATCAATCAAAACCTCCACCGGGGACCAGATCAGAGGGAAATTGACCCACACCGATACTGCTTGAGAGGTTTTCTTCTCCTCCATCGGGACCTGCACTCCCCCATTGACTCACTGGACTGTCCATTCTGTGTTAAGAAGGTGATACTAGAGCTGCAGATGCTGCACTCTATAAACACTCATTTATTCTCTCTGTTATTGTGTGACACTGGTTATACCACACACAGGATAAAGGGATATGGATTGAAAGATCTATAGTAAAAAGGTAGACGATGTCTAGATAGACACCAGATGTTAGACAGGCAATAGGTCGACAGGAAAAAAAGGTTGACACACTAAAGATCGACCTATGCAACTGCGAATGCAATAACGATTACGCACGCAGTCTCACTACGATAATGTGCTAATCCATTGAGATCGCTATGCCGTTGCAGCATTACATAAGGACGCCCAGTTTACCTTGCACACATCCGTAATCCTTAGCAAGACTGCGAAACCATCGGTAACATCGAGTACCATCGCAGCCTCACGCACACTTGCACAAAGTCAGACCTTACTCAGAAATTGCTAACAACTTTGCACGCTATCGGGCCTCAGGCTGCGTAGGCCATCGCAATGGATAATTTATGCACGCCGCTGCAACGGCTACTGAAATGCACTGGCACGCCTGCATAAGCCCGACAACCCCCTCCCGCAAACGGCACTTCCTGTCAATCACTCTGCGATGGGTCTGGGTAGTCACTGCATTTGCAGTCCCGATCACAATGGCTAGTTCGCGCACTGCGATGCATTATTAACTGCATAATTAACAAAGCAGCGTCATCGGCCACGTCACTTGGTTGTCTCTTAGCCTGAACTGTTCACATGATTGTGGTAGGAAAATCCAACCACAAGCACTGCGAGCTGTTCAGACGCCTTTCGATGTACTCGATTAATCCAATAAATAGCTGAGATGACGTATGATGCGAACGGCCAGGGGGCGTCTTTACAAAATAGCGAGCGCATATTTCGTTCGCTCGCTCAGACATAGAGGCGTCAACAGACTGCAAAGAGCGAGCGCTCTATTAAAATATCCGGCCCCTTTTTCTGAATGAGCGAGCGCAAATAGCGTCCGGCTCTGAATCAGGCCCTCTGTTTTTTAACTGATAACTAATAATTACACTCACGAGAAATGGGCTTTGTGCACCGCTACTGGTCTTGCAGGGTTAAAGATTTATGTGACAACAGCAATGTGTACAGTCTGGGTGTGTATACATGTACAACAGATGTATTTCATTTACCGGCGACTGGGATGCCGGCCGTCGGAATCCCGATTCGGGATTAAAGATAGGCATTGAAATCCTGACTCCTTTCTTTAGTCCGATGCTGAAATTCCTGAACGAAGGTTAGCGGGACATGTTAGGTGTTAGCTGTGGGGGGGGGAGGGTTAGGTTTAGGGACCCCCGGGGGGAGATTAGGGCTAGGCACCTCCCCGGGAGCATTAGGGTTAGGCTACAGGAAGGGGGGATTAGAGTTAGGCACCGCCAAGGGGAGGTTCAGCCGCCAGTATTTTATACCCAACCCCATGTACAATATGTCTGGGAATGTATAACCCATTTCTGGAAGTTGACATTTGGCACACTGACAGCTTGTTGGGGAAAGTAGACAGGAAATATTTGCAAGCATAAGTGTAAAGTGGCTTCTCCCGTGCAGTTAAGGTGCCCATAAGTTGGGTGCACTGCAGTTAAGGTGCCCAGAAGCCCTACTTTGGGTTTATTGCTGCTTACACCTCAGGAGGGTGTGAGCAGAAATCTGTGATATGTAATGGGAGACCAAAACAATTTAATAGCTCCTAGTCACTTTACACCGGAGCTATGGGTACAAGAAACAATTGAATTCCCCCCCATGTTTACAAATACCTTATGAGGAATATCATTTTGATTTTATAGAACACTCAGTGAATCCTTATATTCAGTGGTAAAATGTACCAGCTGACTAAACTGGTCATGTGACTGGCTACATCATAGCAAGCCTTTGTGATGTCACCTCAAGTATAAATGTGACTGCTTCGTAAAGAGCAATCACTCATCAATATGAGTTGTCTACTAGGCACATTGATGGGAATGTATGATATGTTTACGCATGATATGGGACCTCACAGTGAAAGGTAAGCTTATTTATACCTAAATGTTATATAAAAATAAAAAATTTAGTAATATGTTAAAATGGTTATCTCAGGATACTGTGGAAACTGTGCAGAATTATAAAACATTATTACCAACTTAAAGGAACAAACCAAAGGGAAAAATGGTAATTACCAACATTCTCCACAGTGATTTTTGTAGTAATAATAATAATAATAATAATAATAATAATAATAATAATAATAATAATAATAATAATAATAATAAAAAAACAAATAAATTTTCCTGGAATTTCTGCTGTATGTAGTCTTTAAATACAAACATTTGCTGGAACATTTTTTTCAGTAGTATGTCAGTTTGTATTTTTTGCAATCAAATGTGATTCTTAATAGGAATAGAACAATTATCACTGCTGGTGTAAATATCCTCTAGTATATTTTGGAAATGACACTCAACTATATTACATACTGTGTATAGATATGTTTTGTGTGCAAAAGTCCCGTTCAATAGTTCATAGTAAAAATTGATACTAACTATTGCACCCAACAAAATAAATGACACTGTATAGCTGGCCTATGTTATAACCTAGGCAGACTACCAATATGGGGCTTCATTTACAGTTGCACGTAAATATATTTGTATACTTATAATATATTTGAATGTTGTACTTTTGCAATGTGTATAAAATTGTATATCACTGCACATGCACATAACTTGCACCCGTATGCAGTAGCGGCCCTTGGTAACAGTATAGCCCGGTGTGGGGTGGTCACTAATATATAACATTACATGTACCTTGCTGCAGAGAGTCTTTCTTTCCTCTGCTTTTCCTTATCCTAGTATCTTATTTTTCCAGAGTCTGTAGGCTCGTCCTGCAAGAACTCCAGCTTGTGAGGGAGGAGAATGATGGACTGAGGTCCATCTACCTTAGTGTGAAGATGCAGGTAAGAAAGTATTTGGGGACAAGTAAAGATGTAGCAGTAGTATTTTATTACACAAGAATCCTGACAGACTTACTTTTCTGTTCCTCCATGCTCTCCTTATTCAGCCCCAGAGGATAAAATGGCAAAACATGAAAAGAGAATATAGGCCTAGATTTATCAACGCGTGATATTTTTGTTATCACTCATTCCTCATGTAAAATGGTGCCCCAACCAATCAGCACCTGTCATTTTTCAAACACATGATAGTTAGGAGCTGATTGGTTGGAGCACCATTTAAGATTAGTAATGAGCGATAACAAGAATATCACTCATTGATAAGCGCTGCAGAATATGTGGGCCTCATTTACTAACAAGTTTTATCACCAAAACGAGTGATGAATGTCACTGTGTATGATAATGGTGCTCCAGCCAATCACCTCCCAACTGTCAACTGTTAGAAAAATGACAGTTGGGAGCTGATTGGCTAAAGCACCATTTATCATACACAGTGACATCTATCACTCATTTTGGTGATAAAACTCGTTACTAGATGGGGGCCTGTGTGCGCTATAAATAACTGGTAATGAATAAATAAATAAATCTGGGCCATAGTGACAAACATTTCTGCCTAGTATATAGAGTAGAAATGGAAAAGCTCCTATCACAATTACTGGAGTTGCTTAGTGCAAATTCATTTGGGTGTTTTTGCACTTTAATATATCCAGCAGCAGGGCCGTAAATAGGGGTGTGTGGCCAGTGAGGCTGCGCACAGCACCCTGCAGCCAGCATTGGACGTTACAGGCAAGCACCCTGCCATAATTACAGCTGCCCAGAGCGTCTTGAAGATTTAACACGCAGAGGGGGCAGGCTGGCACAGGGCGCTTAGAGCCTTAGTTACGGCTTTGCCCAGCAGAGCTGAGAGGTCTGAAAAGCTAGAGCTGGTGATTAGCACTGCCCGTTACTGTATGGATATGTGACCTGTTTGTGAGAGGGGGAGTATGGGATGGGTTTTTGGCACTGCTGAGCACTGTACGTCTATTTCCCATGTATTGGCCTTTGCACACTGTTATCCCTCTACATAGAACCCTTCTCCTAATGCTGGAGATGATTGTGCAGGTGTGGGCAGCAGTGACAGCTTACTGTATATGCAAATTGCTTCCATTGTCCTTATTAAATACTATTGCTGTGTGGGAATCAACGCTTGTTCTACATTGAACTAAGGCCCTGATTCAGACCCACTCGCGATCGGCTGTCCGCTCGCAAGTGGGTCGATGTTGTGCACTGCGCATGCGCACGACGGCGGGAGCTCCGTCGTGCGCATGCGCCAGACGCGACGAGCGAAGGACTTTCCTTCGCTCGTTGTGTCTGATCAAAGGGGGCGTGCTGTCGATGTTGATTGGCAGCACGCCACCTTTGGTGGGCGTGCCGGGGGCGTGCCTCCCTGACGGGGGCGTTCCCAAGGGAACGCCTACCGTCAGAAGCCGGCCCACTGACATCACTAGTGATGTCAGTGGGAGTGATTTTGGCTCTGATAGAGCCAAAATCACTCCGGGCCTTGCGGTTGAAAAACTCAACCGCAGGCTCCGGCTCGCAGTGGCGATGGTCGCGATGGTCAAGACCATCGCGGCCATCAAACTGCACGCTCGTATAGGCTGTGGGTGGTGACCCACAGCTATACTAGCGTCCAGGAGGACGCTCCATAATTATGGAGGGCGGCCCTCATTCAGAGTGTGCGCTCTGCTCAGAGCGTACGGCTCTGAATGAGGGCCTAAATCTGTTTTTTGTCCTTTACTAGGGATCAAGAAAAGTGATCAGATCCCCGGAATTTGTGCTGCCACCTAGTGGCTCACTGGAGGATATTGCCCTGACCTTTTCTCTGCAGGTATCATTGTTTTTATTCTAAACTACTGCACAATACATTGTATGTACCAAGCACTGATTACTAGGATCATCAGCACATTGTACCTATAATATGTTATTCTCTTTATTTTTCCATCACTAGTATCATCACCTACTGAAGAGACCGGGCAATAAGCTGAAGGTTATGCTGCAGCGTAAGAGACAGTACAAAAGTCTGCCTCTTCCAGGCTACAAGACACTAGCTGTCGGATACATGGACATGGATGAGGTGGGTCACAGTTTTTTATATGTAATACAGTCATGTTGCCATATGCACAAGGACTATCTAACACAATTATAATGACAGCTGTGTGTGCTCAGTATATATCTGTAAGGTCTGTACTTACTCATCATTTACACATTATACAAGTGAGGTGAATGCATCCTATGTCAGTAGACCCTGCCCCGTCCATGCAGGACTCCACTCCCACCTGCTCTCACAATACAGGATTGCTGACTTATGGCAAGCAGAATTTCCAGTACAGAAATCGTGTGTCCTGTGGGATATAGACACCAGTTCCTGTCACTTACTTGGTATAGGTGCAAAAAATTTATTGCCATAAAAGCGTACTTGTGTGCTGAGCCACATGCAACCCAAGATGCGTCCAACTTAAAGACATCAATGTCTGTGCCACATATATATAGCGGGCGCACAAATGTATGTTTATGCCTAACAATAGCGCAGAAACAGTTTTAGGGCTCTATTTATTATCATTATTTTTACTAAAATAAAGTGAAAAAGGGTGTTTTCACACCCTTTCACATAATTTTAGTATCACCTAAATTTATTAAAGGGCAATTGGAGTAGAATTCATAAAATTCTACTCCAAGCCCTAATTATAACATATTTTTAGTAATCAGATCGCATTTCCCATAATTGTAATGGGAAATGCGATCTGTCTGCAAGTTACTAAAAATAAATTGTGAAAAAATACCGGGGGAAACCCTGTGATAATAACGCCTGGAGCCGGCCCCAGTGATCAGCTGTGTGGTCCAAACAGACCACAAGCTGATACACTGCTAAAAAAAAATAAAAAAAATAACTTACCTGAGTCCAGGGACCGGAGACCGGGGCTCCGGTGATGTCCTCCCTACAGTCAGCTGGTCTCCCATCCTGCACAGGGACCCGGTCATCAGCTGACTGGGCCACAGTGCAGGATGGGAGACCAGCTGCCTGGAGCCACGGTGGACATCACCGGATTCCGATCACCAGAGGTGTGTAATTAAGCGGGGGGGGGGGGGGAGGGGCAGGGCTTATCGATAGCCGGTCAGCGCATGTACGGGCACTTTTAACAGTATTTTTTGCAAAAAATACAGTGGTAAGTGTGCGGAGGGGCTTTGCAGGGACAGAGCTTTATCGCAAGATCTGTCCCTGCAAGGGATTTTTAGTAGTTCCCTGTGATATTGGCTGAATTCACAATGTGAATTCAGTCGGTAATATCACACTACAATCTGCATTTTAATGCGGATTTTAGTAAATAGACCCCTTAGTATTTCAGGGTAATTCTAATAAACAATGTTTAACGAATGTAAATCCACTAATTACACATATTGGCCAACATTATTTTCATTCAATTCCATGATTGGATGACAGTATGCTTTGTAACATGCTTAAAGTCCTGTCCACCTGCATAACCGATGTTGGGACGGATCAGCTACATCTGTGCTGTTTCTGTATCCAATTGTCTGATGGAAAAAAACTTACTAAAGAGGTTAATCAGTCAGATTGATCTGTAGTAATAGTTGTAAATATAAGGGTGGGGGTGCATTTAATTAGGACCCACCCGGCATGAGGTCAGTTTGTTGTTTTTCATGTAATAAGAGTTGGTTTGTAAGTATAGATATTGATTAATATTTTTATCTGTTTTCAATGGCAGATCCTGCAGCGACCTTTTCGTGGTCATTTGAATCTCTGCCGTAAGACTGACATCTCTTATAAGATTGCAGAGATAGGGATATATTCCCTTTGGATCCATCCACCTGACTATGCCATAGATACCAAGCAGAATGTTCCATCCACAGGTTAGTCATTGTCCTCAGTGGCAAACGCAGGATTTCTAGAGGGGGGTTTCCAAATGCTCGATTTTAGAGTGAGTGTGGCCAGTCCAGAAAGAGGGCATAATTAGTACTTATCCAGCTTTAATATATGTCATACAAAGTGTAGTGTGTGTCATAATTCCAGCTTATACTGGACAAGCAATCACAGTAAGCCATTAGATGCGGCAGTAGGTCCATCCTGTCTGAGCTGAATGTTTTTATTTTAGCTGTGGGCACCATTCCAAGAACATGCAGCACTAGTAAAATTCTATCATATTACTACTTCTATTGTGGTAATGGTGTGGGCTGGGGAGGGGGGTTTCCAGGCAGACGGAAACCCCCCCTGCGTTTGCCTATGGTCCTGCCCATCTAATGTCTACTAACAGATCTCTACTTTCCAGCAGCAGAAATAATATATCTGTGCACATATGAAGGTGATTGTACAAAAAGGAAGAATTCTTATTACACTGCAAACTGGTCGTTACCTCAAATCTGGTTTGATGAAAGAGACAAACGACCGGGTGGTAAAGAGAAGACATGTTGCCTATTGGCAGATGATCTTTACACTGAGTTGGGGAAGGAAATTGCTGATCTGACAAATGTGGGTTAATTGTTATAAAGCCTAAGACCACATTCGCGTGCTTACATCTAGACTACAGTGACCTTCCATATCATTGCTATTAAGCATTTTATAGCTGACTGTGAAATACAGACTCATTGGACCCTAGCTGTAGAGCTTGGAGCGTTCCCCTATGTCTCATGACACCAATATATCTCTATCTGCAATAACCAGAGCTGGCACTGTGGTAAAAACTGACCTGGGTCCTGGACAGGGTCATGTTGCAAAAGATATTAAAGCTATTTTTTTTTAAATTTAATTAGGCTGATAATTTGCTTCCTACAGTGTCCTAATAATATTCTGGTCAGTCTCTAGTAAGCCAATAAGGAGATCTTCATGGCCTCCTCTTTAAATTAATTTTTTCACATTTTTTGTTTTTATTTTTTATTGGTTTGCCTGAGATTCTTTGCCCAGTGGTATTATTTCTGTATATATCTATAACTATATACCTATTATTTCTGTGCATTGTTAAATTACTTAAGTAGAATTTGGATTAGCCATGGGCTATTGTATTTTATAGTCAGTTGACAGTCACATAGTTAGCCTACAGTTTTCTACAGGTTTTAAAGGTTTTATATTAGCGCAGGTGTGTGTATTTTTGTCTCTGTGATTGCTACAGTAGGTTGTATGGGTTGGGTACAGGATACCAATGCTCGGGATGCTGATGCTCAGGATCCTGGCAGTCACAATCCTGTCACCGGCATCCCGTTAGGGTTAAAATACTGATGAGGGGCGGTAAGTATCCTAACCCTCCCTCCCCGCATCCTAAACCTAACCCTCCCCCCTTAGCGCCTAAACCTAACCTTCCCCCCTATTGCCTAACTCTATCTCTCACCCTAGTACCTAACCCTAATTTTCAACCCTCCCCTTAGCCCCACTACTTACCACTGGGATTCTGACTGGTGTTAGGATTCCAGCGCCAGCATTCGGAGTGCACTTATCCCAACAGCTGGCATTTCAACTACCACCTGGTTGTACAATTCATCTGCAAAGAGAGATAGACCTCCCCAATCTAAGCAGGGGGCTGCACATCTTGTGCATTATGCTTATTCTAAATGCTCTATCAAACTCCTTAGAAGTAGTAGGGAGCAGGAGTCCCTTTGTGTAGCTTGTTAGACTGAGACACTTGGTCAGTGCCATCCAGAGATATTCCACCAGACGAATATCTCTGGATGGCACTGATATTGGGTGAAGGTAATGGCCCAGTCCATTGCATATTTGGCAAAAGAGGTACGTGATGTTTGCAGCCAGTCTGAGGTGAGTGTTCAGTTCCCTTGGCGCTGGAGCAGGTTCCACCTTCTCATTCCCCTTCCTCTGAGTTAGTCTGTAATCCTGTAGATGCAGGGTTGGCCCATTAGATGAATAGAGTTTCCAGAGTCAGTGGTTTTGTTATGACTTGCTTGGAAAGTAGCATTTCTCCTGGCCATTGCTTCAGCTTATAGAGTCTCAAAGTCAGCAAGATCTCCTCTCTCTTCCTGATCCTATCTGGTTCACTCAACTTGGGCTATGTGCACTTCCTGGGTGGCACTGCCGGATGCCTTGATTTAGCAGCTGTACAGGACAGCCACCTGGTCCTCAGTAGACACGTTTACCAAAATTTAGCATTTTCACACATTTGTGGCCAAGAATGCAAACTTTGCTCATAAGGTTTTACATACGGCTCTTCCTTAATGCTTGCTTTGGCAAGTCCAATTGTCAGTGTTGCTCAGATAAGATGACAACAGAAAGAGGATTTTATGTACTTACCGTAGTTCATCTTGGGAAAACTGATTTCCGTCCCTGGTTGTCAGTTTGCTTGTTGGTGTTTTTTGGTTCTTGTTTGGTTGTTCCTACAATACCTGATTTCTCCTTTGGCTTAGTTAAACAAATAAGTGATAAGCAAGAGGAGGTGTGAGGGTTTAGAGGGAAGGGGAAGTTTCAGCTTCTATAGTTAACTATTTAGTGCCTACTCCTCAGTCTCTTCCTCAAAACCCATTGTCAATGTTCCCCAGATTGATTGCTTTTATGGTAAGTACAAAAAATAAATACATTTTAAGATGCCATCAATGATGCAGTAAATGCTGTTCCCATTAAGCCACTTAAGTATGATGGCTTACCTTGTGTTTAATCATTCGCTAAACCCTAGGTGGCCTAGAAAAAGCTAATGCAAACATACTAATCAAATTTAGTTATTGGGGTAGGCAACCATCCCCACCCCATACCACGGTGGGCACCACCCACCTATAACTCTTCAGATTGGGTTCCTCCAGTCCCTCAGATCATGATAAATATATCCCTAAGTCTGCCAGTCTTCAGTAAAGCAAATGATTTGTTTGCCCGTATTGGAAAATGTTTTTGAAACTTTTGTATCCTCATTCTCTGTGGTGTAGAAATAAACCATCATATTCACACTGTATGGGTCTTCAAATCCTAGCAGTTTAGGAAATGAAGCCAATGTCTGGTTTATTCTGGTTATAGTGCATTTAAGTAAGTAACTGTGTTACTTGCTAAGTAATATTATCTAATAACTGGATGTGTGTATGCAGACTGACTGAAGGCATTCCTTGTCTCTTCTAGCATCTCCAAGAGTATTACGGAGCATGTGTGAGAGTCATTACAGGTACGCCAACCCCAGGAAGATCCGGGTCTCTGTTGGGACATGGAATGTAAATAGTTGGAGGAATCAGTCCCTGACAGATTGGCTACTAGTTGCTCCTAAAAATGCTGGTATCCAAGATTTCCAAGGTAACAAGATCTGTATCTCTGCTGTGTGCTAAGCGCTGCATGTGTTGTACTGTTTGCTACTGCTGTACTCTACCAGAATAAATAAACTTTACTGTTCTTCTATAGGGTGTAGGTCTGATCATCTGATGATGACCACAAAGTTATATATGTTCTCAATCAGCAAGTCCTGCTCCAGTTTGGCAGGATTATGCTCACATTCTTCGTGCGATTGTTACCAAGTCTTTCAAATTCTCTAGAATCAATGGCTGTATAGTTGGGGTAACTCTTGATTATTGTGGATTTTATGAAGCCATATACCATGCGTTAACTGGAACATGAAAGCAGTTTGGTTCCAGTGTATGTGGGCTTAATACTAGGAAGGTACCGCCAGTCAGTGGATAAGATCTGGTGATGTGTACGGCCACTGACTGACGGGACTAATAGAGACTTGTGGCCATCCCTAGGAACCAGCTAAGTCTGCCATCAGGGAAGCCACGTCCAATATTTTATTTTTCTTGATAGAAATGTTATGTTAAAGTGAATAGCTTGTTGTTAAGGTAACAGGGTTCTTGCCGCTGTTTTGAAGTCTCCAGGATGGTTGAGTTTATAAAGCCACCTGATTATCTGGTATACCTCCTTGTCTGGTTTTAAGCAACACCCTTCTGATTATTTATTAATACACTGAAGTGTGCAATGTTTCCATCCCTCGTCCTCTCTGATCCTTGCCCAACCCAGTACTATCAAGGTGCATCCAACAAAGCAGAAGCTGTTCGTTGGATACACCTTCCCAGTACTGGGTTGAGCAAGGATCAGAGAGGATGAGGGATGGAAACATTGCACACTTCAGTGTATTAATAAATATATACAGTATATATCACAATGGTTTGGGCTCACTGCATTTTATCTGAATGCCAGTTGGACTCTCTGCACAGTCTGTTCTTCTTTAAATCTGTCTTACATTTGGCTAAATTGCAGCTAGTACAGACTGCAGCTTCCTTGTAAAAGCAAAATACAACACAGGGCATGAAGGGCTGGGGGTATAACGCGCACATATTCCTCAGAGCTTTACAGAAAAGTTTGGCCATTCACTTCAGTCACTGCCCCGGTGGAGCTTACAATCCTATGTTTGGATTGTGGGAGGAATACGCAAGCATGGTGAGAATATACAAACTCCACACAGTTAGAGCCTTGCGGTAATCAAACCCACAACCTCCGTGTTGTGAGGCAGCAATGCTAACCATTACACCACCTGTGCTGCCCATAGTGCATTTACCTGTATTTGTGCTGTAATAATGTTTTATACACTTTGTTTATTTTTTTATGATGTTGGGCTCTATTTACTACAATCCGCATATTGAATGCGGATTGTAGTGTGATATTACCGAGTGAATTCGCATTGTGAATTCAGGCAATATCACAGGGATTTACTATAAATCCCTTGCAGGGACAGGGCTTGCGATAAAGCTCTGTCCCTGCGGATCCCATCCGCACTCTAGTTGCGGTATTTTCGGAAAAAATACCGCGACTAAGAGCCCGCGCATGCGCCGACCCACCATCGCTGCTACCCCCCACGATGCTAAGCGACCCCCCCCACCCTTCATTACACTTACCTGCATCCTCCTGGCCTCCGGTGATCTTCTCTGGGCTTCCCGATCAGGTGATCTCCCATACTGCACTGGGACCCGATCACCTGATGACCGGGCAGCAGTGCACTGTGGGAGACCAGCTGACCGGAGAGGAGCCATCACCGGAGGCCCGATCACCGGTCCCTGGATTCAGGTAAGTAAAAAAAAATGTTTCATTTTTTTTTTCTTTTTTTTACAGCAATCAGCTTGCGGTCTGTTTAGACCACATAGCTGATTACTGGGACCGACTCCCGGCTCTGCTCTCCCCGTTAGAGCAGAGTGGGAGCCCGGTAACCGGGGGAGACCCTGGATAACGCCACCTCCAGGTGGCGTTATTATCACAGGGCTTCCCCCGGTATTTTTTTACAATTTATTTTTAGTAACTCTGGTCGGATCACATTTCCCATTACAATTATGGGAAATGCGATCTGCTTTACTAAAAATAAGTGATAATTAGGGGTTGGAGTAGAATTTTACTAATTCTACTCCAATTGCCCTATAGTAACTACAGGTGAAACTAAAATAATGTGAAAAGGGTGTGAAAACACCCTTTTTCACTTTATTTTAGGGGTGTGCACCGGCCACTTTTCGTGTTTTGGTTTTGGATCTGGATCTTTCTTCGTGTTTTGGATCTGGATTGGTTTTGCCAAAACCACCCTTCCGTGTTTTGGGTTCTGGGTTTTGTGTTTTGGATCTGTATTTTTTTTAAAAAAAAGCATAAAAACAGCTAAAATCACAGAATTTGTGTGTTTTTCTGCTCCTATGCTATTATTAACCTCAATAACCTTAATTTCCACTCATTTCCAGTCTATTCTGAACACCTCACACCTCACAATAGTGTTTTTATATCCAAACGGTTGCACCGAGGTAGCTGGATGACTATGCTAAAAGATACGAGTGGGCGGCACAAACACGTGGTCCATCTAGGAGTGACACTGCAGTGGCAGACAGGATGGCAGTTTGAAAAACTAGGCCCAAAACAGTACATAATTCAATGAAAAAAAAGAGGTGCAAGATGGAATTGTCCTTGGGCCCTCCCATCCACCCTTATGTTGTATAAACAGGACATGCACACTTTAACAAACCAAACATTTCAGCGCCATGGTCTGCCACACGACTGTGGCTGAAATGATTGGTTCGTTTGGGCCCCCACAAAACAAGCTGGCAATTAATCTGTCCCTGCACAAACTGGCTCTACGGAGGCAAGATGTGGTCCTCATCCTCCTCATCCACCGATTCCTCACCCTCTTCAGTGTTGTGTACATCCTCATCCTCACAGAGTATTAATTTGTCCCCGCTGGAATCCACAACCACAGGTCCCTCTGTACGTTCAGGAGGCTGGTCTCCCTGGAAGAGTTGATAATTCATTTTATGAACATCATCTTCTCCACATTTTGTGGAAGCAACCTCCTATGCCTTTCGCTGACAAGGTTCCCGGCTGCACTAAACACTCTTTCGGAGTACACACTGGAGGGGGGGCAACTCAGGTAAAATAGAGCCAGTTTGTACAGGGACCTCCAAATTGCTTCTTTTTCCTGCCAGTACAGGTACAGACTGTCTGACATGCCTACTTGGATGTTGTCACCGATGTAATCCTTTAACAGACAGACGCACGCTTGTCGCTGCTGCTTTAAGGATGCAGGTGTGGCTACAGCCCACACATTTCACTAAGACAGAAAAAAAAGAAGAATATTTTTATTGTTTGTGGAGCGCACTTTGAGGGTTACACCACCCTTTAACAGACAGACGCACGCTTGTCGCTGCTACTTTGAGGATGCAAGTGTGGCTACAGCCCACACAATTCACAAAGACAGAAAAAAAAAGAAGAATTTTTTTATTGTTTGTGGAGCGCACTTTGAGGGTTACACCACCCTTTAACAGACAGACGCACGCTTGTCGCTGCTGCTTTGAGGACAGTATCATATGCAGTGACAGTAGACTTGTCAGAAATTGTTGGCACGTCCTTCAGTCCGGACCAGATGTCCAAACCGGCCCTTGACTTATGACACAGGCGCACTCTTGACACTGCTACTGTGTTGATGCACGTGCGGCTACATCGCACACAAGTCACAAACACATAAAAAAAATAGTTTTTTATTTTTTGGAGCACTTTGAGGGTTACACCACCCTTTAACAGACAGACGCACGCTTGTCGCTGCTGCTTTGAGGATAAAAGTGCGGCTACAGCCCACACAATTCACAAAGACAGAAAAAAAAGAAGAATATTTTTATTGTTTGTGGAGCGCACTTTGAGGGTTACACCACCCTTTAACAGACAGACGCACGCTTGTCGCTGCTGCTTTAAGGATGCAGGTGCGGCTACAGCCCACACATTTCACAAATACAGAAAAAAAATGAAGAATATTTTTATTGTTTGTGGAGCGCACTTTGAGGGTTACACCACCCTTTAACAGACAGACGCACGCTTGTCGCTGCTGCTTTGAGGATGCAAGTGCGGCTACAGCCCACACAATTCACAAAGACAGAAAAAAAAAGAAGAATTTTTTTATTGTTTGTGGAGCGCACTTTGAGGGTTACACCACCCTTTAACAGACAGACGCACGCTTGTCGCTGCTGCTTTGAGGATGCAAGTTCGGCTACAGCCCACACAATTCACAAAGACAGAAAAAAAAGAAGAATATTTTTATTGTTTGTGGAGCGCACTTTGAGGGTTACACCACCCTTTAACAGACAGACGCACGCTTGTCGCTGCTGCGTTAATGATGCAGGTGTGGCTACAGCCCACACATTTCACAAAGACAGAAAAAAAAAAAAGAATTTTTTTATTGTTTGTGGAGCGCACTTTGAGGGTTACACCACCCTTTAACAGACAGACGCACGCTTGTCGCTGCTGCTTTGAGGATGCAGGTGGAATCTAGACGGGATTTGAAACAGGGGACACACTACCTCCATCAATTGTCTAAATCCCACTGCACTAATGGCGGATACCGGACGCACGTCTAACACCTACATAGCAGTCAAGGCCTCAGTTATACGTTTTGCTTCAGGATGACTGCTGTCGTACTTCATCCTCATCGCTAGGGACTTTTGGAGGGTCAATTGTTTAGTAAAAGTAGTGGTGTTCCTCCTTCCTCTCTGGGATGATGAACAACTCCCAGCAGCAGCAACAGCACTAGGAGGAAGTGGTTCTTGATCTTTCCCTATTTTATTTTTATCGGAGAAAGTTTGGTCCTCCATTTATGTTATATTGATATATACGTGCGGCTAAGGCGCACACAAACACAGAAAATATTTTTTTATTTTTGCTGGAGAGTAGTGCACTTTGTGGGTTACACCACCCTTTAAGAAATGAGCCAGCCGGCTCTTTACTTATGGGACACAGGCGCACGCTTGGCGCTGCTCCTTTGTTGATGCACGTGTGGCTACTGCGCACACAATTCACAAACACAGAAAATATTTTTTTATTTGGTTTGGACTGGAGTGTACTTTGGGGGTTACAGCACCCTTTAACGGTCAAGCCAGTCGGCCCTTTACTTATGACACAGGCGCACGCTTGGCACTACTTTGTTGATGCACGTGCGGCTACTGCGCACACAATTCACAAACACAGAAAATATTTTTTTATTTGGTTTGGAGTGTGCTTTGGGGGTTACAGCACCCTTTAACGGTCAAGCCAGCTGGCCCTTTACTTATGACACAGGCGCACGCTTGGCACTACTTTGTTGATGCACGTGCGGCTACTGCGCACACAATTCACAAACACAGAAAATATTTTTTTATTTGGTTTGGACTGGAGTGTACTTTGGGGGTACAGCACCCTTTAACGGTCAAGCCAGCCGGCCCTTTACTTATGACACAGGCGCACGCTTGGCACTACTTTGTTGATACACGTGCGGCTACTGCGCACACAATTCACAAACACAGAAAATATTTTTTTATTTGGTTTGGACTGGAGTGTACTTTGGGGGTTACAGCACCCTTTAACGGTCAAGCTAGCCGGCCCTTTACTTATGACACAGGCGCACGCTTGGCACTACTTTGTTGATGCACGTGCGGCTACTGCGCACACAATTCACAAACACAGAAAATATTTTTTTATTTGGTTTGGACTGGAGTGTACTTTGGGGGTTACAGCACCCTTTAACGGTCAAGCCAGCCGGCCCTTTACTTATGACACAGGCGCACGCTTGGCACTACTTTGTTGATGCACGTGCAGCTACTGCGCACACAATTCACAAACACAGAAAATATTTTTTTATTTGGTTTGGACTGGAGTGTACTTTGGGGGTTACAGCACCCTTTAACGGTCAAGCCAGCCGGCCCTTTACTTATGACACAGGCGCACGCTTGGCACTACTTTGTTGATGCACGTGCGGCTACTGCGCACACAATTCACAAACACAGAAAATATTTTTTTATTTGGTTTGGACTGGAGTGTACTTTGGGGGTTACAGCACCCTTTAACGGTCAAGCTAGCTGGCCCTTTACTTATGACACAGGCGCACGCTTGGCACTACTTTGTTGATGCACGTGCGGCTACTGCGCACACAATTCACAAACACAGAAAATATTTTTTTATTTGGTTTGGACTGGAGTGTACTTTGGGGGTTACAGCACCCTTTAACGGTCAAGCCAGCCGGCCCTTTCCTTATGACACAGGCGCATGCTTGGAACTACTTTGTTGATGCACGTGCGGCTACTGCGCACACAATTCACAAACACAGAAAAAATATTATTTTTTTAGCACTTGGGGGGAGCACCCCTGATGGACAGACCACCCCCTGGACAACACTACAGCACCCCTTTAGGACTGGGACACTGCACAGGACTTTGGAGTGGACACAGCCCCTATGGAGAACTGACTGCACAACACAGTCCAGCCAGCCCCTATGGACTTTGAAGTAGTGGACACAGCCCCTATGGACAACAGCAGCACAGCACAGCACAACACTACTCTGCACTACACTACACTACACTACACAGCCCAGCCAGCCCTAACTCCCACCCACCCTCCCTCTTCACTGTCCACAACCGAGTGAGAAAATGGCGCTGACGCGGGTACCTTATATAGGATCCAAAACCCGCGAGACCTGGAAGGCGGGATGATGACGTTTTGCCTCGATTTCAGATCCGAGTCAGGCGGGAAAAGTCGAGCCTGACTCGGATCGGCCTCGGATCGGGGGGGCTCGGGGGGGTTCGGATTTCAGAAATCCGAACCCGCTCACCCCTACTTTATTTTAGTAAAAATAATGTTAATAAATAGAGCCCGTTATGTGTAAATCCTTACTGATTGTCACGGAATTGGATTATCATTTGTAATATCTCACATATGCTGAATCTCTACAAATCCTCTCACCTTACCTGTGTACCCACCAGATCAGCCAATAGATATATTCGCTATGGACTTGAGGAGATGGTGGAGTTAAATGCAGGGAACATCGTCAATGCGAGGCGAGTGCTGTGATGATGTATTATTGTAGCTGCTTGCAGTAGCTTTGACATTAATAATAATAATTTTATTTATATAGTCCAAAAGGACTCAAAACGCCTTACAGAAACCATTAACATTATATAGAGGTTTAGCCTTACAGAAAGTATAAACCTAAAACAGAGGATTAGGGGGGAGATATACTAACGGGGAATATGCGCTAAAATCCCTGAAAATGCAGTTTTGGGGGTTTTACCACATTCCCCGTATGTACTAAACAGCGCAATGCGATGCTTAGTACATCTCCCCCTTAATTTGCAGAAATATAGAAAGCCATGAACATTAGGTCTGATTCAGAGATGGACGCTAGAGGCACAGTAACTGCATCTTTGTACGTAGCAGCTGTGCAAAAATAACGCCGCAGGAGGCACTTAGTGTAAAAACACACCTACTGCCTGCATCAGAGATCTGAGGGCTGCATCAGATCTACATCCCCATGCGAACATAGCATCCCCATGAGCCTAAGGCTGCTCAGACTGGCTGCTTCTGCATCAGAAGACGCAGTCACTGTCCAATGGCACTCCCACATAGTGGAGGCGACACGCTTCCATTTTGGGAAATGGTCCCAGGCTCCACCCCGAAATGCCTGCAGCCTATCAATCAGGCTGTGGCATCCTGGGCACTGTGAGTAACGGCGTAGGACAAGATCGGCGCATGCATAGTGTGGCTTCTGCGCATGTGCAGATATCAAACCATTGGGGATGGATGTGAACATCGAAGTTTCGTACATCTCTGAATTAGGCCAATAATAGAGAGATGAGGCAGCCATCTTTGGTCATAATTTCCAAGGATTAAATATACTGCCCATGAAGTTACCAGGTGAGGCAGCCATCTTGGGCACTACAGAAAGATCATTTTATCTCCCATTCTGTGCTTGTTAATGATTGTGAGCATCTCTCTACAGCACAACCAACAAGAAGCTGTGGACTGCTGAGCTTCAGAAGACCATCTCCAGGGATAACAACTACGTCCTCCTGGCCTCCAAGCAGCTGGTCGGTGTCTGCCTCTTCATATACATAAGACCCGTGCACGCCCCTTTTATCCGGTCAGTCATTGTAATCGGGTTTACCGGACAGTGGTTGGGTCGGTCACTGTCTGCTCGCTGTTTATTGTCTGGCCTTACTTCTTTCAGGGATGTTGCTGTAGATACCGTGAAGACCAGTATGGGAGGAATCACAGGAAACAAAGGTGCGGTGGCCATTCGAATGCAGTTCCACACCACCAGTCTTTGCTTTGTGTACAGCCACTTGGCAGCTGGGCAGTCTCAAGTGAAGGAGAGGAATGAGGATTACAACAAAATAGCTTGCAAGCTTAGCTTCCCAATGGTAAGGGGGGCACAGTCCTATTCTTGTGCCACAGACTCTGCAGCGCCAATGCGAGCAGATGGATTGTATGTACTTGATCACTATTCTGTTCTCTGTCACTAGGGGTGGAGTCTGTTTTCCCATGACTGTGGGCTCTATTTATTAACATTATTTTTACTAAAATAAAGTGAAAAAGGGTGTTTTCACACCCTTTTCACATTATTTTAGTATCACCTACAGTTACTATAGGGCAATTGGAGTAGAATTCGTAACTCCAACCCCTAAGTATCACCTATTTTTAGCAATCAGATCGCATTTCCCATAATTGTAATGGGAAATGTGATCCGACCAGAGTTACTAAAAATAAATTTTAAAAAATTATCGGGGAAAACCCTGTGATAATAATGCCACCTGGAGGTGGCGTTATCCAGGGTCTCCCCTGGTTACCAGACTCTAACGGGGAGAGCAGAGCCGGGAGTCGGTCCCAGTAATCAGCTGTGTGGTCTAAACAGACCGCAAGCTGATTACTGTAAAAAAAAGGAAAAAAAATTGTCAAAAATATTTTTTACTTACCTGCTCCAGTAACCGGTGATCGGGCCTCCGGTGATGTCTCCCCTCTAGTCAGCTGGTCTCCCATAGTGCACTGTGGCCCGGTCATCAGGTGATCGGGTCCCAGTGCAGTATGAGATATCACCTGACCGGACGGATGGAGGACATCACCGGAGGCCCAGATCATGCAGGTAAGTGCTATTAAGAGAGGGGGGGTGGTCGCGGGAGGTGGTATCGCAGGGGGTCCGCGATCGTGGGGGACGGGGCTTAGCGCTGGGGGTAGCAGCGGCAGCCAGTCGGCGCATGCGCAGGCACTTTGTCACGGTATTTTTTGCAAAAATACCGTGACTAGTGTGCGGATGGGATTCGCAGGGACAGAGCTTTATCGCAAGCTCTGTCCCTGCAAGGGATTTGTAGTAAATCCCTGTGATATTGCCTGAATTCGCAATGCCAGTCGTTAATATTACACTACAATCTGCCTTCAATATGTCCTATGTCTTCTGGTGTGGTGCTTTCAACTATCGCATCGATCTGCCAAATGAAGTGGTCAAAGAACTGATCAGAAATCAAAACTGGATTCTCTAGTTGTCAGAGATCAGCTTGTTAACCAGCGGAATGGAGGACAGATATGACAATGGATGGATGTTGTATTTACCCTGTAAGTAAGGAGGCCAATCCCGGGATCGGTGGGATCCCAAGATTTTGGCCTAAAAATGGCCGGGATCGAATCTCGGGATTGGAAGCTTCCAGTTCTGGGATTAGGGATTGGCCATAAATGGCTTTTTTTACATGCTGGACAGCGCTGAGCACCTCCAGCAGAGTGCTCAGACACTGCCGACTCCCCCTTTCCCCGGCTTGCACTGTGCAGCGTGACGTGAGTACAGAGGTCATGCTGCGCAGTGCCAGTTGGTCCTGCCCACCCACCTCCATCCAGGGTGGTTGTTAGTGAAAGCCGGGGGAGCCCTGCCCGCCGCCCAAAATCCCTGCTGCCCGGTAAGTAACTGTGGAGGCTGGGCAGGGGGAAATTTTTTTTTTTAGAATGAGGCCGGGATTTAGTTTTTTTTCAATCCCGAATCCTGGGATTGCAAAAAACGTCCTCCCTACCTGTAAGTCATGTGATTTTTACCCCCTGGTCCTATGTAACCTTTTCCAAAGCACTGACAGTGGCAGAATGATGACGTTAGACTCCAGCTTTTAAACTACAAGTCCCAGCATTTGCTGCTAGCACTTCTCAGTGATATGAAATCATTTTCCTACTGTGTGAAGACTACAGTCACTGGGCAAAGGATACCGCCAGGCTGTAATATCTCTGCTGGTGGGCCCTTGGAAAGTTGCGCACCTTGGGGCTGATAGAGTTAAACGCGCGCCCACAGACTGAAGGGATGTAAATGAGGTGTGATGTGGTGCTCACACATAGGCCAGTGCAACTTTTAGGTGCACCTAATATAGGGCAGGTACAAGCACTCACTGACAGGGGCGCCGAGATGGGGGGGGGGCGAGTACAAATTACCCGGGCTTCCTGAGGAGCCCGGCGCATATGTCCCAATATACATGTTTTATGCTTCTTTTCAGTGCGCCCAATTTACTAACATCTCTGCCCAAAGATCACACCTGGTACTTGGCTCATGTATTGGTTTAAAAGTAGCCGTCAAAAAGTGGTCAGCCGTCACCTAACTGTTACATGTACATGTTTGTTACTGCAGGTGTTCCAGGGTTTCATGGAGGGAAAAAACAACTTTGCCCCACATATAAATACGACCTGTTCTCCGATGTCTATGACACAAGTGAGAAGCGTCGCTGCCCAGCGTGGACAGACCGTATTCTCTGGAGAAGAAGAGAATCGCCCTGTGACAGATCAGGTCCTTATTGTGTTTCTTTCCCTACAGTCGCGTATATTCATTTATATATGTACTTGTAATTACACAAATGTTCTTACTGTTCAGGGTCTATAAATCAGTCCCAATATGTGATTGCTTAATAGAGCACTGAACAAAAAGTTGGTTTATGCAAAAGAGCCACTAATATACTGTAAGTCACCCATAGATGCACATAACTGGCATTTATTTTAGTGACAAGACAAAGTTATTAGTGCTGACTATAGGCCTGATACAGAGTTGTACGGAATCCCGAAGGTCTGAGTACAAGTCCCATGGTTGCCGATTGGCACATGCGCAGGATCTGTACTGACTGACCAGACTCAGCGCCTCCTAAGCTGCAGCCTCATTGACATCCTGTGCCCATTTGGTGGGCAGGGATGGGGCGGCAACTGGGAACTGGGAACGTGTCATACACATTTTCCAGGCATTCCGAGGCCACCGTCTGCATCTTCTGACACAGCCTCACTAGCCCTGGCTGCGTGCATTTCACGGCCATCCGGAGTAACCTGAGGGTCACTAAGATGGCTGACGTTCATGCAAGTAATCTGATGGCCATGTCCTTGGACGCAGCAGCGGATCACAGATGCCGGTAGGATGTGACGCCTCCTACTGCGGCATATTATTGCACAGCTGCTGCGTACAAAGTCACAGTGGCTGAGCAATAGCGTACAGCTCTGAGTCAATCCTTATGTCTGATTATATTCAGTGTAATAATGGCAATAGATAACCATAACATTTCAATAAAAACATTTACAAAACGATATAAAGTAACATAAATACCAGAAGATGATAATTCCGTCACATATATATCTGGATGATGTCTGCTTTGTAAAAAGCAAATCAACAAATCCTATGTGGCTGCTTTGCTGCTGTATAAAGTATTGTGGTCCCTAAGAAAAGTTCCCATAGATGTGGCGGTTGTTGTGTTATGAAAGAAGTGTCTCAGGGGTCTATTTACTAAGCCTTGGATGCAGATAAAGTGAACGGAGATAAAATGCCCAAACAACCAGCTCCTAACTGTAATTTTTCAAACACAGCCTGTGACATGGCAGTTAGGAGCCGATTGGCTGGGACTTTATATCTGTTCACTTTATCTCCATCCAAGACTTAGTAAATAGATCCCCTCAGTGACATCACCAGGTTATATAGCCATGGTAGCAGCATAGATATGTAAATGAGCATAGATTGTAGTACACTGGCAGCTTCATTGCGTCAGGCTGAATAAGATGTCAGTAATTTGCGTGCAGGTGGCTGAAAGCAAATAATCACTGTAACAGCATGTCCTGCTAATTAGTGTAACAATTTTTAAATAGCGGTCACAAGTAGCACATATAACCCCCAGCTGAGCATGAAGTTGCTAATCAGCACAGATTTAGCAATATCATTCATTACTTATCTTAATTGATTCTCCAACCAATCAGCTCCTGTTATTTTTCAAACACATGACATTGAGGAGCTGATTGGTTGGAGCACCATTTAGGATTAGTAATGAGTGATAACAAGAATATCACTCATTGGTCAATCTGGGCCATATTACCATGGGGAAGATGTATGAAGCTGTGGAAAGTGATAAAGTGCAGAGTGATAAATGACCAACCAATCCACTCCCACCTCTCATTTTTCAAACACAGCCTGTAACATGACAGTTGTGAGCTGATTGGTTGGTCGTTTATCACTCTGCACTTTATCACTTTCCAGAGCTTCATACATCTGCCCCCATATGCCATTCAGTGATACCTTTAGTGCAGCCTGCCGCACTGAGTATGAATGCAGCACCTGATGTAAATCCAGTCACTCAACTGGCAAACTGATTCTAGTACCCCGCGGACTTTAGATATGATACTGTGAGGGTTTTTCTGACTATGGTCTCTTGGTTCCGGCATAAGAAGAGTGCCATGCGCTTGTGTGAGCAGGTGGATGTCGGTGTCTGTCAGGACAAGCGTGCACTGTAGCAGCGGGCTGGATGATGTGAACTGTAACTTCCTGTTAGATGTGAGTGAGATGTCAACCTTGACGTGTTTCTCCGCCTCTTTAGTAGCATGTTTCATTATTATAATTTGTTGGAGGTAATAGTTTTCCCATGCACATCACATTTCCTTTCTGTAGATCTACTGACACAGTCATAGCCAGTGATGTCTGGTAACGGCAAGCAAAAGCTTGTTCTCCTACATAACAAGCAAGTATTCATGCAATGCGAATAATAGAAGAGCTTTAACCTTGAAATGTGATTTCAGGTGCACGTAAAGTAGATTTTGGGGAACAGGGAACCATAGCTATAGCTTTGGGTTACACAGACAGAACCATAGGCATATCTTCACCTGCTAATAGTTACATACGAAGAGTTAGAGAACATTATCCATCCCTTAAGTGTATACCAGGGGTATTCAAGATGCAGCCCTCCAGCTGCTGTGGAACTACTCATCCCAGCATGCCCTGCCACAGTTTTGCTATTAGGGCATGCTAAAACTGTAGTATTGCATGCTGGGTTGGGTAGTTCAACAGCAGCTGGAAGGCCACATGTTAAATGCCCCTGGTCTATACCATACCACATAGGAGGAGGGTGCCCGAGCCATGCGAGTCTCTTTACTTTATTTGTTCACCCGGGCAGCTTTTCTGCCGTTTACAGATGTTCTTATTTTTATTGTGTGTCATGAAAATAGGGAGAGAGGTCTCTCCATCATCCTCCTGTTTATAACTGTACTGTATTTGGTGTTTTAGCAGAAGATGGGCAAAACATCCCTTATACATGGAATCCAGGCACCATCTTACATTACGGCAGAGCTGAAAACATCTGATCACAGGTATTATTCCAAATACTATGTCTTTGATCCGTGTTTTTGCCTTGAGTATGAACTAACTCGTTGTCTATTTGTTTTTTTGAAGGCCGGTTGTCGCCGTGATCGATATAGATGTATTTTGAGATGGAAGCTGATGAGAGGCAGAAGATCAATAAGGAGGTGACTGCAGCCCAGGGGCCACCTGATGGTACAATAATGGTCTCTATACAAAGCAGATCCCCATAAGAAAACTATTTGGAAGATCGCTAGATTGATGAGCTGCTGCAGCTGTTTGCCGGCTATGGTGAGGTCATACTTAAACTGGGTGCACTCCTGTACAATCATAATAAATTAATCATGTCATTTTACTTTTGATTTCACTTATGTTTGGAGGTCCCGTCAACATTGCAGATACGCGCACATACCCCTGTTCATCAATCTTACTTGCAGTCTTCGATCCCCAAAAACTTTGGCACTTTGGCCACTCATATGGCACTTTGGTTTCCTTAAGTATTTTCCAATTTTATGTGTTTTTTCTAGATTGGATTTAAAAGTTTTCAAATTTGTTTATTTTTTGTAATTTCAGTAATTAATTAGTAGTTTTATTTTAGTAATTTTCCTTATTACCTAGTTTTGTGGTAATTCAGTTTTTCTTAATATGGTTATTTCTTTTTAGACACCTAATGGAGCAAGTTAATATATTGCCCAAGGTGGTGCACATAAATGTGTTTAAAGTCGGCACTATGGCCACCCATATGACCCTTTGGTCACCTTAAGTAGTATTTTTTTATGTGCTTAGCTGCTTTGGGCAGAAAACCCGGTGCCATGTACAGTATACATGGCAATTGTTGCATCACTGAAGAACAATTGATATGCACCTATCGGCAAAAATTACTTTTGGGAGCCCAAAAAATAAGATTTGCCCTCATTATTTTAAGTGTATTAGGGTATTAGGGGGGCTGGTTGCTATGGTTATATAAAGTGTTGTTTGGTTGAGTGTTTTCTTTTTTATAATTTCTGAAATTTATTTTAGGTTACATTCTCTGTTGTTTGTATTCAATTGTCTCATTTTCCCATTGGTATAATTGAAAAAAAAAATGTGTGTACTTTTGCTGCTCACCATCACCTTTTGATTTCAGTATATGTAATTTGGAATCATCCCAGTTTGTTCAAGGCTAAGTACACCATTATTGCTAGACATATATTGTGTTCTCGAGCCTATGCATTTTTATTACAAATTATAGATTTTTTTTCTACATTGTTTATTTGGGTAATAATTCATAGTAAAAATATTGGTTTTTCAAATTGCTTGTTTTGCATATTGTATTGATTAACATATTTTTTTATTAACTTTTGTATTTTGTTAGAATATGATTTCTGGAGGTCTTCTGGTGGGCAAAGCATCACGTTGGCTGCTTTTTTTTATCATATCTCCTCCAAGGCATTGCTTATCCAACCTCATCCACTCACCAAACTATCCAAATGTGGTTATCTATCCTTCTATTTCATCAGCTAAGGACCTGGAGCAGCTGGGAGTTACCTTGCTTGTGGAAGAAATCCAATTTTCCCCCGGAATCCTACATTTGTAAGAAATGTTTTTCAGATTGTAAGATTGTGAGATTACAGTTAAGGAAAAATTATTCATGATGCATATACTGGTGGTGGCAGACCATTGAATATTGCATTTTGTGAATGGGAAAAAAATTACAGGAAAATTTTTAATTAACTTGTATTTGAAATAGTATTATAGTTAATTTAATGTAATATGGGTCCAAAGTTTTATACACAGCAAAATAAACATTTAAAATATATATTTCCACAAATGATAATCTTTTACATTTTTTGAATCTGCAGTATTGTTTAACATTAATATGGTACATAATTGAATGTGTTTTTGCTCATAATTATTGGTTATTTTTTATTGTTTTTATTGCTTAAAGTTTTACTTGGTTTGAGTTACTGAAATATTATTATTTTTTTAATCTATAGGATAAAATATTTGAATTGTGTATACGTTTTAAAAATAAACCATACTTATGATAGTATAGATATAAACTTAATTGGTCAAAATACATTTATTTTTACTATTAAAGTTTTCACATTCATGCCTTAGAATTGCATAAGACAGACGGGTGGTGTCATATAGTGCCTGGGAACCTGACTGGATCATCCACCTCCAGCGAGACACACACAATTTCTAACTATTAGTAACAGGCAAACCAATGCTGTTACTGTAAATTAAGGGGGAGATGTATCAAACCTTTTAAATAGGAAAAGTGGTGGAGTTGTCTATAGCAAACAATCAGATTGGTGCTATGATTTTATAGATAATACTATATAAATGATAGCTAGAATCTGATTGATTGTTATGGGCAGCACCTCCACTTACCCTCTTCAGAAGTTTGATACACATCCCCCTAAGTTCTACATCTCATAGGTAGCTTTAGTTACCTTTCCTCCATTGAGAAGAACAGAGTGTCATAAAACTATATACTATGTATCAATCACTGGTCACCAATATCGGCCTGATCTGTTTGGCTTCTGCCACCAGTTTGCTCAGGGTGCATAGTGGACAAATGGCCATCAAGTCGCATTATGCTTCCCACTAGTGATGGATAGAACTAACCTCCGATGGCATCTTTCTTTGTTACAGAAACTGGAAGAGGATGAGGATGTGTCCTGCCTGAAAGCAGATTGGGCGGAACAGCAGCTCTTCGCAAAGGCAGTTTCATTGTGCAAAAGATATAAAATGGAGACCAAGATGAGAAACTTGTTTTATCATATGTATTCGGGACTTTCTAATACATTGTCTGGTTTCATTTGTTTCATCCTTCCATTTTATAAATAAATTATCTTTTGCCTATAATGTGGTATATCTGTGTTCATTGCTGTCTGTAGCGTTCAGGTTATGTGCTAGTATGCTGACACAAGAATGGATCTTTATATGTAAAAGTGCTCTCTACTGACCTCTACCTGTCATTCTGTGGCAGCTCATCCTTCATATCTTCCACTGGATGTCTCTACAAATCTTGGCCATGTGTCATTGAGGAATTATACAGACATAACTGGTTATTTCAAAATAAAGTAAGAAAGAAAAATCCTTTATGAGAATCTTCTCTATAAGTATTTCCTTCTGAAGACTTGTGGTGGTACTCTGAGGTGAGTTATGTCTTTTACATTGGGGGGGGGGGGGTACAACATGTCCTTCCATGCCGAAGTTTTACTATGGAACAAAGCATATTGTTTAAATCAGTGGTTGAAATGGGAATTTTGTAGTGAAGGTATGGAAAATCTAAGGCGGTACTTATTTATGTGCCGGAGCCGTGTGCACTGAAAAAGGGGGTGTGATCACTCAAAAGGGGCATGCCTTTAAGACACACCCCTTTTTATCAGTGTAGTGTACCACATTGTAGTACCCCTTATACACATTATGCCACACAATAGTAGTGCCCCTTATAACCCATTATGCTATGCAGTAGTAGTGCCCCTATATAACCCATTATGACATGCAGTAGTAGTGCCCCTTGTAACACAGTATGCCACACAGTAATGTCCCTTGGACACATTATGCCACACAGTACTGCCCTTTACAAGAGATGTCACACAGTAATGCCCTTTACAAATGATGCCACACAGTAATGCCCTCTATAAAATTTGTAGTACAAATTATGCCACCCAGTAGTAATGCCTCTAACACATTATGCCACATAGTGATGCCCCTTATAACATTATGCCCCACATTAAAGCTCCCCCTGCAGCCTCTTATCTCCATATTCACAACCGTCCCTCCAGTAGCCTCAGTCTCATAGAGGTGAAATGATGAGAGGAGACTCTCATCTCCACATGTACATAGTACCTTGCCCCTGCCCGGCAGGCATCCATAGATGGAGAGACAGTGGCACCACTCCACCATCATTTCAAAACTGTTGCTGTCTGCGAGCCAATCAGGAGCCGTTGCTGTGGCAGCTCCTGATTGGCTGCCGGTTGCGAGCTCCAATTGGATCCCAGAAAGCGTCAAATTTGAAATTATAGTGGCTCGGAGCTGCTGTCTCTCCAAGTCTGTTATCAGCTGGTGGCCTGGCACCAGGTCTTCCGCGAGCCGCTTAGCGCTTGAAGTGCCAGCATACCATACCGTTGTATACATTTCGAGCACTGGTTTATATCATAAGGTGGCTTTTCTTTTTAGTAGTTTTACTTTTGCTGACCTCTGTGCTTTGTTTCATGGACACTTTTAAGTATGACATCAATACCTCCCTCTTCACAACCGTCCCTCCAGCAGCCTCAGTCTCACAGATGAAATGATGATAGGAGACTCATCTCCATATATATATAATAGCAATTGTAGAGGATTAGACATGTACATATAACTAAGCCAGGGCTCGGTCATTTGGGAAAATGCCTTCCCTTTTCTTTGTGTGTAATCTAGTCCAATGAAGTGCCAGCTTTACCTAACAGAACCAAATACCAAATGTCTGACTATGGCACATTTTTCAATCCCCTGCAGGATAAGTTGTGATGTGTGTATTTTAATACACAAAATGATGTACACCTGTATGTTGTCCCTTCTAATATTAAGTAGGAGGGGTCAGGAATAGTAAGGGGAGGAGTCCATGCCAGGAGCCAGAAGCTGATGTTGAGGTGGGCTTGTGTGCTTTAAATGCCAGGGCCTATTTTTGGTCATATTAAATAAATATTCTCAGTACAGCCCTGCTTAAATTAGTAATGTTATAATAATAATAATAATAATAATAATAATAATAATAATAATAATAATAATAATAATAATAATAATAAGAATAATAATAATAAAAATAATTATAATAGGCCTGAGACAAGGATGGAAGATTTAGTTTCAGGTCTGATTGGTTGTGAAAACAAAAGAGTGGTGTCTCTCTCAATCATGGACCATTTTATGGAGGTCTACAGTTACAGTTACAGTTACATCAACTTTTCAGTAAACCAACTAATCCTGAAAGTTACTGGGACATCAGGTCTGTCTGTCACTTATGTGTATTTAATACAAAGTGGTGGGGTTTTAGTCAATGGAAAAATGTACCAGTACTATGAGAACGGTGCCTGTACTTATGTAAACTCCACTGTAGTTTGCTGAAAAATCCTTGCGTTTAATCATAAAATTACCTGCAGTTTTGTGTGGTGTTATATGACTTTTACCGCCGTAGTAAGATTATGGGGTCAATCCAATTAGGTGCGAATTGCGAGTAGCAAGTTTGTTTCATGAAACTCTGCGACTTCACATGAATGCGCGCATCCGAGAATTCTCCAATCCAATTGAAAATGCCTGTTCGCGGTACTTGCAGTGGAGGTTTACGAGGAAAAGGCGATGTGAGAGAAGTGAATGAAAAAGTGGGGAGACCACCCTGGATCCCCTCCAAAATTGTTAATTTCGTTAGTAGCACCGTATAGAAGGCTGTTTGTGAGCTATGTAAAGTACTGAGGGCCTAATTACCAGGTGCACCTATGCGAGCAATAAATATACTGATAAACAGTGAGTTAATCACCTGATAAACTAACTACCTACTATTCCTTATGTACACATACATAGGCACTTAGGCTGATATGATCCTTACCCTATATGATTTCCACTCTATATGCATTTGTGCTATACGCTGTGAATACTGAGAATGGGATTTAAATGGAGACACCATAACAATCAGGACCACAAGCGGTTAACAAACTCATTTATTGCTGATGCCTGCAAACTGGCTCCCAATTAACAATTAAGGAGGGACAGAGCAAGCCCTTTAAATAAAGGACATCCTGCAAACTTCACATCCACACAGCCCTGACGAAGCCCGCACAATCTCTAGCGGGTGAAACGCGTTTGAAACACCCCCTCTACTCGCCGAGTCGCCGGACGGACCCCAGGAACAACTACACCAGCGGTGAGGGAATTGTGCACACCCTCCGCCGGAGCGACTGAAGAAGCAGCTGCCCCTTTCCAACTAGGCGGCAGCCGTTGTCTCACACAGGGAACCGGCGCCCTGCGTCTAGTAGGAGGCTTTTCTCACATCTTTACAACTCTTGCAACCAGCCACCGGGCTGCCACTCAGGATGAGGTAGGGGGTGCATGCACTCACCAAACATTCATTTATCTACCAGACCCTACCCAACGTCCTCTATACCATCGTTATTAACCTGCAGATTGCTGAACTGTATTTCCGATGATTCTGTGACATAACAACAATGGACAGTGAATCTACACCTGTGTCACACAAATTCCATCAGCATTGGTATTAATATAGTTAGGACTGTTCCAACAGTCCCACTTTACCTGTATTACATTTTCCATTGGACGATATACTGTTTTTCTTTCACCATACCGTCAGACATTTGTGAATGCGAATTTTTATTGTGTATTTTAAATTGTGCAACATATTTTCCCATGTACACATTGTGCATTTTTAATTGTATATTTTGAATTGTGTAACACATTCTCATCTATACCTATTTCAGACCTTGTCATTTTATTATCATTTCACTACTACATTAAACTCTATCCCATTATGCTGACTCATTAGTCCAATATCTTTAGATCTAGTTACAATACTCAATAACAAGCTCTTACATTGCGCTACTTACTAGACATACCTTTGTACTATCAGATCCCTTTCTTGGTGATATTGGGGAAACCACCAGTGTCTAGAGCTGCAATAGTAACTCACCTCCACACTCCTAGTTTTCAAGGAGCGCACTTACACCACTTCATTCATATACCTGAGCGCTCGCAAGTGGGTCGATGTTGGCCCAGTGCGCATGCGCACGACGGAGCCGGCTCCGTCGTGCGCCTGCGCGAGACCCGGATAGCGACGGGCAAGCCGTCGCTATGGGTCTCGCTACAAAGGGGGCGTGCTATCGATGGTGAGTTACAGCACGCAACCTTTGGTGGGCGTGCCGGGGGCGTGGCTGGCCAGATGGAGGCATTCCCATGGGAACGCCTACCGTCTGGGGCCGGCCCTACTGACATTACAAGTGATGTCAGTGGGAGTGCTTTCGGCACTGATAGAGCCAAAAGCACTCCAGGGCTTGCGGCAATGAGACCCTACCACAAGGGTCTCATCATAAGCCCAATGGTCGTGATGGTCTTCACCATCGCGACCATCTTCCTGGCCGCTCGCTATAGCTGTGGGTGGTCACCCACAGCTATACGAGTGGCCAGGAGGCCGCTCTAAAAATTCAGAGGGACGGCCGTGATTCAGAGCGAGCGCTCTGTCAGAGCGTCCAGCTCCGAATCAGGGCCTGTATGTTTTTAAATGGCGTCAAATGGCTGATTTGGGCTTTTTTTTTTTTTTAAAAAGCACAAAAATATAAAAAATAAATAAACCAACAATGCAAAAAGAAAAAGTAGTAAAAAAGGTGATGTTGGGGTACTTTGAGGGCACAATTATTATAAAAAAAAAAAACAATTGTCTTTCAATGAAAAAAATACTGTAAATAAATTTGGGGTGCCTAAACTAACGAAAAAGTTGATTTTGTGGTAATTTGAGGCCTTATTTTTTAGCCCACAAAAATTACATGTAATTATTGGACTAATTAACCTAACTGGAAACTTCCAATTACCTAATTAGTCATTAGGAGGGGTGTCCAAGGGGTTCAGCACGGTGTCCCGACATTTTAACCATAAAATAAGGATTTTCCTTTCCATATCTCACCCTCAGGGAGGTGCGAATGGAAAAATGTGAATTCACTCTGACTAGTTCAGCACAAACTGCTAATTGCAAAATTAATTCGCTATGTGAATTTGAAGAGAAAACAAAAACTCGCACCTCGCAATTTGCACCTAATTGGATTGACCCCTATATCTGGCCTTTTCAAAATAATTTCACAATCAAAATTCGTCAAGTGCGCAGCGGGGAACAAGGTGTCACCTACCATTTGGAACTGCAGTATACCAAGGCGGACTCCATCTCAGCGTGGAGTACTGAATAATCATCTTGCTCCTTGTCTTCTAATAAGGGTATTTAGGGCCTGATTCAGACCTGCTCGCAAGCACTTGAGTGCTCGCGAGCGGGTCGATGGTGGCGGCCGCACTGCGTGTGCGCAAGCCCCGGAGCAAGAGAGAAAATCTCTCGCTCCGTAGCTCACTACAAAAGGGGCGGCTGTTGATGTTGATCGACAGCTCGCCCCGTTTTGTAGGCGTGGCCAGGGGGTGGCTTCGCAAACGGAGGCGTTCCCAAGCGAACGCCTGCCGTTTGTGGGCGGCCCCACTGACATCACCAATGATGTCAGTGAGAGAGTTTCCGGCTCTATTAGAGCCAGAAGCTCTCTGGGGCTTGCGGCCATGAGACCCTACCACAAGGGTCTCGTCGCAAGCCCGATGGTCTCGACCATCGCGACCATCATCCTGGCCGCTTGCCATAGCTATGGGTGGTCACCCACAGCTATGCGAGCGGCCAGGTGGCCGCACAAAAAAAAGAAAAACGCCCAGATTCAGAGCGTCCGTCTCTGAATCATGCCCTTAATCCTCATCTGAAAAGGTGGCATGTTTTTTTTTTAATCTATGGATCCAATCTGCATATGTCCAGAATAAGGAGAACACTGATGTGCTAATTGCATTATTAAGGGTAATGTACTATTATTTGTATATGTTTTATGAATATGTTTTTTCAGTGCTCATCATTTCAAAACACTCACATTACTGAAACAAGTAAATATACAAGGAAATAGTCCCTCTAGTGGATGACTACCAGAAATGTTAATAGCTAGCATAGCTTTAGTAATTGCAGCTTACATTTCTCATAACAGCGAGGAGGCGACTTTACTGTGGAACATTGTATTTTCAAAACTTTTATTTAAAAGTTGTGCATGTAGAAATGAGTTTTTCTGCTGCAGTTCTACTAGAAATTGTGTGCTCAATAATTGCACACCAAGCCTACTTCCACCAAATCTAGCTGAATTATTTGCATTGGGGAGTAGTTATTTATACACAGACAGAATATGTTGGACCCACATTGATGATCGATTCTAGGGGTATCTTTGCAAAAGAGCTATTTCATTTGCTTTGGATTTATTTAAAATCGATCAACATCAATGTTGTTTCCGAGGCTAAGGGGCCTTGATTATTAAAGTTATTAATGAAAGTATCCCCGCTATGTACTAAGGGAAACTCGTAGGGACAGCGGTTTGCGGTAACCTCTGTCCCTGCTAGTTATATTCCCGTTATTTTGTGCAAGTCTTTCACGATTGCGCATGCGCACAGTGTCAGTTTACGCAGCCGGCCAGAGGCTGCGGGAGAAAGACCAGGTGATCTCTCTCATGTGGGTAAAGCCTCCATAGGCCTAAATCATTTCACACCATCTGAAGATGGTGTAAAATAACGGGGCCAAACTCGGAAAAGTTTAGCCCCTAGCTATAGATAGAGAAATATACTGTATATATTTTTATAATTACTCTAATGAATTCATACTCCTTTTATGAAGAACAAGATTGCTTGACCGTGCTAGACTGACTTTCGCTTTGCATGCTAGAAAAGGCTGTGCTAACCCTTAGATGCCGGTATGCCGTCCGCACAGATGTACACAAGGGAAGGAGTTTCAAACAACTATTGTGATCCCGCACTGATAACTTTGTGTATTCTTGTCTCCTAGCTCAGAGAATAGAAATGTGTTGGTACACTAATGTCCTAGGAACTCCATATGAATAATTAGTAATACCTGTATGGTTTCTTCATATTTATTTCATGGAGGTGCTCCCTGATAACCTTGTAAATAGACAATTCAATTCAAACACCAAGAGAAAAGACAAGATTTTGGTTCAGTGCACTTCCTAGGTCAGGATCATCCTTAGTACCTGTATCTCTAAATAAATATATTATAAAATTTACATTATCTTTATTAATTTTTCTTTAAAATAATGTGTTCTGATATTGGGCGAAATATTAAATAAAATCAAAGTAATGTATAGAAAAGAATATGTGTCAGCTAAATAGATAAGTGATTTAAAACTTTCCCCTGCCGTCAGTAAGGGCCGGCTCCAGGGTTAGCTGCGCTCTGTGCGGGACCATGACCTGGCGCTCATTGGCTGTGCGCGACCGAAAATGGGGGTTGGCCTAATTACCATAAGTCACGCCCCCTAAATGACGTTATTTGGGGGCGTGCCCTTACGGCATGCCTCCTGTAAACGTCAGGCTGAGGGAAAGCCCAGCACTACATCAGTAGCTGGGCTTCCACCAGCCCTCTTCCTGCAGTGAATGGATGCTGCCCGCATGTGCGCGGTACCCATTCCTCTTCCCCAGGGCTGGCACCACTGCCAGTGCGACGGTGGAGGTGCCCAAACACCCGACCACTTTACCCCGCAGGTGGAACAGCGGAGCAGTGCCCGAAAAACGTGACTGTCCCGCTGAACTTGGGAATGGTTGGGAGGGGTGGCACCCTGTTCGACCGCGCTGGTCGAACATGCCTCGAGCCGGCCCTGCTGTCTGTCAATTATATCGCTTCTCGTTTATTATATCATTCGTAGTTTATTATCTCAGAATATTATTCTGGAGTAACTTCTACTTCAATGTTACTAAACTCATCGTGTAACAGTGTTATCATACACACTCATTGTAAAGGTGCGTACACACGGACAGATATATCGTTACGATATGAACGATAACGATATCGTTTAACAATATATCATTCATATCGTCCATTTTTATGCAGTGAACGACCAACGATGCGCGTTCCCGCATGAACGATAACGATATCTCTGATCGTCCGTACATGCAGGCCAATCTGGACGATATCGTGAACTTTTCATGTTCAGAGATGTGGCAGGATGACTCACTGAAAGATATCTTTCATGTCGTTGGTGGTACAGATCGCACCTTAGGATGCTCTATTTTTATAGGGAGTGAGTCACAACATAATATTCAAACTTTGTTATCTATAATTGTTGAATGTTTTCGTTTCAGGAATATTATTTTGGTGTGGCAACAAGTATAACCAATTTAAGTAGCACAGAGTATTTTTTATTTACTTAATGTACAATATGGAGGTTACAAATATCAATTCCTGATTGATTTCACAATCTGAATGGGAATTTTTATCCACATCTCTTTTCTCTTCTTGTATAAATAATAATATGCAGGAATGATGATGAATTCATTACAGCTGTGAATCACTTCCGTGCTTTACAGTGTTTACGGGTATCATATATATCTTGTCCTGATTGGAGGCTTAATATTAACGTTACTATGAATATTCCTTATTATACTATTCTGAATAATGGTCTGACACCGTCAAATGGACAAGTATGGTAACCTGTCATCCATTAAAATCAGTTACATTTTCACTGCTTGTTATCCAATAGGGAATAGCTTTCATGGAGATTCAATCCTATTAACTCAGTATTACTTTTCAGTCAGTATACAACGAGCAGACTTATGTCGTATGCAATATCGATGATAAGTGAGAGCACCAGAGTGTTAGTCACTAGGGATTCTACCCCCTACACTTGGTGCTACTTATTATAACATTTCAATTGGTAAATAATAGCATTAGCCGCATTTGATAGTGCGGTGACCGGCGGCAGCAGGAAAGAGCGCCAATGTGCGTTTCGCCAAACTGCTTTTTCAAGGCATTTACAGCCCAGCCCCTCAATAATACATTGGGGAGAAGCGATTTCAGTGCACACATCTACCCCAATATCCTATACAGTAAGCAGCCTTCATACAGTGTATACAGTATTGAGAACAGTTAGGTATGCAACACAAGTCTACCTTGAAAAGCCTTTATTGGGTATAATATGTGTATACTTATTTATGATACATTAAGGTTAATGCAACTATCAGCATTGCTGCTCTTATTTATGAAAATGGGTTACATGGCGACAATTATTTACTCAATTCTTCTATGAACTGCAGAGCCAAAAAGAAATATACACATACCAGCATTGTTACTGCTAAATAAGGCGTAATATTTATAGCTTTTAGGAATGAATTATTAGTGAAACCTTAGCAATTACAAATTAAATTAAACAATAGTAATTAAAAGAATTCAAAGAATTCTAACTGTAAGAAAAATATTACCACTGGGGGAAAAAGAAGCTGCAAGAATGACATTTCCGCAATAAGCAGATCAATTATAAACTGTTATATTCTGTATATGTATAGTGTATTTTCTGGAAAGATTTCCTGTCGTCTACTAAAAAATATCTCTATTGGTATATATTATTATTAACAAAGCAAACAGGCTTTTATCTTAAATTCATTTAGCAAATGTTTCTCGCAATAGACCCATTAAATACAGCCAAAATCTATGTAATCACCAGAATGCATGGGGGGGCTTTCCAATACAGTCAGGGCCGGATTAAGGTTTGTGGGGACCTAGTTTTTATTATGCCACACAGAAACCCCAGTTTACCTATGCCACAGTTCCTCCCACACTGGTGATGTAGGTATTTGTGGCCCCACCATCCATATGGGGTCCCCTGGGCAACTGCCCCGGCCGTCCTGTTGTTAATCTGGCACTGAATACAGTCATTCTTTCAGACCTCTACATGCTGGACCACTCATGTGTGCCAAACTGGCCACTCATCAAGTGTAGAACCTTAAGTGGATAAATTTTGGAAAATGTCTTAAACGGGCATAAAACGGGTGGAACTATATAGCACGTGCCTGCTTCTCATAACTTCAATAACTGGCCTAATGCACATTTATTGTTTGAGTAGCTGACACATTCCATTGGCCAAGGGCCGTGGGCCTGATTCAGCAAGGATCGCAGTTTCTAATACGCACGCAATCGGCCGATTGTTGCGTACTGCGCATGCGTATGCATCGCATTGCTCGTGCTCGAGTACTCCTCTGCGATCGGGACTGCGATCACAGTGACTACGCAGACCCATCATAGAGTGATTGACAGGAAGTGCCGTTTGTGGGTGGTGAAGGGGGGTGGTCAGCAAAACGCAGGCGAGCCAGTGCGTTTGAATGCTGTTGCAGGTGCGTGCATAAATTATCCACTGAGATGCCATATGCAGCCTGAGGTCTCATAGCGTGAGAGGAAATTAGCAATTTCTGAGTTAGGTCAGAGCTTGTGTAAGTGTGCGTGAGGCTGCGATGTTACTCGATGTTACCGATGGTTAAACAGTCTTGCCAAACATTACGGATGTGTGTAAGGTAAAGTGGGCGTCCTTGTGTAGTGCTGCTATGGCATAGTGATCACAATGAATTAGCATACTATCGCCTTTGAACTGCATGCATAAACGCAGCTGCGATCGCAATAGCGATCCTTGCTAAATCAGGCCCTAAGCTCACATTAAGGTACATACTTTGTTTAGGGTTCTAGTTCCCCTATGCCAGACTGTGTCTAGGTACTGTACATCTACAGAATGATGCAGATAGCTAGGATATATGCAGTGGCGGTTCTAGGGGTGGGCTAACAGGGCAGTCGCCCAGGGCGCCGGCCCCTAGAGGGCGCCACTGAGTCCCCAGAAGGTAAAAGATAAATAAATCCCATAATAAAACCCCCCCCCCAGCTCCAGTCTCCCCCACGTTGCCGGGCGCCCGCTGATATTTGTTATCAGCGGGTATCCGGCTCCCTCCCTGCAAAGGCAGCTGAAGCTCACTCCAGAGCTCCGGCTCCAGCAGAGAGCACTATGGGAGGGACGTCATGACGTCTCTCCCATAGATCCGTGGTGGAGCCACGGTCGGACCAGACGGCAACGGATGCAGGAGCGGGGCCTAAGGTAAGTATTGTGTTTGTATTTTTTATTTTTCAGAAGGGAGGCATGGGGGCATTACTCCTGGGGGCATTACTATTGGGGGCATGTCTATAAGGGGACATTACTACTGGGGGCATGTCTATAAGGGGGCATTACTACTGGGGGCATTACTACTGGGGCCATGTCTATAAGGGGGCATTACTACTGGGGGCATGTCTATAAGGGGGCACTAATGGGGGCATTCCAACTTTGGGCACTACTATAGGGGGCATTCCTACTGTGGGCACTACTATAGGGGGCATTATTACTGGGGCAATACTAAGGTGGGCACTACTATAGGGGGCACTACTACTGTGGGCATTGTATTAGGGGCACTACTACTCAGTACTGTGGGCCTTGTGTTTAAGGGGCACTAAGTTGGGCATTGTGCAAAAGGGGCACCACTGTGGGCCTGATTCAGAGCCGGACGCTCTTTCAGAGCGCTCGCTCTGAATCAGTGCCCTCCTTCTCTTTTTTAGAGCGGCCTCCTGGCAGCTCGCATAGCTGTGGGTGACCACCCACAGCTATAGCGAGCGGCCAAAAAGGTGGTCGCGATGGTCAAGCCCATTGCGACCATTGGGCTTGCGACGAGACCCTTGTGGTAGGGTCTCGTTGCCGCAAGCCCTGGACTGCTTTCGGCTCTATTATTATTATTATTATTATTATCCTTTATTTATATGGCGCCACAAGGGTTCCGCAGCGCCTTACATAGTACAGAAACATAGTACATAAACAGTTGAACAGAACAAGAAAACAGTGTCATACAGTTTAAGACACTACAAGACAAGTACATGGTATATAAACACTGCTGCAACAGAAGCAGGATGGCAAAAGTCACGGGTTAGGTGCTTTTGAGTATAGAGCAGATAGTATAAGTAAAGAAAGGATAAGCACAAGAGGATAGAGGGCCCTGCTCGTGAGAGCTTACATTCTAAAGGGGATGGGCAGACAGACAGGGGTGACTCAGATGGGGTAGACAGTGAGCGTGGGACAGAGGGTTAGGATGACAGATGGCTGGATTCCTATTTTACAGTATGTGTGGAAGTCATTTGAATTAAGATTTACGCCACTGACATTCTACTTTAAGAGGCAGTTTTTGTAGGCGTCTGTGGAGAGCCATGGCTGTTATATCAGTTTACGTGAAGTCTGACGGGCGGCAGAAGCCACTTCATGTGGGGCTATTTAGAGAGTGTGGTTAACGTGTGAACCAGCAGTCTCAGGTAAATGTCGAAATTGGTGAAAGCAGTTATTGTAAAGAGATGTTCAGATGTAAAATAATAAGTTGTGATCAAGTGTGAATTCTATAAGGCACATTTATTGATTTGGAGGGTGATGGGAGACATGTGAGGTTTGCAGGATATATATTCCATAGTAAATCTGCTGTATGTGTGAGGGGCCTGGATTTGGTGATATGTCACCAGATAATAAAAGCAGAAGGATGGAGAAGTAGATATAGTTGTAGGTGTTTAAAAGTTTTTTATAGTGACACAATGAGGCTATAATTGTCAATTTTTGATGAAAAGAAAGCTCATTAGTTTTTAGAGGAGGTGAGTGACTCAATAGGGCGGCAGTGTGCCCAGAGAGGGGAGATGCAGGGAGAGTTAGGGATGTTATATCCTTAGAGAAAATACAAAGGAAAGAGTTGTTAAAAAGAAATGTGTAGTACATGGTGAGTTTTAGGTTTGTTATTTTTAGACCAATTTTAAAGCAATCAGTTTCTTAATCTGAAATTACCTTAGATGTTGGTCAATGTTTGTTCAACTGTTTGATTAACTGTTATGTAATCACACTTTGTGCCTTTAACACTTGGTGTTTTGAACCCCAGCTGCCCCTAGACTGAATATAAAGGAGTGGTATCCTTGATTAAGACAGGCTACAACTGACTCAATTGCTCTGCTGATCAAAGGAGATAACTTGCTCTGAGTTGGAGCAAAAGCCAGGCCAGATATATACCATAAACTATGCTTCAATGAACAATATAGACTATACATGTAAGAACAATTCTATGCAAGAGATGAAAGATCACATACATTTAAAAACTGCACATGATTGCATGAAGGTCTATGCAGAGTATATATGCAGTAGGCAGGATGAGAGATGAAATATCACATACATTTAAAAACTGCTCTATCAGAATGCCTCCATGGGAACGCCTCTGTCTAGGCAGCCACGCCCCTGGCACGCCCACCAAGGGGGCGTGCTGTCACTCACCATCGACAGCACGCCCTCTTTGTAGCGAGACCCATAGCGACGGCTTGCCCGTCGCTATCCGGGTCTCGAGCATGCGCACGATGGAGCCACCTCTGGGCTAACATCGACCCACTTGTGAGCACTCAGCGCTCGCGAGCGGGTCTGAATTAGGCTCTGTGTGTCATAACATGAATAAGGGACTAATGTGTGGCGTAATTTGAATTGGGGATACTGTATTGTAAAGGGAATTACTGCATGTGGCATAATGTGCTATACAGGGCATTACTGTGTAAGACATACTGTGTAAGGCACATTACTGCACATGGCAATTATTCCCCACGAGGGGAGAGCTTGGGGGCAGCCCAGCACCTTCATAAGTGCTGGGCACGCCCCACAGTGTGATAATTTGGGAGGGTTCCACAAGGACACTCCCCTTTTCCGGAAGCGCGTGTGCTTTCAGCGCGTGCAGAGGAACGTCATCTACAAAAAAAATTTGTCTTATTTTTTTTTTTTTGGGGGGGGGGGGGGGGCGCAACTGTGAACTTTCGCCCTGAGCTCCACAATGTCTAGAACCAGCCCTGGATATATGTAACCATTAAGATCCCTTTACCCCTATAACAAAGCTAGTGTAATAGAGTAGATGGATACTTTTTTCAATTCTAAACAGAACATTATTAGAACAGGGTACATTTAAGATGCAGTTAATGCAAACACAAACCGGAGCCCAGACTGTATGTGTGATTGAACGGATTATTCTGTATGCATTTAGAAAATGCATGAAATGGCAAATTGCTGAATTAGAAATACGGTCTAACATGGAATGGAAGGCTACAGGGCAGCATGGTGACACAGTGGTTACCACTGAGGCCTCACTTCACTGAGATCATAGGTTTGATTCCAACCAGGGCCCTATGTGTGTAGAGTGTTTATGTTGTCCCGATGTGTGTGTGTCCATGTAGTAGGTTATATACAGTAGATTGTAAGCTCCACAGGGCAAGGACTGATGTGAATGACAAAATATTCTATAAGTGCCATATAGCATATGTGTATTATGTAAATAACCATTAATAGATAAATAATACATGGAAAGATTATTGTCTAACAAATGTTATCATTCTGATACCTATTTCTGGAAGATACTTTTCCTGTGTATGTCATCCAGAGTGAAGATGAAGTAAGGACACTGAAAAGGATTTGTAACCAGTCATTGTTCACGATGTTTCTCATTAGGCATCTTCTAAACATTTCCCTAGAGATCATTGAGAAGATCCAGGTGTTTTCCAGAATCTTGACGACTATTGGTTACAGAACTTACAGACCAGATAGGTTGTGTCATAATTTACTACAGATGTACTTAACCATTACAATTATTAGATACTGTTTATGACGATTAACTTAAACAGTGGCAATGTGGCACAGTGGTCTGCATAGCTGCCTCAAAGTGCTTGAGCAATGGGCACTGTCTATACAGAGTTTGCATGTTCTCCCCATTCCTCCAGTAAATCTGATTTCCTCCCACAGTCCAAAAACTTACTGGTAGGTTAATTTGTCCTAATGTGTGCGCGTGATTGTGTATCTAGACTGTAAGTTGCAATGGGGCAGGGCAGTGGCGGGCTGGGCCGGGGGGCAGGGTGCCATGTGCCCCCCGGGCCGCAGCGTCATGCGGGCCGCGGGCAGTCTGTGTCACTGTGACACAGACTGCACCGCATGTGTAGCGCTGACCGGACGGAGTTCGGTCAAAGCTACACAGCACAAACACACAGCTGCCGGAGCCGGCAGCTGTGTGTTTGCTTTAGCAGCTGATGAGAGTCAGACAGACTCTCATCGGCTGCTGCTCCCACTGCCAGAGCCGGACATCTTCCGGCTCCCGCAGTGGGTAATGGGAGTGACGCGTCACTCCCATAATGCAAAGTGGCGGACGGAGGAGCTGATCTCGGCGGCGGGACCAGGATCGGGTGTCAGGTAAGTGTTTTTTTTTTTTTTATATTATGTGTGTCTACTGCAGGGGGTCTGGCACTATAAGGAGGAGACCACTACTGGGGGCACTACAAAGGGGGGGACTACTACTACTGGGGGCGCTACAAGGGGGGGGACTACTACTGGGGGCACTACAAGGGGGGGACTACTACTACTGGGGGCACTTCAAGGGGGGGGACTACTACTACTGGGGGCACTACAAGGGGGGGACTAGTACTACTGGGGGCACTACAAGGGGGGGACTACTACTACTGGGGGCACTACAAGGGGGGACTAGTACTACTGGGGGCACTACAAGGAGGGGACTACTACTACTGGGGGCACTACAAGGGGGGGACTACTACTACTGGGGGCACTACAAGGGGGGGACTACTACTACTGGGGGCACTACAAGGGGGGGACTACTACTAGGGGCACTACAAGGGGAGGGGACTACTACTAGGGGCATTGCATAGGGGGGAGGGGACTACTACTAGGGGCACTACATAGGGGGGAGGGGACTACCACTGGGGACACTGCATCGAGGGACCACTGCTGGGGGCTCTATGTAAAGGGCAATAGTGGGGGTACTGCATAGGGGGAAGACTACAACTGGGGCCACTATTTAAGGGGCACTGCATAAGGGTTACCACTACTGGGGGCACTATATAAGGGGCTTACTACTGGGGGCACAAGGGGCACTGTATAGGGGGGATCACTACTGGGGGCACTACTTGAGGCCTGCATAAGGGTGTCCTCTCCTGTGGCACAGGGTGGCACTGCATATGGGCACTACGACAGGGGGTTGCCCCTAATCTTTATTTTTACCTTACATTAATCCCATATGGACCCGCCTCCTTCCTAGAACACTTGAGGGGGGGGGGGGCGCCGTAGCACGCACGTTCTTTCGGGCACCCTGGCTACACGCTACTCCTCTGCCAGGGCCGCCTGCATGCATTTGCCCCCCAGGCTAAAAGTTGCCAGCCAGCCCCTGGGGCAGGGACTGAATGGTTTAATGTTCTCTGGAAAGTGCTGTGAAACATGTTATACATCATATGTACAGTAATAACATCCCAATAAATAACATACCTCTCAGCCACTGCTACCTGTATATAAAGTTTGTTACGTATTAACCACTCAAAGCCATAGCTAATATATAAGGTTATAGCTGGGAAAATAACAATAGGGACAATTCCATTATCATAAAGGAGAGGTACAGTTATAGTACATAATTTTCATCATTAGTGACTGGTACAGCTATTGTGTAGTATTCCATCCTCTTCATCATAATTAAATGGCGCTGTATTCCATCATTATTGATTTGTAGAATAGGTATGGTACATTATTCCACCACCGTCATCATCATCAATGAATAATAGAGCTTTGCACTATCTTTTGATGTTCTTCAGTCTTTTTGTCCAGTCATTAATGGAGCTAAATACCCATCTTAATTCAGTCCTGTGAATTAAGCTCAATAAGACGACCAGCAAACACAGCTGAGGTACCAATGATGCAAACTAGCATGAAGACAGCGAGGAGGACATGATCTAGCACCATTGCTACAAACTTCCACTCTTCCGAAGCCTGCAGAAATTAAATGACTTACATTAGATCAGCAAGGCCTATCCAGGATGATTAAAAATAATACTATATACTGTTACTTGTAGTTGGACAAATAAGAACATTGCTTTTAGAAAGTGCTAATTTATATATTAAAGGCAGCTCCCACTCAGTGGCGGAACTTGATAGTGGTGGGGCCAGGTAAAAATATTTGCTTTGGGTGCCCTCTCTTATAGGTCCCACTCTGTTCATAATATGCCACACCCAGGTGTCACCCGCCAAGTTTCATACCATGAACTGAAGCGGGTGGGTGGAGGGCGGGGATACCTCGGGAGTCAGGCAGGCGATTTCCGTACTTTGCAGCCACACTCCTCAAGCCGGCCATGAGGCCATCAGCCCTTCTGGCATATGACCAGTCCGGCCCAGGGTGACACCAAAGTGCCAACTTGTCCTCAGTGACAGGAGCCAGGTGCTGCACTGTAGAATTACTAGAATGTAAGCTCTCACGAGCAGGGCCATCTACCCTCTTGTGCTTCTCCTTACTATAGTGTCATTTACTTCTTACTCACCACTAGGGCACCTATAACACTTGGTTGCTTATGCTCTGTTGCTTATCTGGGTGATATGGTCACTAATGTAGCAATATATATTATCCATGTCCTGTATTGTATTGTTCTGTAAGTCACTTGTATACAATTTGTTTTTGTACTTTGTAAGGCGCTGCGGAACACTTGTGGCGCCATATAAATAAATGCTAATAATAATAATAATTACTTGCAGCACTCAGCTCCTGACATAGTGATGGAACCGGCACTGCACACAGACTGGTCCCTGGGGCCAGTTCGCATCTCTGGGACCCCCGGAGTTACTAAAAAAGGGGTTTGGGCTGTGAGGCCACACCCCCTACCCATGCCGGCTACAATCCTATCCGTACCAGGTGTCACTACGGGGAGGGGTGCCACTGTAGTGCATCATATGACTGCTAAACAATACAGAGAGCATCCCAGTGTCTAAAAATAATCTGTGCTCCCTTTAATCAATAACAATCTGTGCCTCCTTTAATCAAATAATAATAATCTTTGCCCCCTTTAAACTCACCAGTGTCTTATGTCAGCAGTGTTGCTCGTAAGCTGCAGATGGGTCTCTTGGCAGAGGGTGACAGGTAGCGGCAGAGGGTGACAGGGGGAGGCAGAAGCTGATGGGGAGGCAGAAGGTGACAGGAGAGAGGTAGAGGGTAACGGGCAGAGAGTGACGGGGAGGGAGAGAGGGTGACGGGGAGAGAGAGAGAGGGTAATTGAGAGGCAGAGAGTGATGGAAAGAAAGTGATGGGCAGAGGATGATATGGAGGGGCAGAGAGTGATGGGCAGAGAGAGTAATGAGAGGCAGTGGGTGATGGGGAGAGCCAGAGGGTGATGGGGAGAGGCATAGAATGATGAGCAGTGGGTGATATGGAGAGGCAGAGGGTGATGGGCAGAGGGTAACAAGGAGAGGCAGTGGGTGATGGGGAGAGGTAGAGGGTGATGATGGCAGTCGCAGTGGGTGACAGGAAGAGGCAGAAGGTGATGGTCAAAAGGTGAAGGGGAGAGGCAGAGGGTGATGGACAGAGGGCGACAGGGAGAGGTAGAAAGTGGTCTCTCCCATAATGCAGAGTGGGCGGGCCCAGGAGGACAGAGGGTTGATGGCTGCGGCGGGAGCAGGAACGGGGATTCAGGTAAGTGTTTTTTTTTCTTTTTTTTAATGTGTGTGTCTGCTGGGGGGGGGCACCACTGCTGGCTACTGGGGGCACTGCATCGGGGGGGGACCATTACTGGGGACCACTACTTGGGGCACTGCATTGGGGGGGACCACTACTGGGGACTACTACTGGGGGCACTGCATCAGAGGGGACTACTACTGGGGGCACTATATAAAGGGCACTGTATAGGGGGGACTACTACTGGGGGCACTAAATAAGTGGCTTACTACTGTGGGCACTGCACAGGACGGACCACTACAGGGCGCACTGAAAATGGACAACCACTACAGGGGGCACTGCATGGGGGGGATAACTACTGGGGGCTTGCATAAGGGGGACAACTACTGGTAGTCCTGTATAAGGGGCACTACTGGGGGCCTGCATAAGGGGGATCACTCCTGGGGGAACTGCATATGGGGTATCACTACTGGGGGCACAGTTTAAGGGGAGCTAATGGGGGCTGCATAAGGGGAAGCACTGTGTAAGGGGCACTGCATATGGGGGATCACTACTGGGGGCCTGCATAAGGGGAACCACTACTGGGGGCACTGTATTAGGGGAACTAATGGGGGGCTGCATAAGGGGGACCACTACTGGGGGTACTGTATAAAAGGCACTACTGGGGGCCGCATAAGAGGGACCACGATTGGGGACATTGCATACTGGGGGTACTGTATAAGGGGCACTACTGGGGGCCTGCATAAGGGGTACTGTATAAGGGGCACTGCATTAAGGTGCATATGGAAAGAAATGTTCCCAGTAACAAGAAAGGGGTGTGTGTCATGTTGACACGCTCCCATTTTTCAGTGGCCACGCCCCTTGTGACCATGCCCATAGAGGGGGAGGGGGCTACATTTTTCAATTTGCCCTGGGCTCCAAATAACCTAGTTACGCCACTGGTCATGATGATCTGATCAGTGGTGGAGGGCCTGGCAGGTCCCTTACTCCCCAGAGGCAACAATGCGGCGCACCTGCTACACCGGCTGTAGTTCCACACCTGATCCTAATATATATTGGTTTTGTTATTTTATGTTTTGGAACTGATTTAGAGTTGGGTGCAAGTTGTGCTTAGATGCAGCAGAATAAGTTATGTTGTACTGCAAAGGGTGCAAATGCTTTATTTGCACGCAAGGCTGATACTACAGGTTATTGCATGCTATACATAATGGCCTGCACTGTTTATCATACTACATATTTACAGTTGGGCTATGTTGTGGGTGAGTAGGCAGAATTGCTGTTGAGCATACTCAGAGATCCGTCTGATTTGCTTCTAGCAATATTATGCTGGGTGATTTGCCTCTAACAAGATTATGCTGGGGGAAGTCTTGGTAGCTTTTTAACCATTATACTAGTGGATCTATCCACCAGCAGCATGGAGAATGGAAAGGACACCAAAGGGGGCAATAGGATACACCTTTGTGGAGTATATAGTTATTTTTCAGCTTCATCCACCATTTTGGGACTTGGAATGGGCTGCAGTTAGGAAGCCGACGGTTGAAATGCCGACCGCCGGCTTCACGACTCTCAAAACCCAATAGGGTACTAATGACAGGCGTCGAAATCCCGACGCCTGTCATTAGACTTACGCTGGGAGCCTGACGCCCAAAGGTAAGCCGGGCGCGGACAGCCGTGGGGGGGAGGGTTAGGTTTCAGAGCTCCAGGGGTGACTTAGGGTTAGGCACCCCCCTGAGAGGGTTAGGCAAGGGAAAGGGGGCATTAGGGTTAGGCACCCCGGTGGGAGGTTAGGGTTAGACACCCCGCAGGGAGACTTAGGCTTAGGCTGCAGGGACGGGGGGGTAAGGTTTAGGCACTTAGCGGGGGGTTAGGGTTAGGCACTAGGGGGGGAGGTTAGGGTTAGGCACCCGTAAGGGATGGTTAGGGTTAGGGGGGTGTAGGGTTAGCGATACTTACCTAAATCCACTGTCGGGATCTTCACCCCTTCCAGGCTTCCAGCGGTGGTAATATATACTGATTCCCTTGGAATATACTGTAACATATTTTACCTTATTGGATTCCTGGTCAGACTTCATGGTCTCTGCAATATATTTGACTCCTTCTATCGCGCTCTTCACGTCAGGGTTCTTTAAGATCGGGGACTGGTAGGTCACAGCGGCAGGTCCCAGTTTTCCCGAAATTTCCGATATATCAATGTCTTCTGCAAAAATCTTCTGCCCTTGTTTTTCTTGCGAAGGACGTTTCATTGTAGAGAAGAACATCAGGTTTGGGATGGTGTCAATAAATATCTGAATAAATGAAAGAGTAGCAACTATTATTTTGCCATCAGTGTATAAAATACTAACATGACCCACTCTATTGGAAATCTACACAGTAACAAGTGAAACAGGCACCTGTCCTTGTTTTCATTTTAATAATCAAACTAATTAATACTCTGATGGTTTGGTAATACCTAGAAGTAAGACTGTTTGCAGCCCTACAGCTTTTTATTATTAAGTCCCTCTCTCAGATCACAACCTTATCACCTGCACACTCTCCTCCATTACATCAACATCATTGAAATCAACCAAACCTAAACCTAAAACCCGTAGAAATATTAATGCCATTAACCTTCAACAACTATCTATCTCACTACAACAACTATCACCAATTTCTACATTCACTTCTCCTGAGACTGCTGCATCACACCTAAACCAGATTCTAGAAAAAGCACTCGATGAAGTAGCTCCAGCTACCCATCACACACCACGTAGAGTTAGACGTCAACCGTGGCAATCTAGCTTAACAAGGCATCTTCAAAAATTCTTGCGTAAAGTTGAACGTCAGTGCCGAAAGTCTCATACTCCAAGTGACTTCCTCACATACAAGACTATCTACAATTCTTATCATACTGCTCTGGACACTGCCAAACAAACATATTTCCAATCTCTGCTCAAGCTTCTAACCCCAAGTGACTTTTTAATACATTTAAACTGCTTCTTACCCCTCCATCACCCAAACCACCTGCTACTATCTGTGCACAAGATCTTGCTTCCTATTTTAGGGACAAGATTGATAAGATCCGAAATGAAATGGTAGGCTCTTCCTCAGCTAGTGACCTGCTCAATTCCCTACCTGAACTCTCTGGCACATTCTCTTCATTTGATCTCACAAATGAAGATGAAGTATCTACACTCTTCTCATCCTCCTACTCTATTACCTCTCCTCTAGATCCTATACCCTCACAAATCAGTAAAGCTCTGTCTCCTGTGCTTATCCCAACCCTAACTAAAATCTGTAATCTCTCTCTCTCTACTGGCAACTTTCCATCACTGTTCAAGCACGCAGTGATTACTCCCATTCTGAAAAAACAAAATTCTGACCCTAATACGCTCTCAAATTACCGTCCTATCTCCCAGGTCCCTTGCCCCTCGAAGCTATTTGAGAGACTTGTCTACACCCGCCTCACACACTTTCTTAACGCACACAATTTATTGGACCCACTTCAGTCCGGCTTTCGTTCCCAACACTCCATAAAGACAGCAGTGACTAAAGGCCCCCATACATCAGAGATTGATTGCAGCAATTGTGCAATTTGCAATCGATTGTGTATAACAATCTTTCCCTTTTTCAATCGATTGCAGATTGCAGGATTGACACAATCGATTGAAAAAGGGAAAGATTTTTATACACAATCGATTGTAAATTGCACGATTGCTGCAATCAATCTCTGATGTATGGGGGCCTTAAGGTAGTAAATGATCTTGTCACTGCCAAGGCTAAAGGCCATTACTCACTCCTAATTCTTCTAGATCTCTCTGCTGCTTTTGACACTGTTGACCACTCTCTTCTCATACAAACACTGCAATCCCTAGGTCTTAAGGACACAGCTCTTTCTTGGTTTTCTTCCTACCTATCTGATCGCTCTTTTACTGTTTGTTTTTCTGATTCTGCCTCATCTTCGCTACCTCTATCAGTTGGAGCACCGCAAGGCTCTGTCTTAGGTCCTCTGCTATTCTCAATCTATACCACCTCTCTTGGCAAACTAATCAGCTGTTTTGGATTTCAGTACCATCTGTATGCGGATGATACTCAAATCTACCTATCCTCTCCAGATTTATCTCCATCTGTATTGGTCTGTGTCACTGAATGTCATTCTGCCATTTCATCTTGGATGTCATCTCGCCACCTGAAACTTAATATTTCTAAAACAGAATTAATTATATTTCCACCGGCCAATAACAGTTACCAACCTGATCTCTCTATCACTGTTGATACTTCGACCATCCACCCCACCCCACCCCACCCCACAAGCTCGCTGCCTTGGTGTCATCCTTGACTCTGAACTGTCCTTTGTTCCCCACATTCAATCTGTCTCAAAATCATGTTACATACATGTAAAAAACATATTCAAAATTCGACCATATCTCACACAAGACACTGCAAAAACTCTAATCCATGCACTCTTTATTTCCCGCATTGACTATTGCAATAGCCTCCTTACTGGTCTTCCCAAAAACAGGCTATCACCATTACAATCCATTATGAATGCAGCTGCAAGGCTTATCTTCCTTGCGAAATGTTCTTCTTCTGCTGCCTAGCTCTGTCAGTCCCTACATTGGTTGCCGGTTTTCTACCGTATTCAATACAAAACACTTTCACTTACACATAAGGCTATTAACCAAACCACACCAACATACATCTCTTCACTCATCTCAAAAACCCAACCCGACCTCTCCACTCAGCACAAGATCTGCGTCTCTCATCCCCATGCATTACTTGCTCCCATTCACGGTTACAGAACTTTCTTCGCCCTGCACCCACTCTATGGAATGAACTATCTCGCACAATAAGACTTTCCTCTAGTTTTCAATCCTTCAAGCGTTCCCTGAAAACTCACCTCTTCAGGCAAGCTTATCAGATTCCAGAACCTCCCACATAACCTTCATAGCTTCCATATCTAATTACATCCCCTTTTACAGTCCACACACAATCTCACACATTGTCTTTCTCTCACATCCTCATGACATTTGGTCGACATTCCTGTGTGACTGGATCATGCAGCCAACCAAGAAACTGTGCATTCTGGCTGGACCTTGTGTATCAATGCCTATTTCCCTTTAGATTGTAAGCTTGCGTGCAGGGCCTTCCTACCTATATATCTGTCTGTTATTACCAGGGGCTGGCTGGCAACTTTTGGCCTGGGGGGCAGACACAAGTAAGTGGCCCGATTTCTCCACCAGCGCATTGCAATGGAGAAAAGACACATGATAATAGCCTCTGTAAGTAAGCTGTGTCTATAAATAAATGCTAATAATAATAATAATGTGGGTGTGCTTTAAATAATGTAGAGAGGTTTGCAGTGACAGCCAGATTAGGAAGCATCGCAGTGACTGCCATATAATACAGAGAGGTTCGTAGGGACCATCAGATCAGGGAGTGTCGCAGTGACTGCCATATAATGCAGAGAGAGGTTTGCAGTAACCATCAGATCAGGGAGTGTCGCAGTGACTGCCATATAATGCAGAGAGGGTCGCAGGGACCATCAGATCAGGGAGTGTCGCAGTGACTGCCATATAATATTTAGAGGTTCGCAGGGACCATCAGATCAGGGAGTGTCGCAGTGACTGCCATATAATGCAGAGAGGTTTGCAGTAACCATCAGATCAGGGAGTGTCGCAGTGACTGCCATATAATGCAGAGAGGTTCGCAGGGACCATCAGATCAGGGAGTGTCGCAGTGACTGCCATATAATGCAGAGAGGTTCGCAGGGACCATCAGATCAGGGAGTGTCGCAGTGACTGCCATATAATGCAGAGAGGTTCGCAGGGACCATCAGATCAGGGAATGTCGCAGTGACTGCCATATAATGCAGAGAGGTTCGCAGGGACCATCAGATCAGGGAGTGTCGCAGTGACTGCCATATAATGCAGAGAGGTTCTCAGTGACCACCTGACAGTAATCACCAGATTATGCAGAAATCATCAGTGACCCACATATAACACAGGTATTATGAATATACAGTAGCCCTCACACACAATAATAATACCCCCCCCACATTCACACACATTATTACATCACCCCCAGCACCAACAGTATTAAAACACCCCATCTCCCCAAAGATAAAAATAACTACAGCCCCCCATTGCATAAGTATTCCAACACCCCCCTTCCCTCTCAAATGTCATTTAAACATGTACACCTCCACTGGCACTTACCTGCCTGGAAGGCTGCTCTGTCTCTGGTCCCTACGGAGCTCCAGGGTACAGGAAGAGATCACACAGACAGGATAGACCAGTGAAGGGGCGGAGACTCGTGGTGAGGGGGCGGGGTCTTCAGCAGGGACAGGAGGTGATGGATTAATATAGTCAGTCAGGGTAGGAGAGGGGGTGGGGCCTTCCGGTGAGGGGCCTTAGCCGGGTAGAGGAAGGAGCCCGAGGGAAGGGACAGAGGACACAGAGGTAGGTGCACAGCCCCTGCAGCGGAGCGGCCTCGGAAGGAGCGCTGCTCAGTGTGCAGCCACAAGCTACATAGGGTGACAGACAGCCGGGTAACAGGCAGAGAATGCTGCCCAGCCGCGCTGATGCTGCTATAGTCGGAGCGACTGAGAGCACTTTCTGCCTGTCACCCGGCCGTCAGTCATATGATACCGGCCCTCACTGAGGCAAAAGTCTACCGGCCCGGGGGGCATATGGCACCCTGCCCCCCGGCCCAGCCCGCCACTGGTTATTACCCAGTTTTGTTCTATTAATGTTCAAATTGTAAAGCGCAATGGAATATGCTGCGCTATATAAGAATCTGTTAATAAATAATAAAATAAAAATAAATGTTCATGTAGAAAGCACCAACATATTTTGCAGCTCAGCGTAGTCTACATTTACATCAATAACAAAACAGGGAGTGAGAGAGAGCCCTGCATGAAATAACTTACTTTGTAAATGCAATGAGGCAATGATAAAAAGGTGCAAGTGGTTTTTTTGCGCAATGTTGAGGGGCAAGGTGGGCCGGTCTCATGTTAAATGAGTGTGACTGGGACCAGGCAATTATGCAGACTGCTGGGCATGTTGCTACCGGGAAAAGGCGTTATTTTTTATTATTTATAGTGTGTAAATATTTTTTTCCCGCCTTCCTCTCTTAGGGGTCTATGTACTAAGCCTTGGAGAGAGATAAAGTGGACGGAGTTAAAGTATCAACTAATCAGCTCCTAACTGTCAATTTACAGGCTGTGGGCCTGATTCAGACCCGGTCGCTATTTGCGTCCGCTCGCTGGCTAAAAGCAGCTGGCCATTTAAGTCATGCTCTCGCACTGCGCCGCATAAAGCCGCCCACTAAGTATTAGCGAGCGGCCGCACTATGCGCTCGCACCTGTATAAAGACGCCCCTTTGCCACTCGCAACACACGTCATCTCCGGCAGTTGCAGGATTAATCGGGAACATCGAGAGCCATCGGAGCTGCTCGCAGCACTTGTGGTAGCCTTTTCCCACCACAACATTGCGAACAGTTCAGGCTAAAATACAACCCAGTCACGTGTGTAATGACGCTACTTTGCTAATTATGCACACCCATTAAACGCCGTTCTGACGGTCGGACACGCCTGCGTTCGCACATCCACACCCCTGTTCACAAGCACCTTCCCCTGTTACCACCCACAAACGGCACAATCTGTCACTCAAAGTAACGGCCCGACTGCGGGCTACGGGCGAGCACTTTCCCATTGCACTGACTGGTTCGCGCATGCGCATTATACGCATGCGCAGTTTGCGAAAAATCGCTCAAAGCGAGCAGGTGCAGCATAACGTCCGGGTCTGAATCAGGCCCTGTGTTTAAAATGACAGTTAGGAACTGATTGGGTAGTACTTTATCTCCCTCCAAGGCTTAGTACATAGACATGTTATTTTTGAAGTAATACCCCCTTCTTTGGCAGACCCTCCCTCTCACAGGCCATAGCAGAACCCTCCTTTCTTTGCTCTACAGGCCCCACAATTGCCTCTCTATGGTAAGAGCAGCATGTCCTGTGTGGCAGCACCTAGAAGTAGAGGTGAACTGGTATTTAATCAGTTTCGCTGTGACTAAATATCACGGAGATCAACAGTGGGGAAGGAGTATAACTGAGGGGGCGGAGTATTATTGAGGAGGCGAAGTATTATTGAGGGGGCGGAGTATAAATGAGTGGAATTAATATCGAGAATGAAGGAGTGATTAGTATGAGTGAGTTACGTATTGACGGTGAAGGGGTTACTATTGATGATTGGGCTTGATTATGTGGGCGACGGGGCTAATGATCTTAATGGGGTTAATAATGCAGAGGCTGAGGGAGGTAAATATTGAGAGGGTTAATGAATATGCATAAAATGGATTATGAATGAAACTGAATATGTAATGATAGGGATAAGGAAGTTAATGGTTTTAAAAGGTTTATTGATATTAGAGTAATTGATTTGCTCAGACTGAAGGAGTTAATGTTAATGAGGAGGAGGTTAATGAAATCTGAGGTGGATGATGATGGAGTTAATAAGTGTAAGGGATCATGTCAGGCTAAAAATTCCCAACCAGCCCCTGACAACGCACCAGCTATACAGTATGTGTTCCCACATGGATGTACTTTTTCATGTGGTCAGATCCATATGGAACTCCCACCCACCTAGTTCTTGTGAGTAATCATAAATAAGGTGCAATATGAGAAGGATAATGTATAGTGAACAATGGCCCTGATTCAGAGCCGGACGCTCTGACCAGAGCGCTCGCTCTGAATCAGGGCCCTCCTCCATTAAAATGGAGCGTCCTCCTGGATGCTCGTATAGCTTTGGGTCACCACCCACAGCATATACGAGCGTCCAACAAGATGGTTGCGATGGTCTTGACCATCGCGACCATCGGACTTGCGAGTGAAACCCTGTGGTCGGGTTTCTCAACCACAAGCCCTGGAGTGATTTTGGCTCTATCAGAGCCAAAATCATTCCCACTGACATCACTAGTGATGTCTGTGGGGCCGGCTTCAGACGGTAGGCGTTCCCATGGGAACGCCTCCGTCTGGCAGGCACGCCCCCGGCACGCCCACCAAAGGGGGCGTGCTGTCAATCAACATCGAGAGCACGCCCCCTTTTTTGCGAGACCCGGAGCGATGGAAAGTCCTTCGCTTGCCGGGTTTCCAGCATGCGCACGACGGAGCTCCCTCCGTCATGCGCATGCGCAGTGGGGAACATCGACCCACTTGCGAGCGTACTGCCACTCGCGAGTGGGTCTGAATGACCCCCAATGAGTGCTATTGTTGGAAGAGGGCATGCATAATACTCATCTGGTACTTTCCCCTTCTCCTTCAAGCATGCTGTCCTCACACCCATCATCCAAAACCCCTCTATAAACCCAGACTCTCTCCCCAACCACTGCCCTATCTCTCTTCTTCCCTTTGCCTCTAAGAATCTTGAGAGAGTTTTCTATAGGTGCCTCATCATTTACCTCTCCTTCCTTCACTCCACAGAACCGACCCTCACTAAAGTCACTAATAATCTTCTTATTGCTAAATCCAAAGGTCAGTTCCCACTTCTCCTCTTGTACCTATCTGCTGCCTTTGATACTGTGGGCCACCTTCTCCTTTAGACACTCCAGTCCTTCATTGTCCTCTTCTGACTCCACCTCCCTTCATTTTCAACTACCTGTTGGTGTTCGCCAAACTTCTGTTCTTGGCCCCCTTCTTTTCTCATCTCCGTCTTTGATGATCTCATCAGCTCCTTTGACCTCCAATATTACCTTTGTGCGGATGACACTGCCCTGACCTCTCTCCTGCCGCCCTCTCTCGTATCTCTGTCTTTCTACCATGTCCTCCAGGATACCCCAGAAATTTCTCAAAATCAATAGATTTAAAACCGAATATCACGTCTATTACCTAAGTCCACTGCCTGGACGTGATCCTTAACTCCTCCCTCTCTTTCATACATTTTCATACCTTACATTTAGTCTACCTCACAGTACTGCCGATTCCAGCTTTGCTACATTTCTAGAATCAGATGTTTCCTCACTATGTATGCCACCAAACCTCATTCATGCACTTGTCGTTTCCCACCTAGATTACTGTAATCTCCTTTTCTCTGGACTTCCTCTCACTCTTACCTCCCCACTTCATTTATCATGAATGCTGCCGGACAGCTTATTTATCTCTCTCTCTCTGCTGTATGTCAGCCTCCCATTTGCAAATTGCTTCACTGGCTCTAAAGCCACCACATAAATCAGTTTAAAAACTCCTCTCCCTCACATATAAAGCCCTCAATCGCTCCATTCCCTCCTACATTTCCAACTTAATTTCTGTCCACACTCCCTCCTGCCCTCTCCGCCTTTCCACTGACCACCGCCTCACCTCTGCTCTGACCACCTTCACTCAATCCTGCATCCAAGATTTCTCCTATGTTGCCCTCACTCCCTTACTCAAGCAACTTTGCAAGTTTCATGTCTGTTTCCCAAAGCTGTGGAGGGTGACAAGGAGAGTAAGAGGGTGGCAGGGGCTAGCTGGTTTGAGGCAGATTCAACTTTATGGTTACAGTGTAGGGTGTCATGTTTAGGCAGGAGGAATATAAATATATGATCAAAGTGATAATCATTGTGGTTTGTTACATATTCTTAAATAAACCATTCTCTTGCTTAAACAACAAAGCTACTTCCATTGTGCACAATCACTGCTCTGCACAGTCAGGACTCTTCTGGACAGAATTTAATAATACTGGAGTTTTACACCACTTAACTCACCTTCCTCACCCAGGGGGGCATTGTATGAGTACTTGGGGATCGGTGATGAGTGTTAATTACGATGACTGTAATAATGATAGATGCTATAACGAACACCATTGTAAATAACATGTATTTCCCAATCAGCGGCACGGCACTTGATGTTGAAGGGATCAGCTCAACAATGACCAGAAGAAACACAGTTAGAGACAGCAGGACAGAGATGCTTAGCGTCATTTTCTCACCTACAAGACATGGGAAAGAGGCAAGAAGAATAGTAATGTTAATAATACATGAATACGGTGCACATATGTTTTAAATAACTGTGAAAAATCTGTTTTGACTAGTGAAATCAGAGAGGACATATCTCATCTATGCTAAATAGTGAATAATATAATATATCAGCAATAGAAATATCCATATAAACAGCTCTGAAAGAACTTGGTCATACCCTGGAACCACTAGTAAACAAAGTTAATAATGTATTTTACTACGGTGGCCATGTTAGGACATTAGACCTTATCTATGTCAGAGAGAAGATAAAATTAAAACATCATATTTCACATTTGTCCATATATTTTGTTTCAACATCTTCTCTACTTCATTCTGCACTTCCTCCATTAACTGTACCTCAGACAGACCCAACAAAACCCCCACCCAAGACTGTAGGAGTCACCTTTCTAAAATTATATGGGATGTTCACATTTAACCCCACCCCCTTATGACTGAAAATGCCATGTATAGACATAGGTATGCGGCAACGCAAACATTGGGGTGACCAGGGCCAAGGAGAGGTCAGATGGGCCCGATACTAAGGGGAGGGCATGGATAAGTGGGGGCATGGCTACACCCTGTTGTGTGTCCTTTGAAGAAGCTGAGCAAAATGTTGGTGGCGCGCTGAGGGGGGCATTGTCATGCCATCTTGAGGGTCATGGTTACACCTCCCCAGGATGCATGGGCAGTTTCTGTTTGAATAAAACTGTTACAAGTGCAATCCTGAACCACATACCTGTTCTAGTTCTTAATTAGATCTGGTTGGGTTCATTATCACTGACAGCTCTTTCCTCACACTGCCAAACTCTGATAAAGGGGGTCATCCAGGGGTCAGGACTTTATCAGATGGGGTACATGTACTCCACACTCATGTCCCCATATGGGGTACATGCAGTGGTGTTAGAAGGGGGGGGGCACCTGGGTGTCACCCACCGAGGGGTGAGACCGAGGTGCAGACTCCTCCTCAGTGACAAGAGCCGGGTGCTGCACTGTAGCATTAAGTGCAGCACTCAGCTCCGGCACTGCAAACAGGGCAGTCCGCACTTCCGTCTCCCCCCTTCCTCAGTAATAACTACGGGGGTTCGAGTTGCGAGGCCTTGCCCCTTCCCACGTGGCCCTGTCCCTGCCAGTGAAGCCGTGCCTCCTTTTTGTTGGCGTTGCACCCACAGCATCTCTCCCCGCACCAGGTGACACCGCGGGGAGGGACACCACTGGGTTTTAGGGGGTGGGCAGTGGTTTGTTTTTGCTGGTGGTAATCAATGGTACTTAATATCAGAACCTTTTTTGTAAAATTTTTAATTCTTCTAACTAGTTCTGGAAGCAGGAAGAAATCAGTTAAATATTTTCGGAATACAATAAAGTAAAATACTTTTCCAGTATATTGAAGCCTAGTAACTGTAGATGAGTACCGGAACCTTTTTTTCTAGTTCCAGTACCTATTTCCTCAGTACCAGTACCTTTTCTCAGTGTTGATTAACAACAGGGCAGGGGGGTGGTAATTCAGGGGCTCCCATACATAGCTACATCACCAGTGTGGTAGGCACTGTGGCATATGTGAACTTGGGTTTCTTTGTGGTATAATGTGAACTGGGGGAACTACAGTGCTTTTAACCCATTTGTAGTGCTGGTAGTCTTTACATATTATACTCTTTAATAACATTGCCAGCAGCCAGCATCTCATATTGGCAATTGTATTGTGTAGTAGCCACAAGTTAGTTTCCCTAGGGCCCTCACAAACCTTAATCCAGCTCTGCATTTTCTTATGGATAAAAAGCACTGGATGTGGGGAGTTTATGACCCCTGCAGTGTCATGTTTATGATCTTAGGGTCAGATGTGGGACTAGAGTAAGATAGAGCAAGTAACTGTGTATCTGGACAAACCATGTTGCAATACAAGGGGCATACTTGCCTACCCTCCCGATTTGGTCAGGAGCCTCCCAAAAACTGGGTGCTGCTCCCGACCTCCCGGGAAGGCAGGCAATTCTCCCGTCTGCCGCCCACCCCTCCTATCCCCCCCAGCAATAACCCCAGCCACTCCTGCAGCTTGGGGGCCGGTGACGCGAATTGCGTCATTTTGGCCCCGCCCCCTGCTTCACAATGCTTATTTTATCGGCATTGTGTAGGGGGGGCGGGGCCAAACTGACGCGATTGCGTGACTCGCCCCTGACACGCCCACAAGTGATGTCACTCACCTGGCCACTCCCCCTTGGCCCGGCCAAGCCCCCTCCCTTTCCCATCCTGCCGAACTGGCTGCTCCCTCCCGGAAGGAGCAGCCAGAAAGTCAGCAGGTATGACAAGGGGTGCTAATACAGAAAAAAAAATTGCATGTGGGTGGGGTAAATACCGGCTGCTTTTGCATGTAACCCACAGATGCTGGACAGCTTTATTTTTACACTGCAATTTAGATTTCAGTTTGGACACACCCCTCCCAAATCTTCATCTCTCTGCACATTATCCATCTGCCCCACCTGCAATGCAACATGGTGTTACCAAGATGCACAGTTACTTACTCTTTGTCACGATCCGATGCAAATGTTCCTCTGTGGAGGACGGTAAGCCGGGGGGTTCGGGTGACCTGGGAAGTGACTGGACTAGGTCTCCTAGTTGCGGCCGAACACAGGTTTGGCTAGACCTGCCCAGAGGCGCGGAGTCTAACTCACTTGGTGGTTTTCTCCAGAGACCCCTCCAATTGGGATTTGGTTTTCCACTGCACCAAGTGAGCAGGTCGCGGCCCTCTGGACAGGTACCTGGGAATGGCAGAAGACCGGAAACTATATTTAACAAAGCAAATGCTAGAGCACAGGAGGTAAACTGGATGCTTAGATATTGAAACGCTGTTTAGGGATCCTAATCACAGGCTAGCATAGGAATACTGGAAAGTGTACTGAGAATCACTAAGAAATCCAACTGCTGATTGCACAGAAAAACAGAGGCATATATTGGGAATTGCTAGATATGTTTAGAGCTGATTTGCAGAGACAAGACACAGAGCAAAGAACACAAACATGCACTGGAAAGCTATAAATGTAGGTGTTGACTGCACAAACAAGACACAGAGAGAAGTGGACACAGGCACATGTAGTAATCCCAGTCGCAGGCTAGCTTGGAAACACAGGAAAATGTACAGGAACTGCAACAGATTCTGGAGCTGATAAACAGTAAAACACAGAAGGAAGGCAAGAATAAACTGGGGAAGCTAGTAATGCTGGTACTGGACAAAGGCAATTACTAGGAGAGTGCTGGAGGTCCAGCTGTGAGCTAATTAGTACTAGCAGGTAATCTGACACCTCAGTGACACAGGGTAATAGCCACAGGAAAGCTGCAATAGAATTAGCAGCACATATACAAAGACACACAGGGAAGGGGCATGAAACACTGAAGTACTGTGAGAAAGCTAAAGTCTCAGAGTAAGGGTTAGCATGGAAGCTAATACAGGAAACTGAAAAACTGTGAGCAGGCTGAAGCAACACGCTGAAGGATTTAGCACAGAGCAACAGTGGGAGTAACACAGGCACTTGGAAAAACGAAGTTGAACAGCATCTTCCTGAAGTTCTGGGGGTGGATTTATACCCAGGGGTAGCAGATTATTGGAGCACAGAGATCATGCTACCATTGGTTAGGAGGACTGTCACATGAGAGGAACTGTCATGGCGGCGCCCATGATGGGAACTCCGATCCCCAAAACACACAGCCGACCATGGAAGTCCGCAAAAGCACCTAAGGTAGAATACTCAGCATCTCACCCATCACTGCACCAGGCGTCTGACCACAAGGAAGTCAGGGGAAGCCGGTACGGAGGTAAGAGATAGCCGATCCTAGGCTGAACCCTGACACTCTTTCTTAAGGTGGGTACTCACCTGACGCATATCTCTGCAGATCGAGTGATCTGCAGATGATGGTCATTCATACACACTGAACGGCCATCATCTGTGTCTTGCTGCGGGTCCTGGCGACCAGGGGGAGTGTCGGGGGCGTGTCCTGGCAGGCGAGGGAGCGTGTACCACCCCCTCCTCGAGGCTGCCGTTGTGTGTGTATGGGCGATCTGCAGACCGCCCGTACACACCTGCCGATGGACGCATATGTCTGCAGACATGTCTGTCCATTGGCTGTGCAGCATATCGCGGGTACACACTGCCCCACGGGCAGCAGATACATTGGCCCACAATTGATTGGCCAATGTATCTGTCAGTGTATACCCAGCTTTACTCTATTCCCAAATCTGGATCGGGCCGTTAGAAAACAAAATACACTTAGGTTATTGTTTAAGCCATTATTTATGAATGCAGCTACTGTGTTGTGCATTTTGTGTAACACTGTATTGTTTATTACTAAAATATAATTTATTATTATTTTTCCCAGTAACATTAAATCAAACCTGGAGTACTTGGTACCTGAATCAGTAGGCAGATAGAAGACTAAGCCGGTCAAAAAGGAGAAGAGCAGACAGGGAATTATGACATTCACTATGAAGTACAGAGAAAGCCGCTGCAAGACAAAGTGATAGGTGATGTCTAAGTATGGGACATCGGGGCAGCATGTGTACGTAACCCAGTGCTTCCAGCAACGATAGTCCTTCATCAACCACTCTCCACTCTCCATGAAGTTACTGAGATCTGGACGATCACTCTCCTGAAATAAATAGCACTGTATTGTGGTTACAATGAACTGTGCAGGCAATGCATTCCCAATTTTACCTCTTTTACAAACAGCTCAAGTCACCCAATTCCTGGAAAATGACATGACAACTTTTTGAACCCATTTTTTACCCAATGATATTTAGGCTATGACACAGGCCATTGTTGAGACATGATCACCTACACTATTTTGTGGCTGCTGAAGTAAAGGTACACACACTCTACAATGTAATCATACAACGTGATTGAACAGAAGTCTTTCAGAGTGTGATAGACATACCTAATCACAGTGGCGTCACAAAGGGGGGTGCGGGTCACACCTGCTTGTCACCCGCTGAGGGGTGATATCAAAGTGGCGACAGCCCTCAGTGACAGGACCCCGGTGCTGCATTGTAGCATTACGAGCAGCACTCACCTCCTGACACAGTGAGGGAGCCGGCACTCAGCTCCTGACACAGTGATCCCCGAGGGGCAGTCCGCACCTCCGGGGGGCCCCCTAGAGAGACTAAAACGAGGGGTTTGGGCCGCTTGACCATGCCCCCTACTCACAAGGCCATGCCCTCCACCCACAAGGCCATGCCCTCTTCCTTGTGAGGCCACACACCTTTTTTGCCGACGCATGGCGAAGCTGCACCTGGTGTCACCCAGTGGAGGGACGCCATTGCCCAATCACATGCAATTAATCCAATCAAATGATACAAATTATTCTCAATGGATACATTGGAATTTTTTTTAGTTTAAAAAAATCAAATTGCTGTGTGTATGTATGTATATATGTATGTATATGTATGTATGTATATATGTGTGTATATGTATGTATGTATATATGTGTGTATATGTATGTATGTATATATGTATGTATATGTATGTATGTATATATGTGTGTATATGTATGTATATGTATGTATGTATATATGTATGCATGTATATGTATGTATGTGTGTTATAATTAGAATTGTACAATATTTTATGGTTTTTCAGTCCACTGCCAAAGACCATTTCCTCCAATAGAGAGGAGAAAATCGCCGGGCCATGACGGATGTAGGGGCCCAACTGGTGAGTACTGTAATATTTTGAATTTATGTTTTATTTATGGAACTCCACACACAGTGGAAATACACTTATATCTGTGCCTAATACATCCTTCCATTCTATTTATCATTTATAATTAAAAATATATATTTCTCACCGGGTTTATAACTACTAGGTTGCCATCATAGGTCCAAGTACCGAGCTTCATGCTGCAGTTCTGCTGATCGAATGGGAAATACGTGACTATGATTTCACAGTAGCTTTTGAAAATAGCTGGAGGTTTCCATATAATTTTCCCTGTGTAATCCACCAGGACTTTAGTGTCCTTGACAATTGCGAAGTCTCCATCTGCGCTATAATGAAAAAAATTCAAATGTTTATAAAAACTTGGTAGAGCTTCTCTGGGATGTTAAAATCTACTCAAACACTTTCTTCACTCGCACAGTCAGATTTTTGTTCCCAACACTCCACAGAGACAGCGCTGACTAAGGTAGTGGATGATCTGATCACTGTTAAGGCTAAAGGCCATTACTCACTTCTTATTCTTCTAGATGTCTCTGCTGCATTTAACACTGTTGACCACTCTTTTCTCATACAAACACTACAATCCCTAGGTGTTCTGGACACAGCCCTATCCTGGTTCTCATCCTACTTATCTAATCGCTCTTTCAGTGTTTGTTTCTCTGAATCCGCCTCCTCTTTGCTGCCTATCAGTTGGCATACTGCATGGTTCAGCCTTAGGTCCCCTATACCACAGCTATTGGATAACTCATTAGCTCTTTTATATATCAGTATCATATGTATGCGTATAATACTCAAATCTACCTATCCTCCCCAGATTTTACACCTTTTGTGTTGGTCTGCATTACTGAATGTCTCTCTGCCATTTCATCTAGGATCTCATCTTGCCACCTCAAACCTAATCTTTCCAAAACAGAATTAATATTTTTTCCACCAACCTGATATCTCTATCACTGTTGATAGTTCGACAATCAACCCCACCCCAAAAGCCCACTGTCTAGGTGTCATCCTTTACTGTGAACTATCGTTTGTTCCCCACTTTCAATCTGTTTCCAAATCATGTTACGTACATCTAAAAAACCTATCCAGAATACAGCCATATCTTACACAAGACACTGCAAAAACTCTAATCCATGCACTCATTATTTGCCACATTGATTACTGCCATAGTCTCTTTACTGGTCTCCCCAAAACAGACTTTCACCACTACAATCCATTTTGAATGCAGCTGCGAGGCTGATCTTCCTCACTAAACGTTCATTATCTGCTACTCCACTCTGTCAATCCTGTTAACTGTATTTTACCAAATTAATATAAAATACTCTTTCTTACACATAAGACTATTAATCAAATTACACCGACATACATCTCTTTGCTTATCTCAAAATATCTCTCAGCCTGACCACTCTGCGCAAGATCTGCTTCTCTCATCCATACACATTACTTGCTCCCATTCATGGTTACAGGACTTTTTCCGTGCTGCACCTTCTCTGTGGAATATTCTTTAGCGCACAATAAGACTTTCCTCTAGTCTTCAAACCTTCAAGCTTTCCCTGAAAACTCACCTCTTAAGACTAGCTTATCAGATTCCATAACCATCCACATAACCTGCATAAGTTATCCTACCCAGTTACATCCCCACTATACAGTTTCTTCACTTTCATATCCCAGGCCAAGATTCCAATGTGACTGGATCATACAGCCCAACAAGAACCTCTGCAATCTGGCTGGACCATTATGCAATATGTAGCACCTATCCTTATGTATCAATGCCTATTTCACTATAGAATGTAAGCTTGCGAGCAGGACCCTCTTACTTCTATATCTGTTCCCCATTTCAGAGCACAACAGAATATGCTGGTGCTATGTAAGTAACTGAGAATAATAATAATTATAATATTCACTATGAAAACATTTCTTAGGGGTTTATTCATTGTCACTTATGGGCCTGTTACACATATGGAAATACTAATTCCCGCATGTGTTAAATAACAGGCCCGTTCATTATTAGGGGCCTGATGTGGCTGCCCAGTATGCATCAAACTATGAAAAAGTCAAGTTTTTGGCATTTACTTGCAGAAACTGATGGCATCTTCAGATGGAATTAGTTAAACTTCTCGATGGCCTATTCGTTCCTATTGGATAGGCTGTGGGACGGAAGGTTAGGTTTAGGCTGCAGGGGAGGAGGGTTAGGTTTAGGCTGCGGGGAGGGAGGATTAGGTTTAGGGGAAGGGTTATGATACTTACCTGCAGGCGTTGGTATCCGAACCCTGTTGGGATGCCAGCATTGGAATTCTGAACGCCGGCATCCCATACCCAACCCGTTTTTAAAAATCTCAGTTCAAAATTTGCAACAAAAAGATGAAGAATTCTATGGGACGAGCTCTCTCTGAAATATAGCTGCGCCCAGTAAGCAACATATTAATGATATTTTAAGCAAAGAGAATTGTTGTGATAATGTAAAACAAGTGCAATTCACTTATCACATTAATAAATTAATTATAAACATACTTGTTGTAAAGAACAAAATCTGGGCGCCAAATATCGCTGGAAGGAATGCGAATTTTCTGTATCCCGCCATAATCTGCTGGGTTCCATTTTAGGTTTACATCCACCCATTGCTGAACATGTCACAAATATTAAAAACAAAATAGCAGCCAAAAGTTATTCAGTTAAATCTGCTAAAATATTACATTTTAATTGAAAAGGACAAACACTAATATGTGTACAGTATATATAATTTCTCATTTACTAACAAAGACCACGGGCAAAATGTAATAGGGGGCGAGTTTTGAAAATGTGCGAAAATAGCGCTATATTTGCACATTTTTAGAACTCTCCCAATGTAATAGGGTGCGAGAACATGCAAACTCGCGTGTTTCTCACCCCCCCGCAACTCGCAGCGGCAAAACTCAGATCCAGGTGTTTGCCATTGTGAGGATCAGGGGCGCCGAGAGGGGGGGAGAGCAGGTACTAATTACCTGGACCTGGGCCTGCTGGAGGGACCCGGCGGGGGCCCGGGTCCGGCACTGCTCCCCCTTCCGCTTACATCACAGCAGCCCAGCACATGCTGCTGTGTGCTGGGCTGCACTGGTAGTTGCTAAGAAGCAGCCACAGCAGTCTCCTATGCCTGTGGTGGGAGCGGTCAAGGTGGTCGTGCCCCCCACTGAATATGCGCCGGACTGAGGAGACCTAAGGGGCGTGGCCACGCCAACCGCAATTAGACCACGCCCCTTTTTTACCGGGGCCCGGCACGGCTCTTGGTGGGCCTGGTGAGGATAAAACTCACACACTAAGACTCAGGGAAACAAAACAAACACTGCGCTGTATTCACGGCTGACTATGAATTCAATCATACATAAAACTGTGAATAGACTGAAATATAATAAATGTAAATATATTTTACTTGTAGATGAAATGTAGCATGTAGCATAGCTAGCAAGTATAGCCTGAGCAGGGCCGAGTTATACAGAAACATGTACAGATCCGTGAGATCCGTGCGTGCTTCTGTGTGTAAAATAAAAAAAAACAATGTGGGGTCCCTCCTAAATGCACAACAAGTACCAGGCTCTTCTGTGTAACTCGGACCTTGTAATGAAAGTCGCATTACAAGGTACGCATTTTCATATGAGAAAACTCACACGGACATGCACAATTTAGTAGCCTCAACCTAACAAGTTCGCCGGCTATCACATTGGCCGAGTTGTGGGACAAACTCCGACTTTTAAATGTGCGGGAAGGTCCGAGTTTGCACTGCAGAAAAACTCGGACCCTATTACATTACCCCCACATGTGCAGTAGCCTCCAGTCACCTCATATATTTCTTGTCATTGTCCAACTTGCACTCAATAAATAACAAAACCCACGGCTAATTGAATTTACCTCTTAGGGGCATATTCTGACAAGCGAGCTGCTGTCAGCCATTTTGCTAGGCTGATTCTGCTCTCACCTCCGTAAGCTGCAAGCAGGGGCGCCGAGAAGGGGGGGAGCGGGTACAAATTACCAGGGTCTGGGCTTGCTGCAGGGGCCCGGGTCTGGCACTGGTCTCCCTCCCTCTTAAGTCACAGCAGCCCAGCATACACTGCTGTGTGCTGGGCTGCACTGGGAGACTGCTCGTAGCTGCTAAATCAGCAGCTGGAGCAGTCTCCTATGCCTATGGGGGAAGCAATCACGCTGATCGCGCCCCCCATTGGCTGTGCGCTGGGCTGAGGGGCACGCAGCGCCCCCCTCCCCAGTGTGCAGTGCCGCTTTGCTGAAATCATTATTTCTTTCTAAGGGGGCGTGGTAACGCCCCACAACACAATTAGGCCACTCCCCCTGTCAGCTGGGCCCGGCGCAGCTCTCCTCGGCACTGGCTGTAAGCTTAATCAGCCTTCTGGAGTTAAAGCGCGGAAGGCGACAGAACAGGTCATGGCGGCTTCCACGCTTAATTGAAGCTACCCCTTAAGCTGGCCACACTAAAGATTATCTGTCCAACCAGCCAACTAGTAGATTGGTTGGAATGAAAACTGGTAAGGAATACAATCAGCAACTTGCTCCCAGACGCTGAAAAATGGACCAAAACTGTTGTATAAACAAATAGTTTAAATCAAACATTTAACAAACTTGTCTGACGACCATTTCATCTGTTTTCTGGCATTTAGGAGTAAATTTCTGATCATCATTTACTCCCATTCCTTACCAGATTTTAATTCCAACCAATCAACAAGTTGGCTGGTTGGATGTACAGTAAGTTGTTCTAGTGTGTGGCCAGCTTTAGATTCTCATCTCTTTAATTATTTTATTTATACAGTACATAGAAGTAATAATTTAGCTACATTTTAAGTTATATTTCTGTGACATAAATCCAAAATGTTAAAAAGCTGAAGCACAAACCTGTTTCAGACGGACATTTGATGATACAATTTGATTTACTTCATCCTTTATAAACAGACAAACAGTGTAAGGTAATGAAAAGTATATAGATCAAACCAAATCATTGGATTCATTTGCACTGATCACCCTACCACATTAATAAGCTGAATAAGCTGTAGTCCGACTGTTACCACAACTTTGTCACTGAAGGTTTCAACTGGACGAACAACTTTGTTGTAGTTTTCAAACAGGTCTTTAATCAGACGCGTTTCGTGCTCATAGGGGAGCACAGATCCAGCTGCAGGGATAGATAATATTTTGGAAGAATATTTATTTGTATCTGTTGCCAATTGAACTGCTCCAGAGTTGTAAAAAAAAAAAAGTAAAGTGCTTGTATTTGCAGCAAATCTGGTTTCCAAAATAATTGGATAACAAATTGTCAGTGATAGGGGATGGCTACCGCGCCATTTTCTCGGTGATTTGTGCAACGCTGCTGCGGCTGACTCTGGACTCTGAAGATGTAAGTATTAAAGGGCATATGTGCAGAGTGTGTGGTGTGGGGCGCACACCCAGGAACCCATTATAGATACGCCACTGGGCTCCATGTTTCAAATAAGGGTGCTTCCAACTCTGAAGGTGGCCAGATAGGGGTCATAGGGTACTTATATTCCTCCTCCAAACCTCTGCATTAAAGAAAATAAAATGTAGTCTATTATATCCCCATCACGCTCACCGATGTCATCACACACTAGCGGAGCCCTCCTCCCTAGCTCTCCACCATTACTGATTACCAGCTGGGTGAAGGTAATTTTTTTTTTTTTACAGGGTTTCACTCCTGCCAACAAGTGAGACTAGGCTGCGATTTTGATGCATATGCAGACAGCAAGTCCTGCGGAATCGGTATGGAATCCCGGCTGCCGCATGGCCGGCAGTTCGATTCCCGGCAGTGGCAGCCCGACAGATCAGCAGAGCACGGCAGCGGAAGCCCGACAGCACTGGAAATCCTGATCATCCCTAAGGTAAGTATAAACTAACCTAACCAACCCTCTAACCCTAACCCTCCTTAGGAGTGCCTAACCCTAACCTCCCCCCCAAGTGACTAACCCTAATCCCCCCTCTAAGTGCCTAACCCCCCCTTTCCCTGCTGCCTAAACCTAAGTCCCCCGGGGGGGTGCCTAAACCTAATCTCCCCCCGGGGGTGCCTATCCCTAACCCCCCCTTCCCCTAGCATGACCCTAACCCTCCCGGGGGGGTGCCTAACCCTAAGTCCCCCCTGGGTGCCCTAAACCTAACCCTCTCCCCCTGCAGCTGTCCGCTCGTGGCGCCCGGCGTCAGGTAAATGACAGGCATCTAGATATAGACGCCGGTCATTTATCCCACGCCGGGATAAAGCAGCCGGGAAGCCGGCTGTCGGTATTAAGGCAGCCGGTTTCCCAACTGCACACCAGTCCTGCTTGTTGCCTACAGTGAAAGGCTTCACGAGATGTCAGCACCACCTGTTGCATTACTCCAGTACTACGGTAGCTGTACTACGCTCTGTGCTATGGTAGCTGTACTACGGTAGCTGTACTACGCTCTGTGCTATGTGTTCTCAAAGTTTATATTAGAAGATAGAATTTCACTTGTTCTTTTGCACTCTAAGGGCACATACACATAGGAAATAAACACAACAGCCACCATTAGAGCCTGGACAAACCTCGTACCTCACTGTTACATACCAGAGCTTTTAAAAGACGTTCATTAACAATATATCTAAACTCTCCAGCAGCATAGATTACTATGGGGGTGATTCAGCACAGGATGTAATTGCAAAGCTGTACGCAAGCAGCTTTGCAATTCCATCCTTGCAATTATGGTAATGCAGGAGGAGGCGTTATGCTTCCTGTATGCATTACTTATCCGAGCTGCGTCCAAGGACGCAGTATCGGAAAATCTGCGGTAACATCGGCTGGCACACAAGCCGACCGTCACAGATACAAGAAAGAGGCCAAGAAATCTCAGTCAGCTGATGGAGATCCTGACCTCTTACCTCCCCCCAACGGAGGAGACACGACTCGTTTCGGGAAACAGAGGCCATCGCCGTCCCCTCCCGCCCACAAACAGCGATAGACTGTCAATCACTGACACATGCGCAGTACAGATCAGGCGCCTGCGCAGATTGCTGACCATCGGGAATCTGCGTTCAGCAGTTCCCATGCATGCACTGCTGAATAAGGCCGTTAAGGCCATTAGCACTTTGTACATTCCCAAAGATGTGTTTTACCAAGCACTAATGCTCTGTACTCTCCAGGGAATTTTAGAAATGACAGTAAGCAAAGAGAGGGCTTGCAGGAAAATGCGTGTGTACAGGCCCATTCACTTACATTATTTTTAAGACTATCAACATCATAGTACATTTAACAGGCTGTAAGAACTATTGGTAAATGCATACAATTAAGGCTGGTACATACAAGACCTTAAGAAATAGAAGCGGACAATTAGGTTTTGCAGTGTACATATAACAATAACCATAGTAACACAGAAAATTATGCTGATAAAGATCTAATTGTGTATCTTACAGTATCTGAGTAGTACAGTAGTCGTTGCCAATCATCCATAATTTCCAGGGGCAGTCCCCTTTTTTAATGTGTTATCCCTGGAAATTTATGTCCATGAAATTGTCCCTAATTTGTTTTAACATGGATTAAATGTTCCTCTTATTCTGTATATTGAATGTAATTTCCAATGTTTATTCTTATTCTCTGGTCTATGTAATTTACAATTATCTGAACATTTAATATGGAAAAATAATCCACAATATTCTAAATATGTTCAGAGAACATGTGATAATGTGTATTATAGTACACGTAGACCTGCCTAATTTAATGTGTTTACATACGCCTGCCTGTCAACGCAATGACACTGGGAATTATTTAGAAAAATTATACATTATTTTAATCCATAGTCTGGCTGCCAAGTGAGAATATTCTAAATAAATATAATAAATAATACAACATCCAGAGTATTCATTGGTCTGACACTAATTATTATCTGCCACAGAAAGTATAATGGTGATTGCCAGTCTGAGATCATTTACTATCAGTAGACACAAGTTAAAATATGATATAACAAGACTTACATTAGTTTCTAGCTGTTATGACACTGGATAATACAGGTACACAATCAACAGAGACTTATACACTATAATGTATGAAATCTATCTAAAAAGACTCAACATAACAGACATATTATACATTATAATGCATCCATTGTATCAAAAAGGCAATCACAGACATATTATACATAATAACAGAGTAACAAGGTGTCTCAGATAAATAGTCCAATAAGTAAGAAATTAATAAATGTACCGGTCTGGAAGAGAAAAATAAGGCATGGAATAATAAAATACATTTCCTTTTCTCCCAGCTCTGTTACGCTTTGGTTTGGAGCCGGGAATGATGAAATTTCAGACTCTTGAAACTTGTCTGGAGTGTGGGACTGATCAGTTTCCGGTCCCATAGGCTGGAATGGAGCTACTAGGCTATTATTGCTCTCCACCTGTTAACTAGGACAGCTGAGCTTCTCGGAGCTCTTACAGATCATCCAGCAGTCATTTCTCTTACTACTCATGGGTTCAAGCACTGTTACTAAAGTTCTAAGCTCATTTATACTATACCATCTATAAATTAGCTTTCGTCTATACAGGTGGCGACAGTCACTTTCGTCTATATAGGGTCGACAGTTATCAGGACGACATGAGAAGTTGACATGTAAGCATGCAAAAAGTTGACATGCTTAACATGTCGACATTCATTATGTCTACACGGATGACATGTGGACATAGTGTATTGTCGACCTAATGTCCGTGGTAGCCCAGCAGTCATTACGGCTCCAGCATGGCTCCCAGGTCCCGGAAGTGAATGTCACTTATGCCGGATACCTCTGAGGGAGTGGCAGATTTGGTAAGTATTTGAACCCTACCCCTTAAGTCCCCTTCCCCCCTAGCCTAACTCTTACTTCCTCCCCCGACAGCCTAACCCACTCAGCAGTACCTATCCCTAAGCGTTGGCCTTTGGAGTTGGAGGATGTCGACATGGTGCCTATTGACCTGTTGAACCATGTTGGCATTGTTGTGTTAACACTGTCCTGTCAACATTATGACATTATGAATGTCCACATGTAAACTGTTGACAATGTGACTGGATCTATACGTATGTCTATACATATGTTTTCACATACCCACAATTTCCTTACATGTACTGTTCCTTCATTTTGTACTGAGGCACTGATGCTTTATAACAGCGGCAGGGGAATACATTCTATTTTGCTGTTCATACATATGAGTCCTAAAACAGTTGTAAATGTCAGAAAACATATAAACAGGCCTGGAGAGCCCACAGGTTGATTCTGAATTGAGAGCAAAGGAAAAACCAAGTAACTTTGAATTTCAAACAAACCATCTTGCTTTGCAAGGGGTGAACGGACGTATTTATAATGGGTCAGGGTGTACTGTGCACACAGGACCCTGGGTCCAGGGGGGCTTGCATCTCACACCATGCACCCATGTCCTTTTATACTTACCTCTCCATTCACTGGGAAAATGGTGTGGCAGATATTTTCTCTGTGATCTGTGCATGCGCAATTGAGAAATTACATGTACAATGACTGTCACACCATGTTCCTGGAAACCTGCATATTATTTGATGTTAAAGACGCATATCACAACAAACACAATGGACTTAGATGGAACCAGGGTATTTGTCACTCTTTCATTAGGCGATTCACATCCAAGATAGGTAAAGCCCCTCCGCGTACACTGCTCAGGCTGGTAGGAAGTCAGGGGCAAACACAGGATTTCTACAAAGTGTTTTGTGTGTCATCATTCCAGCACATACAGGACCAGTGATCACAGTAAGCCATTAAATGCTACAGTAGGACCATCCTGCCTGAGCTGAATGTTTTTATGTCACATGCGGGCACAATTCCAGAGCATGGGAGCAAGTCTGGGGAAGCAGCAGAAGAACCTAGCACTGCCCTTGACATTTATGTACTGTGGCAGTATCACCAGAGATGGCACTGGTGAGCAGCTGATTCTGTGTGGGGCAGGACAGATCCGCCCACACAGAGTAGAAAAGCATTGTGGGAAGATGCCTAATTGCTGCCTTGTGGATAGAGCTCAGGTGTGGGCTGATGAAAAGGCAGACCAGTCAGGCTGCCGTGGGAAACAGTCTATGTTGGATTGTGGCAGCCAGAGATCCCAGTGAAGCTAAGCGAGCCATTGGGGGCCAGGAGGCCTGTGTCTGGACCTTGCAGGAGGCAAGGGGGGACCACAAACTCTCTGTGTGACAAGAAAGCAGTGAAGCTGCAGGCTGAGGAAGCCAGGGCCTAAATCTGTAGAATACAGGGAAGGCCACCCAGAATGTATTTGTGTAGCTGTGGCAGCCAAGCCAGGCTGGAGCCAGCGATAGACCTGCAAGAAGCAGGCAGTGACTTTGTTGGCAGACTAGCTGTACCACGATAGAGAGGGCTCAAGAAGTGAGTTAGGGGCTAGGTTGTTTATTGTTTTCTGTTCCTTTGTGTTGTACCTGTTTTTCCCTGCTGGAAGTAAAGCACCATCTCATTTATTTTACTGGGAAGCTGTGTGTGGACCCTCATTAAGCACCTAAACACTGCACCAATCCACCCTCTGCCACGCTAATTACCCCCAAGATATCACAGTACATATTGGTCAACTTATGCACTGGAAAACAATATTAATAATGAATCCTATAAATTGTCTATAGCTGTGCAACCCTAACAGTGCATGTTTTCCAGGGAATTGGTATGATATGCTGGCTGTTGGGATGCCTCCTGTTAGAATACTGACAGCGGCATCCCGATGGTTGGTATCCCGACAGGGGTCAGGTAAGTATACTTACCCTCCTCCCCTAACCCTCCCTTCTGGTAGCCTAACCCTAACTCTCCCCCACACCCTAACTTTAACCCTCCCTGTTAGTTCCTGAACATAAGTCCCCCTCCTTCGTGCCTAAGCCTAACCCTCCCCCATTAGTGCCTAAACCTAACCCCCCAGTGGTGTCTGACCCTAACCCTCCCCCCTAGGGGTGCCTAACCCTAATCTCCCACCTAAAACCTAACACTAACCCCGATATCTGCCCTAACCGTAACCCTCCCACCCGTGGCTAAGAGGACGGGCGTCCCGGAATTATCTCGTTAGGGCATCCGTCCATCTGTGTTCCGGCGTCGGGATTAAGATAGGCGTCGGCATTCCGATGCCTATCTTAACTCCCTTGTCAGGATATTTCATTTGTGATACTGAGGAGAACATGCAGCACTAGCAAAATTGTATTATACAGTATACTATTTCTATTGTGGTTATGATGTGGGCTGGAGAGGGGGGTTTCCAGGCATCCGGAACCCCCCCTACATTTGCCTATGGGAGTGATTCCCTTTGTTGCTTTTTTTAATCTTATGTTTTACTTTGCATTGACCTTCATCGGTTTATTAAATATTTTGTAAACGTATTACACTATGGATGTGTTTATGCCTCTTTTATGAGGATATTACAATTTTCCTGGATCTTGGGAGGATTACATTGTGAGTTTGGTGAAAAGAATTGGCTTTGTGCCATGCTTCAAGCCTACGAATAGTAAGCAGAATACTGAAGGGACGGGGTCCCCACCTTTCCTGATCTATTTCCACACTTTATGTGGTCGGCTCAGAACTTATATATGCTATAAAACAAGGTTTTATCTAGTTAGCATCTCTCTGTGTGCTGGAATGCCGACTACATCTCCTTATCTAAGTATACTTACCTCTATGTGTTAGTATGTGGTTCAATGAATCTGGCCACTTTTATCTTGGAGATATTTGTTTTCCTCTCAAATTCAGTCATTCATATTTTTACTGAGGTTTTCTGTTCATAATTTAATAGCTGATATAAATTCAATAATTTTATATCAGTCTACTGGTTCAGGTAATTGTTCCCATTTTACCCTACCTTTTATAGTCATTATTAAAGAGGACATCTTACCAATTAGTGTATTTCATGCAAAGTTTTGTGCCAAGGAGATTGGGATCTGTATGACTTGTCGATGGCCAGAATGTCGACACTCAGATGGGGGACAGTGTAATGTCGACCAGAAAATGTTGACATGGTAGTAATGTGATTTAAAGCATTTTAACTGTGTCGGCATTATAACTTAAAACATGATGGTAAAGCATCATGTTTAAAGTTGTAATGCAGACACAGTAAAGATGTGTAATGTTACGCTGTCCATATTCTAAGTATTGACTAATTAACTATATCCTAGACTCACCTGCGCACACTGAACTGCTGACTCCCATGAAATCTTTCTTCATACAGTTACCCATCGGCATGGCAATTGTTAGAAATCACTGTTGCATTGTTTTATCTATAATGGGTGCCCACGCCGCTTACCTTGCACCCATATAAGTATACCTACCTCCTGATAGTGGAGGATGTGGCTGGTAAGACCCGCGGCCGCCACTAGTGCCATGTTTAAAAAAGATGTCTCTTTGAGAGACATCCTTCATTGTTTTGATAGGCAGCCTCAGTGGCGCCCTCCAGGTGTTGGTGCCCTAAGCAGCTGTCTTAAGCTGCCTTTTGGTAGCACCGGCCCTGGCTCTGATAGACACATACCTTGGGTGGTTGAACGTACTGGACCTAGTGCGTATATTAGAGTACAACTGCACACCCAAGTGTTGTACATCTATTACATATTACACACTATTAGTGAACGTAAAAGTAGAACTAGTCATGGATAGAAGACCAGAGTTAGCGATCTAGCATGGCAATCAGTTGGCACAAGCAGCTCCAGGAACTTGCTCAGTGGTGGAGGGCTGACAGTATGCTCACAGGGTCAGAGGGGGACAGCAGACAAGCGTCATAGTAAGGTCTATGCACAAAGTCAGAGACAGGCAGCAAGCAAAGTTCGTAGTCACAGGATCAGTTACTGGGGACCAAGCAGGTAACTATAGCAGGAGACAGGAGCAGATCCTATATGGCACTGATAGCTTTGAGAAGCAAGGGTATGAAGCTAAAGCACAGGTGCACTCGAAATTGGGTAGAGGAGGTGGTTTCAACAATCAACAGCACCTCTGGTGAGAGTGAACTACTGCACCAATTAGCTCAAAAGTCACAGAAGTCTGGCACACTTGGTATTTTACTACATGTCAGTGTGTCCTGCCTGATATGCCATCCTTTACTACATTCTCCCCTTTAGTTTGCCTGCCACTTTCACACTTTCACAGTCTGTTACTATCTCCAGGCATGCTCACTTTTTAGCTAGTGATTGTGATGCTTTTCTTGCAGCAACCGTTATATCTGAATCACATGAGACTATTGCCCTTTGTAGGGGTTTCCATATGTCACTGAAGCCAGTTGGAGTGAGCTCATGATCAGATATGAACTCTCTTAGAGCTGTAATATGCCTCACAACTGCCCCAATATCCACAGCCATGCTGCTTTGGGTAGCATTGTCCTTAAAAGGTGTTTTTTTTTTAAGCCAGGGCCAAGCTGCAAAACTTGTGACACGTGTTTGTTTGCTTTGTAAATCATGTGAGTCACATAGTGGCCTAAGAACACTCAACAACTTCTCTCCAATCCCTGGTCTGGACAATACTTCCAATAAAGCTCAGCACATTCATATTCATTAGACAAACAATAAATTAGATCTTCCTCATATATTACTCCATCTGCAAAAGTGACTATTGTTACCTCGGGTCCCTACAGGTGGCCAGCCAGTAAGGACTTCACTTGGTCTTTGGTGGTTGTGAATATTTCTTCCACCTCAGCGCAATCAGTTTTGTATTTCCCATTTGGTGAGCATAGTGCAAGCTTTTGTAAATAATAACTTCATATTCGGCTCTTGCATAGCAGGATTCCAATGGCCACAGCAGCATTATTAATGCACATAGATAGAATCCTTTGGGTGCCGGGATGAGTTACAAGTTCTATATCTGGAACATATTTGAGCTAACAAATATACCTTCTGACAGAAGGGTGATATGGTTTAAGACATTATAGCAGCAAGCGTGGTAAATACAGACAGTGGAGGGCAGGTAGCAGCTGACCTGAAGAGTAGTCACAAGCTCCACGACAGTGGTCTCCATGTAATCCCTCCTCTGCCCCTGTCCTTGCCCTTTAGAATAACAGGTATAATATTTTTAATGTGCTGCTCACATCCATCCTTTCTTATAACACTTGTCACAAAAAAATCATGTTGTGCATCTCAGTAATGGCCAAATGCTTTGTCAGGATATTATCATGCCAATTTTATGCAAAACTTTTTCCACCGACAAAGTGGCAATGATCTTGGGCAAACATTTAACTAATCCTTGAAGAGTGATAAAGTGCAGAGAGATAAAGTACCAAACTAACAGCTCCTAACTGTCATTTTTTAAATAGAACCTGTAAAATGACAGTTAGGAGCTGATTCGTTAGAACTAGAGATGTGCGGTTCGGTTCTCCAGAAATCTGAATCCAGACGAATTTCGTGAATCCGGACAGATCCGCGGTTCTGATCTTTTGAGGAGATCCGGATAGCTCAGAGTCACGGTTCTGATGTTCCCGCGGTTCGAAATTCGGGTTTTGGGTAGCAAAAATTACACGATTTTAGCTGTTTTTCAAAACTTTTTATCGTTTTAAAAAAAATAAATAACCCAGATCCAAAACCAAAGCACTTGAGGGTGGTTTTGCGAAACCAAAACCAAAACACGAAGATAAATCCAGATCCAAAACCAAAACACGGGGGTGAGCGTACATCTGTAGTTGGGACATATTGGTTGTCAACCTAAAGTCCATGCCAACATTCTGAATGTACACTTATCATACCACGCCCTTACATAGTATCTACGGTCTGAAGTTTTATAAAATTGTTAATTAAATGGTGAATTCAACTATTTACATTGCTAAACATACTACAATCTGAAATTAGAACAGATAAACATTATATGATCATAAGAAATTACTACGCTGTGCAAATGAATGAATACACCTGTTTTTACCTTTTATTTTATTTTAATGATTTTCAAAAGCAAAATATTTCCTGAATTTCAACTGGTCTCCCAATGCAATAATTATATGTTATATACAAGACACTGGATAATGTATTTACTGCTTAAACCAGTGGTTCCCAAACTGGGTGCCGCGAGGCACTTACAGGGGAGCCACAGGTTGATGGTCAAGAACCAATTAAAATTATTTATGGTCAATGTCCACTTGCACTGGTTTTGCCTATCATAAAAAATGTAGACAAAAAGAAGTTCACAACCGCACAACTGAAATTAAGGATGACAGATTAGATTTACTTAGTTTAATATATTTTTTTTTAATTTCTCAATAAGAAACATTTGGCCTAGGGGTGCCATTAAAAAATGCAGATATTCTTGGTTGCCGTAATTCAAGAAAGTTTGGGAACCACTGGCTTAAACAATGAAAACTGTAACTTGTTTGAAGATTATCTTAGAAAACAGTCGGTCTTCACCTAGATGCAGAGCGTCACTGCTCCGTAGTGTAATGCAAGTTCCAACTCAGCCCTGCATATGTAACTCAATGAGACGTCCAGCAAACACAGCTGTGGTTCCAATTATACAAACTATCATGAACACTGCGAGCAGGATGTGATCTAAGACCATGGCAGAAAACTTCCATTCTTCTGATGCCTGCGAAAATAATCAAACATAGATTATATTTAATATAATAATCTGCATAGTAAAAACAGGAAACAAAAAGCTACTTTCATGGCAAGGAAGCGAGAAGCGCAAAATTGTGCACATACTGTACTAGTATTTTACTTTCTGACAATATTGCAATTTAACTCTCTCTACTTTATTTCTCTCCAGGATTTAATAAATCTCCCCCCACTGGCAAAACTTAGGAACCTCATCATCTGCAGGCAAAGTACAGATAATGAGTGCCAGTTGCCTTATGCAGAAAAGCAATTAAGTGGGATGTTTAATAAGATAACCAATATTTTACCTTATTTGATTCCTGGTCTGAATTCATGGACTCTGCAATATACTTGACTCCTTCTATTGCGCTCTTGACATCAGGGTTCTTTAAGATCGGGGACTGATAGGTCACTGCGGCAGGTCCCAGTTTTCCTGAGATATCAGATATGTCCATGTCTTCTGTAAAAATCTTCTTTCCTTTTTTTTCTTGTGCTGGACGCTTCATTGTGGAGAAGAACATCATGTTTGGGATGGTCTCAATAAAAATCTGTTCAGAGAAAGATATGGCAGAATTTAATGAATGCACTAGGGATTATGAATTCATTCTAAAATTACAGACTTATGGGAGGTCTTCTACAAGTAGCGGTTTATAAAAAGGAGTGCTACCCATTGCAACCAATAAAATTCTGTTTTTCTACCACAGACAGTCGTTACTGTGGGTAAAATCACATTTTGTTCCCAGTCACCTGTAGAAGTTGAAATGAAATATAACAGTTTTTTTGTATCGATGTTTGCGTTTTTATTCCAAATCACAGGAAGTCTGCAACATGTGACATTTAGGGGCATATCCAGTTAGGTGCATGATTTTTGTCCCGATTCCAATACTATCCGATTGAACAAAAAATGGTTACGGTAAATGTTAGCACAAATACCCACTGTCATTTTTTTAAAGAAAAAAAAAAAATCTGGGAACATCCTGTAACATAAAAAATAAATAAATTGGGTAACAGTAATGATGTTTACTGTCCCAAAGAAAAATATTTTTGATCTTTAAAAATGCATTAAATGGATAATTTGTGAATTTTTTTAAGTAAAAAAAATTACAAAACGCAAACTTTTTTTTAGTTTAATTACGAACGAATAAAACAAAAAAGTTCAATAAAAGTAGATAAAAAGGTGATTTTGGAGTAATTTGAGTCCACTTATTTTTATTTTTTTAAAAACTACAAAATAATTTTTCTTTTAAATAAATACTATAATTAAGTTTGGGGTGCATAAACTGGGGACTAGAAGAAAAAAGCAGGGGTAATTCCAGTGGAAATCAACTAATCAACACAATGAACTGGCAATCAGTCTGAGTTATTTAAAGTAGATGCCTCATGACGTCACTCCCATAGTGCACTGCGGGACCCAGAAGCCAGAGCTCAGGAGTGAGCTCCGTCCTCCGGCTGCCGCTGGCGTTGGGGGAAGGGGGGGAGAGAAGGAGCCAGGTGCCCTCTGGTAACACAATCTCAGTGGGCGTCCGGCAAATGGAGGGTACAGGGGTTGCGATCGCTGGGCTGACGGGCCCCTTAAGCCGCCAGGCCCCATAGCAACTGCACCTCCTGCACCCTCCATAGTTATGCCACTGTCCTGAGCCCTCGGGGCCACTCAGAACCTCGGGGCCCAGCACAGGTGTGCCCCTAGTCCCCCCCTGTCGCCAGGTCTGTTCGTAGCGGTTCAGATTCCACTGAATCCGAACTGCTCATCCCTATTGGAAAGTGCATACACACTTACCAATCGTTCCGCCAATGTGTCTGTGCTGACATCACAACTGGACAGGCATTTGAATTTGCCTGCCAAGTTGAGCTGTCAATCACCGCCGAGTCCCTGCAGCAAGTCGGCGGACTGCCCACACACATAGCCAGATGAGCCGATATATCTGCAGATGCAATATCTCTGTGAATTCCGTCTTTCACAGACATATCGGAGTTACATACCCGCGAGTGTGCTCACTATATATCGGCCATTTGATTGCCGATATATTGCTCAGTGTGTACCCAGCATTAGACAGGACCCAGGCAATTTCATGGGTCGACCCGCATGTCTGAAAGGGGTTTAATAATGTTTTAAGAAAAAAAAGCTCATTTTACACTATAAAAAGGGAGTGATCGTAATGTGGGAGTGCAGCTTACATACATAATGGAGCATTGGGGCTGGCAGTATTTTGTGTTTTCATAAATGAACCTTATCATCTTGCAGCATATCAATGTTAATTACTGATTAATTGTTGTGGTACTGTGAAAAATGTAAATCAGAATGCAAATAAATGGGTCCTGCAGTTTATTTTCTTTTAAATAAAGATCTTACTCACCTTTCTCACCCATTGAGGCATGATGTGAGTACTTGGGGTACGGAAGTGAGTGTTGATTACAATGACTGTAATAACAATGGAAGCTATGACAAACATCATTGTAAATAACATGTACTTTCCAATCAGCGGCACGGCACTGGATGTCGAAGGGATCAATTCAACAATAACCAGAAGAAACACAGTCAGGGACAGCAGTACAGAAACGCTCAGAGTTATTTTCTCACCTTTAAACGAGAAGAAAAAGTTATTTAAGACTGAATTATAGACAACAGTTACCAGATGTGCTCTCTACAGATTACTGGCCCATAAAATGTTTTTTAAAGAAGCCCTCACATATTGAAGCCACTCCTTAGTTATGCTGCATCATTGACCTACGACCATCCAATCACTATAATCTACTCCAGGGTCAGACTGGGGCATGAAGAGCTCACAGGGGAATGCAGTGGTCGGGGGCCATGCTTGAGGGGTTTGGCCAGCCACCACAGAGGGACTTGGCCAAATATTGGAAAGGACATCGTCAGTCTGCAAATAACAGGACCCCTTTATAAATCATGGAAAAGGGGTGCATCAGGAATACCCACTTTGATTGTCAGGATGGCTAATCTTGGTGTAGCCTCCATAGAAACAAAAACAAGTACCCATGGTCATTCATGATCCTGCTCCACCAGGTAACTGACTCTCTTGTAGAGTAACAATGTATAAATTGAGTGCACGGTATGAAACCTGACCCCTAGAGGGAGGGGTGGGGCCCTCAGGTAGTGTGGCCCACCAGGAATTTCCCCTGTACACATGTGGGCCAGTCTGACCCTGATCTACTCAACCCATGAACACTTCCCAGCATTGCAGTACTGTACATTAGTATTACATGTAGTATGCATAATAGGTTTGGCAAGTATTTTAACTATTTTTTACTGACAACTGTATGACAATTGGAGGTTAACAGCAGCTTTTGCTGACATGATAAATCCAAAAATATCCAAAATTGAAAGTGCTAGTAGCATCTAGAATATATATTAGCACTTTTATGTTCAGTGTAGCAGTATTCGGAAGATGTAAGATAAATTGGGCTGCTGCCCGAAATGATCAGCTTACAGCCTGACGGTGGCACGTAGAGTTATGTTACCACTCCGGACCTCACTGTTGTTTTATCTGTGACTATACTGTAGCTGTGGCTAAAGTGAATTAAACATGATCTTATGGTGCATGGGAAAAATAATTTTAGTTGCATAAATCAAGCAGGGCTCCAATAGTCTTCAAACCCAAAGAACTGGGAAGCACATGTAAATTTATAAGCATACCTGCCGACAGTTCCGATTTCCACAGGACAATCCCCAATGACTCCAAATTAAAATCAGAATACACTGCCAAAGCCATCAATGGGAATAGAGCTTTTACATTAGAGATGGCTGCTATAAGTGGAGTGGCTAATTTATCAATTACATACCTGAACCTGTGGGAAGATAGAATACTAGGCCAGTCAGAAAGGAGAATAGAAGACAGGGGATGATGACGTTGACAATGAAGTAAAGAGGAAGGCGCTGCATAAGGAAATGGAAGGTGATGTCCAGGTATGGCTTATCAGGGCAGCAGTCATAGAAAACATAGTGCTTCCAGCATTGGTAGTCCTTCATTAACCATTCTCCACTCTCCATGAAGCTGCTCATGTCAGGACGATCACTCTCCTAGAAGAGGTATTGTGAGTACACTTTATATAATACAATGAGAAATGTCATGAGTTAAGTCAATAACACACCTGGATAAGACAACAGATTATTAAACATTGCTAAACTGCTTTTCAGTTTGTAGATGGCTTTCATTTATTGGTGTCTATAGTACAGCTCTCGTAAAGTAGACTATCTATCTATCTATCTATCTATCTATCTATTGTGACAAGATCACTGGTATAGTGATGGAAGGCAGGTATATTTGCCAAAGATTTCTTACATATGTGTTTTAAAATCCCAGGAGTATTGTTGGTTCTGCTGAGAGCTGTTGGGCTTTTGGTAAGAACCGGATTAGGGTCCTGGGGTTGGATGTGAAAAGAGAGGGCGAGTTCTCCATCCATTAGGCCCAGTTTGGGTCTTTGGGATGTTAGCCTCACAGAAGGCTAATCATTGCCTTCAGCTGTAGGTGTGTGTTAAATAGGCTGTCAGTCTGATCATTAGTCTCTCACACTGCCTGGGGAAAGGGGAGACTTTGCAGTCTCTATGGGCTCTATTTATTAACATTATTTTTACTAAAATAAAGTGAAAAAGGGTGTTTTCACAACCTTTTCACATTATTTTAGTATCACCTATAGTTATTACAGGGCAATTGGAGTAGAATTCGTTAAATTCTACTCCAACCCCTAAGTATCACTTATTTTTAGTAATCAGATCGCATTTCCCATGATTCTAATGGGAAATGTGATCTGGCCAAAGTTACTAAAAATAAATTGTGAAAAAAATACCTAGGAAGGCCCTGTGATAACAACGCCACCTGGAGGCGGCGTTATCCAGGGTCTCCCCCAGTTACCGGACTCCTACTCCGCTCTAACGGGGAGAGCAGACCCGGGAGTCGGTTCCAGTAATCAGCTGTGTGGTCTAAACAGACCGCAAGCTGATTACTGTAAAAAAAAGAAAAAAAAATTGTCAAAATTTTTTTTTACTTACCTGACTCCAGGGACCGGTGATCGGGCCTCCGGTGATGTCTCTCCTCCGGTCAGCTGGTCTCCCATACTGCACTGCGGCCCGGTCATCAGGTGATGGGATCTCACCTGACCGGATGCATGGAGGACATCACCGGAGCCTGGATCATGCAGGTAAGTGCTATTAAGGGAGGGGGGGCTGTGATCGCAGGGGGTGGGGCTTAGTGCCAGGGGGTGGGGCTTAGCGCCAGGGGGGTAGCAACAGTGGTCGTTCGGCTCATGCGCGGGCACTTTGTCACGGTATTTTTTGCGAAAATACCGTGACTAGTGTGCGGAGGGGATTCACAGGGACAGAGCTTTATCGCAAGCTCTGTCCCTGCAAGAGATTTGTAGTAAATCCCTGTGATATTGCCTGATTCGCAATGCGAATTCAGTCGATAATATCACACTACAATCTGCATTCAATATAAATAGAGCCCTATGAGAAAGAAACCTGCTGCTTTGAAAACCAGTGAGCTGTACCTGGTAAAACTTCTTGTGTCGGTTTTGTTTTCTAGTGAGTTAGGAATATCTCTTGTGGATGCCAAGGATTTATTTTGATGTTTCTTTTTGTTTTCCTTAATAAAAGTGGTTGAGGCCAGTTGAACAAAGCTAGCGGACTGTTGTGTGATCTCTCAGCTACTGAATCCTGCCATCTACCCCAGGAGATGGTACCTGTTCCCCTGACACTGTTACACTATCTGTCTATCTATAATATTAAGCTGTTGCCAGCTGGTCTTCATTGTACTTGATTCTGCACCACATTGTATGGATGATATATAATATATATTGCATAGACAGCATCACGTGATGTAGTCAGCATGCCTCCACATGGCATGTCGATGGACTATATCCCGGCGCCGGATCCCGACAGCATTCGGCATGCCGGTTCCAGAATACTGACCGCCGGCATGCCGAAGGTAAGTATCAGGGGTTTAGATTTAGGGGTTAGGCACTAAGGGGGGAGGGTTAGGCATCGGGGAGGGGAAGGTTAGGTTCAGCCACTAAGGGGGAGGTTAGGGTTAGGCACCAAAGACAGAGGGTTAGGGTAGGGAGAGGGTTAGCATTTTAACCCTGTCGGGATCCTGGCGTCGGGATTCTGACCGCTGGGATCCCGACTGTCGCCATTACATGACCAACCCCAGCATCACATGTTGGAGTTGATTTAATAGAGGTAGGAGGTGAGAGTCAATCTCTATAGTTTGCGATTTTGTGCAGTTGTTAGCATTTATGTCTTGACAATGGTTTGAATAAAACCAAAATGTAGACCAACTTGTGCTTTAATCTATGCTGTGATAAGGTGAATAAAAGCTTTTTTCTGTTTTCAACTGGACTATTGTATGTGTGCAGATAGATAGATACAAGGCCGTCTTAACAGCATTATAGGCCCTGGGCAAAACGGTGCTGGGACCCCTAACCACCCATTCACGGGAATAAATATGTAAACGGTCGATAAAATGAAACCTTTAGATTGAATAGTACTTTCAACAAAATCAATGTATAAACATAAAAAAAAACACTATGTAAAGCGAAGATTATGAACTCCACCTCCCTCTTCTCTTCTCCAGCCCGTAGTGCAGTTCCTGCACTGCACCTGTGATTAAAATGTGGGGGGGGGCCCTGAGAGAGGAAGGCCCGGTGCATGTGCCCCCTGTTCCTCCCTACTTATTCCGGCTCTGTGGCTCCAGGCTGGAAGGCAGGTAAAGAATGCTGCCTGTGTGTAATTCCCAGAGTGGCCGGGGAGCATCTTTATCTGCCTGCCTCTCAGTCAGCAGCCCTATGCCTGGAGTGAACAGCCGCACACTCCATGTAGATGCCCCTTGGCCCTCTGCTGCTTGAAGGTTCCTAGAATATGGGGCCCTGGGCAGCTGCCCAGTGTGCCCATATGTTAGATAGACAGAGAGATAGATAGAAGAACACACTGAGCATTACAGTATATAGAGCAGTGATTTTCAACCTTTTCTCACTCAGCACACTGAACGAGATGCTAAAATTACCAAGACACATTATCGATTATTTAAGGAGAGGTTTTATCATTAAAAAATAACTGCACTTCTCCAGATGTAATTAATCTAAAGGACAAATCAGTGTACATTATACTGGTGCTCATTGTGCACAAAATGGTTTTAGAACTAATGCTAACTGCCTCAGGTCTAATGCAAGGTCTAATGCACCTCCTCCAGGGTCAGCTCCATGGATCAGGCTACAGTGCGGCACGCTTGTACACTACTCGCGGCACACTGGTTGAAAACTGCTGCTAATGAGGATGTTAGGGATAGTGGCTAAAATAAAGTCTTGGGTCACATGCAGTATTGATTTATCTTTAATCCTTACTGGATTTATAACGACTAAGGTTCCATCATAGCTCCATGTACCGAGCTTCATGCTGCAGTTCTGCTGGTCAAATGGAAAATGTGTGACAATCATTTCACAGTAACTCTTGAAAATGGCTGGAGGAGTCCACACAATCTTCCCTGTGTAATCCAGAAGTGCTTTAGTTTCTTGGACGATTGCAAAGTCACCATCTGCACTGAAAAACAAAGAAGAATTTCCTACATATATTTATCTATTTAACTATCTACCTATACTGTGTATATACATATGTGTGTATATATATATGGTATAAAGATGCACAGCACCCCAACGTTTGTAGAAAAACACCAATGTGTACTAGGCTTTTAAAGCATAGCAAAAGATAGCAGCAACGTTTTGGCATAACTCTGCCCTTTTATCAAGCTATCTTTGGTTATGCTTCAATAGGGGGTATTTATCAAAGTCTGGAGAGTGATACGGTGGAGAGAGATAAAGCACAAACCAATCAGCTCCTAACTGTAATTTTTCAAACACAGGCTGTAAAATGTAAGTTAGGAGCTGATTGGTTGGTACTTAATATCTCTCACAACTTTATCTCTCCCCAAATACATTGGTGATTTCTACAAACGTTGTCGTGTATCTTTACACCATATACTACATTGACTTCCCTGGCACCCTACATTGATGTACATGCTGAGCGTAGTGACCAACTACTCACCTCTGTATCAGAGCCCCGGGTACTTTCCACAAGGAGATTCAGATACCAAAGCAGAATAGGCGGCACTCATGGTAAATCAATAATACTAATTTACTGCGAGTAGCACCTATGCTGCTTTGGTTTGTGTGCGTGTGTGCATGTATGTAGATAAATAGATAGATATATTATACATATAGATAGATAGATAGATAGATAGATAGACAGATAGATCTGCTTTGGTATGTGTGTAATATATATATATATATATATATATATATATATATATATATACACACACACATACATACAGCCATGGCCAAAGGTTTTGAGAACGACACAAGTTTGCTGCTTCAGTGTCTTTAGACCTTTTTGTCAGATGTTACTATGGTATGCTGAGGTAAGATTACAAGCATTTCATAAGTGCCAAAGGCCTTTATTGACAATTACATTAAGTTTATGCAAAGAGTCAATATTTGCAGTGTTGACCCTTCTTTTTCAAGACCTCTGCAATTCGTCCTGGCATGCTGTCAATCAACTTCTGGGCCACATACTGACTGATGGGCGCCCATTCTTACCTAATTAATGCTTGGAGTTTGTCAGAATTTGTGGGTTTTAGTTTGTCCACCCGCCTCTTGAGGATTGACCACAAGTGCTCAATGGGATTAAGGTGTGGGGAGTTTCCTGGCCAAGGACCCAAAATTTTGATGTTTTGTTCCCCGAGCCACCTCGTCATCACTTTTGCCTTATGGCAAGGTGCTCCAACATGCTGGAAAAGGCATTGTTCATCACCAAACTGTTCTTGGATGGTTGGGAGAAGTTGCTCTAGGAGGATGTATTGGTAGCATTCTTTATTCATGGCTGTGTTCTTCTTAGGCATAATTATGAGTGACCCCACTCCCTTGGCTGAGAATCAGCCCCACACATAAATGGTCTCAGGATGCTTTAATATTGGCATGACACAGGACGAAGACTTTTGGAGGATGGCCTGGTGTCAAGAAGGGCAGCAAAGAAGTTGATTGACAGCATGCCAGGGCTAATTGCAGAGGTCTTGAAAAAGAAGGGTCAACAACAAGTGTTTTATGCTGTATTCTATCATCACTGGACATGCTCTGACTGTGTGGGATACAGTTCTTTCTACAGCAGCCTCTTCAAAAGTAGGATTTTGTTGTTTGCTGTTGACAGAGATATTGACAGTCCCACAACTACTGATAATCCATCCTGGCCACTCATAACAAATAGTTATTCTATAGGATCAATACTTCTAGTGTTATCATGCAAAAGGAACTAAACATCTTACTTGTTGTAAAGGACTAGATCAGGGCGCCAAATATCACCAGAAAGAATCCGAACTTTCTCTATCCCTCCATATTTTTGGGGGTCCCATTTTAGATTAACATCAATCCATTGCTGAACAGAAAAAAACAACAAAATGTCATAAGGTTAACAGGTTCTGTAAAACTAGTATGTATTGAAACAATGTTACTACTGTACGAGTGCCTAGTAATTTGGAGATCAGCTTTACCAAATTAAATGACAGTCAAAATAAAATAGATGCTCTGATATTGTTCCAGAGGCCGATCCAGATCTTAAATATTTTATCTTACAATTATTTGCATAAAATTAGTGTTTCAAACAGGAACTAAAGTCATGTGGGACAGTACCCTGAAATGGGACTGATTACACAGGATAAGCCTAGAAATGTCTGTGCTTCATGGCAGTGCTACAGTTTGAATTTGTTTTATTATTTGTTAAATGTCTTATTTGCAATTCTTCTAGGCTCAGAGCCTTTCCCTGATTCTTTTAACGATATGTAGTCATTTTATGTACAGTCAGAATGTTTTCACACGATTTTAGGGTTAGGGCTAGCTTAGTGTTAGGGATAGGGCTAGCTTAGTGTTAGGGTTAGGGCTAGTTTAGTGTTAGGGATAGGGCTAGCTTAGTGTTAGGGTTAGGGCTAGCTTAGTGTTAGGGTTAGGGCTAGCTTAGTGCTAGGGTTAGCTTAGTGTTGGGGTTAGGCTGCAGTTAGGGTTTGGCTTGGAGTTAGAGTAAAAGTGAATCCTATTGATGACATAGCAACTGTTGACATTTGCAATGTCGACAATCTGGCAATATCAACATTCAGAACATGTTGACATTCTGAATGTCAACAGAATATATCACACCCCTTAGTTTAAACACATAATTACTTTGTTGCAAATCATCTTTATTACTATGTATTACAAAGCTAAACAAGGCCGTAGGGAGGGTTGTGCGAACGGTGCCATCACCCAGGGCGCTGTATCTGGCACTGCCCTGCGGTCCCAGTATCTGGCTAGGAAGGTGCCTGAAGCAGCAGCCTGCAGCCAGTAGCTCTGTTGCAGTGCTGCTTGGTGCATCCAAAGGACGCTCTGGGCACACACCCTGCAGTGTGTAGAGCTGCCCAGCGTATCTGGACAGCTTTACACTATCTCCCGTTGGTGGCCACACCCCCTCATGTGATGTCATGTTTGGAGGTTCACAGATGCACAGCCGCAAGCATAGGACGCACCAACTGGTATTACAGCGTACATGGGCACTAAAAATGGGTTTCTCAGTCCTAGCACATTGGACCGCACGGATGTAGGTAAGGGAAAGAGTTTGTACTGTAGGCCATTTACATTAACCACCAGACGGACGACCACCAATAGATGCTGCTCGCAACTTAGAATTAGGTCCAATCGCCTGTGTTTCTGATTCACAGTCTCTTAAAAGAAATGTTTCTTACAGTTTATTGGATTCTCATTTAGAGAGGCATGTCCTGTCAACGTAAAAAAGAATGAAGAAAGCTAATATATTTTGCTATTTTTTTTTATATATATTGTCATGTTTGGTTAGTATTGTACATGAGAATGACGATGTGCTATATAACAATGTGCTTTATCTATCAATAAAATTGCAACGGAAAATCAGGGCTTACAATTTTCCCATCATGCTATATTTTTGGATTTAGACATATTGGAGTTTGCTACATAATGGAAAATGTAAAAAATGTTTCTACTGTCTTTTATGTATAGTGAGCTACCAACGTTTGGGTAAAAAGAAAAAAAATATAAATCTACAAACCTGTTTGAGGCGAACATTTGTTGTCACAATTTGATTAACTTCATCCTTGAGAAATGAGAACACAATGCAATTTATGGCAATTTACAGTTCAATACCAACACTGCACCAATGACCCAGACTATACTGTTATTATCCAGAGGCGGATAGGTAAGAGAAGAAAAGGAGGTGATCAGCAGAATTAAGGATGGACTGATCCGGGGGGTTAGATAGGAGGTCAGTAAGCCAGGAGGAGTAGATCACAGTAGTCAATGTAGGGGATGATAAAGGCACGAATTAGGTTAAAGGGCGGGATGTACTTAATGGGAAAATTATGTAAATTATGGGGTTTTATCGCATACCCCATATGCTTTGTCCGATGGTGGCGTTACCCAGTAGAAGCCTATGGGCATCTTATCGGGAAGCTTGCCCTGAGAGTGACCCTATTGGATCCCTCCCATCACCTACCGCACCCCGCGGCCTTCTATGCATGCACAGAAGGACACCAGAGAGACTCCTGGGTGTTAAAGGAAGTCCCTCTAGCCGAGGGCTTCGCAAAGGACAGATCTTATCGGGAGAGCCGTCCTTTGCAATCTTCTAAGTACATGCCATGGTATGTACCTGAAGAGAGGCTGGATGTACTGCATCGCCAAAACGATGCTTATTACATCCAGCCCTTAGTTTGCTTCTCTCAAGATGTCACCCAGCAAGTCCATCCAGCTTCAATAAAATACCTCTAATGGGCATGCCTTCATTTAATAGTCTATGATATACTAAGCGCTGGAAAGTGATAAATTGGAGCGATAAACTACCAACTAATCAGCCCCTAACTGTCATTTTTCAAACACAGCCTGTAACATGACAAGAGCTGAGTGGCTGGTAGTTTATCACTTTCCAATTTATCACTTTCCAGAGCTCAGTACATCCCCCCTATAAGTGGTAAACTTTGCTTGTATCCCCTGAATCTGTACATTGCATTCAGGCTTAAGGAGAGACCTGCTTTGTACAGTAAGTGCACCACCCCTCCTGAAGGGAGGTTTTAACTGGAAGACTCCACATCTACACTTTTTTACTTTGTTTTTAGTGGCTTCCAGAGTAAGAAAGATATATGGCAGTATTGCGAGAGGAACATAAATTTATAGCGTGGGTGCAGTACAAGAGAGTGGAAATAAATATAACACCCAGATGGCAGGCTTGAGGAACAGAGTAAAGGGAGGTATTGTCAATGAATAGGTCAAGGGAGGGAGGAAAGGTCAAGGTACTGTAGGGGTGAAGTGTTTTTTGAGAGGTTGAATCTTAGAAAGCACTGGCCCATCCAAAAGGAGATTGCCAAGAGGGAGTAAGGTGACACAGGAGAGGTTGGGAGAAGAGAGGCATATTTGGGTGTCATGGATGTACAGTGATATTAGAGGCCAGAGGAGCTGATATACTCACTGAGGAAGAGTCATGTATGGAGAAGTGGAGTAGGCCAAGGAGAGAGTATTGGGGGATGCTGAGGAGAAGTGGCAATGGAGAGGAGGTGGTGGCAGGTGTGGAGACAGATAAGAAGTATTTGGACAAGTAGGAGGTGAACCATTAAAGTGTTGTGTCACGTAGAGGATTTTTAGGAGGAGGAAGAGGTGATCAACTATGTCAAATGCAAAGTTGAGAAGGATCAGTATAGTAAAGAGATCCTTAGACTTGGTGACTGTGGTGAGGGTAATTTTGGTTGAATGGAGTTTGAAAGCCGGATTGGAGAGGGGGAAGGAGGGAGTGGGGGAGTTGTATACAACCCATTAAGGAGTTCTAAACTTTTCCTAACTAGCACATTTTGTAAAGAAACCCATTTGCACTATGAATTTGTAGATTTTTACTTTGCTAACCTGTTGAGAGCTGCATAACATTCACTCCAACTACCCATGACTAGGAGCTGATTATTGTATTAATTTATCATTATGCTCATACCACATCAATCAGCTGAATTAGCTGGAGACCAACTGTTACCACAACGGCATCCTTAAATTTATACACTGGACGAACAACTTTGTTGTAGTTTGAAAACAGGTCTTTAATCAGATTACTTTCATCCTCAGAGGAGAAGACCGTTCCGGCTGCAAAGAAGCATAGAAGAAAGGGACGTTTCACTGAATTATTGTTAACAATTACCAACATTTAAAAAAAGAGATTGTCTTCCCTGTTGATTCGATGCATCTAAGCATCTCGCACATAGGGCCTGATTCAGAGCCGAATGCTCTGACCAGAGCGCTCGCTCTGAATCAGTGCCCTCCTCCATGAAAATGGAGCGGCCTCCTGGCCGCACGCATAGCTGTGGGTGACCACCCACAGCATATGCGAGCGTCCATGATGATGGTCACGATGGTCTTGACCATCGGGCTTGCGACGGAGACCCTGCAGTAGGGTCTCGCTGCTGCAAGCCCTGGAGTGATTTTGGCTCTATCAGAGCCAAAATCACTCCCACTGACATCACTAGGGATGTCAGTAGGGCCGGCTTCAGACGGTAGGCGTTCCCATGGGAATGCCTCCGTCTGGCAGGCACGCCCCCGGCACGCCCACCAAAGGGGGCATGCTGTCAATCAACATCGACAGCACGCCCCCTTTGGTGCGAGACCCGGAGCGATGGAGAGCACGTCGCTCGCCGGGTCTCGCGCATGCGCACGACGGAGCTCCTGCGCTCGCGAGCGGGTCTGAATGACCCCCATAGTACCTTTTAAATGCAATTAGGTGCTCTACAATCGTTTTTGTGACATGTTTATTGAATTTTGTTATAATATACATTGTTTTATTGAGAAAACATAACATATTGAGTAACATAAATTATCACATGCACTTATCACATGTTATAAACAGTACTTAGTTTTATACATTTCTATATCTGTCTACTGTATATATTGCTAGGTTAAATTAGGTTAGGGGTGCTATTTCTTGGGGTACACTGCAGCACTTTCATGCAGCGGCCAATTAGTAGGACTTCAGTCCAGGGCCTTGGTACAAGTATCTGCAGCCAGTTTTATTTGAGAGCACAAAACATAAATATATATCTTAGCCTATTGGGCTCTAACTACCATTCAATTGCCTTTCTCAAGGTGAAGGACCTTGTGTCCAACACTCAAAACAGCAGTCAGCACAGCACTTACAATCACAAGCAGTGGTCTCTCTCTCTCTCTCTCTCTCTCTCTCTCTCTCTCTCTCTCTCTCTCTCCCTCTCCCTGTCTCTCTCTCTCTCTCTCTCTCTCTCTCCCTCTCTCCATCCCTCTCCCTCTCTCTCATCTTGTTTGTTTCATTTCAAAGCCATTGTGGTGGTGAATAGAGGCCAAAATCTGAAAATTCTGTCAATGTCCCAATATTTATGGACCTGACTGTATATATATGATAAAATATATATAAACTGTATGTGTGTGACATAAACACTGGGGAGGTTGTCAAGGGGAGAAATATATCCCTTGAGGAAGTCTTAGGAAAGGAAGTCACTGGAAGTTTGGATATAAACGTGATTAGGACTCTTAATCTGTAGCAGCGTTAGACTGCTACAGATAAGCCTACTTATGTATATTTCTTGTACGTTTTTTCTATATGTGAGACGAGGGTTGGAAGGGGAACAGATATGAAAGACAGGGAGACTAGTTTATATATAATGCAGTTAGATGTTTATCCATTATGTCGCATCCAGCATCCAGGATGTTCCTGTCACACAGGAGATTCTAAAATGCAATTATGTAGCTAAAAATACTCACTGATCTCCTTTCACCTGCAGCTGCCTGTCAAACATTGTTTCTACATTGCAATGCCTTAGCACAGTCTGAATGTAAAAGCAACATTATAACCAGGGGCAGTGCAAGGTGTCTGGGCACCCTAGGCAACATTTCACCCACCACCCCTGCTCCCTCCAATTCATACTATGCCACATTTAGTGACGCTAATTTATAATATGTCACATAGCAGAGCCCCCAAATCATGCTGTGCCTCATAACCCTGCCCCCAATTCATAATATGTTATGTTCCACAATTCATTATATGCCTCACGCTTTATCCCCAATTCATAATTATGCTACACATCAATGCTTACAATAAATATGCCACACGTTTATGCCAAATACATAATATGCCACACATTTGTGCCCCATTACATAATATGCCACACATTGTGCCCCCAATACATATGCCACAGCAGCTGTGCAAGAAAGTGATTGTATGCCACATAGCCATTAATTATTCCAAACAATGCCCCAAACATGGCACACATGTGCCCCAAATTCTTTATATGCCATATAGCTGTGCCCCAATACAGTATGCCAACCATCCATGCGCAATATATTTATGCCACACATCTATGCTCCAATATATGTCAGTACCCATTACGCTCCACATACATACACACACCCTCACAGCACTCACTATACCCATACACACATATACTAACCCTGTCAGCATTCAATAAAATCACCCCTACACACACTAAACCAACCTGTCTGGGACTGAAAGAGACAACCTTTTTTTTTTTTGTGGACTCAGTGGCGCCCTCCAGTGCCCGGCGCCCCTAGGCAGCTGCCTAAAGCTGCCTAATGGTAGCACCGGCCCTGATTATAAATGTAGTTAAATCATAAATAAACCTTGTTCATTTTAACAGTTTATGTTCAGTTGTGTAATTGTGAGCATCGGAGGTTGCAGGCCCTGAGATGCCCACTTTCCATGTCCATGGATAGTGGAAATCCGCTGGTGTGCTCAAACACTCCACCATTGGTGCTCTATTGCGATGACCATCGACACAGCGTCCTATGGCTGGCGCAGTGTCTTCTTCTGAATTTTCTCTAATCATGGCCTTCGTGGCTGCGGATCTGCATTTGAGAATGCATCTGCATTAACTGACACGCACGTGACACTCCCAATACACGCCCATGAGACGGCCTTCTTTCAAAACGATTTCCAGCCACCTCCATGGAATGCCCTTGGCTGTCCACCTCCATCTGTATTACAAGAACCTCCGTTCGCAACACCGGTCTCTCAGTACACTCATTGGGACGCACGCGCAGTAGGGGCTTCTCTCTGACTTATCGCACATGTGCAGTCTCAAATAATCGCTCAGTTGCACAAACATCAACACTGCGGCCACCTCTGATTCAGGCCCACCGATTGTGCCGCACTGACTATGGAATATACTGGACGTTCCTGGGTTGAAGATATCCTGTGTCATGGGTGTATTATGGGAGTGTTGCAGGAGTTATATAGAACTCTTAATTGGATAAATTGGAGGCCATACTCTGGCGGAGATTCTACACCAAATATGGGGCTGGTGCAAGTCGCGATGGTGTTCCTGGTGGTTGGGACTGCAGCAGCTTAAAGTGGTCACCCCAGTCCTTCCACTTTCAGATGCACATTTGTGCACCAGAGCAAAAGATGCTAACACCATTGGACTTAGAATCTGCCCAAATGGGTATTAACCAGGGCCAGTGCTAGGGTTCGTTGCACCCTAAGCAAAAACCCAGCCCACACCCCTACAACTCATTGCCAGAGGCAATGTGACTATAACATGTTACTCATTCACAGTTTTAGGCAACCGCAAATATTCTGCTCTTGTGGCAGCCACTGGTTCGTGGCCCTGGACATGGTAACAAAGCTCATTTGAAACAAAATTGCTGTAATTCCCTATAGAATATAATTTTTTTGGCACAGCTTCCGCTATTCTCACATTGTTAGTACTTAATGCAAATCTATAGAGTCTGAGAATGAGAAAAACAATTTGTTCTGAAACAGAATTAGTGCAAGATCTAAACCAGGGGTGGGGAACCTTTTTTCTGCCGAGGGCCATTTTGATATATATAACATTATTTGCCGGCCTGGTTTAGGCCATGCCCCCTCTGTGTGATGTCACACATGGGGGCGGGGCCACAATCGCCGATGATTACAGCAATGCCGGGAGCATTTTTAGGATGCTTCGGGAAGCTGTAAGGGTAATGGTGTGACCATCTGAAGCATCCTAAGGACGCTCCAGGTGGCACTGCTGCCTAGATTCTGGCTGCAGGGTGCAATTCTAGACACCCTGCTAGCCAGATGAGGCCAGCAGATAAAAGCTGTGAGGGCCAAAGCAAATGATACCGAGGGCCTTATAAGGCCCCCGGGCAGGAGGTTCCCCATCCCTGATCTAAACTATACTTCATCTACACTGAATTTATAGGAAATGTTCAGCAATTGAAATTATTTAGTTTTTTCCGTATAAAATCTTTTATTTCATATTACTTTATCTATTTAAATCCATAAATAAAAGATCTGCCAATAATCATGACAATTTCTTTTAGTCAAATTGAACATTTCTGTTAAACACTTATGTTTTACAGCCTGACTGAATATTCCACTTATAAATAGGATTCAGGACATACAAAGTTTTTCTTTTATTAAGGGCTGTATTCAATTAGTTTCACACCCGCGATACTTTTCCGCCTGCCGGACTTTTCACCTACATTGCGTGTTTTGAACGCAAAAACTTTTAGTGCGCACACCTGCTATTCGCCGTATTTAATTCCAAAGGACGTGAAAACGCGTCCTGGCCTCAAGCAGGCGAAAAGTGCTGTCAAAGATGGGGAAATCAGCCTAACGCCCCCAAAAGATGCACTAACATTGGGGAACACTATAAATGTCCCCGAATAGCCCTAATGAAGGTATTTGGGGTACTTAAGTTGTGACAATTGGTTCCAATTAGCGCCTTAACACAAGTGCTGAAGAATAGCATTAAACAGTATTTTTGGAGGAAATAACTACTCCCAGCAAATTTGCGGTACTTGAAAATGGGGACTAGCATATTTTTATGTTGCTAAACTGAAGTTTTAAATCACGTAAAAAATCCTCCTTCCGCAAGCACCTGCAATCTTAAAAACACCTGCCCATACTTGGGGACCCCCCAGAAGTCTATTTCGCTAGTTTTTAAGTTTGTACCAAAACTTGTAATTTTTTTCGCCCTCAAAATGAAAGTACTTTTTTGACGTGTTCTAAAGTCTTGTTTTTTTTTAAATATTTTTGACAGTTTATCTTAGGGGGACTGTCCCAAGAGTGCAGGGGGGTTTCCCGAAGTTTGCACCCCCAAACTGCAATTCTGGACTTTTTTCCACCTGCTATTCATAGGCGAATCTTTTTTGCCTATTATATTGCATTAACTGTTCGCACACGCGAAAAGTATTTGGAATTGAATAGGGCAAAAACATTCCACCTGGCGAAAATGACATTATCCGCGATACTTTTTCGCGGATTTTGACTTTTCGCCGTTAATTGAATATGGCTCTAAGTTTTATTTTTTTATTTAGTAGATTTTTACGCTATTTTCTTGCTTTGTATGTGCACTTTCCTTGCTTTACAATTACCATATAGGGTGGCGGTGAGGGGGAGGCCTTTTGGCTGTTGCTGTAATGTGGGCGGTGCAGGAGGCGTGATGTTGCAGTTGCATCACTGTGGCCCCGCCTCCTGCTATGCAATGCAGTATTGTAAAGCAAGGGGTGGGACTATGCGAATCACGTCATCCGGCTGCTTGGACAGACAGCTGCGGAGGGCCATCGGGAGGTGTGCCCACTTTTCTGGACATCCGGGAGAGCCACCCGAGATTTGTGGTTTTCGTCGATGTTCTAGGAGAGTAGGAGAGTATGGAGCTGCTTGTCACTGATAGGATAGATCTGCCTAGTATGTGATAGTGCCTATAAACACCATCACTTGGTAGGCAGATCTAGCCCATTCTGATATAAGTAAAAAAAATAATAATTTATTAAACAAATGTGACTCCCGTTTTGGGGAGATTAAAAAATCCCAGTACACCGACATACACATAAATATTACTAAGACCCAAAAACATACCCAACATCTCTAATAAATTTGGGAAATGTGATATTCCTATGTACGCCACAGAGTGAATTCAGATCTATATATGAGATTCAGCGTGAATTGCATCATCAAGCTGCCCAGGCCGGCCACTTCACGCGGAAAGTGGGCGGTGCTAGGTGACAATGGATGGACTCAGGTAGACGTGCCTATTTTATGGGAGCCCGGGAGAGACACCCGAGATTCAGCAGAATGCCAGACATTCTGGGAAAGTAAGTAAGTATGGTGCAGTTTAATAAAATAGTCCCCTTAATTATATTTGTACCAGCTCTAAACTATTGAAGATCAGGTCTTATCCTATGAATTTAATTGGATGCATTTTGTGTTTTCTAGGTCCACATTAGCAGACAAGCAAATTTGTAGGAGCTGTTTGTCCAGTGTAAAATAAAGCTTCAAGCGCACAGAAGTGTCACATATAATAGAGACTGCCGCAATGTCCCCTGATTCTTATAAGTAATTTAATCTATAAAATAGGATAAATTATTTTTAGCAGAACAATGGAAACATTTAAGTGAATAAATCTGGTGATTTTAAGCCGACAATCTACATGTATTGGCGCAAAACAAGGTATTTTGCACCGTGGGCCTGATTTTGAGAGGCACACAGCTCTGTAAGTGGCCACATTTAGAAAACAGATATTTTGCTAATGAAATCCTATTATATTATTATTATTATTATTATTAGGGGTGAGCGGGTTCGGATTTCTGAAATCCGAACCCCCCCGAGCCCCCCCGATCCGAGTCCGATCCGAGTCAGGATCGACTTTTCCCGCCTGAATCAGATCTGAAATCGAGGCAAAACGTCATCATCCCGCCTTCCGGGTCTCGCAGGTTTTGGATCCTATATAAGGTACCCGCGTCGGCGCCATTTTCTCACTCGGCTGTGGACAGTGAAGAGGGAGGGTGGGAGTTAGGGCTGGCTGGGCTGTGTAGTGTAGTGTAGTGTTGTGCTGTGCTGTGCTGCGCTGTGCTGCTGTTGTCCACTACTTCAAAGTCCATAGGGGCTGGCTGTGTTGTGCTGTGCTGCTGTTGTTAATAGGGGCTGTGTCCACTACTTCAAAGTCCATAGGGGCTGGCTGGACGGTGTTGTGCAGTCAGTTCTCCATAGGGGCTGTGTCCACTCCAAAGTCCTGTGCAGTGTCCCAGTCCTAAAGGGGTGCTGTAGTGTTGTTCAGGGGGTGCTCTGTCCATCAGGGGTGCTCCCCCCAAGTGCTAAAAAAATAATATTTTTTCTTTGTTTGTGAATTGTGTGCGCAGTAGCCGCACGTGCATCAACAAAGTAGTGCCAAGCGTGCACCTGTGTCATAAGTAAATGCCGGCTGGCTTGACCGTTAAAGGGTGCTGTAACCCCCAAAGTACACTCCAAACCAAAAAAATATATATTTTCTGTGTTTGTGAATTGTGTGCGCAGTAGCCGCACATGCATCAACAAAGTAGTGCCAAGCGTGCGCCTGTGTCATAAGTAAAGGGCCGGCTGGCTTGACCGTTAAAGGGTGCTGTAACCCCCAAAGTACACTCCAGTCCAAACCAAAAAAAAAATTATTTTCTGTGTTTGTGAATTGTGTGCGCAGTAGCCGCACGTGCATCAACAAAGTAGTGCCAAGCGTGCGCCTGTGTCATAAGTAAAGGGCCGGCTGGCTTGACCGTTAAAGGGTGCTGTAACCCCCAAAGTACACTCCAAACCAAATAACAAAATATTTTTTCTGTGTTTGTGAATTGTGTGCGCAGTAGCCGCACGTGCATCAACAAAGGAGCAGCGGCAAGCGTGCGCCTGTGTCCCATAAGTAAAGAGCCGGCTGGCTCATTTCTTAAAGGGTGGTGTAACCCACAAAGTGCACTACTCTCCAGCAAAAATAAAAAAATATTTTCTGTGTTTGTAACATAAATGGAGGACCAAACTTTCTCTGATAAAAATAAAATAGGGAAAGATCAAGAACCACTTCCTCCTAGTGCTGTTGCTGCTGCTGGGAGTTGTTCATCATCCCAGAGAGGAAGTAGGAACACCACCACTTTTACTAAACAATTGACCCTCCAACAGTCCCTAGCGATGAGGATGAAGTACGAAAGCAGTCATCCTGAAGCAAAACGTATAACTGAGGCCTTGACTGCTATGTTGGTGTTAGACGTGGGTCCGGTATCCGCCATTAGTGCAGTGGGATTTAGACAATTGATGGAGGTAGTGTGTCCCCGGTTCCAAATCCCATCTAGATTCCACCTGCATCCTCAAAGCAGCAGCGACAAGCGTGCGTCTGTCTGTTAAAGGGTGGTGTAACCCTCAAAGTGCGCTCCACAAACAATTAAAAAATTCTTATTTTTTTTTCTGTCTTTGTGAAATGTGTGGGCTGTAGCCGCACCTGCATCCTTAAAGCAGCAGCGACAAGCGTGCGTCTGTCTGTTAAAGGGTGGTGTAACCCTCAAAGTGCGCTCCACAAACAATTAAAAAATTCTTATTTTTTTTTCTGTCTTTGTGAAATGTGTGGGCTGTAGCCGCACCTGCATCCTTAAAGCAGCAGCGACAAGCGTGTGTCTGTCTGTTAAAGGATTACATCGGTGACAACATCCAAGTAGGCATGTCAGACAGTCCGTACCTGTACTGGCAGGAAAAAGAAGCAATTTGGAGGTCCCTGTACAAACTGGCTCTATTTTACCTGAGTTGCCCCCCCTCCAGTGTGTACTCCGAAAGAGTGTTTAGTGCAGCCGGGAACCTTGTCAGCGAAAGGCGTAGGAGGTTGCTTCCACAAAATGTGGAGAAGATGATGTTCATAAAATGAATTATCAACTCTTCCAGGGAGACCAGCCTCCTGAACGTACAGAGGGACCTGTGGTTGTGGATTCCAGCGGGGACGAATTAATACTCTGTGAGGATGAGGATGTACACAACACTGAAGAGGGTGAGGAATCGGTGGATGAGGAGGATGAGGACGACATCTTGCCTCCGTAGAGCCAGTGTGTGCAGGGACAGATTAATTGCCAGCTTGTTTTGTGGGGGCCCAAACGAACCAATCATTTCAGCCACAGTCATGTGACAGACCCTGGCGCTGAAATTATTTTTTTGTTAAAGTGTGCATGTCCTATTTATACAACATAAGGGTGGGTGGGAGGGCCCAAGGACAATTCCATCTTGCACCTCTTTTTTTTCTTTGCAGTATGTACTGTTTGGGGCCTAGTTTTTCAAACTGCCATCCTGTCTGCCACTGCAGTATCACTCCTAGATGGGCCACGTGTTTGTGCCGCCCACTCGTGTCGCTTAGCATAGTCATCCAGCTACCTCGGTGCAACCTTTTGGACATAAAAACACTATTGTGAGGTGTTCAGAATAGACTGGAAATGAGTGGAAATTAAGGTTATTGAGGTTAATAATAGCATAGGAGCAGAAAAACCCACACATTCTGTGATTTTAGCTGTTTTTATGCTTTTTTAAAAAAAAATACAGATCCAAAACACAAAACCCAGAACCCAAAACACGGAAGGGTGGTTTTGGCAAAACCAATCCAGATCCAAAACACGAAGAAAGATCCAGATCCAAAACCAAAACACGAAAAGTGGCCGGTGCACACCCCTAATTATTATTATTATTATTATCATCATCCTTTATTTATATGGCGCCACAAGGGATCCACAGCGCCTCACAAAGTACATAAACAAATGAGCAAACACAAAAACAGCGACTTACAGTACAAAACAATGCAGGACTAGGATATAGTTTATATATCGCTGCAATAGCGATCATAACACACAGAAATAAGCAGCAGGGTCTCAGCTACCAAGTGTTAGGTGCCCTTGTGGGGAGTTGGGGGTAGATGATCGTATGAGTGAGGGAAGGAGAAGCAGAAACAGACAAGATTCATCTGACTATACTGAACAAAGATGTCTATGTTCGCTATAGCGCATGCGCAGTTTGTAAAATTCACAGCAAATGGACATACGTGTGACTGAGATAGGAGCCCCAATTGCCCTCTTATAAGAATCTCCATCGAGTCTGTATGAGATTTTTTTTTTAGCAGCAAAAAATTTTTTTTTTAACTCATTTTTATAATAAATATTATTTTTGACCAAAAGTTCCAGGAGCACTGTGTGGCGTCAGGAAACATTCTATACGATGTCTACTTTCACAAAATGTATGTATGAATGCTGTAGTCTGTAATACGTGATGTACTGACCTATTTATTAAGAACACTCTGATGTAAAGGCCATTGCAGCGATAGATAATCTTTCTCCCAATTTAATTATTATTATTATTTTTATTTATTTTTTTGTGTAAAAAGTCACCTGTGCAGCAGAACAATGCTCAGCTCCCTAGCTGACTCTGGTGGTAGCTGTATGAGTGGTTTTATTGTTTGATAGGCCCACAAGTCATCTAAAGCGCATGCATTAGATGACTTACGGATTTATGCATACTGCGCATGCACCAAAGTAATAAATAGGCTTCTGCACGTGCGCCAGATACTGATGATAATGGCTGCGGCAGAATAGGCTTCCACATGCAGATGCACGTATTTGTACTCTACAAATGCATATAGTACTCTCGCATTAGCATAATGTAGTAAGCAGACATCCGCGACCAGACGGAAAAGTGCCCGCATATGCGCCTTACTCACAATCAGCCCCTGGCACTGGAAGCACGACTCCTATTCCAGATTCAATAAAAAAGAAAATAAGCTTTGTTAAATAAAAAATAAATAAATTAATTAATTAAATTTAAAAATATTAATAAAAAAGTATTTTTCCTGTGAATGGCTTTAGCAATTAGAGGGCATCGTTGGTACTTGTAACACAGATGCCTATTATAAATAGGGGGAAGCAAAACAGGAGGTCCCTGATGAAAGCTACAGCAGTGATAGCTATCACCAGGAGAGGGCTTTGATAAATAGGTAGAAGCCCTAAATCCTGGGCTTTTTGCCTACGGTAAATAGAGTCTTATTGACATATGGAAAAATTAAAAAAAAAAAATTCTGGCAATAAAAGGTTAAATATTTTTTCTTTTGTTTTTATTACTTTAATTTGAAGCATACCATAAATGATTAAAACAATTTACATTAAACACATGTTTTGAAACAAATTTTTATATTTCAATCACTAAGAAAATATTTTTGAATGTATTCAGTGGAACTGTAAGCACTGGCTGATTAGTGAGAAAGCATTGGGGACCAATCTCCTGCTTTCAGGCTGTACATAACTTATAACGTATACAACCTTCCATGCAATATTTTGACTAAAGGATTTTGACACGATCATAGTAAAAAAAAAAAAAAAAGAATTTTTTTTTCATATGCTGTAAAAGTGGAATCAAAAAACATCGTAAAATAAAGTTATTATGTTTAGTAACTATCAGTCACCACACCATTATACATGGGCCTGCTCTCACTATTCACTTAAACATACAGTAAATAAAAATGATTATAGACACATTTGGGGGCCTGTGAGGAACTTTATATATAACCACCTATGTAAAAGAGTATGTAATGTATTCACGGAAAGAGGGTTAGGGGAAAGGGTATACAAGAAACTAATAGAAAAAGTGTAACTATGCAATAACTAAAACAGTTTGTTTATAATAGTAATAAAATACTAATCTTACTACAATGAAACTGAAAAACCCTGAGATGTGGAAATGATAAGAGGCACAGTACCTATTAAGAGGAGAATAACATTTATGACAGTGAAATCCATTTCCTTCCTCTCCTCTCAGCTTCTCCCTGACTGATTACACGTCTGTAGCTGTTCCTCTGTGGGGCGGGCGCTGTGTCTTCCCTTCCACCATGAGGAATTATGTTACTGGACTATTGTTACTCTACATCTGTTCAGCAGGACAGCTGGGGGGGGGGGTTAGGAATGATGGAACAGCATGTAACAAGTCTCACACTGAAAGTAGCTTTGATAACAGTTATTTTCCAGGGATTGGGTCATTTTAAGAACTGATGGTTCAGCTCCTGTCACTTTACAGACTGTGGAGTCTATTTACTAAGCTTTGGATGGAGATAAAGTGAAAGTACCAGCCAATCAAGCTCCTAACTGCCAGGTTACAGGCTGTGTTTGAAAACTGACAGTTAGGAGCTGATTGGTTGGTACTTTATGTCCGTACACTTTATGTCCGTCCGAGGCTTAGAACATCTGCCCCCTTGTGCCAAAATTTATGGAAGGCAATATGGCATTTATTGCAGAACGCATATTGCCAAATGTCCCTAATTTACATGGACAAGCCAAAAAGTTTGAAAAATTTCTCTGTGGAAAATGTCCCTATTGTTAAGTGTTGAACAACTGCGCGGCAAAATTACATTCTCAAAATGTAATGTTTATTGAACAGGAGCCAGGGCCGGCTCGAGACATGTTTGACCAGTGCGGTCGAACAGTGGCATCACCCCATAGAGGGCGCACCCCTCCTAACCATTCCCGATTTCAGCGGGACAGTCCTGCGGGTGGTCAGGTGGTTGGGCACCTCCACTGCCACAGCCGTGCGGTGGTTTCAGCCCTGGGGAAGAGGAATGGATTCTGCGCAAATGCAAGCGGCAATCATTCACTGCAGGAGTAGGGCTAGAGGCAGCCCAGCTACTGCCCCCAGCTTGACATTAACGGGAGGCGTGCCATACGGGCACTCCCCAAATAATGTAATTTGGGGGCCAGGCCTATTGTAATTAGACCACACCCCCATTTGCGGTCGCGCGTGGCTAAGGGATGACAGGTCCCGGTTCCGCACAGGGCGCGGCTAACCCTGAAGCCAGCCCTGACAGGAGCAAATAAAATACCAACAAAGAAAAACATTTGTTAATCAAATTAAGTAAACAGGATATTATGGTGATTGTAGTGCATCAAGTTCTGCTGATGCACTACAACTGCAATGTGCTTAGAGGGCCTGATTCAGAGCCGCTCGTAAGCGGCCGCTCGTTCGCTCCGAGCGATGTTCGCACATCTACGCATGCGTATGGGTCGTAATGCGCATGCGCCAACCAGTCAGTGCGATCGGAAATCGTGTGCTCGCAAAATAGCGAGTGCCTGCTAATTTGAGTGACAGAATGAGGCGTTTGTGGGTGGTAACAGGGGAAGGTGCTTGAAAACGGGGAGTGGAGGTCCGAACGCAGGCATGCCAAAGGGTCAAAACGGGCGTTTAATGGGTGTGCATAATTAACAAAGCAGCATCATCGACCACGTCAGTTGGTTGTCTTTTAGCCTGAACTGCTCGCATGATTGCGGTAGGAAAATGCTACCACAAGAATAGCGAGCAGTTCATACGCCTTTCGATGTACTCAATTAATCTAATAAATAGCGGAGATGACGTATGATGCGAGCGGCCAAGGGACGTCTTTACAAAATAGCGAACGCATGTTTCGGACGCTCGCTCAGACATAGAGGCGTCAACAGACCCCAAAGAGCAAGCGCTCAATTTAAATAGCCAGCCCCTTTTTCTGAACGAGCGTCCGCAAATAGCGTCCGGCTCTGAATCAGGCCCACAGTCACCAGTTTAGTGTCCTTGGAAACCATTGTAAAATGTTGGCCACCAAGTAAATTCTTGATACGTATTTGCAGGCAAACATACAGAGGTTACAGACGTTAGACCATGTGTAGCGATTCCAGGACTTTCATACTTTTCCCTAAATTTAGCATGATATTCGCATTGTAGCAACATACAGAGCCACTTATGGTGTACTAGGCACTCAGGACTAGTATTTTTGTTGCATAGAAACTTGTATGAATTAGCAGATTAGGCACAACAATGCATGGTGCGAAGCAATGCACGGCTCACTCCTATTGGACCTCCATTTTATGTCTTATTTTATACACAGGTTAGCGCCGGAGGGCGCACACAGCGCCCTCCATACAATGCCTGCGCCAGTGTCCAGTACACAGAATAAGACGCATACAGTATTTTGTGAAAAGGTCTATGGTTGCCAATCGGCGCAAGCGCAGGATCTGCACTGCACATGTGTTGTTCAGTGTTTGCAACTACGGTCGCAGTGCCCTCTGAGCCGAAGCATGATTGACATGCTGCTGCCATTTGGGGGAGGGGAAAATGTGGCGACGACCAATGCCCCAGCACACAGAGGTGTGCCAGCCCCATTTTCTTGGTGTGCTGAGGCCAATGTTTCCGGCTTCCAGCACAGCGGGTTACTCAGATGACCGATGTACACGCCAAAGATCCGATAGGAAGGCGTCTATTTACACAAGACGCTTCCCTTGGCATTAGCATATTATTGCACAGCCACATCGTACTGTCATGATTGGTGTCTGCGAGTTACCAGTCTCAGGTGGTGATCAGGTTTCTACGGATGCCGGCATGACTGGAATCACAGATAATGTAAATAGCTCTATTTACAAGACTTGGGTAGCAGTGAAAACTGCCTTTGATGATAAATTACAGGAACTGGAGGGACCGGCAGGAAGACTTGTTGAATTGAACTGATGAACTAAGAACTTGACTCTGGACTGGAGCAACGTGGACTGAACTGATGAGCTTGGAACTTGACTCTGGACTGGAATGTGACAATGGCTGAAGGGAAGTCAGGTAATGCTGAGACGAGGGCTAAACAGGGTAATCTGGAATTACTATGACAAAGGCTAGAACTCAGGTGCAGGCTGGACAGGATAATTGGAAATAACAGGTTTCAGGAAGGAATGGGTAGGTTTGGGAATTTGCAGGCTGGACAGGATAATTGGAAATAACAGGTTTCAGGAAGGATTGGGTAGGTTTGGGAATTTGCAGGCTGGACAGGATAATTGAAAATAACAGGTTTCAGGAAGGAATGGGTAGGTTTGGGAATTTTAGGTTCAGGGAGGGAATAGGTAGGTAACAGGGGCAGGAGTTGATCCACAGCAGGAAGCAAGGCAGGGTAACACGATGCAGGTTTACAGAGTGCCAGGGACCAACCAGGAGTAGGACTAGCAGCAGAGCACAGGCCAGGTATTGCTGTAACAGGACGTCTGGATGCCAGGTATTACTGTAGCAGGTTTTCGGGATGCACCAGATGTTGCTGTCAGCAGGCTTACTGGATTGCCAGGTTTGGCTGTAACAGGTTTTCTGGAAGCACCGGGGGTTGCTGCCAGCAGATTTACTGGATTGCCAGGTACAGCTGAAAACAGGTTTTCTGGATAGCGCCAGGGATTGCTGTAGCAGGTTTCAGGGACAGACTTGAATGCATGAACCATACACTACGGGAAGATGAGATGTTCAGGCCCAGAATGCTATCAGGAGAGGATATATATACCATGGCTCTGGCAGCAATTGGTGGATACGGACAGGTGGTCTTGTAGTAGTATTCTGAGTGGTGGAAGGCACAACATGCAGAGGGAGTATTCATCACTGCAGCTCTGAGAATCAGAACCACACCTGCGATTCCAATCAGGGCTAGCAGTGCTCACAGACAGAGGAGAGGCCAGGTGCAATAATCAGAGCAAATCCTCCAGGCAAATTACACACACAGATCCATGGGGAAGCTGACAGGGGTAAGTCCCAAGGCAAAAAGGTGACAACTAGACAGGGTCGTGACAGTACCCCCCTCTTTATGGGTGGACTCCGGACACCAAAACAAAAACTTTCTTCAGACATCTTCCCAATTCTCAATTTCTTGGGATACTTTGAGTGGAAAGTCTACAAAGGAGATAGTTCAAGACCTTCGCCGATTCTTCTTTTTGCTGCGAGAACGTTTTGTGCCAACCAACGGACCAGGAATCTTTGGTAACTCCTGTGGAAATATGTGGCTGGGAAGGACAGGATCAGAATTTTGGGAGGAACAGTAGCAGAAAGGGGACAAGGAGGTGTGTGCACAAGTCATGTTCTGGGTTACAGATTCAAAAGTGCTGCTCTCTTGGGATGCCTGGAATTCGGCACGCTGGCCCTTGAAAACTTGACCTTGTTCGGATTTCAGAGGAGTGGAGGACGAATTGTTGGTAGCATAAACAGAGTGCTTGGACAATATTTTGGAACTGAGAACTTCGCTAGAATGTTGGTTTACAGGGTAAGGACCAAATTCTTTGACAACAGCTTCACTGAAAGTCTTTATATTTTGAAGCATTGGATCTTTGGAGTTGTAAATAGGGGCAACCCAGTCCCAAGCTTTACCTTGAAAAGATGAGATAACAAACTCTACAATATTAGTAGACTTGACTCCACATGGCAGAGAAGAATTCATCATACCGAAGAATTGTTTCAATAAAGCATAGTATTGAGTTAAGTCCCCATCAAAATAAATGCATGGTGAAGTATCTGACAAATCCTGTGTGTTCAAGGATTGTGGAGCACTTTCAGGTGCCTGGCAGGAGGAAATTTGAGGATGCTCCGATTGATGAGGAGTCAAAATAACTGAAGCTGACCGATGTTCGGAATTCGGACCAATTGATGGAACTGGAAGGAGTCCTGGGGAGCTAGAGACAGTAGCATCAACAATCAAAGCTGAGAACAGACTACAGAGATTGTCATCTTCTGGAACAATATATGCAGGTGACGGTGAACAGGAACCATAATCAGATTTTTTAGCACAAGACACTTCTCCCTGATAACAGGAACTTGAGACCCCCTCCTGAGGCATGAGACTTGAGACCCCCTCCTGGGGCGCGAGACTTGAGACCCCCTCCTGGGGCACGAGACTTGAGACCCCCTCCTGGGGCACGAGACTTGAGACCCCCTCCTGGGGCGCGAGATTTGAGACCCCCTCCTGGGGCGCGAGACTTGAGACCCCTCCTGGGGCGCGAGACTTGAGACCCCCTCCTGGGGCACGAGACTTGAGACCCCCTCCTGGGGTACGAGACTTGAGACCCCCTGCTGGGACACGAGACTTGAAACCCCCTCCTGGGGTACGAGACTTGAAGCCCCTTCCTGGGGTACGGGACTTGAAACCCCTTCCTGGGGTACGAGACTAGAAACCCCCTCCTGGGGTACGAGACTTGAAGCCCCTTCCTGGGGTACAGGACTTGAAACCCCTCCTGGGGCTGCTGAGTGGAGTCCCCTGCTGGGACGGGCATAATCCGGGCTGGGACCAGAACGGGCAAAATCCGGGCTGGGACCAGAACGGGCAGAATCCGGGCTGGGACCGGAACGGGCAGAATCCGGGTTGGGACCGGAACGGGCAGAATCCGGGCTGGGACCGGAACGGGCAGAATCCGGGCTGGGACCGGAACGGGCAGAATCCGGGCTGGGACCGGAACGGGCAGAATCCGGGCTGGGACCGGAACGGGCAGAATCTGGGCTGGGACCGGAACGGGCAGAATCTGGGCTGGGAACGGGCAGGATCCGGGCTGGAGCCGGAACGGGCACTGAGACGTTGATACTTGGAACCACTGCTGGAGTTGCAAAGGAACAGTCTTTAATGAAGTGGTCAGAACTCCCACAATAGAGGCAGAGCTGTAAATCTTTGCGCCGCTGGCGTTCGGCTACAGAGAGCTTGGGGCGTGGGTAACTACAATGTCTGACATTACTTGGTTCAGAAGAATCCTTGTTTCTTAGGGCTCTATTTACTACAATCCGCATATTGAATGCGGATTGTAGTGTGATATTACCGAGTGAATTCGCATTGCGAATTCAGGCAATATCACAGGGATTTACTATAAATCCCTTGCAGGGACAGAGCTTGCGATAAAGCTCTGTCCCTGCGGATCCCATCCGCACTCTAGTCGCGGTATTTTCGGAAAAAATACCGCGACTAAGAGCACGCGCATGCGCCGACCGACCACCGCTACTACCCCCCCACCGACGCTAAGCCCCGCCCCCGGCGCTAAGCCCCTGCTGTACGGCCTCCTGTGAATCCAAGCGGGTGACCAGGTTACGGAAAGCATCTAGTCCCTTAATAGGTGCTTGATCCGCCACCATCGTTGGGCCTGAACATTCTGTCATGATTGGTGTCTGCGAGTTACCTGTCTCAGGTGGTGATCGGGTTTCAACGGAGGCCGGCATGACTGGAATCACAGATAATGTAAATAGCTCTATTTACAAGACTTGGGTATCAGTGAAAACTGCCTTTGATGATAAATGACAGGAACTGGAGGGACCGGACGGAAGACTTGTTGAATTGAACTGATGAACTAAGAACTTGACTCTGGACTGGAGCAACGTGGACTGAACTGATGAGCTTGGAACTTGACTCTGGACTGGAACAACGTGGACTGAACTGATGATCTTGGAACTTGACTCTGGACTGGAGCAACGTGGACTGAACTGATGAGCTTGGAACTTGACTCTGGACTGGAACAACGTGGACTGAACTGATGAGCTTGGAACTTGACTCTGGACTGGAACAACGTGGACTGAACTGATGAGCTTGGAACTTGACTCAGGACTGGAATGTGACAATGGCTGAAGGGAAGTCAGGTAATGCTGAGACGAGGGCTAAACAGGGTAATCTGGAATTACTATGACAAAGGCTAGAACTCAGGTGCAGGCTGGACAGGATAATTGGAAATAACAGGTTTCAGGAAGGAATGGGTAGGTTTGGGAATTTGCAGGCTGGACAGGATAATTGGAAATAACAGGTTTCAGGAAGGATTGGGTAGGTTTGGGAATTTGCAGGCTGGACAGGATAATTGAAAATAACAGGTTTCAGGAAGGAATGGGTAGGTTTGGGAATTTTAGGTTCAGGGAGGGAATAGGTAGGTAACAGGGGCAGGAGTTGATCCATAGCAGGAAGCAAGGCAGGGTAACACGATGCAGGTTTACAGAGTGCCAGGGACCAACCAGGAGTAGGACTAGCAGCAGAGCACAGGCCAGGTATTGCTGTAACAGGACGTCTGGATGCCAGGTATTACTGTAGCAGGTTTTCGGGATGCACCAGAGGTTGCTGTCAGCAGGCTTACTGGATTGCCAGGTTTGGCTGTAACAGGTTTTCTGGAAGCACCGGGGGTTGCTGCCAGCAGATTTACTGGATTGCCAGGTACAGCTGAAACAGGTTTTCTGGATAGCGCCAGGGATTGCTGTAGCAGGTTTCAGGGACAGACTTGAATGCATGAACCATACACCACGGGAAGACAAGATGTTCAGGCCCAGAATGCTATCAGGAGAGGATATATATACCATGGCTCTGGCAGCAATTGGTGGATACGGACAGGTGGTCTGGTAGTAGCATTCTGAGTGGTGGAAGGCACAATATGCAGAGGGAGTATTCATCACTACAGCTGAGAATCAGAACCACACCTGCGATTCCAATCAGGGCTAGCAGTGCTCACAGACAGAGGAGAGGCCAGGTGCAATAATCAGAGCAAATCCTCCAGGCAAATTACACACACAGATCCATGGGGAAGCTGACAGGGGTAAGTCCCAAGGCAAAAAGGTGACAACTAGACAGGGTCGTGACACGTACACACCGACTGCGCAATACCGTCCAAATCTGAATCAAAGTCAAAACGGGCTATCTGGACACGGGATGCAATCGGGAAGCCGGCTGACATTATAACGACAGCCGGCTTCCCGACTGTCATATCCCGGCAAGGGTGAAATGCCCGGCGTCTAGATGTAGACACCGCTCATTTCCCCGACGCCGTGTAACCGGCGCCCCGCCATCCCGATCGAAGTGATGCCGGGCACCGTGAGCGGAACAGCCAAGGGGGGGGGGGTGAGGGTTAGGGCTCCCTGGGGGGACTTAAGGTTAGGCACCCCCCGGGAGGTTAGGGTTAGGCTAGGGGGAGGGAGAGTTAGGGTTAGACACCCCCGGGGAACTTAGGTTTAGGCAGCGGGGAAGGGGGGGTTAGGTTTAGGCACTTAGAGGGGGGATTAGGGTTAGGCACTTGGGGGGAGGTTAAAGTTAGGCACCCCTAAGGCAGGGTTAGGGTTAGGGGGGTAGGTTAGTTAGCTAATACTTACCTAGGGATGATAGGGATGATCGGGATTTCCAGCGCTGTCGGGCTGCCGAGGCCGGGATCTGTCCCAGTGTCGGGCTGCCGCTGCCGGGAGTCGAACCATTTCATACCGATTCCCTGGACACTTCTATACTAAAATGATTACTGAACAATGCTCTGTAGAATTCTGTTTTTTTTTTTTGCTAATTATTTTTATTGAAGACCAACACAGAATACAGATAGTACAGCATATCATAAAAAATAGAATAGAATAATAAGAACAATGAGACAAAGCAGAACAGCTCAGCAGAACAAGTATGACCTATTCTGGACCTTAAGACAGAGCCCATCATTCGGTCAGTATTTTAAAAAATTTATTTTGTGAACATCAATTCAAAAACTAATGAAAACTGAAAGAAAGAAATAGAAGGGGAGAAAAAGAAAAAGGAAACCTCTACTTTAGGGTTGAGAATAATACTACCACAGTCAATTAAAATATATAAAATTATAACCAAAAATTTCTCTCTGCCATACTAGGGAAGCTGAGAACTATACCCTAGTCTCTATGTGCCTCTCCTGCAACCCCACAGTGATTTATATTGTTCCGATTCTTTATAAGTCAGCCATGGGTACCATATTGTTGTAAAATCTTGGTGGGCATTTGACAAAGAGAGTATAAGGTCATCCATAGACATATAATGGTCCAAACGTGCACACCATTCAGTCATAGTGGGTATAGAAATTGACCTCCAGTGCACAGGAATAATTGCCTTTGAGGCACTCAGTATATGTCTGTCTAAGAAGTGTCTTTTTTATATTGTACTTGAGGCCCCAGCAACCAAAAACTGAGACACGAAGGCAAATCTTCCTGGAGAATGAAACTAGCTTTTTCTATCACCTTACTCCAAAAAGGCCGGATAAGGGGACATTCCCACCAAATGTGTAAAGGGGTTCCTACCGCTATATTACATCTCCAGCACGTGCTCAGGACTCCAGGATACATTTCAGCTAATAAGCTCGGGACTCCAGGATACATTTCAGCTAATATAGTGTGTTTCCATCACCAGCATATTCAAGGAGCTAGAGAATGTATTCTTGAAAATCTCTTGCCAATCATCCTCTCCCACCAAACCCTGTAAATCTATTTCCCAATCACGAGTAAATTTGGGATTAGTGGAAAAAGTGTGGTCTACCAAATTTTATTAATAAAAGACAGAGGACCTCATTCAGAGTCGGTCGAAGCGGCCGCACGGTCGTACGGGAAAAGGGGCCGGATATGTAAATGATTCCCTCGCAAGTTGCGTCCCTAAGTTCGGATCGGTAGCTGGCCGACCAAGGGGAGGAAGCATTACACATTACACGCCATCTCCGGGCATATAAGGATTAATCAAGACCATCGGAACTGGTCGTAAAGCTTAAGGTTGACTATACCCTCTCTTAAGCTCTACGATCATGTCAGTGTAAAAACCTCCCATGTCACATGTGCCATGATGCTACTTTGTTAATTATGCACTCCCATAAACCGTATGCACTCCCATAAAACGGATCTCCACTCCCCCGTTTTCAAGCACCTTCCCCTGTTACCACCCACAAACGCCTCAATCTGTCACTCAAACTACCGACCTGGCTGTGCTCAAGGAGAGAGAAATTTCTGATCGTAGTGGCTAGTTTGCGCATGCGCATTGCGAACTTTATGCATGCGCAGTATAGCGAACATCGGTGGCGTATGACCGTGCGGCCGCTTCGACCGACTCTGAATGAGGTTCAGAGAGTGTGAGGGGTACGCCTGAGAAGTACACATATTTTCAAATTGAGTCTTCCCAAGACAGTAACATGTGGGGGGATCTAAATTCTGAAGAAAATGTTTAATTTGAAGATATCTCCTTATCTCTTTATTGGGTAGATCCCACTTAGCTTGAATCAAAGGGAAGCTCATAATACCTGAGGTCTCTAGCAATTGGCTCACCATAGTGATCCCATGTGATCGCCAAAGCTGAAACGCATTCTTCTGAACTCCTGGTGGGAAATTAGGATTCCCAAATAATGGAGTAAGAGGGGAAGGGGTGGGAGAAAGAAGTGGTTGACATCAGCAAAAAATGGTAGGGCCTAGTAGGGGGTGAGAAATAGATGGAAAGGTTGAGAGCCAAGGTAACTCCAAATTGGGCGCCTTCAATGTCGACCCATTGCTTCTTATCCGATAATCTGCCCCATTCCATAATTTTCGTAAGCATGACTGCATGATAGTACAAAGGGAAATGGGGCAATCGGAGACAGCCCCTAGACTTACTTCTATATAAGATTTTCTGCTTAAAATCGGGGCTTACGACCTGACCATACAAAGTCTCTGACTATGCGGCGAAGTGCTGTGAACCAGGAGTGCAGAATTGCAATAGGGAGTGTTTGCAGAAGATAGGGGGGGGGGGGGGGGGGAATTTGAAGAGAAGATCTGGGAAAGATCTCTATGTAATAACACCCCTGTATTTAATTTGTGCCGGATGCCATGAAAACTAGGATGCGGATTGTACGAGGAGGCTGGCTTGATCCATTGTCAGATTGAGAGCTACTGATTTAGATACATTAACCTTAAAATTTGCTAAGGCTCCAAAACGCCTACACTCAGTCAGAAGGCTGGGAATAGATTTCAAAGGATTAGTCACTTCCGCCAGGAGGTCGTCTGCGAATAGAGCTAATTTGTGCTCCTTATCTCCAACATTTAGCCCCGTAATCTGATCATTTTGCTGAATGGCCCTCGCTAAGGCCTCCATGCATAACACAAAAACAAGTGGAGATAAAGGATTAGCGATCAGAACAGGTTATGACAGGTCTCCGTTGATCTTCACACAAGCTAAAGGGGTTGAATAGAGAGCCCGGATATTCTGGAATGCCTTCGATCCCAGACCCAAATGTTCCAGCACACCCAAGAAGAAGTCCCAATCCACTCTGTCAAATGCCTTCTTCGCAACTGTTGAGAGAAGAATGGCTGGGATCTTCTGACAAGAGGCCTCATGAATTAAGTCTAATACTTTTGTGTTGTTGTCCCACCTGGTCAGAAAGGATTAGAGTAGGAAGAAGCAACTTGAAACGATTGGCCATAAACTTAGTGAAAAGCTTCAAGTTGACATTTAACAGGGAGATGGGCCTGTAGCTGGAACACTGAGCCAGGTCTTTCCCTTCTTTAGGGATGACTGAGATATGAGCCAGAAGAGACTGGGAGGAAAAGGGCAACTGGTGCTCTGTAGAATTTCATTATTTTGTAATTAAATATTTCAGTTTGTTCTTATTTAAAGCCCCTTATTTAAAGCTATTCCCGATTTTATGTAGTGCCAAAAAGTTATTTGCCCATGTAAATTGATTAGAAACTTACAACGTGTGGCAGTGGCAGAAGGCAGTTTTAGATAGAGAGGGAGTACCAGTACCTGTATGACATTAATATTGGATGGATAAACATTAAATGGTTTTGATATAGTATCTGAAACTACTATTATCTATTCAACCTCCACAAGGTGGCACTCTTCTCCTGATGTCTTTCAATTAAGCATCGTAAAGTGCCCTCTGTCATCAGCTAACAGAACACAGATAACAGTACATAAACAGGGCTGGATTAACCATTAAGCAAAATAAGCACATGCTGAGGGTATCAAGGGAAGGGGGGCACCACAGAAATTTTCCATTGCCAGATTTACCATGATCTATATAGTGCAAAACCGCAAATGGTGCAGGTGAACCAGGTTCCACTAAAAGGGTCTGTCTACAATAATAAAATAGTAACAAAAATAGTTATAATAGAGGTTAATGATATACATTAATCTTGGGAATACAACAAAACTAGAATCTGGTAACTGGTAAATTGCTACACAGTACACCGAGGCTCACAAGACCATTCTTGTCTTGGTTGTGTCGGCTGTCTCGTTCAGTCGGCCACTGAGAGTGAGTGCAGAGGCACTCAATAAAGTCTTGCCAGATTGGGGGTGGGGGGGGTCTCCACATTTGGAGGTTTTTAAGGTACCAACCAATCAGCTCCTAACTCATTTTTCAAACACAGCCACAGTGTAAATTGACAGGAGCTGATTGGTTGGTACTTTATCTATCTCCACTGTATCTCTCTCCAGGGGTTAGTACATCCCCCTCTTAAATCTGGCCTTGTACAGAACACATAGGAAAGTCATTAGGGAAAATGTACCTGTCTAACTAATGCACACTCATAGATTCACAGACAAGGGGAGTAACAGTCCTGATTGTAGGTATTGCCCGAGAAAGTGTATTGCAGGCTACAATCTGTACTTAACCCCTAAATAAAAATAATTGTAAATGGATATTAACATATATTTAATGACTCATAAGTCTATACTAATCTATGTATAAATATCCAAGTACTGTATTAAGACTAATCTGTCTAAATATTGGTTTATAGGGGAGCACATAAGAATGTGTAGATCTCAAAAAGTAAACAGCAAAAGCTATTCTCAAATAGATGCACGAGAACTGTAACAGGATGTCATATATACAAGTTATACAATTAAATCCTTTATTAATAAATTAGTTGCAATCAAAGGGATATTATTATTCTCGATAAATTTGTCATTCTGCTATTCTTCCTGGTGGTTAATCTGTACCACATTTATATTGTATAGAAAAACATTAAATAGATTTGATATAGTATCAAGTAGTGAATCCTGTCACTTAGGGGCCTATTCATCTACCAAAGCCACCAGGGAGTCAATGAGGAGGCAGAGGAGGATCCCTCTTCACATCCCCGGACCTCCTTCCCATAGAAATGAGCGGGGCTACAAGAACAAGCGCCATCTTGTTTTTGGAGTTTGCTGAATATCAGGTGGTTTTGCACCCCTGATGATGAATGGCCTGGTAACCTAAATATGCGGAAACTAGCATTTCCGCATGGTTAACGGGCCATTTATCGTATGATGAATAGGCCCCATAGTGTTACATTGCTCTTGTGGAATATCATATAGCATTCAGGCCAGTAGAGAGCCATCCCGGGCCCAGTACTCTCAGGGGCGTGGCCTAATTGCAGGAGGTGTGGTCACACCCCCCTTAGAAAAAACAAGTAGAACAATTCTTTGCTGTGCCACTAAGCGGCACTACGCGCTTAGGAGGGGGGCGCTGTGAGCTCCTCAGCCAGGGACAGATCCAGAGGGGGGGGGCATGATCAGTTTGCAGTCTGCACATGCAGAGGAGACTGCTTCTGCTACTCAGTGGCAGCAGCCTTTCTGTCCCCAATGCAGCCCTACACACAGCAGCGTGTGCTGGGCTGGAGGCACAGGGTGGGATGAATGACACATCGCATTTTGAATGCGATGCATCCGCCACTCTTCACAAGCAAACAACTTTGGGTCTGATTCAGCAAGGAATGCAACTGCGATTATGCACGCAATCGGCCGATTACTTAGTTCAGCGATTGCAGTGACTACGCAGACCCATCGCAGAGTGATTGACATGAAGTGCCGTTTGTGGATGGTGAAGGGGGGGTGGTCGGTGAAACACAGACGTGCCAGGGTGTTTGAACGCCGTTGCATAGGCGTACATAAATTATTCACTAAGTATTACAGATGTGTGTAATGTAAGGTTGGCATCTTTATGTGTGCTGCAACAGAATAGGGATCACAGAGGATTAGCATATCATTGCAAAGAGACCGCGTGCGTAATCGTTATTGCATTCGCAGTTCTTTTTCTGGTCGAAACATGTTGGCGGAGGAGCTTTCCTGACTGACTACTTGGTGTGAGAATGGCACCGAGGTTCCTGATGGCTAATGTACCTGAGCTTAACATCTTTAACCACCGCTTAAATTGAGGCTCTGATCTCACAACCATTTGGTAGGAGTCCATTTCATCTATACTTCATACATCATCACTCTGTATTTTCATTTTGGATGCTTCTTATTAAAACGATTTTACACTATACCACTCATATAGTATAATACATGTTGGGAGGATGACTTCCTAAGGAAGAGAGTTGTAGTTTGAAAGCTACATTCTGCGAACACATCTTTACTAGAGAAAAACATATTTATATTTTTACAATTACCGGGACAGTGCCAGCTATGGACTGACTGAGGACCTAAGTTAGAGACTACCATCATTCATATATAAAGGAAGGTATTTTCTTTTTCCTTCAATGCAGGCCTGGCCAACCTGTGGCTCTCCAGCTTTTATGTAACTACAAGTCCCAGCATACCCTCCCACTAATCAGCTGGTAAAGCATGCTGGGACTTGTAGTTTCACAACAGCTGGAGAGCCACAGGTTGGCCAGGCCTGCTTTATTATTTTATTTTTAAGCACCTTTATGATTTTCTCACTTTTCTATGTTTCATGTTTCATTGTGTGAGTGTTGGGTGAACACTCAGGAGTAAACTTGAGCTGGCTGCTCTCCTGCGCAGTTTTCGTACACTGAAATTTTATTATACATTACTTTGTTCCATTTTTATACCTCACACACACTATTATTGTTCCAAATACTGCCCTCCTCCCCAATATTTTCTTAAAGGGTACTACGTGATTGATATCCTACTGTAATCCAGTTCAGATTAACTAGGTGTTATGATATCCAATGCTTACTCCATGTGAAAAGTCTAGAACCAGGCTAGCGAGATCTTCTGCCAATAACAACTGCCCGTTGTACCCTTAGAACTGGGATATGTTCACCGGTACTTAGGCGGCCGCCTGGACTTATAGCTCGAGGTAGTAGCAATTCACATGGAGTAGCAAAAGTATTCGATGGTGAGAGCAACAGTAGGAATGGAGTATGGTTATAAGAGTAGAAAAGGTGGCCTGAGGACCGTGCTGAAGAGTTAGATAGTTGATTTGGCTTTGAGAGCCGTTGTTATGGCTTGGAGCCCATGCTGAGGAGAGGTAAATATTTGAGTTGGCTTTGAGAGCCGATGGTGCGGTTTGGAGCCGATGCTGAAGAGTTTGACAATTGATTTGGCTTTGAGAGCCGATGGTGCGGCTTGTGCAGTGAACCAGATACAATGTCCTGATAATTAGTACACAGATTTGAGTACTGGTTTGTGTACAAGTTATGGAGCATACATACGGTCAGATTTGTCAGACTTGTCAGATTTGTCAGATGAACGATTTGAACGATTTTACCAAAGTTTTGAACGATTTGAACGATTTTTGACTGCATTAAAATGAATGGAATCATCCAAGTCTGACTGCAAACACATCAGATGTCAGATATCGTTATCTGACAAACGGGAACGCGCATCGTTGATCGTCTATCGTTCAGGCATGTCAGATTTTCCTTTAGATATGAACGACTGAACGATTTTTAAATCGTTATCGTTCATATCTGAAGGAAAAATCTGACCGTGTGTATGCACCATTAGTGTACAACATTACTGACAGACAGTACATAAATTTGAGTGCAAGTCTACAAAGTAGCATCCACAGCTCTGATGGAATTTACATAGGTTGGAGTACAAGTGTAATAGCAGCCTAAGGGGTGAGCGTCGATGAGCGGTGTATGTGTCGTACCTACTTCCTTCTGTATTTGTAATTGGTCTCGACCTTCCGTCAGCTTTTGGACCATGCTCCACTCCTGGAATCTCTTAGTCGGTGTGCAGAGAGACAAGGACCCCCCAGAGAACCCCCCAGCAAAGTCACTACTCGTTTGGACAGTGACTATGAATTTTATTTAACTGTCTGGAACACGGTGTCATGGTACTTTGGTGAATAAAAGGTCAGTTATGCAAATCAACATACAGTATTGGAATTACTGTTGGCTATAACTGCATTTCAGAGTAAAACAGAATTCACAAATGCAACTACAATCTCAGGATCACATTACATACATTACATATTCAGATAGCCCTTCAAGACAGTACTCTTAGCTAACTGTGAAACAGATATAGCAGTCCTCCCTGCTAGTATTGGTAGCAGACAACACAGTTCTCAAAGTATGTGGTAGCAATTATTGCTGTTTTCCTTGTAGCACTAGAATAGCAAGTTATGCAAATCTTCTTGTAGCATTAGGATAGCCAGTTATGCCAATCTCCCTGTAGCATTAGTGCAGCAGGTTATGCAGATCTCCCTGTAGATTAGGGTAGTGAGTATGAGTTCAGTTTTCACTTCCTTACAGTGGGTAGGCTGAATACTGCAGCTAGCTTATACTGGCTGCCTAGTTACTGAAAGTCCTTACCTTGGGTGCAGGGTTGGCTGGATCACTCCTCAGTGAGGAACAAACTAGTGGGCTAACAATTGGGGATGAGCACTGAGGGCTCTTGACCTGTCCATTTGTGCTATCTCTGTTTTATCTGGCCACCCCCTTCAGCTGGTCTCCCCCGTGGCTTACCCGGAGGATCAGCTGTCTCGGATATCTGCAGCTCCTGGTTAAAACTGGTGTCCTGGCCCCTGCGTTCAGTCCCAGACCAGTGGTAGTATCACAGGCGCAGCTCCTGCCCGTCGTATGTTTGCTCGCTGTCCGCTCTCCTTATCTGAGCGACTGACACCTGCAGCGTGGCACTCACTCAGCAGCCCCTGCAGCCTCTGCTCTTCACTGATTCTTGCAGCTCACACTGGATCCTGACAAGCTCCGTGCCTGCTCCTGTCAGCCCAGCTCTCCTCACAGCTCTGTTTTCCCTCCTAACAGGCTCCACCTCCTCAGATCACAGGCCAGGCTGTTCTTTCCTCTCAGGGCTCTTCCTGCTCCTCACTCACTCTGTTTGAGTCCCCTGGGTCCTAAAGCCCTCCTGATACCCACTGATGTCACAATGTGAGGGGAATGATTAACCCCCTCAATGCCAGTTTTCTTTCACATAAACAAGACCTTCCATTAGGGCCAGACAGTCTGTGTTGGGGCATCACACAAGTTTGTGTACAGGTTGGTACAAATTAGTATCCAAAGTCCTGATGGACAATACACAAGTTAGAGTGCCAGGTCGTGTACAAGTTGTGCAAGTTAGTGTACAAGTTAGCGTCCACTGACCTGCCGAGAATGCCGATTTGGCTTGGAGAGCCGTCACTGCCGATGCAGCTAGGAAGGCACAGGTGAAATTAGGAAGCCGGAGCACAGTACGAGAGTTGATGGTGTGGTTAGGGAGCCATAGGAGAGGTCACAGGAGCTGGAGGCAGCTGGGAGATAGAACCGGGGAGACGGAGAACCTCCCAGCAGAGTCATCAGGATACAGCTCGTGCCGCTGAGCCTAGAGAACCCACAGGAACGCTATAGTGGGTGAGGCGGCAACAGTCCAGTGTGTACAAATAGGAGGATGGACCAATCATGCTGCACTGAGGATGACACATCACTTCCTGAGGCGTGCCGATCGCCTAGCAACAGAAGAAACTGGAGTAACCCCTTTATCTGCTTGAAGGAGACAAATCGTGACCGTGACTTGTAACACTAGGAATATCATACACCAAACTATCCCCTATATTTTAGTTATGTGGCACTTTAATAAACAAGCTATCATATTTAAGTATATTAATCATGCTAGTTTGGCCTACAGATATAAATAACGTGTGCAATGATGAGTGGATCAACTATTTGAATTGCCCAATTAAATTGACTTTAAAATGGAGTCAGGCTAACATACATTTTGTGGATATCGAAATCTATATTAAAGAAGGGAAGGAAAAATCTATAACATATAGTTAGTCTGATGGTACAATATCACACAGGAGATCTGGTCAGGAATGGAAGAGGCAAGGATTTACCTTCTTCACATCTGCATTTTTCATGGCTGAAAGCAATGAATGATGGGTGCAATAGTGTGGATTTTCAATCGAGGATGGTCTTCAAAGTTCTATATGAGTGTCATTTTTGGCCACTTGATGCAGAGAGGTCTAGTAGTACCAGGGGCAAATTCAGGATTTTCAGAAGGGAGGTTTCCAAATGCTTGATTTTGGGATTTTGGAGCGAGTGTGACCAGTTCATGAAGAGGACAAAGGCCCTCATTCAGAGCCGTTCGCTATTTGCGTTCGTTCGTTTAAAAACAAGGGGTGGCTATGCAAATGATCCGTTCGCACATTGCAGTCTGTTCACACCTCTAAGTCTGAACGAGCGAGCAAAACATACGCTCGTTTATTTGATAAAAACGCCCCCTGGCCGCTCGCACCATACGTCATGTCCGCTATTTATTAGATTAATCGAGTACATCGAACAGCGTATGAACTGCTCGCTATTCTTGTGGTTGGTTTTTTCAACCGCTATTTTGCGAGCAGTTCTGAGTTAAAAAAAACCAAGTGACGTGGTCAATGACGCTGCTGTATTAATTAGGCACTCCCTTAAAACGCCCGTTTTGACCTTTAAGCACGCCTGCAATCGGATCTCCACTCCCCGTTTTCAAGCACCTTCCCCTGTTACCACCCACATACGCCTCATTCTGTCACTCAAAATAGCAGGCACTCGCTATATTGCGTACAAATGATTTTCGGCCGCACTGACTGGTTCGTGCATGCGTACTAAAAACCGTACGCATGCGCAGATGTGCAAACATCGCTCGGAACAAGCGTACTGCCGCTAGCGAGTGGCTCTGAATGAGGGCCAAAGTTAACACTTAACAAGCTATAGTCTGCTCATACAAAATGCAGTGTGTATGTAATGTCATAATACAGAAACAAGACCAGTGATCAGGGTAAGTCACTAGATGCGGTAGTAAGATAAGCCCGTCTGAGCTGAATGCTTTTTTTTTTTTTTTTTCAGATGTGGGCACCATTCTACAACTCAAGTCCTCTGCTCTTTGAGCATTGGTGCAAGTCTGAATCTGTCCGAGCCTGGAAGCTCAAATAGATGAAAGTTACTAATATAACAGATATGGGGGACACACACACAGAGAGAAATTGAGCACAGGGTAAAGTATATATTAGTAAGTAATGCCTCTAAATGAGTGGCTTCTTGTTGAATAATTAAATTGCTTCTGTTAATGTGGTTTATGATTTTCAAATTCTGTTGTTAAAGTCACCTATATACTGTATGATTTATATTTGTTTCACAAGTGCTTACTGGTATTTCTTGACACTAACATCAAAGAGAATAATGGCCCTCATTCAGAGCCGCTCGTTAGCGGCAGTACGCTCGTTCCGAGCGATGTTTGCACATCTGCGCATGCGTACGGTTTTTAGTACGCATGCGCGAACCAGTCAGTGCGGCCGAAAATCGTTGGTACGCAATATAGCGAGGGCCTGCTATTTTGAGTGACAGAATGAGGCGTATGTGGGTGGTAACAGGGGAAGGTGTTTGAAAATGGGGAGTGGAGATCCGAACGCAGGCGTGCTTAAAGGTCAAAACGGGCGTTTTATGGGTGTGCATATTTAAAACAGCAGCGTCATTGACCACGTCACTGGGTTATTTTATAGCCAGAACTGCTCGCAAATTTGTGGTAGCAAACACCAACCACAAGAATAGCGAGCAGTTCATACGCTGGTCGATGTACTCGATTAATCTAATAAATAGCGGACATGACGTAGGATGCGAGCGGCCAGGGGGCGTTTTTAACAAATAAACGAGCGTATGTTTTGCTCGCTCGTTCAGACTTAGAGGTGTGAACAGACTGCAATGTGCGTACGGATCATTTGAATAGCCACCCCTTGTTTTTAAACGAGCGACCACAAATAGCGAACGGCTCTGAATTAGGCCCAATGTTTTTGGATGGGCAGTGCAGTCCAACATGCAGGAAAACAGCTCAACACATTTCTGTGTGGAATAGACCCACCCCTCCCTCAGGAACAAGTGTATGTAGGTCCCAAAATGTGGTCAACATATATACTGCTCTTAATGAGTAAACCATAAACAGGTGTGACCTGTTAACCAGGCCGCATAAAGAAATGCAATTTAAAACCATATACACAGAGGTAATCATAATGCAGAGTTGGTATATTAACCATAGATAAAAAAACGAACATAAATACTAGGGGTGTGCACCGGCCACTTTTCGTGTTTTGTGTTTTGGTTTTGGATCTGGATCTTTCTTCGTGTTTTGGATCTGGATTGGTTTTGCCAAAACCACCCTTCCGTGTTTGGGGTTCTGGGTTTTGTGTTTTGGATCTGTATTTTTTTTTAAAAAAGCATAAAAACAGCTAAAATCACAGAATTTGTTGGTTTCTCTGCTCCTATGCTATTATTAACCTCAATAACCTTAATTTCCACTCATTTCCAGTCTATTCTGAACACCTCACACCTCACAATAGTGTTTTCATGTCCAAAAGGTTGCACCGAGGTAGCTGGATGACTATGCTAAGCGACACGAGTGGGCGGCACAAACACGTGACCCATCTAGGAGTGAAACTGCAGTGGCAGACAGGATGGCATTGAAAAACTAGGCCCCAAACTGTACATAATGCAAAGAAAAAAAAGAGGTGCAAGATGGAATTGTCCTTGGGCCCTCCCACCCACCCTTATGTTGTATAAACAGGACATGCACACTTTAACAAACCAATCATTTCAGCGCCAGGGTCTGCCACACAACTGTGGCTGAAATGATTGGTTCGTTTGGGCCCCCACAAAACAAGCTGGCAATTAATGTGTCCCTGCACAAACTGGCTCTACGGAGGCAAGATGTCATCCTCATCCTCCTCATCCACCGATTCCTCACCCTCTTCAGTGTGTACATCCTCATCCTCACAGAGTATTAATTCGTCCCTGCTGGAACCACAGGTCCCTCTGTACGTTCTGGAGGCTGGTCTCCCTGGAAGAGTTGATAATTCATTTTATGAACATCATCTTCTCCACATTTTGTGGAAGCAACCTCCTACGCCTTTCGCTGACAAGGTTCCCGGCTGCACTAAACACTCTTTCGGAGTACACACTGGAGGGGGGGCAACTCAGGTAAAATAGAGCCAGTTTGTACAGGGACCTCCAAATTGCTTCTTTTTCCTGCCAGTACAGGTACGGACTGTCTGACATGCCTACTTGGATGCTGTCACCGATGTAATCCTTTAACAGACAGACGCACGCTTGTCGCTGCTGCTTTGAGGATTCAAGTGCGGCTACAGCCCACACAATTCACAAAGACAGAAAAAAAAAAAGAATATTTTTATTGTTTGTGGAGCACACTTTGAGGGTTACACCACCCTTTAACAGACAGACGCACGCTTGTCGCTGCTGCTTTGAGGATGCAAGTGCGGCTACAGCCCACACAATTCACAAAGACAGAAAAAAGAAGAAGAATATTTTAATTGTTTGTGTAGAACACTTTGAGGTGAGGTGTCACCACCCTTTAACAGACAGACGCTTGTCGCTGCTGCTTTAAGGATGCAGGTGCGGCTACAGCCCACACAATTCACATAGACAGAAAAAAAAAGAACAATATTTTAATTGTTTGTGTAGCACACTTTGAGGGTGTCACCACCCTTTAACAGACAGACGCACGCTTGTCGCTGCTGCTTTGAGGATGCAGGTGGAATCTAGACGGGATTTGGAACCGAGGACACACTACCTCCATCAATTGTCTAAATCCCACTGCACTAATGTCGGATACCGGACGCACGTCTAACACCAACATAGCAGTCAAGGCCTCAGTTATACGTTTTGCTTCAGGATGACTGCTGTCGTACTTCATCCTCATCGCTAGGGACTGTTGGAGGGTCAATTGTTTAGTAAAAGTAGTGATGTTCCTACTTCCTCTCTGGGATGATGAACAACTCCCAGCAGCAGCAACAGCACTAGGAGGAAGAGGTTCTTGATCTTTCCCTATTTTATTTTTATCGGAGAAAGTTTGGTCCTCCATTTATGTTATATTGATATATATACGTGCGGCTAAAGCGCACACAAACACAGAAAATATTATTTTATTTTTGCTGGAGAGTAGTGCACTTTGTGGGTTACACCACCCTTTAAGAAATGAGCCAGCCGGCTCTTTACTTATGGGACACAGGCGCACGCTTGGCGCTGCTCCTTTGTTGATGCACGTGCAGCCACAGTGCACACAATTCACAAACACAGAAAATAATTTTTTTTTAGGTTTGGACTGGAGTGTACTTTCGGGGGTTACAGCACCCTTAACGGTCAAGCCAGCCGGCCCTTTACTTATGACACAGGCGCACGCTTGGCACTACTTTGTTGATGCACGTGCGGCTACTGCGCACACAGTTCACAAACACAGAAAATAATTTTTTTTTGGTTTGGACTGGAGTGTACTTTCGGGGGTTACAGCACCCTTTAACGGTCAAGCCAGCCGGCCCTTTACTTATGACACAGGCGCACGCTTGGCACTACTTTGTTGATGCACGTGCGGCTACTGCGCACACAATTCACAAACACAGAAAATATATTATTTTTTTAGCACTTGGGGGGAGCACCCCTGATGGACAGAGCACCCCCTGGACAACACTACAGCACTCCTTTAGGACTGGGACACTGCACAGGACTTTGGAGTGGACACAGCCCCTATGGAGAACTGACTGCACAACACAGTCCAGCCAGCCCCTATGGACTTTGAAGTAGTGGACACAGCCCCTATTAACAACAGCAGCACAGCACAACACAGCCAGCCCCTATGGACTTTGAAGTAGTGGACAACAGCAGCACTACACTACACTACACAGCCCTAACTCCCACCCTCCCTCTTCACTGTCCACAGCCGAGTGAGAAAATGGCGCCGACGCGGGTACCTTATATAGGATCCAAAACCCGCGAGACTCGGAAGGCGGGATGATGACGTTTTGCCTCGATTTCAGATCAGAGTCAGGCGGGAAAAGTCGAGCCTGACTCGGATCGGACTCGGATCGGGGGGGCTCGGGGGGGTTCGGATTTCAGAAATCCGAACCCACTCACCCCTAATAAATACCTTGTATTTCAGTATTGTGAATTCAAAGTTCGGATCTCGCTCACGCATCCTGATTACGTGACCCATGAACCAGGGACATCCTCATTGGCAGGGCGGGTCACATGACGCTGCTCTTGCGTAGACTCAAGTACAGTTTTTAAATCCGAGTTCCGAACTGACTACAGAACCGAACCGGGACTCAGTTCGACCCAGAATCCAAAAGTGATTCTGAACTAAGGGCCTGATTCAGACCCGGTCGCTATCAGCCGTCCTCTCGCTGCTGCTGATGTGTGCGAACTACTCATAGCGATCGGGAAGCGCTTGCTCGCCCAGCAAAGACAGCCCAGTATAATGAGTGACAGGAGAGGCCGTTTCAGTGTGGTAACAGGGGCAGTCCAGTAAAGACAGGGGAGTGGAGAGTCGTGCCTGAGTGTCAAAACGGAGTTTAATGGGAGTGCATAATTAGAAAAGTAGCGTCATTGTACATGTGACTTGGGTGTATTTCAGGCTGAACTGATCGCACTGTTGCGGTGGGGTAAGGCCTACCACAAGAGCTGCGTGCAGCAATAAAGCCATTCGAGGTACTCGATTAATCACTCACTTCCTGGAGCTGATGTGTGCTACGAGTGAGAGGTGGGCGGTTTTATACTACAGCGTGCGTTTGCTCTGCCGTCGCACTGGAAGACATAGGGCGTCCTTCAGCCAGACAGTGCGATCGCATATTTGCATACCCGGCCTCTTTTTTGTTGCGAGAGAGTGCAGCATAGCGACCGGGTCTGAATCAGGCCCTAAAGACTTTATTCGATTCAAAACCCAAACTATTCAGAACTAAAGACTCGTTTCCACTCGGAACCCCAAAGTGATTCCGAACTGAGGACTCGATTAAAATTGGAGCACCTAAGTTCGGGTGTGTTCGTATTTCAGGAAAGCCGACCAGCACATCTCTAATAACAACATTATTGTAATGCAAGTTTCCGTAGGGATGATGCGAGAATCTGTGCGGCTTCGAGCAGGAACCACCATCATTAGTATCGACACGTGCACCAGCTCCATGCTATGTGTAAGAGAGCGATCTAGAACTGGCTTCTCTTCTCCATACACACAAGCCAGAATAACACGGAAATATAGCTAAACGCCTACAATACTCCCACAACATTCCCACAAGACAGATGAGTTCTGTGCGATCGCACGCCCAGTTCCCGCCCTAAATCGCCCATCCGCAAAAGTCCGTCCAACTCAGAACCAGCCTCTGTGTCTCAATGTTTTGGCAGGTATACTTCTGTCATGATAAATTAATATGTCTTGACACACTGTTTGTTTTTCACTGATCTATTTAATGCAAATATAATAGAGTGATTACAGTATTTCCAATATGCTACCATGATCATTCTCCGGGAGACAAAAGTAACCAGTGTAAACCAACTAACTAGAATAATACCATGTAGAAACCAACTGTATCAACATAAACTTTAAAACTGCCACATGAAATTCACAACCGTAGTAGTTACCTGGCAGTAAGAGGCATTAATAATTGTATTTGGCTACATTTTATATTAGGCTTTGTCCTACTTAGTGGGCTAGTGGTTCTTCTTCTCTTAGCCCTTTAAAACGTTTCTGTATCTATTTTAATGTCAGGAAGACGGGGAGGTCAGCGATAGAAGATAAGCACAGCTGCCTCGATAAGATCCTTGCTAGCGCTCCATCCAGTGTGTGTACCAACTCCACTCCAGTCTAAGGCTGTGAAGTCCCCGCATTGTCTGGGGTTCCCCTCGGGAAAGTAGCCGCCTCCTCCAATGCAGAACTATAAATGTTAAAAGGAGAGTAATTACCGTTAGAGTTGAAAAGGTGCTGTAGGTGGAAAATAAATAATAGCAAGCATCTTCAAAATTTAACCTATGGTAAAATTCATACAGACACCCACACACTGAACAGTACAGGTACTTGGTCTGCCAGCCTAAAAGCCAGACCTCTGTTAGCTTTGGCATACACATAGATATGCCAAATTTGAAAGATCCAAGGGGAGTTGTATCATGCCTTCTAAATACGGACAAGAGGGGGTGTTGCTCATTGTAACATAGTCAGTTCATAGCTATAATTTATCGAGTACATTCTAACAACTGGTAGGTAGGAGCTAACTGGTTGCTATAGGTATCTTCTTCACCTGCCCTCCATTAGAGCAGCAATGACTGTTTGCAAGATCAGATGTGGTAGTTCACTGCATTTACCCATGACAACCTGTTACTGCAGGTAAATTTGTCGCTATTTAGGTGTAAAACATAGTTATTTATTACAATTGCAGCTTGTAGGGGCACTATACATTATAATTGACTTAAGTTCAGCTAAAGATTCCATAGACTGCAGGCTTCTGATATTTTTTATATTTACTGTTCCCTTTCTTTGTCTTAGTATTATCTTATCTAATGTATATGGTGCCAGAAGTACTCTGTATTGGCATAGAACATAAAGAATTACATAGGCACAAGGGAAACAATTTTAGAAGATGGATGCAGTAGATTACATGAGTTACTAGAAATACAGTTAGTTCATCACAAGCCGCAAATTACATAATTAGTACATGGTGACAACTGCAGGAGAGAAGATCCTGCTCACAAGAGCTTACATTTCAAAGGGAAATGGGTGGACACATAGAGGTTGTGGGGTGACACGTGGCTCACGTGTCCAGCAAACTGGTAGCAGCAGCGCCTTCACCCACCACTCACACCAATGCTATTGAAGTGAACACGGCCCAAAGCACCTCTCCCCCTCCCCTTGTCGGCTGCACACATGGTGTCACACCAATCTCATGTCCTGATGGTGTGCTAAGAGATGATATGGGGGGGGAGTCAATGGTGTGCTGAGAGATGATGCAGGGGGGGAGGTGATGGTGTGCTGAGAGACAATGCGGTGGGGAGGTGATGGTGTGCTGAGAGATGATGCAAGGGGGAGGTGATAGTGTGGCTGAGAGACGATGCGGTGGGGAGGTGATGGTGTGCTGAGAGATGATGCAGTGGGAGAGGTGATGGTGTGCTGAGAGACAATGCGGTGGGGAGGTGATGGTGTGCTGAGAGATGATGCAAGGGGGAGGTGATAGTGTGGCTGAGAGACGATGCGGTGGGGAGGTGATGGTGTGCTGAGATGATGCAGTGGGAGAGGTGATGGTGTGCTGAGAGACAATGCAGTGGGGAGGTGATGGTGTGCTGAGAGATGATGCAGTTCGCGAGGTGATGGTGTGCTGAGAGACGATGTGGTGGGGAGGTGATGGTGTGCTGAGAGATGATGCAGGGTAGGAGGTGGTGGTGTGGCTGAGAGATTAAACAGGGTGGAAGGTGATGATGTGGCTGAGAGATGATGCAGGGTGGGAGGTGATAGTGTGCTTAGAGATGATGCAGGGTGGGAGGTGATGGTGTGCTTAGAGATGACGCAGGGTGGGAGGTGATGGTGTGGTTGAGAGACGATGCAGGGGGGGAGGTGATGGTGTGCTTAGAGACAATGCAGTGGGGAGGTGATGGTGTGCAGAGAGATGACATGGTGGGGAGGTGGTGGTGTACTTAGAGATGACGCAGAGTGGGAGGTGATGGTATGGCTGAGAGATGATGCGGGGGGAGTTGATGGTGTGCTGAGAGATGAGACAGTGAGTAGGTGATGGTGTGTTGAGAGACAACACAGGGTAAGAGCTGATGGTGTAGCTGAGAGATGACACGGTGGGGATGTGATGGTGTGCTGATAGATGATGCAGGGTGGGAGGTGATGGTGTGCAGAGAGATGATGCGGTGGGGAGGTGATGGTGTGGATGAGAGATGACACAGGGTGGGAGGTGATGGTGTGCTGAGAGATGACGCATCAGGGAGGTAATGGTGTGCTGAGAGTCGACACAGGGGGAGATTGTGTGGCTGAGAGACATAGGGGGAAGCAAATTACACAGGGAGAATGAGTCTGGTTGAACCACTGTTGTATGATGATGACCTTGTTAATATTCCTACACAAACAGGCATCTTCCACACGATGTGACCTACATGAATAGTGAATACTGACTGAAGACGCCATCGTCCCAAGGAGGATATATTGTATTTCTTCAGAGGTTCCACATTGTGAGAAACCACAGTATAGATAAGGTGTATATGGAATGGAAATGAATGTTCCCAGAGTGACGAGAAATGGGTGGTGTGTCATGTTGGCACAGCCCATTTTCAGTGGTCACGCCCCTTTGGTATGTGACCAGACCAACTTTTTGTTTTGTTAATTAGGGAATGGAAATGCTGGCAGCTGTTTAGCCAGTTCAAATACCGATTGCGGATGCCCGACAGGATGAAGATCTTGCATTGGGCAGGTAAGTACTATTACCCTCCCCTGTCCCCCCCCCCCCTAAGGGCTGCCTAACCCTAAAACTCCCAGGGTGGTGTCTAACCCCAGGTGCCCCGGGGGAGCCTAATCCTAAGAGTAGACCATTTCTGTGTCGACCTTTTGACCACATGGACCCTTTTACCTGTCAATCTTCTTATATGTCAACTTTTTGTCCCTATCGACCTATTGACTGTATAACATTTGGTGTCTATCTTGACATTGTCGACCTTTTTACTGTAGTTCTTTCAATCCACACCCATTTTGGAACCTCTGCTCTGACCATTTTACTAATAGGACTAATAATGATCCAGTTGATAATGATTAAATTATTATCAGGGATAGGGGTCATTACAGGATCATATAGGTTATATTATTGGATCAATTGCCCTGCAGTTCTCTCAGAATCACCAGTATAACAGTAAATAGCAGCTGCATGAACACAATACAAATAGAGTAATTCTGGAGAATTTTCTGCAAGATGTTATACACAATGGAGCATCAATTCTTTGCTTCCAACCGTTACATTGAAACAAAAGAATATATTTAGCATAGTAGCTTATTGATGCACTAATTTATCATGGAGCTGTGTCTTTCTATGCGACTAGTAGCAACTTACATGTTCTGTATTACAGCCATTGGTCACTTTTACTCCAGGGCATAGAGCGATTGATGCTTGTTCATTGTTGATTACTCGGAATTGGATATAGCCAGCAGTGAATGAGCCTGTGCAAGAGGATAACACTGTTCAGTATGAGAACTGTAGCTACTGTATTATCTAAACAATCTCATTTAAAAACACATACAGTACTGTAACTAAAATGTAGGTTATCTACTACTAACATTGCTGAAAGGTGTCATTCTAATCTAACCATACAGTAGCATATCGGATATTAGCTTTTATCTTCTTTTTGTGAAAAATAGACAATAAAAGCAAAAGTTGGTTACTTTAATCAATAGACATTCTAAACATGTTTGGACCATTTTCTTTTTTAGCAATTAGCCAACAGAGCAAATGCAATGCTTCTCTCAATTAACTCTTGAACTCAATTTTTTTTAACAATCAGTTCTGTGGAGGTAGGTCTTAAGTTAACAGCCAGACTTTCAGCAGTTATAATATATATATTTTTTAATACAACATACAAAGGACCTTGTGTAGAAGTGAATGCATCCGAACATACACAGAAATGACACATCCATGAAAAAGTGTATTTATGCGAATAAGCTCAGTCTAAAGCTGGGTACACATTTAACGATGTCTACCCAGCCGATCTATCATGCCGCGGGAACCGGCGGGAGTCCCGGCATCAGCAAGTGAATACACACTTGCCCATGTCGGGAGTGACAGCACGACAGTGGGGGCCATGCTGCATTCTGCAGCATGGCCCTCGGTGACGATGTCACCCATCGGACCCCAGCTCAGCGCTCGTGGCGTCATCAGAGAGGAGTCGGGCCTGTGCCGCCAGGGATGAGGAACAGCAGGCAGCAGGTAAGTGTTGGCTGGGCTGAGCTAGAGAGACATGAGTCGGGCGGTGGAGGGATGGAGTTGAGGACACAGGTCTGGGGAGACACAGGGGCTGTGGAATGAAGCTGAGAGTCACAGGGGCTAGCAAATTAAGCTGAGAGACACACAAGCTAGTGAATGAAGCTAAGTGACACTGGGGCTAGGAAATTAAGCTGATAAACACAGGGGCTGGGGTGGGGAATTGAGCAGAGAGAGACACAGGCTGGGGAATGAAGCTGAGAGACATGGCCTGGGGAATGAGGCTGAGAGACACGGGCTGGAGAATGAGGGTGAGAGACACAGGGGCTGGGGAATGAAGATAAGAGAAACAGGAGCTGGGGAATGAAGCTGAGGGACACATTGAAGCAGATGAAGCTGAGAGACACAATGAAGCTGAGAGACATGGGTGGGGGGATAATGATGCTGAGAGAGACAGGGGAGATGAGTGGATGGCTGGAGATGGAGTGACACAGGGGAATGAGGCTGGAGATGGGGATGGTGCGAGGATGAGGCTGGAGAGATGAGGATTGAGGCTGGTGCAACACAAGCGAAGATAAGGCTGAGAGACACAGTTGGGGATATGGCTGGAGAGAAAGTGGGGACAAGCCAATGGCTGACCTGCATGTACCTATTGGGAGAGGATAAGAGGTCCCAAAAACATGAGCTGGGTCCCAAGATTTCTGTTGCTGGTCCTGTCTGTCCTGTCTGTCTGTAGAGACAGCACAGCATCAACCACTGGGAGAGGGGATTAGAGGAAACAGAGCAACTAATTCCTCCTGTGATTAGAAGGGGGAGAGAGCTGGGGACAGGCGCCCACTCTGTGTGGAAGGCATCACACTCACAGCACACATGTCAGTCATGTGACTGACAGTGCTGCTGTCATTGCCCACACCAGACAGAGTGAAAACAGCAGACACCAGCAGTCAGCAGAGGTGTGCAGGGTCACAGTGGAGATAGCGGTGTCGCAACTCTTGGGTAGATAATGAATGCAACCCATATTTAGGAATTGACGTGACCTATTTCTGAGGCACAGAGTATAATGTGCCGGTGGTGTTCACCAGAGACTCTCGCAAGAAGGTATGGACTTGACTGCGTCCGACACACAGGTCGCGGCCCTCAGAATAGGTTCCCCTATACAGGTGCTGGTGAACTCTGGATGTAGCGGAGAAGACTTACAGCATAGTCGACTGAACCAAACGGACAAGGCAGTACAAGGGAGCAGACGTATACAGGTCATGGAGGATAGCCAAGATGAGAACCGGATTATCAACGCAGTACCAGGGATCAGACAAAATTGGAGTCACGGACAAAGCCAAGGTCAGGAACAGGTAATGAGAAATGCACAAGACCGCTGGAGAAAGGTATTGGAGCCTATACCCTGCCTGTTGCCAGAGACTCCCTCTTATAGGGAGGAGTTCAATTCGTGCCCAAACGTGACCTCACGTTATGCGTGCCTGTCTCTTTAAATCTTACTGCAGGTCGGCGTGCGCGCTCCTAGGAGAGCCGCAGTCGCCAGCCGCCAGCACTTAGCAGCCGCACAACGGAGGGAGCCGGACACATCGGCAACGGGCCCCGGGGACTCCCCGGCCGCTGCCTGGGATTCCAGTGCTGCCGGACCCAGTAAGTACAAGCCGGCGTGTGGCGCACTGTGACAAGTGGTGGCTGATAAAACCCGTGGCCGTCACCGGTGTTATGTACTAGAAGAGACATCCTTATGTTTTTTTGCTGGCGCCAATAGACAGCTGCCTATTGTTATCAATAGCCCTGCCCCTGCTAATTCTAACATTAGGATGAACCTAGAGATGATATCCTCTGTTTCTGGGTGGCATCATAGCCTAACGTGACACTTCTAGCCCACCACATGTAAGAAGTTGCTGCTGCTGCATCTCTTCCATGTCCTTCGTGTGTATCCAACACAGGGGTATTAAACACAATGGGAGGGAGATATATCAAACCTTTGAGAGAGATAAAGTAGAGAAGTTGCCAGGAACCAATCAGCTTTTAACTGTCATAGAAGCTGATTGGTTGCTATGGGCAACTTAATCACTTTATCGCTCTCAAAGATTTGATACGTCTCCCCTTGGATGAGTAACATCCTGCCACTCATTCAGATTTTTATGCGCCACCTACTGTAGTGACTGACAGCCTAGGTAACCGCTGACTCTGTATGCTCCAGATGGGTATATGTTTTCGAAATTAATATGACTCTGGTCCTTTTCACATTATAGGAGCCTCTGTATTGTGATATTTTCCATACTGAAATAATGGTGCATCATGTGAGGTGATTAAAAGATGATAGATGAAATATATTTTGAAGTACAGTCAGAAACCCAAGTATAGCCAAGAGTCTGTGCTTGGGACCCCATTATATTCAGTAAGTCATGCTATTGGAAACTGTCTATTTGGGGCACCAGAACAATTGTTCATTAACATTTTAGGGTACTACAACAGTAGCACATTAGGTCTCGGGGTCTCAGCTACTAAAAGGTGGCACACTACTAGTCTACGTTATAAGTCAGAGCGCATGTGATGCATTAAACGACAAAGGATACACTTACTAGGTATTAGAATTTGTAGTTGTAATGCCACTTGAGGCTGAGGAGCGAGTTAGACTCCCTGAGAGAACAAGAACTCTTCTGTTTACCTCCCAGATAGAGGGGGAGATGTATCAAACTTTCGAGAGAGATAAAATTGAGAAGTTGCCCTTAAAGGTGGACCCAGGTCCTGGAGATCATTAGCAGGAAAGTCCTTTTGGTAGTTGTAAACAGGCCAGGAAACCAGGTGTCCTCACTCACTCACCGTGCAAATGCACATCGATACTTTATGTATCTTCCTCAGGGCATCAACTAAGCCAAGCACTTTTCCTGCTAATGGTCTCCAGGACCCGGATTCACCTTGGGACTTCTGCATGATAAATCCTTTTGCTGCCTTCTTTTGTTAGGAAACTAGTGACCTTACATGTTTTTATCTATGTTATGTAATGTTTTATGTGAGTATAACACTGAATAAAAGTTATATCCATCTTGTTTGATGGTATTATGTAATATCTGTTTTTTTTCTTGTTGCTCTACTTAGGATCTGCTCTACGTGGGAGTATCAACAGTCAGATTGATAAATTGACCAATGAATTATGACGGGCCTTTACCTATTCTAAAGCTAGTTAGAGATTATAAGACTAAGGGCCTGATTCAGACCCGCTCGCTCGCTCCCAGCTTATGGAAATTCAGCTAAGTGACGTCAATGCAGCCGCTCGCACGGCAAGGCATAAGCACGCCCACTATGTCTTGGCGAGCGATCACTTTGTGTTTACAGATGCCCACCAGCCTGTCTTTAGCCGCCCACTAGCGAACATCAACTCCAGGAAGTATATACAACCATCGGTACATGGGGTTCCATCGGACCTGACCGCAGCGCTTGCGGTTGACTGTACGCTACCGCAAGCACTGCGAGCATTCAGTGTATAATTCAACCAGGTGATGTGTACTATGACGGTGCCGGCTAATTATGCACGCCTCAGAAACAGCGTTGAAACACTGTGGCACGCCTGCGTCCGCAACTCCACTCCCCCGTTACTACTGCCCTGACCCTGCCCACAAACAGCCTCTCCTGTCACTCATTCCACTGGGCTGTCTTTGCAGGGCGAGCGAGCGCATCCCGATCGCTCGTACTAGTTTGTACACTCGCACTGCGAACTATACGCATGCGCACATTTGCTAACATTGACAGCAATGAGCGATCGCTTGCTAGCGAGCAGGTCTGAGTCAGGTCCTCATTCCTCTAAGGTGTGGTTTTCACTTTAAAAGAAACGTATGATAAGCACTTTCTTTTCTTTCAGTGAATAGAGTATAAACACCAGATATTCTATATATTGGAGCTATCTTCTTTTCCTTGGGATAACTAAAACATTGTACCAATCAGCCTTTACCTTTAGTATATTTATTCATATTTGGTGGATTCCATATTTGTTTTAAAATACTACAGTATATTGCACTATTGTGTGTTTCATTTTTTGTACACAAGGAAGATACTTCTGTGAGTAACAAGGAGGAGAGCATTGACCCGCAACGCTACAAAATGATGTGCTCTTTTTTGGTTATTATTCATAGGTGTTTTAAAGTGACATTTCCCATCAGCCTTTTGGCTGCGGAACAGGAGTGCCGTATATTTATTCTATCACATTATTTATCTCCTAATAAGGCTAGATCACATATGACAACATTCTTACTTTTCCCATTTGGTCCAAAGAGATTGGCCGTCTTCTCTGCATTTCCATGGTCATAAACTACCGGAACAGCGGGTCCATGGTCTGTGGGACATTTCCCAATATTATACATCACAGGATATTTCTAAAAGAGAGATTATAGGGGTAATTTAAGAAGCTACAAAAAAAACTTACGTAATGCCCAAACTGGGATGATTGGATATTTAAATGAACAGGGGATGAAGATTGTTTATTCAGGGAGGAGTTCCTAGATAACATCTGGCCACATTTCCTATGAAATCTATGGGACTTTTCCATGTTATCAAATGAGCTATATATCAGGCATTGGCCAGTAGTTTTACTGGGATGCCATATACACCAATCACACGCCTTTTACACACTCCATGTGCACTTTATATTGCATAGACTATTTTCATTTGCACATATACCAATGTAATAAAAGCATTCAAGTAAAGATATGTGACATATGAAATAAAGATAGTCCCATTGTTCCCTCATTCTCATGAATTTTAAGACATAAATAAGGCTCCAACAGGCAGTATTTTAGGAGGCAAATGGCAAAGCTGAAATTTAACTAGTGGAGTGGTTTAAATTTGATATGTAGCTATTTTGAGTAAAGTTATAACCGGGGCCGGAAATACCTAAGGGCGCTGGCCACACGAGGGCGCTGCTGAGTCCACCCCAAAAAAAAAAAGGATGTCTCTTTAAAAGACATGTTTCTTTCACAAGGCGCTGGCAGCAGCTGCGGGTTTAATCATTCGCAGGTGCCACTATTTCCGACTCACATCACACATGACCTCACTGGTCACTACCAGTGCCATGAGGTCTATGCCTCGTCCGGGGTGAGTGCGTGTGTAAATGAGGGCTGACAGGGTTAGTGTGTGCAGATAATTGAGTGCTGGCAGGATGTGTGTGTGTGTGCGTGCGTGGGGGGGTTTAATGGGTGTTGAGTTATATTGGGACACAGATGTATGGCATAATGTATTGGGGGCACAGCTGTGTGACATATAAAGAATTTGCGACACATGTGTGGCATATGTATTTGGGGCATTGTGTGGCATAATTATGAACTTATGGCACAGATGTGTGACTTATTATTAACTGGGGGCAGTGTTTTGAGGCACATTATAATTTTAGGACTCTGCTGTGTGGCATATGAGTTGGGGCACTTCTATATAGTATATTATAAATTGAGGACACTGAATGTGAGCAGAGGCAGTAGGTGAAATGTTGCCTAGGGCGCAGAGAAACCTTGCACCGGCCTTGGTAATAACGTTTATAAACTTGTGCATTCAGGGTCAGCAGGACGATAATCCACCCTGTGCCGGTTCTGCGCCATCAGCCCAAACATGTCATGTCATGAAGTCACCGTGATGGCTGATGGAGCTGTTAGGACCAGGAAGAGGCTGAACGTTCTTAGGAAGCTCCAGGAGCCTCTTTAGGCTGCAGGGTGCTGTTCCATGCACCTACAGTATGTGTCAGTATTATTCTTACATATGCAACCATGTGGTTATATTTGTATTTATTATGTGTCAGTATTATGCTCACATGTGTTACTATGTATATTTGTTATCTTGTCATTCAGTACAAGCTAATAATAGTAATAATAATACACCAGCTTGGCAGAAAGTGGCTACATCAGCATGTGCTCTATCCACTACTTAGCTCTCTCAACCAATTCCAGTTTAATTCCCCACATCATGAGTTACAGCATCTGTCACAGCCATGGGCGGTTCTACCATCCCCCCAAAGTTGTTTAATATTTACCTTATATAGATGGAAGAGGTTTCCTCCCTTGGCAGAAAGGAAGCCATTTTGTGTGCGATACCTGAGAAGAGAGTTGCTCTTCCACAGGGACAGGGGGCTCTTGTTCGGCACGTGCCATAAACCCACATTATCAGCAGAGATGTCATAATAGCCAGGATTCTGAATATGCACAGGGAAAACAAAGAACATACTGTGTTCATAGGAGACTTAATAGACATTAACAATTGTATAACACAAGAGTTCTTTTTTTGACAACAGTGATATTGTGAAATTACAGTACATTCATTAAAATCTATTGTGTGCTAATTATTAATTAATATGTAGGACTATATGATATGTGTAACTTTGTGTTAATTCATACGTTTTTAATTTTAAAATGGTGGTAACCTAACCTGATTGCCTATTTTTTAGTCACAGAAATCCAGACCTTCTTTTATCTCTTAGGCCAGTGGTTCCCAAACTGGGTGCTGTGGCTGCCAATCATAGAATATGTGGACAAACAGAAGCACAACCCTGTCCACCACCACCACATAAGTGACCCTAAGGATGACATATAATGACATAAGCACAATTTACTTCATTTAATAATGTTTGCTGACTTCCCCTTTGGCTTAGGGGTGCCCGTGGAAAAAAAATGCTTATACTCTAGTGTGCCATGATGTAGGAAAGTTTGGGAACCACTGTCGCAGGCCATGGTCATGCCACCTCACAATCACCAAAAATCCACTTCCGCTGACTCCATCAGAAACAAGTGTGATCTATTGAATTTATCTCCTACATTTGGATAACTAATATAGCAGATCATAGTCCCCATTTTTCTTTAAGTGTACTGAGGTCTGCCCTCTTTATCTACCGCCAATAAGCGTAGAGCTTGATCCCATTGGCTATCTGAAGATGGCGACAGCCGCTTTGTCTGCACTAATGCACAAAAGGGATCTTCCAATATCCTTTCCGGCAGCATCCATCTACTCGTGCATCTATTTTGGCAAATGGCGCTGCTCATGTGTGACATTATGAGGTAGATATACTAAGCCTTGGAGAGGTAAAGTACCATCAAATCAGCTCCTACCTGTAATTTTTCAATCACAACCTGTAACATGACAGTTAGGAGCTGATTGGTTGGTACTTTATATTTCTCCAAGGCTTAGTCATATCCCCCTATGGTCGCACATGCACATTGTCAGAGATTGTAGTGAAGCGATTGCAACAGCAACAGCTATCACTTCACTTTTAAAGCGCTTCATTGGAACAGCCTCTTAAAAGAGCTGCTGAACCGGCCAGAGCTCTTTGATAAATGGGGCCAAAAAAAGAATTCCTTATTGCTGCAATACTGTATAGAATGATAACAAATTATAATTAATGGGCCCAATTACATATTTTTTTTAATAAATTTGCCCCTTATTGGGGGTGCTTTTACATCCCATTTTCCTGCACCAGTTTGACATATGACTACTCTCTGCTGTGGGGGAGCTTTTTTCCAATGTGACATCATGGTGAGAGGGGTGCTAGAATGCTACAATCGTTATATTGGCCACAGTCCCAGAACAGAAATATTGCTTTGGTCAGTTATGTTTCCTATAATGAATATTGTAGGATCTGAAGGGTTCGCTGTCCATCTGTGACACCTGGGGGTAAATTTACTAAAGTGAGAGTTTTTAGAAGTGAGTTTTAAAAGTGATGTTGCCCATAGCAACCAATCAGATTCTACTTAACATTTAACTAGCACCTTCTAGAAGATAATAGCTAGAATCTGATTGGTTGCTATGGGCAACATCACTTTTAAAACTCACTTCTAAAACCTCTCACTTTAGTAATTTTACCCCCTGGCATCAAAAGTGACAGTTATTTTCCATATTTAAAAAGCAATTATAGCCTAGAAAGAGGGTGTTAACTCATCTACCTGTAAAGATAACAACATCATACTTGTTCTGTGTAGCTAAGAAGACAATGGTTGTTACCTTGTAGTCATCACTGGTTGCTCCATCAGGTAACCCGAATGTGGCATAGTTTGCCCAGTTGCCATCGCCTTCAGGATTACTTTCATTGTTCCCTTGTTGGCTGGACCAGCGGTCTCCTATCGTGCACTTTCCATTGATGTTGTTCTCATGGATACTTGCGACCAATGTCCAGCCTCCCCCACCGGTTGTCATGTCACAGAAGGTTTGGTAGGAAATGCCATGTTCAGTAGTCAAGGTATAAATTCCATCTGTGAGCACAGAAACATACAGGACTTAAAACCAATTCAAGACATCTAACCCCAGGCTTTCATTTCTTTCTGTGTACATAAAAAAGGGCAAAGGTCTCCAGCTTGAGCTTTAGCTGCTACTAACCGACTATTTAAAAACATTTATAGGACAGAAAAAAATCCTATAGGTCAAGGAAAAGCTCTTTGGAGTGAGGGGTCTCAAACGCCAAACAGGTGTGAGCCTGATTCTGTGTTGCATTGCTTGCTTAGAAATAAATGTGAATATCTGCTAGTATTCAGAGTTACTTGCACCTATGCAGTCACCACCCTCATCCATCCACTAGTGAATGTTGCCTTCACTATCGGCTCCATACCTGGTGCAAGAGATCCGCCAGAAATCAGCCTGATCTCTGCGTGTGCTCACCTCTGAATACACGCCCACAGCACCGGGAAATCCCTGTCCATGGCACACTGATCCTACGTGCGAATGCCTCATTGCCTCCCATTTGAACCCACAAAGCTGCAATTGGAGATGCAGCTGAGATGCATAGGTCACTGAAGCAACCGGAGTTGCTCAAAGTTGCATTTGCAGACTATGTGACATGTGCTGTTACTAAAGGACTTCACCTGAGCTGTGGCCTCCAAGTTACACCCTGAGCAAATGAGATAAACAGTGTCACACATACAAGTCACACGTATACAACCTGTCCCTGTCCCCTCACTCTTACGCTTAATTTATAAAGTAAATGAGGCTAAACTGAGCTGTATTTTAGGAGAAAAATGTATCAGTTTCATTAAATGAAAGGAGCTGTTCTAAAGGGGATGTATTCGGCATCCCGGCGCGCGGGATGCTGGTGATCTAAATACCGGCGCCAAAATCACGACAGCGTCAAGATCCCGGCACCAGTATCCCGACTGCTGGCATACCAAAGGTAAGTATCAGCAGTTAGGGGAGGGTTAGGTTTATGGTGCAGGGTAAGGGTTAGGCACAAGGGGGAGGGTTAGGTTTATGGTGCGGGGAGGGGGAGTGTTAGGTTTAGGGTGCAGGGAGGGGGAGGTTAGGCTTAGGCACTAGGGGGAGAGGTTAGGTTTAGGCACCGGGGAGGGAGGATTAGGGTAGGGGTTAGGGTTAGTGCTAGCATACTTACCTATAGGTGTCAGGATTCTGACTGTCGGGATGGTGCTGACGGTATTCAGAACAGCGGCATCCTGACCGCCGACAATCCATACCCAACCCGTTCTAAAGTGGTAGGAGATTTACACTGTGACATTTCATATAGAGTAGCAGTTTGCCTTGCTGTGCCATGGACAGTATGCAGTCAGAATGTCAACGTGGTCTGATTGTCAACATGGGCAGAGTGTCGACATTCACAACATTCACATTATGGCGACATTTTCAGATTAGGCTGCAGCTAAGATTAGGCTTACATTCAAAGTGCATGTAAAATCGCATTGTCGACATGCCGACTGTCAGCATTCACATGGTCGATATTATGACAATATCTAGATTATAAACAAAAATGGCAGCTGCTCAATCAATCTAGCAGTACTAATCAGGTGCATGAAAGGGAGGGGTCAGACTAAGTAGAAAAAGGAGGGGGATTTAACCCCCTATTGTACCTCAGCACACTGAATAATACCTGCAACAATATATGAAGACTATATGGTCATAGAAATTCAGAGATATTAGTTGCATGCATTTGCAAATACATGGGAGGCTGCTGGGCCACGTCACGGCTTCTCTGTTACCAGCAGTCCCTAACACTAAGGGGTTCACGTCCGGGGCGCAGTGCACCCCAAAAAACGTCCAGCCCAGGACCCCCCCAGGGCATCACACGAAAATGGAAAAAGAGTGACAGTGCAGTGTAAAGTATAGCTGTGTGTGAGTAATCATTAAGTGTGGAATGAGAGGTTAAAATATATGTGAAAAAATACATGAATAATAAACAAACATAAAAGGTGATGTGAAAAGCAACTATGTGTATTAAGTGGTGATGCCCTGAGGAGGCCCAGCCAGACCAGTCCCAGGGGCCCTACGCCCAAACGCTCACCCCAAATGTAAAATATACCAATTATAAGGCCTCATGATAAAGGCACATATATAATTTTGTCAAATGTAAGGCCTCATGATAAAGGCACATACATAAATGCATCCAAATTGAGAGCCAGCTTACCTGGGAGTCACCCCTGGGAACTCCAACTAGCACTACTAGAACCAGCATGCCCTACTAATGCTGGCTCCTTCATGCAACTCATAACAAACAAACAAAAATGGCAGCTGCTCAATCAATCTAGCAGTACTAATCAGGTGCATGAAAGGGAGGGGTCAGACTAAGTAGAAAAAGGAGGGGGATTTAACCCCCTATTGTACCTCAGCACACTGAATAATACCTGCAACAATATATGAAGACTATATGGTCATAGAAATTCAGAGATATTAGTTGCATGCATTTGCAAATACATGGGAGGCTGCTGGGCCACGTCACGGCTTCTCTGTTACCAGCAGTCCCTAACACTAAGGGGTTCACGTCCGGGGCGCAGTGCACCCCAAAAAACGTCCAGCCCAGGACCCCCCCAGGGCATCACACGAAAATGGAAAAAGAGTGACAGTGCAGTGTAAAGTATAGCTGTGTGTGAGTAATCATTAAGTGTGGAATGAGAGGTTAAAATATATGTGAAAAAATACATGAATAATAAACAAACATAAAAGGTGATGTGAAAAGCAACTATGTGTATTAAGTAGGGGTGAGCGGGTTCGGATTTCTGAAATCCGAACCCCCCCGAGCCCCCCCGATCCGAGTCCGATCTGAGTCAGGCTCGACTTTTCCCGCCTGACTCGGATCTGAAATCGAGGCAAAACGTCATCATCCCGCCTTCCGAGTCTCGCGGGTTTTGGATCCTATATAAGGTACCCGCGTCGGCGCCATTTTCTCACTCGGCTGTGGACAGTGAAGAGGGAGGGTGGGAGTTAGGGCTGTGTAGTGTAGTGTAGTGTAGTGCTGCTGTTGTCCACTACTTCAAAGTCCATAGGGGCTGGCTGTGTTGTGCTATGCTGCTGTTGTTAATAGGGGCTGTGTCCACTACTTCAAAGTCCATAGGGGCTGGCTGGACTGTGTTGTGCAGTCAGTTCTCCATAGGGGCTGTGTCCACTCCAAAGTCCTGTGCAGTGTCCCAGTCCTAAAGGAGTGCTGTAGTGTTGTCCAGGGGGTGCTCTGTCCATCAGGGGTGCTCCCCCCAAGTGCTAAAAAAATAATATATTTTCTGTGTTTGTGAATTGTGTGCACAGTAGCCGCACGTGCATCAACAAAGTAGTGCCAAGCGTGCGCCTGTGTCATAAGTAAAGGGCCGGCTGGCTTGACCGTTAAAGGGTGCTGTAACCCCCGAAAGTACACTCCAGTCCAAACCAAAAAAAAAATATTTTCTGTGTTTGTGAATTGTGTGCGCAGTAGCCGCACGTGCATCAACAAAGTAGTGCCAAGCGTGCGCCTGTGTCATAAGTAAAGGGCCGGCTGGCTTGACCGTTAAGGGTGCTGTAACCCCCGAAAGTACACTCCAGTCCAAACCAAAAAAAAAATTATTTTCTGTGTTTGTGAATTGTGTGCGCAGTAGCCGCACGTGCATCAACAAAGTAGTGCCAAGCGTGCGCCTGTGTCATAAGTAAAGGGCCGGCTGGCTTGACCGTTAAGGGCGCTGTAACCCCCGAAAGTACACTCCAGTCCAAACCAAAAAAAAAATTATTTTCTGTGTTTGTGAATTGTGTGCGCAGTAGCCGCACGTGCATCAACAAAGTAGTGCCAAGCGTGCGCCTGTGTCATAAGTAAAGGGCCGGCTGGCTTGACCGTTAAAGGGTGCTGTAACCCCCAAAGTACACTCCAGTCCAAACCAAAAAAAAAATTATTTTCTGTGTTTGTGAATTGTGTGCGCAGTAGCCGCACGTGCATCAACAAAGTAGTGCCAAGCGTGCGCCTGTGTCATAAGTAAAGGGCCGGCTGGCTTGACCGTTAAAGGGTGCTGTAACCCCCGAAAGTACACTCCAGTCCAAACCAAAAAAAAATTATTTTCTGTGTTTGTGAATTGTGTGCGCAGTAGCCGCACGTGCATCAACAAAGTAGTGCCAAGCGTGCGCCTGTGTCATAAGTAAAGGGCCGGCTGGCTTGACCGTTAAGGGTGCTGTAACCCCCGAGAGTACACTCCAGTCCAAACCAAAAAAAAATTATTTTCTGTGTTTGTGAATTGTGTGCGCAGTAGCCGCACGTGCATCAACAAAGTAGTGCCAAGCGTGCGCCTGTGTCATAAGTAAAGGGCCGGCTGGCTTGACCGTTAAGGGTGCTGTAACCCCCGAGAGTACACTCCAGTCCAAACCAAAAAAAAAATTATTTTCTGTGTTTGTGAATTGTGGTGCGCAGTAGCCGCACGTGCATCAACAAAGTAGTGCCAAGCGTGCGCCTGTGTCATAAGTAAAGGGCCGGCTGGCTTGACCGTTAAGGGTGCTGTAACCCCCGAAAGTACACTCCAGTCCAAACCAAAAAAAAAATTATTTTCTGTGTTTGTGAATTGTGTGCGCAGTAGCCGCACGTGCATCAACAAAGTAGTGCCAAGCGTGCGCCTGTGTCATAAGTAAAGGGCCGGCTGGCTTGACAATTAAAGGGTGCTGTAACCCCCAAAGTACACTCCAGTCCAAACCAAAAAAAAAATTATTTTCTGTGTTTGTGAATTGTGTGCGCAGTAGCCGCACGTGCATCAACAAAGTAGTGCCAAGAGTGCGCCTGTGTCATAAGGGCCGGCTGGCTTGACCGTTAAAGGGTGCTGTAACCCCCAATGTACACTCCAGTCCAAACCAAAAAAAAAATTATTTTCTGTGTTTAGCCGCACGTATATATCAAATCGATATAACATAAATGGAGGACCAAACTTTCTCCGATAAAAATAAAATAGAGAAAGATCAAGAACCACTTCCTCCTAGTGCTGAAGCTGCTGCCACTAGTCATGACATAGACGATAACATGCCATCAACGTCGTCTGCCAAGGCCGATGCCCAATGTCATAGTAGAGGGCACATACAATCCCAAATGGCAAAGTTCAGGAAAATGACCTTGAAAAAGACATTTAAATCAGCTGAAGAGAAACGTAAACTTGCCAATATGCCATTTACGACACGGAGTGGCAAGAAACGGCTAAGGTCGATCCCTAGTATGTTCATGACTAGTGGTTCAGCTTCACATGACGATGGAAGCCCTCCTCCCACTAAAAAAATCAAAAGAGTTAAGCTGGCAAAAGCACAGCGAAGAACTGTGCTTTCTAAGAAGATATCACAAATCCCCAAGGAGAGTCCAAGTGTGGTGGTGGTTGCGATGCCTGACCTTCCCAGCACTGGACGGGAAGAGGTGGCTCTTTCCACCATTTGCACGCCCCCTGCAAGTGCTGAAAGGAGCACCCACAGTCCACTTGCTGATATGCAAATTGAAGATGTCACTGTTGAAGTACAACAGGATGAGGATACTGGTGTAGCTGGCGCTGAGGAGGAAGTTGGCGAGGAGGATTCTGATGGTGATGTGGTTTGTTTAAATCAGGCTCCGGGGGAGACAGTTGTTGTCCGTGGGATGAAAAAGCCCATCACGGTCATGCCTGGGCAGAAGACCAAACATTCCACCTCTTTGGTCTGGCAATATTTCTATCCAAATCCGGACAACAACTGTCTTGCCATATGTACCATATGTAAAGGTGAAATAAGTAGGGGTAGGGACGTCAACCACCTAGGAACATCCTCCCTTATACGGCACCTGCAGCGCGTTCATAAAAAGTTACTGTCAAGTTCAGAAACTTTGGCTAAGACCGTAAGCAGTCCAGGGACACCTAAATCCCGTTGTCCTGTTGTATCCAAGCGCCTGCAAACCACACCGTCAACTCCCTCCTCGTCAATTTCCTCCTTAGTCAGGATCGGAAGTAGTCCTGCAGGCCATGTCACTGGCATGACTGACTCTCCTATCCGGGATTCCTCTGGAGGATCCTGCATTGCTACGCCTACTGCTGCCGCTGCTGCTGTTGCTGCTGCTGGGAGTCGTTCATCATCCCAGAGAGGAAGTAGGAACACCACTACTTTTACTAAACAATTGACCCTCCAACAGTCCTTAGCGAGGAGGATGAAGTACGACAGCAGTCATCCTGAAGCAAAACGTATAACTGAGGCCTTGACTGCTATGTTGGTGTTAGACGTGCGTCCGGTATCCGCCATTAGTGCAGTGGGATTTAGACAATTGATGGAGGTAGTGTGTCCCCGGTTCCAAATCCCGTCTAGATTCCACTTCACTAGGCAGGCGATACCGAGACTGTACAGAAACGTCAGAAAAAGTGTCCTCAGTGTCCTGAAAAATGCCGTTGTACACAATGTCCACTTAACCACGGACATGTGGACAAGTGGAACAGGGCAGACTAAGGACTATATGACTGTGACAGCCCACTGGGTAGATGTATCACCTTACGCAGCAACAGCAGCAGCGTCACCAGTAGCAGCATCTCAGAAACGCCAGCTCGTTACAAGGCAGGCTACGCCTATCACCGGTTTCAGTAAGAGGCACACCGCCGACAACCTCTTAGAGAAACTGAGGGAAATCATCGCCCAGTGGCTTACCCCACTTAGACTCTCCTGGGGATTTGTGATATCTGACAACGCCACCAATATTGTGCGGGCATTACATCTGGGCAAATTCCAGCACGTCCCATGTTTTGCTCACACAATAAACTTGGTGGTGCAGAATTTTCTGAAAAGCGACAGGGGCGTGCAGGAGACGCTTTGGGTGGCCCGAAAAATTTCTGGCCACTTTCGCCATTCAGCGACTGCGTGCCGAAGACTGGAGCGCCAGCAAACACTCTTGAACCTGCCCCGCCATCACCTGAAGCAAGAGGTTGTGACGCGGTGGAACTCAACCCTCTATATGCTTCAGAGGATGGAGGAGCAGCAAAAGGCCATACAAGCCTATACATCCACCTATGACATAGGCAAAGGAGGGGGTATGCACCTGACTCAAGCGCAGTGGAGAATGATTTCCGTGTTGTGCAAGGTTCTCCAGCCCTTCGAACTTGCCACACGTGAAGTCAGTTCAGACACAGCCAGCTTGAGTCAGGTCATTCCCCTCATCAGGCTTTTGCAGAAGCAGCTGGAGAAAGTGAAGGAGGAGCTAAGACGGAGCAATTCCGCTCGGCATGTGGGACTTGTGGATGAAGCCCTTCATTCGCTTTGCCAGGATTCCAGGGTGGTCAATCTGTTGAAATCAGACCACTACATTTTGGCCACCGTGCTTGATCCTAGGTTTAAAGCCTATGTGGTGTCTCTCTTTCCGGCCGACACAAGCCTGCAGAGGTGCAAAGACCTGCTGGTGAACACACTGTCAGCTGAAGCGGAACGTGACACGTCAACGGCTCCTTCTTCATTTTCTCCCGCAACTGGGGCTGCCAGGAAAAAACTTAGGTATCCTAAGCAACCCGCTGGCGGTGATGCAGGGCAGGCAGGACCAAGTTTGGACATCTGGTCTGGACTGAAGGACCTGGCAACAATTTCTGACATGTCTACTGTCACTGCATATGATACTGTCACCATTGACAGAATGGTGGAGGATTACATCGGTGACAGCATCCAAGTAGGCATGTCAGACAGTCCATACCTGTACTGGCAGGAAAAAGAGGCAATTTGGAGGCCCCTGTACAAGCTGGCTCTATTTTACCTGAGTTGCCCCCCCTCCAGTGTGTACTCCGAAAGAGTGTTTAGTGCAGCCGGGAACCTTGTCAGCGAAAGGCGTAGGAGGTTGCTTCCACAGAATGTGGAGAAGATGATGTTCATCAAAATGAATTATCAGCTCTTCCAGGGAGACCAGCCTCCAGAAGGTACAGAGGGACCTGTGGTGGTGGATTCAAGTGGGGACGAGTTAATACTTTGTGAGGATGAGGATGTACACACTGAAGAGGGTGAGGAATCGGTGGATGAGGAGGATGAGGATGACATCTTGCCTCCGTAGAGCCAGTTTGTGCAGGGACACATTAATTGCCAGCTTGTTTTGTGGGGGCCCAAACGAACCAATCATTTCAGCCACAGTTGTGTGGCAGACCCTGGCGCTGAAATGATTGATTTGTTAAAGTGTGCATGTCCTGTTTATACAACATAAGGGTGGGTGGGAGGGCCCAAGGACAATTCCATCTTGCACTTCTTTTTTTTCTTTGCATTATGTACAGTTTGGGGCCTAGTTTTTCTAACTGCCATCCTGTCTGCCACTGCAGTGTCACTCCTAGATGGGTCACGTGTTTGTGCCGCCCACTCGTGTCGCTTAGCATAGTCATCCAGCTACCTCGGTGCAACCTTTTGGACATGAAAACACTATTGTGAGGTGTGAGGTGTTCAGAATAGACTGGAAATGAGTGGAAATTAAGGTTAATAATAGCATAGGAGCAGAGAAACCAACAAATTCTGTGATTTTAGCTGTTTTTATGCTTTTTAAAAAAAAAATACAGATCCAAAACACAAAACCCAGAACCCAAAACACGGAAGGGTGGTTTTGGCAAAACCAATCCAGATCCAAAACACAATCCAGATCCAAAACATTGCATCCAATGCATTTATGTATGTGCCTTTATCATGAGGCCTTACATTTGACAAAATTATATATGTGCCTTTATCATGAGGCCTTATAATTGGTATATTTTACATTTGGGGTGAGCGTTTGGGCGTAGGGCCCCTGGGACTGGTCTGGCTGGGCCTCCTCAGGGCATCACCACTTAATACACATAGTTGCTTTTCACATCACCTTTTATGTTTGTTTATTATTCATGTATTTTTTCACATATATTTTAACCTCTCATTCCACACTTAATGATTACTCACACACAGCTATACTTTACACTGCACTGTCACTCTTTTTCCATTTTCGTGTGATGCCCTGGGGGGGTCCTGGGCTGGACGTTTTTTGGGGTGCACTGCGCCCCGGACGTGAACCCCTTAGTGTTAGGGACTGCTGGTAACAGAGAAGCCGTGACGTGGCCCAGCAGCCTCCCATGTATTTGCAAATGCATGCAACTAATATCTCTGAATTTCTATGACCATATAGTCTTCATATATTGTTGCAGGTATTATTCAGTGTGCTGAGGTACAATAGGGGGTTAAATCCCCCTCCTTTTTCTACTTAGTCTGACCCCTCCCTTTCATGCACCTGATTAGTACTGCTAGATTGATTGAGCAGCTGCCATTTTTGTTTGTTTGTTATGAGTTGCATGATGGAGCCAGCATTAGTAGGGCATGCTGGTTCTAGTAGTGCTAGTTGGAGTTCCCAGGGGTGACTCCCAGGTAAGCTGGCTCTCAATTTGGATGCATTTATGTATGTGCCTTTATCATGAGGCCTTACATTTGACAAAATTATATATGTGCCTTTATCATGAGGCCTTATAATTGGTATATTTTACATTTGGGGTGAGCGTTTGGGCGTAGGGCCCCTGGGACTGGTCTGGCTGGGCCTCCTCAGGGCATCACCACTTAATACACATAGTTGCTTTTCACATCACCTTTTATGTTTGTTTATTATTCATGTATTTTTTCACATATATTTTAACCTCTCATTCCACACTTAATGATTACTCACACACAGCTATACTTTACACTGCACTCTCACTCTTTTTCCATTTTCGTGTGATGCCCTGGGGGGGTCCTGGGCTGGACGTTTTTTGGGGTGCACTGCACCCCGGACGTGAACCCCTTAGTGTTAGGGACTGCTGGTAACAGAGAAGCCGTGACGTGGCCCAGCAGCCTCCCATGTATTTGCAAATGCATGCAACTAATATCTCTGAATTTCTATGACCATATAGTCTTCATATATTGTTGCAGGTATTATTCAGTGTGCTGAGATACAATAGGGGGTTAAATCCCCCTCCTTTTTCTACTTAGTCTGACCCCTCCCTTTCATGCACCTGATTAGTACTGCTAGATTGATTGAGCAGCTGCCATTTTTGTTTGTTTGTTATGAGTTGCATGAAGGAGCCAGCATTAGTAGGGCATGCTGGTTCTAGTAGTGCTAGTTGGAGTTCCCAGGGGTGACTCCCAGGTAAGCTGGCTCTCAATTTGGATGCATTTATGTATGTGCCTTTATCATGAGGCCTTACATTTGACAAAATTATATATGTGCCTTTATCATGAGGCCTTATAATTGGTATATTTTACATTTGGGGTGAGCGTTTGGGCGTAGGGCCCCTGGGACTGGTCTGGCTGGGCCTCCTCAGGGCATCACCACTTAATACACATAGTTGCTTTTCACATCACCTTTTATGTTTGTTTATTATTCATGTATTTTTTCACATATATTTTAACCTCTCATTCCACACTTAATGATTACTCACACACAGCTATACTTTACACTGCACTGTCACTCTTTTTCCATTTTCGTGTGATGCCCTGGGGGGGTCCTGGGCTGGACGTTTTTTGGGGTGCACTGCGCCCCGGACGTGAACCCCTTAGTGTTAGGGACTGCTGGTAACAGAGAAGCCGTGACGTGGCCCAGCAGCCTCCCATGTATTTGCAAATGCATGCAACTAATATCTCTGAATTTCTATGACCATATAGTCTTCATATATTGTTGCAGGTATTATTCAGTGTGCTGAGGTACAATAGGGGGTTAAATCCCCCTCCTTTTTCTACTTAGTCTGACCCCTCCCTTTCATGCACCTGATTAGTACTGCTAGATTGATTGAGCAGCTGCCATTTTTGTTTGTTTGTTATGAGTTGCATGAAGGAGCCAGCATTAGTAGGGCATGCTGGTTCTAGTAGTGCTAGTTGGAGTTCCCAGGGGTGACTCCCAGGTAAGCTGGCTCTCAATTTGGATGCATTTATGTATGTGCCTTTATCATGAGGCCTTACATTTGACAAAATTATATATGTGCCTTTATCATGAGGCCTTATAATTGGTATATTTTACATTTGGGGTGAGCGTTTGGGCGTAGGGCCCCTGGGACTGGTCTGGCTGGGCCTCCTCAGGGCATCACCACTTAATACACATAGTTGCTTTTCACATCACCTTTTATGTTTGTTTATTATTCATGTATTTTTTCACATATATTTTAACCTCTCATTCCACACTTAATGATTACTCACACACAGCTATACTTTACACTGCACTGTCACTCTTTTTCCATTTTCGTGTGATGCCCTGGGGGGGTCCTGGGCTGGACGTTTTTTGGGGTGCACTGCGCCCCGGACGTGAACCCCTTAGTGTTAGGGACTGCTGGTAACAGAGAAGCCGTGACGTGGCCCAGCAGCCTCCCATGTATTTGCAAATGCATGCAACTAATATCTCTGAATTTCTATGACCATATAGTCTTCATATATTGTTGCAGGTATTATTCAGTGTGCTGAGGTACAATAGGGGGTTAAATCCCCCTCCTTTTTCTAAATATCTAGATTATGTCAGTGTCGACAGTGTAAAATTGGCATTTGACATATTGACACTCTGCCCATGCCAACAAACGGAATGACAACATACAGAACATGTCGACATTCTGATGTCGATATTCGAAATGTCGGCATTCTGAATTTCGACTTAATATACCACACCCCTGTGGACATACCCTTTACACTCACAAGTGTGTCAATAAATTATAATTATTATCCTTTATTTATATGGCTCCACAAGTGTTCCGCAGCACCTTACATAGTACATAAACTAATAAGTGAACAAGAAACCAGTGACTAAAGTACAATACAATGCAGGACAAGGAGATGGTTTTATACACACTGCTCCAAGTAAGCAGCAGGGAGTCAGCAATCAAGAGTTAGGTGCCCTTGTGGGGAGTAAGGAGTAGAAGAAAGTATAAGGAGAAGCACATGAGAGAAGAGGGCCCTGCTCGTGAGAGCTTACATTCTAAAGAATGAGAGCCACAGATTTCGCCCATTTAGAGCTTTAACCTAACAATAAAATTGTTCCTATTAGTAAAATAAAGTTGGGTGTAATTGTTGAAATAAATGGATCCAACACTTCACAGACTAATGAAGAGAAATCCAGCAACAGGAACAAGTATGTAGTGATACCTTATCTTACACCGAATGCAAACCAGAATTTGGAGCTAACTTCAACACCTTCATAAAATCACAGACACCTGTGCATGGGTTCTGTCTGTTTACTGTAAACAAATTGTTGTCAATTAAACAAAACAAAAAAAACCCAGAAAAGAACTAAGAGATGTACTGTTTCCAGGTATCATGCAAAGTTAATTTTAGTGTTTTATAGCCCTGCAATTAAAGCAAAGAAATACTATACAACATGATTGCTAAAACTCACCTTTGGCATTGCTGTCAGATTGAAGGATTTCCTTGCAGCTCCTGTACTTGTAATGATCAATATTGGTATTAGATAATGGATCTGTCCTCTCATCGCCCCAACATGACAAGAGATTTAAAATGTTTTGCTTCATCTGAAGCCATGAGCCATGATCTGGTAAAATCAGAAATAACAGCGAATGCCAAAATTGTATTTTACTGAATAATTTGCTCAAGAGAAGAATAAACAGTATTTAATAACAAAATAATAACTAACACTAAACAAACCACAGGTTACAGATCTCTGCTGAAGAGCTTGCCATCTATTACAGTTGCCGAGTTGACAATTCACATTACAGAAAGTCTAGTCATTCTTATGGACAGAACATTACTTAATGCTTTAATTATCTGAATTTCTAAAAAGGCAGCAGTCCTTTATATGTACTCACCGCAAGTAGCACACTGGCCTTCAATAGATAATAGGGACAGTAGGAGCAGACTGCCAATCAGCATCTTTACCCCTGGCACAAGTAAGACAAATGAATCATCATAATCAAGTTCAAGTTCTAATATCATTACATTACTTACCATATATATGCATGCACACAGGGCCTGCTCTAAGCTGGGTACACACTATACGATATATCGTTCCAACGTGGATCAGAACGATATGTCGTACCCATCGAATAGTGTGTATGCCCGATCTGTCGTTAATGATGGTCGTTCATTGCATCGTCTCATCTGCTTTTCTGCGACGATGCAATATGTAACGACACATCGCGCCATGGTACACCGGATCGCCACACATCGTATAGTGTGTACCCAGCTTTAGGGTTAGATGGTAACAGTTTGCACCTTGGCCAAATCACGTTATGCAGGAGGGGAAATGTAAAATGAGCAGACAGATTTAGAGTTGGAAGGGGGTGTGTACTAACTCATCTCTAAATTGTAGTATAAAGAAAGGGGTTTCCAGTATTTGTGTCATACATACAATAGCAGGCAGTAGTTTATCCTGTACGAAAATAACATTCCCTGCACTGGAATATGGTCTGTCCAGATGCAAAGTTGCACCCTTTATCTAGATTGACCCTAACTTTAAATAAGCGCCGCATATTATTTATTTATTACGTTATTTATATAGCGCCAGCATATTCCGTTGCGTTTACTGTTAGTGTACTATAAGCGATTATATAGCTATAGAGCACAGAAAACCATATTGTTTCTAAACTCTTTGTAACTTTATCAGGCAGCAGAATAATTAGACATGTAAGGGACCTCATGTACTGTAGTGCCCAAGGGTAAAAAAAGACACATATACGCATATAGACATGGGGCTTTCATAGGGAAGACCGACTCTGTAGCAGCTGAACCCCACTACTATGGATATTAATTCTCTATATCAGTGTTTCCCAACAAAGGTCCTCAAGGCACACTAACAGCCCAGGGTTTAGAATACTCATGCTTGAGCACAGATGCTTAAATCAAAATAATTGAGGTACTACAGTAATTGAAACCTGGACTGTTAAGCTGGTTAAACACTATGGCCTCCATTCATCATCTCTTAATTTCTACAAAAGCGGGTGAAAATTGTAGAAATGAAGGATTGGGGCCATTCATCATAGAGGAAGTGCAGGAGATATCACTGATATCACCTGCTTACCTTTCAGCCCCGATCTGTCCCGCTGTCTCCATACACTAGTATGGGGTCCTAACTTCATCAAGCTCTGAAATGACAATATTTTCCGAGCTTCACTGCAGGAGCATTTCGGATCTCTCCTCCCCTGTCCGGCTCCTTCCGCCGAATGATGGAGCTTTGTGCGCCTGCGTGAAGCTCAGCCCATACAGGTGCACTAGCCGCCTGGCACCCGATAATCACCTTAATGAATAGACACCAATATGATGTATCGTACACTATATCATCCTGTGGTGTATCGGAATGATATATTGTACACATCTTATAGTGTGTACAGCCAATCCACCGTTGCCGACCGTCATTCATTACATTGTTCCTATCTGCTGTGCTGCCCAGCAGATGGGACGATGCAATGAACAACGTGGTCCTGTTACATGCAGCATGTAACGATACATTGTGCGCAGTGTATCACATTGTAATTACATTACATACAGTTACATTGCATCACTTGATCGCACGGTCGTATGGTATGTGCCTTGAGGACCGAGGTTAGGAAACACTGCTCCCTTTCTCTCTCTCTCTATATATAAATCTTATCTATACACATATATATATATATATATAATAAAAATATAATATGATAGATTAAATGTTAGGATAAGTAATATGCTTGGTCCTAGTTATCCTGGACCCCCTCTACCCCAGAAGACATTGGTGCATATTGTGTCAGAGTCTATTGCACAGGAAAAATTGCAAATGTAATCAGTGCAGGATCTGCAGCCTTTTAACTGTAGATACGCTACTGTGCTGGAGTTTATGTTACTACTAACTAAGTATCCCCCATATGTATGAAGGAGGAACCGCAGCAGGTATCTCTGGTACCTGCTGTGATCCCTCCATTGCTGCTGGCAGTCGCCTCCCGCATAGGTTTCTATGAGGGATGCGATGCTGCCAAATTTACCAATATCCAGAATACGATGCATTCCAGATATTGGCCCCCGCAGCTAACACCCTATAAAGATGACGTTAGCCGCTGTAGCCTATGGGCTACACTGCGCACTATTAGCCGGCAGAGGGATCCGCCGGAACTCTCCCCGGCTATGGCGAATGCGCATGTGCAGTCCATGGGCACCACCCCCTGCACTGGCCGGCAGCTCTACAGAGACATCGCAGGGATGGTCTCCTTTCGGAGCCCGTGTCCCTGTAAGTCCAGGATGATACATCCGGCTGATAGGGTCGCTTTTTGCAATGCGATTGGGGCGTTACTGGCATGCCCTGATCGCATTGCAAAAGCGATCATTGATAAATGAGCCCCAGAGCAACATAAAAACATAAAAGGTATAACACAAAATAATAATAATAATTATAATAAATAATACAATGAGTTTCTTACCAGTCCAGGATCTTTTCTTCTCTTCTTACCAGAGGGCCTAATCATGAATTCTGCTTTCCCCTAATGTAATAACTACTTTATACTGTTTTCCAAAGTATTTCAGACACAGGAGCAGGAAACACATTTTGTTCAATTGCTATAGTCAGAACATTTCTAAACACCCCCCCTCCCCCCACGTTTATGAATCCTGCTGGGAATTGCAGTGTCTCTCATGTACTCCATTTTTATCATCAAACACTAACACCTGTTTCCCTATGTTCTGGACAATATCATAAACAGGATGAAAAACATTTCAACACATTGGTACATATTAGTAGTGATCTCATACCCCGCAATAATAGAGGACATCAAATGATAATTTATGGTCTTGATTATAACTGGAAAATGAAATAAACTTTTCACTTTAAAGTGGAGTTATTTTAAAAAATGTAAACACTTAATTTAAAAGTATATGTAAATCATATTTATATATGTAAAAGTGAAAAATGGGAAATACTTAATTCAACTTAATTCAATGTAGCAGCTTTACTCTTAGCTGACTAGGGGCTGCCATAATGCTATAAAATCGAATATGACCCATTTCAACCTAGTCTCACCTGGTGGCGTCATGAGGGAGGAGTGGGGGGTGCAGGCCGCACCCGGGTGTCACCCTCAGAGGGGGTGACACAAAATGCCGACTCCTCTGCAGTGACAGAAGCCAGGTGCTTCAGTGTGACATTCTCCTGCTGCACCTGGCTCCTGTCATAGAAGAGGACAGCCCAGCAGTTCTGGCAATGCTGGGCTGCCCCCCGTGTGAAGTCATCGGGATCCCCCGAGAGTCCACGCCCCTTTATTTTAGACCACACCCCCTTTTCGGGGGAAGGTAGTCATGTGACATATCAAGCAGATACAGAATTTCATAAGAATAACAATGGTATTCTTCATTATAATGTATCTTTATTCATTCTCTAGTTTTAACATAAAGTTTATAGGATATGTTTGAAGTTCTGTCCACCATGTGTTGCAGTGTTAAAGCTATTCTCTTTTCCCATTCCTGATGAACCCTCACCAACATGTCTGGCTGAATCTGAGCAAAAGTTGTTGCAAAATGAAAACGATCTTGTACAGTATCTTCACAGCATAAACACGTTACTTCAGGTAACCCCGCAGAAAGAAATCCCACTGAGTTAAATCTGGGCATCTTGGTGGACACTGGACTCGACCTCTACGGCCAATCCACCTTTGGGGAAACTGCATGTCAAGATATTCCCTGACAATGAGCCCATAATGAGGTGGGGCAGTAAACGCTTACTTCTGCTCACATCTCCGACCTGCTGGCCTGTGATCTGCAGTTCTAATTAATGTTTTGGAGGAGATAGCTCTGATATTTCCTGTATTAGGATACTGTTAAAGAAACCCAATACTTAAAATAATTTAATTTGATTTATGTAAAAAGTGGCTTGATGAATAGGCCTCTATGCCACCACGAAATCACAAATCAAAAAAATTTGTATTGTCGAATACAGCGACTGAGCCTCATATGGAGGAAAATAGTTACAAAAAACAGACTAATGGCAGCTTTTTATTTAATCTTACTTGACTGATAGTGTTCCTAAATGTGCAGCCGGATATGAGTCACTAAAGAAATGGATTTCGAGCTCCTGAGAGCTGTTCCTCAGGGCAGAGACATATAATTTACAATGCACAATTGATCTAATATATTACCAAAATACATCTGTATGCAACCCAACTACAACCTCCTGGGTCTCTGGGATTTACTAACTGGGGTAATAACAAGGTTTTTCCTGCTATGATTAAGAATTTTATAAATTTGAGTTTGCATTTCCATATTAGCTATAAAACCTTCCTACATATCTGGCAACAAAAGAGATAAACAGTATTAGATGATGGCCATCATTTAGCGTTAGGAGCAAATCCAGATGAAGGGCATACATTTGCCCCATTACAAACCAAATTGCGATGCCAAGGGGGGAAATGCATTTTTATTTTTGCATGCAGGGATATCACTATCGGCTTTTACGTGTAATGGTCAGCTTTAGTTTTACACTATGATAGAGATTTGAGCTGGGACGCGCTCCCATTTTAAGGGCTTTATTTAATAACCTGCAAAAACGGGCGCAATACTGACGAGTTAGCCCCGATTTTGGAGCGGCAAAAATTGAAAAGGCAAAACCAGGTTGGTTTCATCTTTTCAATTATTATAAGGCCCTAAATCTGTCCACTCATTTCATTTTTTTTTACTCTGCAGCCTAACATGGTTTTCACCATGGGGCAAATTGCTCCTTGCACCTGGATTTACGTCAAACTCTAAATGAGGCCCAATATGTTTACATTTAATTTATTTTCCTCCCTGGTCTTTAAAATGTATCTGTACATATTTAGAAGTTTGAAAGTCATTGGGATCAGCGGTAGAAGATAAGTACAGCAGCCTCGATAAGATCATTGCTAGCGCTGACTCCATCCCAGTCTAAGGCTGTGAAGTCTCCGCACTGTCGGGGGTTGCCCTCAGGAAAGTAGCCGCCTCCTCCAATGCAGAACTGTAACATTAAAGGAGAGAGTCATATTTAAACAATTAAAAGTAAAGATAAAAAATGTGTTCGGATCTGAAAAAGAAATCATTTTAGCTATCCTGCTATCACGAGTTTTGGATAGAAATGTGTGGTTCGGTTCTCCAGAAATCCGAATCCACCCGAATTTTGTGAATCTGAACAGAGCAGAGTTCGATCTTCCCGTGGTTCTGAATTCAGATTTCAAATCCGAATTTCGGGTTTTGGTTTGCAAAAATTACATGATTCTAGCTGTTTTAAAAAACTTTTTATCAATTTAAAAAAAAAAAACAAACCCAGATTCAAAACCAAAACATGGGGGTCACCACACATCTAGTTTTGGGGTGCCAGTAAGATAAATCCGAACTTGCGCTAATTTGGCGAATAGTACAGAGTAGAACCAAATCGCTCATCTCTAGTTTTAGGTGGAAAATAAAAAAAGAATAACAAATAATTTGTAAAATATGCACAAAGATTCCATGGTATTACATTTATGTTTCTATTAATCATAAAAGCATTCTCAAAAATATTCATAACCAATCGGTGTTAAGACACCATACAGCAAATGATTTGCTTGCTCGACCTGATTGCCTATGGAACAGCTTTAGGCCCGTATTCAATTTGGAGCGAAAAGCCGTTTTCGCGTGTTTTGGGCAAAAACTTTTCGCCGATGATGTCATTACGCCAGGCGGAAAAGTATCGCCGTATTCAATTTGAAAGACTTTCCGCCTAGGCGGAAAGTCAATGCAATGTAATAGGTGAAAAAGATTCGCCTATGAATAGCAGGCGGAAAAAAGTGCAGAATTGGTGTTTTGGGGTGCAATGTTGCGGGAACCCCCGTGCAGCCTTCAGACAGTCCCCCAAAGGTAAACTATGTAAAAAAAAATTACAAAATCACTGAACAACACCCCAAAAAAATCACTTTGAATTAGGGGGCGAAAAAACAAAAGTTGGGGGACAAAGTTAAAAACTAGCGAACTTGGGGGGGTTCCCAAGTATGCCCCAGGTGTTTTTTTCATTGCAGGGGCTTGCGGAAGGTGGATTTTTCACGATTTTTTCAAATTAACTTTAGCAACTTTAAAATATGCAGACCACCATTTTCAAGTAACCCAAATTTGCTGGGAAAAGTTATTTTCTGCAAAAAAAACCTCCAGAATACTATTCTGCACCACTTATACAAAAACGCTATTTAGCAGCTATTGAGCCCGTTTAAAAACACCAAATACCTTCAGCAAGCCAAATCATAGAGAACCCCCATGTCAGAGCATCTTTTGGGGGGTGTCAGGCTGATTTCCCCAAATCTGTCAGTACTGTCCGCTTGTTTAAGTTTCGGCGGGTACCGTTTTCGCCTACTTTCAAATTGAATACGGTGATACGCGAGCACAAGCGCGATACTTTTCCACCTGCAAAACAGGCGAAGTAGGCGAAAAGTCCGGGAGGCGAAAAAGTATCGCAGGTCCGCTCAAATTGAATACGGGCCTAAGTCGTAAACATATATTTTCACCTGTGACCAAATCTGAAACCTGTATCTGAATATTCACCTCCCAGTCTCTGCCCAGGAATCCCAGCTCATTTCCAGTACATTTCTGATAGCAAGTGCATCAAACGCTACTGTGGCCCTGTGGATATACACTGTATAACGCATGTGCTATACAAGTTTTACGGATTTCTGAGCGCATACAATAGCAAAAACATTGCTCAACTCCGTGAACATAAGCACTGTGCATGAATCAGAATTAGGCCCAATGTCTAATAAATTCAATGGCAAGCAGAAATTAGTGCAACATAAAAATAAAAACATTGGGTCTCATTCAGACCCGGTCGCAAGCACCGATGCGCTCGCAACCGGGTTGATGGTTAGCCCTGCGCACGCGCAGCGGCCGCACTGCGCGTGCGCAAGCCCGGAGCAAGAGAGAAACTCTCTCGCTCCGGAGCTCTCTACAAAAACCGGCGGCTGTCGATGTTGACGGAACGCCTACCGTTTTGTGGACGGCTGTACTGACATCACCAGTGATGTCAGTGGGGAGCTTCCTGCTCGATCAGAGCAGGAAGCTCCCTGGTGCTTGCCGTTGCCGAGACCCAACCTTAGGGTCTCGTCGCAAGCCCCGATGGTCAACACCATCGCGACCATCAACCTGGTCGGTCGCTAAGCTGTGGGTGGTAACCCACAGCTTAGCTAACGACCAGGAGGCCGCACTTCAAAAGTGAAGCGGCCGCCCTCATTCAGAGAGAGCGGTCGCTTCTTGCGACCGCCTCTGAATGAGGGCCATTGACTGTATGAACACTTGTATCAACATAGATATAATAACATAATATAGCACATAAAAACTGTGACATTAAGAGGAAGGCACAGTGGATCTATACTACGGGTTCTCTATAGCCAGATGGCTTAAATGAAACAGTAGATCTGGAGTTTCTTTAAAATCCATTGATAGAGGAGGTTTTCAAATGAATCTAGTATGAGTCTTTCCCTTTATATTGCAAACTTACCCTTATCAGCTGGTCGCCTTTATACTTTGGAATATTGTGCTATATTTTTCAAATAGTAATTTATATCTTCATAGTCTCTCTATTGTGTTTCATGTATTGTATTTGTGTAAGACACTATGTTGTTGGTATCTTTAATGTATATACAGAATATATTATACATATTTCTTTATTATAAAATATGGATGTGTATTTAAACTCAGCAACTGTTACAGAATTGTAGTAATGCATATAATAATATTTTTAACAACTCAAGATAAATATGTGGTTTATTATTATTATTATTTAGTTTTTATTATTATTTTTTAATATAAAGAATCTTCAGTGAATAGTATAATATATGGTAGATTCCCTTTTTTAAGTTGATTGATTGCAGGTGTACAGGATGGATAATTAAAGTTGCACCAATGAGATCAAACATATGTCTTATAAAAACAGGACAAGGAGAAACACCCTTTATCCTTCTGAAGATACTTTCCCTGAAAGAGAAATGCGTTAAGGCGGTGAACACCAGTGTAGAAACCAAGGGGCCCATTTATCAATGAATATTTGAGGTAAAATCCCCTAAAACACACATTTTTGGGGGGTTTACCTCAAATATTAAGTATCCCCCAGATGTATCAAGGAGGGACCGCAGCGGGTATCCCTCCAGTACCGCTGACAGCCGATTCCCCCTTAGGTATCTATGGGGGATGCGATGCTGCCAAATGTACCAATAGCCGGAATGCAAAGCATTCCCGATATTAGTCCCAGCAGCTAACGCCATCTGAAGATAGCATTAGCCGCTGTAGCCTATGGGTACTTACCGCATATCAGCTGGCGGAGAGATCTAACAGAACCCTCCGCCGGGCAATGGGCGCCACTCATGTGCAGTCTCATGTGCAGTCCACTCTGGCCACATCGCCTTTCGGAGCTCGTCTCCCTGCATGTGCCGGTTAATACATCCGGCCGGTATGATCGCATTTTGCAATATGATCATGGGCAGAACTGACATGCCCTGATCGCATTGTAAAAGCGATCATTAATAAATGGGCCCTCTAGAGAGGCTGCAGAGTTACATCTACCACAACCTACAGCGGAGTGACTAACCAGCCTCAGGCAGCGGTGGTGACCGAGTGCACTTTCCGCGAAGTTAGACAGCCGGAGGAGTGGAGCTTTGTGAGTGACGATCTAAGGGGGAGATTTAATAAAGCTTGGAGAGAGATAAAATTGGAGATAAATAGCACCAACCAATCAGCTCCTAACTGTCATATTTCAAACGCCTGTAAGTCCTAGCTGCTGGTGCAGCGTCAAGTAAAGAGACCGCACTGACTCTGACAGCGCAGCGGGGCTGTACACCGGAGGACCTCACAAGCCGGATTCAAACTGCAATTGCAACATGAACCTGGGAGAGTGAGACAAAGGCGGAGCTGTAGCCGGGTAATGTAACAATACTAACGGCAAACACACTAGCAGCACGCATACCATCTTATCTTACCTTGGCTCCCAGATAAACGTACATCTTTATCTAATTTACACCTTGGGACTTGAAAATACCCCATAAAGAGGGTTTCATTATCAAATCTATCGGCTGTCATAATATGGACTGAGGCGCTATACACATATTTCTGGTCTCCACAAATATATAACTGTGATTGCACCGGAACTTGGACACTAATTTTAAATGATTTATACAGAAAGCGCAATCTGAAAAGATATTTATGGGGGAATGCAGTTTGTTTAGATTGTGCCCATTTAGTAACTGAGAGCAATTACAGCTTAATAACTGTGTAACATGTTTGCAATTATGTTATTTTTACTTGACTAATCTTTTAGAATGGAGTGAACAGTTGCACCTGTTTTATAATGTGATTTATTGAATAAGTATTACAAATTATTATTATTAGAAACCGTAAGTTGCACTATTTTTATTGAATCCTTGACGGGGGCTGTAAGCTTAAATGTTTTGATCAAAATATGAACTAAAACCCCATATTTTATTATGGTGAGTGCAGAGCTTCTGATAGATAGATAGATAGATAGATAGATAGATAGATAGATAGATAGATAGATAGATAGACAGACATGAGATAGATACAGTATATATATTTTATTATAGTGACTGATAGCAACTTACGTGTTCAGGATCACAGCTATTGGTTACTTTTATTCCAGGGCATAAAGCTATTGATGCTCGTTCATTGTTAATCACTCGGAATTGGATAAATCCAGCAGTGAAATAGCCTATGGAAGAGAGTTTGATTGTTCAGTACAGCTCAGTATTATCTATACAATTTCAAGGGAACACACATAACAACTAAATCGAAGAGAAGGAGAGGTTATTTACTAACTTTGCTTAAAGTTGCACAAAACATACATGTAACACCCTCTAGGGGATATTATTGATAATAACATCCCTCTTAGATTGTTGCATACTGCAAATACTGTATGCGCGATACCATGGAAGGGTTTTGAAGAGAATCGTGACCAAAATCGTGGATTCCAAAAAGGGGCGTGACCAAGCAGGAAACATCATCAGAGGGGGAGTGGAACCTAGCCTCTAGAGAGACGTCTTAGAGCTGGGGAGCAGGGAGGGAGCAAAAATGGGCCGTGGTTACTGCCACAATACCCATCTAATGCCCAAGGAGAGAGGGATAAGAAGAGAGGCCTGGATAGAGACCACCGAGATAAAGCCTGTTAGAGACAGAGAGAAGGATCTGGAAGCATGCAGCCCCGTGAGCTTCTCCATCATGCAGCACACAGGAAAGGGTAAGAGTTGCATGTTATGATCTCCGTTTGTTGTGGACCCTGGGTGGTAATAGGAGCAGACACCTGAATAGATTTAAATTGAAAAGTGGGTCTTTTAATGGGTGAACTTGCAGACATGTACACAGATAAAATAAAGTCCAGAATATTAAGAGGATGGTGATGATTAGAAACTGTAGTGAAGTAAGAATAAATAATGTCAGGGTAGTGGCAGAACTAATAAAAGTCTTTGTAATCCAATAGGTCACTGCAAGGCTGCAGAGAGGATAACAGTTACTGATTGATACTGGTGAGGTGAAATCCAGAGAGGTTATAGAGTAATTGAATTAGCAGCAGCAGCTGATGAATTGAATGGAGAGTGGTACTGAGACGGCTCAGTGTAGAACAGAGAGCTAGGTAAATGGAGGCAGTGTAGGTACAGGGTTAACTGCACACTCAGGTCCTTTGGCAGGGTAGATAGAAGGTGTAGGATGGTGTCAGCAGGAGACTGGGAGCAGGCAGGGCGATGTAGGCTGCTGGGAAGCTGGGATTCAGCAAAAGCACAGGTGAGCACTCAAACAGACAGGTTTTCAGGAGCACAGGAACTCTCTCACAGAAATTATGGGAAGCTCTGAACTCCCTTAAGCACCTAGTGCAGAATCGTGATAGGTCAGAGAGAGCATGTGACATGCCAGGACTGGAGCAGCTAAGTCACATGACCAGAGGCAAGATGGCGGCACCCATACCAGAGAGGAATGGAAACACCACCAGGCCTATCCCAGCCAGAATGACACAGTGCCCGAGGAACACTTCGCACAGCCAATGCCCGCCACCAGACACCAGCCCCTCTGCCAGAAGGACCACGCCACAGGCCCTCACAGGTAATACCTGTCACCCCCTTTGCCGAGAAACCCTGGTCGTGACACTGCAGGGGTATTGCTGAGGGGTAGGAGGACCCCCCAGCAGCCAATACATCACGCCCCCATTTCATGTCCTCAGTGTGCATGTATATAGCTTCTCCAGCTGCTGGGCTGTCCCCTGCTTTCTATGCACAGCAGGTGAGAGCATTCCCTCACTATCTTTCCCCCTCCATTGGACACTGCAGCACAAGGAAGGGACAGTACCTTAAAAGCAGGACTGTCCCACCAAAATCGGGATAGTTCGGGGGTATACTGTATATACATACAGTCATACACTTATACATACATACACTCGAACACATAGAGTACATGGATGCATACATACAGTCACACACATATAAACATACATACAGTCACACACATACATAAATACAGTAACACATAAAATCACACACTTATACACATACATACTGTCACACACAGTCATACACATAGGTGCACATTTATCAACAATCGCATATGCAATGTGATCTGGGTGCATTACTAGTGCCCATGATCGCATTGAAAGATGCAATCTTAGCACCAGCATGTATCCAATAGCCCCCGCAGGGAGATGGCATTACCAATGGAGACAAAACATATGGGGTATGCGATAAAACAGTATGCAGTCGGGAAGCCGATGGACCTAATCCCGACAGCCGGCTTCCCGACTGTCATATACCAGCAAGAGTCTAAAGACAGGTGTCGATATGCCGACGCTTGTCTTTAGACATACGCCTGGAGCCCGACGCCCGGCATCCCGATCGAAGGGACGCCGAGCGTGGATAGCCACAGGGGGGGAGGGTTAGGTTTAGGGTTCCCGGGGGGGACTTAGGGTTAGGCACCCCCCTGGGAAGTTAGGTTTAGGCTAGGGGAAGGGGGGGTTAGCGTTAGGCACCCCCGGGGGGGACTTAGGGTTAGGCGGTGGGGAAGGGGGGGGGTTAGGTTTAGGCACTTACAGGGGGAATTAGGGTTAGGTACTGGGGGGAAGGTTAGGGTTAGGCACCCCTAAGGGAGGGTTAGGGGGTAGAAATAGGTTAGTATATACTTACCTTAGGACGATCGGGATTTCCTCCTCTGCTGGGATGCCGCTGTCAGGATTCGTGTTTCCCATACAACTCGTGCGATGTAATGGGGTATGATTTTTTCGCCAAATTGCGATTTCGCGTGCGTTTTCTCGCGAGAATACAGATCCGGAAGTATGTGCTTTTTTGGACCAACCGGAATGCGATTTTCATTTACTGTTCTGTCGAGTTAAACAAAGTCACTCATTGGCCCTCCAAAGTCTCCTGATGTCTACCTCACATACCCTATATAAGGTATGCAGTCGGGAAGCCGGCGGACCTAATCCCGACAGATGGCTTCCCGACTGTCATATCCCGGCAAGGGTCTAAAGTAGGGGTGTGCACCGGCCACTTTTCGTGTTTTGTGTTTTGGTTTTGGATCTGGATCTTTCTTCGTGTTTTGGATCTGGATTGGTTTTGCCAAAACCACCCTTCCGTGTTTTGGGTTCTGGGTTTTGTGTTTTGGATCTGTATTTTTTTAAAAAAGCATAAAAACAGCTAAAATCACAGAATTTGTTGGTTTCTCTGCTCCTATGCTATTATTAACCTCAATAACCTTAATTTCCACTCATTTCCAGTCTATTCTGAACACCTCACACCTCACAATAGTGTTTTCATGTCCAAAAGGTTGCACCGAGGTAGCTGGATGACTATGCTAAGCGACACGAGTGGGCGGCACAAACACGTGACCCATCTAGGAGTGACACTGCAGTGGCAGACAGGATGGCAGTTAGAAAAACTAGGCCCCAAACTGTACATAATGCAAAGAAAAAAAAGAAGTGCAAGATGGAATTGTCCTTGGGCCCTCCCACCCACCCTTATGTTGTATAAACAGGACATGCACACTTTAACAAATCAATCATTTCAGCGCCAGGGTCTGCCACACAACTGTGGCTGAAATGATTGGTTCGTTTGGGCCCCCACAAAACAAGCTGGCAATTAATGTGTCCCTGCACAAACTGGCTCTACGGAGGCAAGATGTCATCCTCATCCTCCTCATCCACCGATTCCTCACCCTCTTCAGTGTGTACATCCTCATCCTCACAGAGTATTAATTCGTCCCTGCTGGAACCACAGGTCCCTCTGTACGTTCTGGAGGCTGGTCTCCCTGGAAGAGTTGATAATTCATTTTATGAACATCATCTTCTCCACATTTTGTGGAAGCAACCTCCTACGCCTTTCGCTGACAAGGTTCCCGGCTGCACTAAACACTCTTTCGGAGTACACACTGGAGGGGGGGCAACTCAGGTAAAATAGAGCTAGTTTGTACAGGGACCTCCAAATTGCTTCTTTTTCCTGCCAGTACAGGTACGGACTGTCTGACATGCCTACTTGGATGCTGTCACCGATGTAATCCTTTAACAGACAGACGCACGCTTGTCGCTGCTGCTTTGAGGATTCAAGTGCGGCTACAGCCCACACAATTCACAAAGACAGAAAAAAAAAAAGAATATTTTTATTGTTTGTGGAGCACACTTTGAGGGTTACACCACCCTTTAACAGACAGACGCACGCTTGTCGCTGCTGCTTTGAGGATGCAAGTGCGGCTACAGCCCACACAATTCACAAAGACAGAAAAAAGAAGAAGAATATTTTAATTGTTTGTGTAGAACACTTTGAGGTGTCACCACCCTTTAACAGACAGACGCACGCTTGTCGCTGCTGCTTTAAGGATGCAGGTGCGGCTACAGCCCACACATTTCACAAAGACCGAAAAAAAAAGAACAATATTTTAATTGTTTGTGTAGAACACTTTGAGGGTGTCACCACCCTTTAACAGACAGACGCACGCTTGTCGCTGCTGCTTTAAGGATGCAGGTGCGGCTACAGCCCACACATTTCACAAAGACCAAAAAAAAAAGAACAATATTTTAATTGTTTGTGTAGCACACTTTGAGGGTGTCACCACCCTTTAACAGACAGACGCACGCTTGTCGCTGCTGCTTTAAGGATGCAGGCGCGGCTACAGCCCACACAATTCACAAAGACAGAAAAAAGAACAATATTTTAATTGTTTGTGTAGCACACTTTGAGGGTGTCACCACCCTTTAACAGACAGACGCACGCTTGTCGCTGCTGCTTTAAGGATGCAGGTGCGGCTACAGCCCACACAATTCACAAAGACAGAAAAAAGAACAATATTTTAATTGTTTGTGTAGCACACTTTGAGGGTGTCACCACCCTTTAACAGACAGACGCACGCTTGTCGCTGCTGCTTTAAGGATGCAGGTGTGGCTACAGCCCACACATTTCACAAAGACCAAAAAAAAAAGAACAATATTTTAATTGTTTGTGTAGCACACTTTGAGGGTGTCACCACCCTTTAACAGACAGACGCACGCTTGTCGCTGCTGCTTTGAGGATGCAAGTGTGGCTACATCGCACACAAGTCACAAACACATTAAAAAAATAGTTTTTTATTTTTTGGAACACTTTGAGAGTTACACCACCCTTTAACAGACAGACGCACGCTTGTCGCTGCTGCTTTAAGGATGCAGGTGAGGCTACAGCCCACACATTTCACAAAGACCGAAAAAAAAGAACAATATTTTAATTGTTTGTGTAGAACACTTTGAGGGTGTCACCACCCTTTAACAGACAGACGCACGCTTGTCGCTGCTGCTTTGAGGATGCAGGTGGAATCTAGACGGGATTTGGAACCGAGGACACACTACCTCCATCAATTGTCTAAATCCCACTGCACTAATGTCGGATACCGGACGCACGTCTAACACCAACATAGCAGTCAAGGCCTCAGTTATACGTTTTGCTTCAGGATGACTGCTGTCGTACTTCATCCTCATCGCTAGGAACTGTTGGAGGGTCAATTGTTTAGTAAAAATAGTGATGTTCCTACTTCCTCTCTGGGATGATGAACAACTCCCAGCAGCAGCAACAGCACTAGGAGGAAGAGGTTCTTGATCTTTCCCTATTTTATTTTTATCGGAGAAAGTTTGGTCCTCCATTTATGTTATATTGATATATATACGTGCGGCTAAAGCGCACACAAACACAGAAAATATTATTTTATTTTTGCTGGAGAGTAGTGCACTTTGTGGGTTACACCACCCTTTAAGAAATGAGCCAGCCGGCTCTTTACTTATGGGACACAGGCGCACGCTTGGCGCTGCTCCTTTGTTGATGCACGTGCAGCCACAGTGCACACAATTCACAAACACAGAAAATAATTTTTTTTTTGGTTTGGACTGGAGTGTACTTTCGGGGGTTACAGCACCCTTAACGGTCAAGCCAGCCGGCCCTTTACTTATGACACAGGCGCACGCTTGGCACTACTTTGTTGATGCACGTGCGGCTACTGCGCACACAATTCACAAACACAGAAAATAATTTTTTTTTAGGTTTGGACTGGAGTGTACTTTCGGGGGTTACAGCACCCTTAACGGTCAAGCCAGCCGGCCCTTTACTTATGACACAGGCGCACGCTTGGCACTACTTTGTTGATGCACGTGCGGCTACTGCGCACACAATTCACAAACACAGAAAATAATTTTTTTTTGGTTTGGACTGGAGTGTACTTTCGGGGGTTACAGCACCCTTTAACGGTCAAGCCAGCCGGCCCTTTACTTATGACACAGGCGCACGCTTGGCACTACTTTGTTGATGCACGTGCGGCTACTGCGCACACAATTCACAAACACAGAAAATAATTTTTTTTTAGGTTTGGACTGGAGTGTACTTTCGGGGGTTACAGCACCCTTAACGGTCAAGCCAGCCGGCCCTTTACTTATGACACAGGCGCACGCTTGGCACTACTTTGTTGATGCACGTGCGGCTACTGCGCACACAGGCCCTCATTCAGAGCCGTACGCTCTGAGCAGAGCGCACGCTCTGCATGAGGGCCGGGCTCCTTTTTCATGGAGCGTCCTCCTGGACGCTCGTATAGCTGTGGGTCACCACCCACAGGCTATACGAGCGTGCATTTTGATGGCCGCGATGGTCGTGACCATCGCGACCATCGAAATTGCGAGCCGGAGCCTGCGGTTGAGGTTTTCAACCGCAAGCTCCGGAGTGATTTTGGCTCTATCAGAGCCAAAATCACTCCCACTGACATCACTAGTGATGTCAGTGGGCCGGCTTCTGACGGGAGGCGTTCCCGTGGGAACGCCCCCGTCAGGGAGGCACGCCCCCGGCACGCCCACCAAAGGGGGCGTGCTGTCAATCAACATTGACAGCACGCCCCCTTTGATCGGACACAACGAGCGAAGGAAAGTCCTTCGCTCGTCGTGTCTGGCGCATGCGCACGACGGAGCTCCCTCCGTCGTGCGCATGCTCAGTGCAGACCATCGACCCACTTGCGAGCGTACAGCCGCTCGCGAGTGGGTCTGAATCAGGCCCACAATTCACAAACACAGAAAATAATTTTTTTTTAGGTTTGGACTGGAGTGTACTTTCGGGGGTTACAGCACCCTTAACGGTCAAGCCAGCCGGCCCTTTACTTATGACACAGGCGCACGCTTGGCACTACTTTGTTGATGCACGTGCGGCTACTGCGCACACAATTCACAAACACAGAAAATAATTTTTTTTTTGGTTTGGACTGGAGTGTACTTTCGGGGGTTACAGCACCCTTAACGGTCAAGCCAGCCGGCCCTTTACTTATGACACAGGCGCACGCTTGGCACTACTTTGTTGATGCACGTGCGGCTACTGCGCACACAATTCACAAACACAGAAAATAATTTTTTTTTTGGTTTGGACTGGAGTGTACTTTCAGGGGTTACAGCACCCTTAACGGTCAAGCCAGCCGGCCCTTTACTTATGACACAGGCGCACGCTTGGCACTACTTTGTTGATGCACGTGCGGCTACTGCGCACACAATTCACAAACACAGAAAATAATTTTTTTTTTGGTTTGGACTGGAGTGTACTTTCGGGGGTTACAGCACCCTTAACGGTCAAGCCAGCCGGCCCTTTACTTATGACACAGGCGCACGCTTGGCACTACTTTGTTGATGCACGTGCGGCTACTGCGCAGACAATTCACAAACACAGAAAATAATTTTTTTTTTGGTTTGGACTGGAGTGTACTTTCGGGGGTTACAGCACCCTTAACGGTCAAGCCAACAGGCCCTTTACTTATGACACAGGCGCACGCTTGGCACTACTTTGTTGATGCACGTGCGGCTACTGCGCACACAATTCACAAACACAGAAAATATATTATTTTTTTAGCACTTGGGGGGAGCACCCCTGATGGACAGAGCACCCCCTGGACAACACTACAGCACTCCTTTAGGACTGGGACACTGCACAGGACTTTGGAGTGGACACAGCCCCTATGGAGAACTGACTGCACAACACAGTCCAGCCAGCCCCTATGGACTTTGAAGTAGTGGACACAGCCCCTATTAACAACAGCAGCACAGCACAACACAGCCAGCCCCTATGGACTTTGAAGTAGTGGACAACAGCAGCACTACACTACACTACACTACACAGCCCTAACTCCCACCCTCCCTCTTCACTGTCCACAGCCGAGTGAGAAAATGGCGCCGATGCGGGTACCTTATATAGGATCCAAAACCCGCGAGACTCGGAAGGCGGGATGATGACGTTTTGCCTCGATTTCAGATCCGAGTCAGGCGGGAAAAGTCGAGCCTGATTCGGATCGGACTCGGATCGGGGGGGCTCGGGGGGGTTCGGATTTCAGAAATCCGAACCCGCTCACCCCTAGTCTAAAGACAGGCCTCGATATGCCGACGCCTGTCATAAGACATATGCCGGTAGCCTGACACCCGGCATCCCGATTGAAGGCACGCCGGGCGCCGGGCGTGCATAGCCGCGCGGGGGGGGAGGTTAGGTTTAGGGTTCCCGGGGGGGAATTAGGGTTAGGCACCCCCCCGGGAGGTTAGGATTAGGCTAGGGGAAGGGGGGGTTAGCGTTAGGCACCCCCGGGGGTGACTTAGGGTTAGGCATCCCCTCGGGGGACTTAGGTTTAGGCGGCGGGGAAGGGGGGGTTAGGTTTAGGCAGAGGGGGGATTAGGGTTAGGCACTGGGGGGTAAGGTTAGGATTAGGCACCCCTAAGGGAGGGTTAGGGGGTAGAAATAGGTTAGTCAATACTTACCTTAGGACGATCGGGATTACCTCCTCTGCCGGGATGCCGCTGTTGGGATTCCAACCGCCGGGCATGGGTCCGACGGTAAATCATACCGATTTCCGATATGCAGAACTGCATTTTTGGGGGTTTTACCGCATTTTCCCCTTTAGTTCATTCCACCCATAGTCACACAACGATACACATACATACTGTATATACACATACATAGTCACACATATGTACACACACACAGATATAAAAAAAATTGCATTTGCAATGCGATCTGGGCACGATATTAGTGCCCATGATCACATTGCGAGATGCAATCATAGCGCCTGGCCGTACTAAAGAGCACACGCGGGGACAGGGGCTCCGATCTCGTTCCTGCGATGTGCTGGGAGTGAAGTGACACATCAGCTGTGTCCTCACTCCTGTCCCGGGGATCCTGTGCATGCGCAGTCTACTATGGAACACTCTCCCGGTAGCTTTTGCGATGTGTAGCCCATAGGCTACAGCAGCTTATGCCATCTTCAGATGGAGTAAGCTGCGGGGACCAAGTTCCGCATTCGCATTCTGGAGCTTGATAAATCTGACAGCATTGCACGCCCCCATAGAAATCTATCGGGGTTGAGGCTATTGTAGGAAATGGAGGGACTGAAGCAGATATCGGAGACATCTGCTGCGATTCCTCCATAATACATCTGGGGGATTCTAAATATTTGAGGGTATCCCCCGAAAATGGGTGTTTTTCGGGGAAAATGCTGCAAACATTTATTAATAAATAGACCCCATAGTCACACACACTCATACAGACAGACAGTGCCCCTTTCCTGAGTCACACTTAAGCTCCACTGGGACTGGGCTTGATGGAGCCATGTACCATCGTACATTTTTGCCCTCATGTCCGATAGTGCAGCCGATGTCCGCTCAATGGTGCCACTATTTGCGCATTGCAGTAGATAACAGCGGTAGCCGGTGGGTGTCTCAGTATGCTGCATTAGCATAAATTTGCATAAATTTGCAGTAGCGCATGCAACGCTACTACATTAGCTCCCATCTCTGAATCAGGCATCTGTATTCTATCATTTCTCATTTTCAGATTTGTTTCTGCATAATACTAAGACTTGTTTCTAATATCTATGAGTAATATTTTGTCAATTCAATTAAATGTGATATAAGATTGTTCCATCGGGATGTACGAGCAATGTGCAGTGCACACATCACCCATACTTATGATAGCCTGACATTGTGCATTTTCCTGTGCACAATGTACCGCAGGGGTGATTTACGATCCCAACGGCATATCGTCTGCCTTCTGTATTTATTGCTGGTTATGCCTGTCTACTGTGACGCAACTTGTAAGTTTTGAAAACATTCTACTATATCAAAACAGACGTCTGATATGTTTTGATGATGTATACAAATAAAAGACATATAAACTAAAATATAATACAAAATATGATATAACAAGACATATAAGCAAGCACCTTTTGCTGTTGGATATGCCCTGGGGCGCCATAAGATACACCTCTTGGTTGGAACAAAACACGCCCCTTGGATGGAACAGGACACGCCCCTCTCCTTGAAATTCCTTTACAAAAGTTAGCAAGTATGACTTGGAAATACTCCCGCTTGTGTACCATAAAATCCATAGGTTTGTACTGAGCATGCCCAGTATGCAACTTTACTCAAATTTTTACTGGAGAGAGGGGATGGTGGAGGTGCATATGGGCAGTCTAATGTAGGCCAAAGACAGATGTGTGATACAGTGGATGGCAGAAGTTGCATTATGCCAGCCACTACAAGTTCAGGAAGTGTGCTGGCGGCCATCTTGAGTTCACTTCATGTTCATTTATGTAGACTAAAAGACCAATTCTTCAGCACTCTGGCGTCCTTTCCTGTGTTTTGCGCACACAATAATCCACAGGTGTGTTTGAGTAATTGCGAACAGATGCAGGAAACACATATACACCTACCAGTAACTGCATTACTAGCAGATGCCTAAGGGCTGGGCAAATGCACGCTACTGCTGCTGATGATGGGCACCATCCCTAGTTATCAGGGCCAGCTCTAGGGGTGTTCGACCAGTGCGGTCGCACAGGGGCGCCACCCGTAGAGGGGCGGCTCCTCTCCCCTGCATCCCGATATCAGCAGGACAGTACTGTGCCGCTGTTCCACACGCAGGCCGAAGTGGCCCACGGGTGGTCAAATTGGGAGGTTGGGGACCCCCACCACCGCAGCTGTGCGGCGGTGCCGGACCCCCGGAGTGTGAATGGATGCCACACGCATGCGCGTGGCAACCATTCACTGACGGGAGAGGGCTGGGGGAAGCCCAGCCAGTGACGGAGTGCTGGGCTTTACCCCCAGTCTGACGTTACTTGGAGGCGTGCCATGCGGGCACGCCTCCAAATAACGTCACACAGGAGGCGTGGCCTATGGTAATTAGGCCATGCCCCCAAATTTGATCGCGCCCGGCTTCGCTGCGCGCGATGTTAGCAGGCCTTCTCGAGGGCCGGCACAGGGTGCTCCGAACCCTGGAGCCAGCCCTGCTAGTTATAAACAGAAAAGGACATGCCCCCTTATTGGGAAAACATAAACAAAGATTAAGGGGTCTATTTACTAAGCAGTGTTAGGATACAGAGTGAAAAGTGATAAGAAAGTGATAAGGTTCCAGCCAGGGCAGTTTCTAGGGTTTGAGGCTCCCAGTGCGAGCAGTCAAAATGCGCCCCCCCCCCCCTCGAAGCAGTAATATTGTGGAGTGTGCGTGGCCTCATCGTGAGGGGGTGTGGTATCACAGTAAGGGAGTGTGATCTCGAAAGACCACAGAATGACAGCCACTGTGACTACTAAGCCCAGGGGTGGCAAACCTGTCAGAGGTAAAGCTAAATAAAAGTCAGACAGTATGCGCGCGCCATAGGCGCGCGCTCAAAAAATGGGGTGGGGCCTAGCTGTCACAAGCCCACGCCGAATTTCTGTGTGCATGCCTTTGGTGTGACATTTGCAGAAGTATGACCTTGCATCACACTCGTTTTTAGTGCGTTGGGAGCGAATCCAGCACATTGAAAATACAAGCCAGATCCACATATAATACACTGCAACAAACCACTTCCACATAATATATTGGAAAAGCCAGAAGCACATACACTACGTTTTAAAACCACATCCACCTCAAATACATTAAATCCAGAACCACATACAACACATTGAAAAAACAAGATTCACATAATACACACTTCATACCAGCCCCCTCCCTTGCCATTCCATCCCGACAGGTCTTAGGCTCCCCCCCCACTGGCTCTCAGGCAAAAGTGCCCATTATGCAGTGCCCCCTGTAGTTGTCCCCATATGCAGTGTCCCCTGTATTTATGCCCCTTATGCAGTGCCCACAGTGGTAGTGCAACTTATGCAGAGCCCACAGTAGTGGTGCCCTTTATGCAGTGCACCCAGTAGTAGTGCCCCCAGGAGTGGTGCCCCCTGTAGTCATGCCCCCAACAGTAATGCCCCCAATAGTAATGGTCCCTGCTGTAGTGCCACAGTAGTAGTGTCCCCAGTTGTATTGCCCGAAATATTAATGCCCCCTGTATTCGTGCCCCCAATAGTAATGCTCCCTTTGTAGTAGTGCCCAAAGTAGTAAAGCCCCAAGTAGTAGTGCCCCCAGTAGTAGTGCCCCTGGGCCCTGAGTAATGCCCCCAGTAGTGGCACCTCCTAAGCAATGCCCCCAGTAGAAGTGCCCCCCGAGTAATGTCCCCAGTAGTAGTGCCCTGGTGCCCCCAGTAGTGGTGTCTCCCCTAGCAGAAGTGCCCCCAGAGTATTGTCCAGGCTGCCTGCACATTAAAAAAAGCACTAATACTTACCTTCAGCCCCGCTCCGGCGTCCGCTCCGCTCGGCTGCTCCTTTGCACTATGGGAAAGACGTCATGACGTCCTCCCATAGTGCACACTGGGGGAGCCGGGAGCCGGAAGCCAGAGGCTCCGTCTCTCCGGCTGCTCTGCTCTGCCGGGCGCCCGCTGGTAACTGAATCTCAGCGGGCGCCCGGCAGTTAACAGACTGTTTCTGCTGGGTGGGGCGCCCCGTGCAATTGCACGGGTTGCCTGCCCCTAGAAACGGCCCTGGTGCCAGCCAATCAGCTCCCAACTGTCATTTTTCAAACACAGCCTGTGAGATGACAGTTGGAAGCTGATTGGCTGGCACCTTATCACTTTCTTATCACTTTTCACTATGTCTCCTAACACTGCTTAGTAAATAGACCCCTAATAGGTAAAGGAATAGTACCATACAAGGATAATTCATTTCCCAAAGTCTCAATTTCATAAATAAAAAAAATCTAGTATTAGCAAAGTATTCGTCATCCAGGGTCTTTCTGAGCCAATGTACTAAGGGCCTGATTCAGCAAGGATCGCTCTTCTGCTAATACGCACGCAACGCAGTTGCTAATACCAGCGTTGATATGCAAATGTTTGCATTCGCAGTGCAATCACACTTCCCCTTACACACATACATGCAACATAGCGAAGTTGTCGGTAACATCGAGTAACATCGGACCCATACGCACAGTTAAGGCACGTCAGACCTTACTCAAGTATTGCTAACTTCAGCGCACGCTATGAGACCATAGGCTGCATATGGTTTTGCAATGGATAATTTATGCATGCCCATACAACAGCATTGAAATGCACTGGTACTCCTGCATTCGCACTACCAGCCCCCCTCCCATCACCACCCACAAACGGCTCTTCCTGTCAATCACTCTGCGATGGCTCTGCATCGCCACTGCGATCGCAGTTCCAATCGCAGCGTCTGGTTTGCGCACATGCACTGCAATGCATACGCATCTGCGGTGCAAAATAAACAGCCGATTGCGTCATACTTGCCGACATTCAGCTCCCTCCTTCCGGGAGGGGGCTGAATATCAGCTTACAGAGGGGGCGTGGCCGCACTATAACGCCGTTGCAGGGGCGTGGTCAGTGCGGGCCGGAGGTGTGGCCGCGAGATAGTGTCATTGCGGCTCCGCCCCCTCATCACAATGCCGGAGTAAACGCATTGTGAAGCGGGGGGGGGGGCCACGATGACGCGATTCAGTGCGAATCGCGTCACCAGGCCTCCCCGCTGCGGGGGTTTCCCTAGTAACTCTGCAGGGGGGTAGGGAGGGATGGCGGCTTGCGGGAGGCTTGCCTGCCTTCCCGGGGGGCCGGGAGCGGCACCCGAAAATCGGGAGGCTCCCGGCCAAATCGGGAGGGTAGGCAAGCCTGGATTGCGTGCGTATTAGCAACTGCGATCCTTGCTTAATCAGGCCCTAAGTTTTGTACAGTTGCTTGCTTGCAGTCTTTTGCAGGGGCTCCAGACTTCAACACATGGGGACCTCTGCGTGGCAGCCGAGCCTGTCACATGCTTCTCCTCAGAGATACTTGCACTGACATAGGCAGAGACTCCTCCATGCTATCACTGGTGATATAGATGACCAGAGATCCAATGCAGACTGAGAAATGTAGTCGGAGCCAGAAGTGATGACGCTGCTCCTTGCCTTACTCTCCCCACAGCGTCAGGAGTGTACCATTAGGTGTCACCATCACATGTGCACAACTGTCACTGATGTGGATGGGGTGGCTCTCCCTTCTGGTGCTGGTGATTCCCTTCAAACAGTAGCAGTTTGTGTCACAACTGCTAAGATGATCGGCAGGCGGAGGTCCCCCTTTCAGTCCAGGCACTAGCAGTGCATTGGATAACCTCCTTGGCTTTGCTTGCAGTATATCTGTTTTTGCATTTGTCTAAGATTTATTATCTGGGGATCTGGTATTTATGCTGGGTGCTGACAGAGATTTTGTCTATCCTGGCTGCCTACTATATGCCCTTGTAGTGCTGCCATCAATAGGGTATGAGGTATCGGTGTAATGGGCCTGGACTCAAAAGGGGGTCCTCCGCCTAGTATGGGGACAGAATTCATTGTTCAACATTCAATACAGTATTTTCGGAGCTTGACTGTGGGAGCTTCAGATGGCATTAGCTCACGCAATCCGCTCTTTCCCTATGGGTAGGAATCCCGGGTTGCAAAGGATCTTTTCGCATCCCGCCACCCGTCCGGCTCCTTCCGCCGGACGCCGAGGCTTTTGTGCGCCTGTGTGAACTCTAGTTCATGCAGGCGCACTAGTTTCACTGCTCCGAAAGGATTCTGGGAGACAGCTAATTTTCGGATCAGCTATCTCCACGTCGGAGCAATGATGAATTGCTCTGGGTCTTGCCGCGAGTAGAAATGTTAATTATCGGGGTCCGCTCGGAACTGGATAATTAACATAATGAATAGAGCCCTATATATTATAAATCTAATAAGGAATTGTCACGTATGAGTACATTCTTACTTTTCATATACTGCCCAAACAGATTGGCCGTCTTCTCCTCATTTCCATGGTCATAAACTACCGGAACAGCGGGTCCATTGTCTGAGGGACAAATTCCAATATTATACCTCACAGGATATTTCTAGAGAAATCAAAATAGTAATTTATGAAACTGCAATATTCATGCCTCAACAAAAATACTGTTACTTCCTTGGGTATGTTATCAGTGGAAGGGGGCCTGTGTGCAGTCCCCCCATGCAGACACCCCATTGCCCCTGCGCTGAGAAGACACTGGCACTGTGTATGAACACACCTCTGTGAAAATGGCGCCGGAGCCATTTTTTTGGTGATTTGTCTATAGCGCATGTGCATACTGTATCTCTGGGTATTTCTGCAGTAGTGGAGGAAAGAGAAGTATAGTTAATGGGTGCAATCTCCTTGCTTTTAGGGGTAAATTGACTAAGATGGGAGTTCTATTTATGAAGTGATGTTGCCCATAGAAACCAATCAGATTCTACTTCTCATTTATCTAGCACAGTGGTCGGGGAACAGGGGTAAATTACCCCACTTGTGGTAAAACTGAAATTCCTGGGGGTAATGGATGCAGGGCTGGAGGTGCACGTGAATCGGGTGCGCCACTGCACCTGGCGCCAGTGACCTCCAGCCCGGCGCACAGGGAGGCTCTAAGCCGGACGCCCGCTGAGATGTTATTACCCTGCAGCGCCGCGTTAGCCGGAGGCTGGAGTTCTCTTCTGAACTCCAGCTTCCGGCTCTCTCCATGCGCACTATGGGACAAACATCATGACGTCTCTCCCATAGTTCCGAGGAGCAGCCGGGTGGACAGGGCGGCGGCGGATGCAGGAGCGGGGATTAAGGTAAGTGGTTTTTTTTGTACAAGCGGCACTACAGGGGGATAACTATGGGGGTACTGCTACAGGGGCATAACTATGGGGGCACTGCTACAGGAGCATAACTATGGGGGCACTGCTACAGGGGCATAACTATGAGGGCACTGCTACAGGGGCATAACTATGAGGGCACTGCTACAGGGGCATAACTATGAGGACACTGCTACAGGGGCATAACTATGGGGGCACTGCTACAGGGGCATAACTATGAGGACACTGCTACAGGGGCATAACTATGGGGGCACTGCTACAGGGGCATAACTATGGGGGTGGCACTGCTACAGGGGCATAACTATGGGGGTGGCACTGCTACAGGGGCTTAACTATAGGGGCATTATATGGGGGCACTGCTACAGGGGCATAACTATGAGGACACTGCTACAGGGGCATAACTATGGGGGCACTGCTACAGGGGCATAACTATGGGGGCACTATTACAGGGGCATAACTATGGGGGCGGCACTGCTACAGGGGCTTAACTATAGGGGCATTATATGGGGGCACTACTACAGGGGCATAACTATGGGGGCACTGCTACAGGGGCATAACTATGAGGGCACTTCTACAGGGTCATAACTATGGGGGCACTGCTACAGGGGCATAACTATGGGGGCACTACTACAGGGGCATAACTATGGGGGCAGCACTGCTACAGGGGCTTAACTATAGGGGCATTATATGGGGGCACTACTACAGGGGCATTATATAGGGGCATAACTATGGGGGCACTACTACAGGGGCATTATATGGGGGCACTACTATATGATTTCCTTCCTTTCAAATCAAGGAGGTAACGTCGGCATATCTAAATATATTTTGGGGTAATAGGAAAAAAATTTCCCTGACCTCTGATCTAGAACCTTCTAGAAGATAATACCTGGAATCTGATTGGTTGCTATGGGCAACATCACTTCTTAAATAGAACTCCCATCTTAGTAAATTTACCCCTTACTGTCTCTCTCCTCTGTGTCATCACTGTCTGTCTCCTACTCCACCTTTTGATTGTAAGCTCTTATGAGCAGGGTTCTCTTCTCTAATGCTTTCCCTTACCTCACTTATGCCATCATCTCCCCACTGCAAACAATGGCATTACACCCTTGGGGTCAGCCTCTGCTTCTTAGCTGTGTATTATGACCGCGGATGCAGAAATGTTTATAAATCTTGTAGTCCACGTTCTGCAATGTTCTGTACTGTAAGGGGTAAATTTACTAAAGTGAGAGTTTTTAGAAGTGAGTTTTAAAAGTGATGTTGCCCATAGCAACTAATCAGATTGTACTTAACATTTAACTAGCACCTTCTAGAAGATAATAGCTAGAATCTGATTGGTTGCTATAGGCAACATCACTTTTAAAACTCACTTCTAAAAACTCTCACTTTAGTAAATTTACCCCTTTTTTTTTTCTTGTTGCTCATCCTGTTTCTGTACTTTGTGAGGCGATGCGGATCCCTTGTGTAACCATATGAATAAAGAATAATAAGAATAATAATAAAACATAGTAGAAAGTAAAATTCTGTTTAAAGAAGCTGGGTTGATTGTGGCATTCTGGTTTGGTAATAGTTAGTTGCACCTAATATTGCAGCCAAATGCAGGATGAGATATTTTACTGACCTTCATGAAGTTGAATATGTTCATTTAGGGAAGAGTTCCAGATTTAATATGTGGATTATGGAAAATTACATAATTTGTAAATTTTCGAAGATCAGTTATCAGTGGCGTCACAAGGGGGGATGCGGGCCGCATCTGGGTGTCACCCGCCGAGGGGTGACACCAAAGTGCCGACTCCTCAGTGACAGGAGCCGGGTGCTGCACTGTACAGCCATGGCCAAAAGTTTTGAGAAAGACACAAGTATTGGTTTCACAAAGTCTACTGCTTCAGGTTTTATGATAGCAATTTGCATATACTCCATGTCATGAAGAGTGATCAGATGAATTGCAATTAATTGCAAAGTACCCCTTTGCCATGACAATGCACTTAGGGCCTGATTCAGAGGCGCTCGCAAAAAGCGAGCGCTCGCTCTGAATCAGGGCGACCGCATGGTTTTTTTTGTTCGGCCTCCTGGCCGCTTGCTAAGCTGTGGGTGAACACCCACAGCTTTAGCGAGCGGCCAGATGATGGTCGCAATGGTCGCGACCATCTGGCTTGTGACGAGACCGTTGTGGTAGGGTCTCGGCCGTCGCAAGCCCCAGTGAGCTCGTGACTCGTGATGTCAGTGGGGACGCCCCCAAACGCATAGTGCTTGCGAGCGGGTCTGAATCAGGCCCTTAATTCCAAAAACAGCATTTCCACTGCATTTCAGCCCTACCACAAAAGGACCAGCTGACATCATGTCAGTGATTTTCTCGTTAACACAGGTGAGATTGTTGACGAGGACAAGGCTGGAGATCACTCTGTCATGCTGATTGAGTTTGAATAACAGACTGGAAGCTTTAAAAGGAGGGTGGATCTTGAAATCATTGTTCTTCCTCTGTTAACCATGGTTACCTGCAAGGAAACACGTGCAGTCATCACTGCTTTGCACAAAAAGGGCTTCGCAGGCAAGGATATTGCTGCTAGTAAGATTGCACCTAAATCAACCATTTATTGGATCACCAAAACTTCAAGAAGAGAGGTTCAATTGGTGTGAAGAATGGTTCAGGGTGCCCAAGAATGTCCAGCAAGCTCCAGGACCATCTCCTAATGTTGATTCAGCTGCGGGATCGGGGCACCACCAGTGCAGAGCTTGCTCAGGAATGGCAGCACAGTGAGGCAAAGACTTTTGGAGGATGGCCTGGTGTCAAGAAGGGCAGCAAAGAAGGCACTTCTCTCCAGGAGAAACATCAGGGACAGACTGATATTCTGCAAAAGGTACAAGGATTGGAGTGCTGAGGACTGGGGTAAAGTTCTTTTCTCTGATGAATCCTCTTTCAGATTGTATGGGGCATCTGGAAAAACGCTTGTCTGGAGAAAGAAAGGTGAGCGCTACCATCAGTCCTGTGTCATGCCGACAGTAAAGCATCCTGAGACTATTCATGTGTGGGGTTGCTTCTCAGCCAAGGGAGTGGGCTCACTCACAATTTTGCCTAAGAACACAGCCATGAATAAAGAATGGTACCAAAACATCCTCCAAGAGCAACTTCTCCCAACCATCCAAGAACAGTTTGGTGATGAACAATGCCTTTTCCAGCATGATGGAGAACCTTGCCATAAGGCAAAAGTGATAACTAAGTGGCTCGGGAAACAAAACATTGAAATTTTGGGTCCATGGCCAGGGAATTCCCCAGACCTTAATACCTTTAAGAACTTGTGGTCAATCCTCAAGAGGCGGGTGGACAAACGAAAACCCACAAATTCTGACAAACTCCAAGCATTGATTAGGCAAGAATGGGCGGCCATCAGTCAGAATGTGACCCCGAATTTGACTGCATGCCAGGGCGAGTTGCAGAGGTCTTGAAAAGAAGGGTCAACACTGCAAATATTGACTCTTTGCATAAACTTAATGTAATTGTCAATAAAAGCCTTTGACACTCATGAAATGCTTGTAATTATACTTCAGTATACCATAGTAACATCTGACAAAAAGGTATAAAAACACTGAAGCAGTTTTCTTTGTGAAAACCAATACTTGCGTCATTCTCAAAACTTTTGGCCAAGGCTGTAGCTTTATGTGCAGCACTCTGTTCCTGACACAGTGAGGGAGCCGGCACTGCAAAAAGACTGGTCCAGGGGGCCAGTCCGCATCTCCTGGACCCGTGGAGTGACTAAAATGGGGGAGTTTTGGGCTGCGAGGCCATGCCCCTACTCGCAAGGCCACGCCCTACTTGTAAGGCCACACCCCTTTTGTCATCGTTCAGCTTTGCCGTGTGCACTACAAGCCTGCTCCCACACTGGGTGTCACCTAGTGTGGGTAGGGGGCAGGCAGGCTTGTAGTGCACGCGGAAATGCTGAACACCAATAAAAGGGGCGTGGCCTTACAACTAGGGCCTGTCTGTTATTATCCAATAATTGCCATTGGATGCCTTTTACACCAACCGGGCGCACTTTATATTAAATGTACATTCATAGGGACAGATATACCAATATAGTAAAGACCTTAAAAAACAAAAATGTGAGGTATGAAATAAAGATAGCCTGATGTTTCATCACTTACATTACATAGGACTTAAATGAGACTCCAACATGCAGTATTTCAAGGCTCAAAGGGGAAAAGTGTAAAATAAAATTCATTAGTGGAGTGGTTCGAAAGAGTTTCTAAGTAGGTATCTGAAGAAATTACCATATTGAATTAGAGTAGAACTCAAATTGTTGACAGGTGCCGGATTCTATGTTATCTCAGGAAGGATAAGATACCAAGCTATATATATCTGGACTTGGATAGGAAATGCTGCTTTGGGATGTCACGCGTCTATTGTTTTCTGTAATAACACTCAGTAAAAAAGTGAATCAGAGCTTATCTGAATCCACCAGAGAAAAAACAAATAGCACCAGTCCCATTTTAACACATTTCATAATGGCGCTCTAAATGGTTTTAATTAGTCTTCCCCAGATGCCCTATTTAAACCACCACAACGAAACGCGTTGGCCTAGATCTGGGCTATTGCTGGTTCCTCTGGTGGATTCAGATAAGCACTGAGTCACTTTTTTATTGAGTGTCATTAAAGAAGATGTACTTGGATAAATCTGGTCTGAGGAGCTGTTTTAATTGGTATATCAGGTAAGCTGTGCTGTATATCTTTTTTTGGTTCAGGGCCCCTAAAGTTTATACATTTTTTCTCAATATTTGGTGTTATGCTGTCTTATTGCCTATTACATCATATGAAGCAAATTGGGGAAGGGCAAGCGCACATAGAGTTTAGTAGTGGCATGCACTATGTATAGCATGTTGCCCAGAGATGCAACTTAATTATGCGAGCCATCATGAGATACAAACCCCATCATATACAGGCCCCAGCATTACTGCCATCTACCCAATGACTTTCAAAACAATTATATTTTCAATCTTTACCTTATATAGATGGAAGAGGTTTCCTCCGTTGGCAGAAAGGAAGCCATTTTGTGTCCGATATCTAAGAAGAGAGTTGCTCTTCCACAGGGACAGGGGACTCTTGTTCGGCACGTGCCATAAACCCACATTATTAGCTGTGATATCATAATAACCTGGATTCTGAACACAAAGGAGTAAAAATAAATAAAAGCTAAACTAGAGTAATGTTTCCTACCAATAGAGAGATGTAATCAGGAATAATATAGCAACTACTAGCTTTTACATGCAGCTTCACCCACGATGAAATGGCTTCTGACAACATTTATTTGAGGTATTCTTGTTGTATTGCTTTGCATAAGGGCCCTGTCGTGAGAGTGGCCCAAGTGACCATCAGCACTATACATATACATAAGTATTCTGATTGGTTGCCAAAGAGACCTCATTCACAAATAAGTAGATCTCATTGTGACTGCAGGCGAGGGGGCAGGAAAGTCCTCATCCCCAGCCATAGTGAAATCTAGCACAAAATCTGTATTACTACAGAAAGACTGTAGTAATATTTCTGTCTCAGCATCTCCCTGTCGGTCCCGATTCCCATGGACTTGCAGAAATGGTCATGCGAGCCACATGCAGTCATCTGTTGTGCACCAGTGTTATAGAAAGAAGCTTTTAAACAACAGCTAGTTCTCTTTTAAAGTAATAACAGAATAATTTTTAAGTGTAAATCTAAATGAAACAGTTGTTACCTTGTAGTCATCACTGGTTGCTCCATCAGGTAACCCGAATGTGGCATAGTTTACCCAATTGCCATCTCCTTCTGGGTTATTTTCATTGTTCCCTTGTTGGCTGGACCAGCGGTCTCCTATTGTGCACTTTCCATTGATGTTGTTCTCATGGATACTTGCGACCAATGTCCAGCCTCCCCCATCAGTTGTCATGTCACAGAAGGTTTGGTAGGAAATGCCATGTTCAGTAGTCAAGGTATAAATTCCATCTGTGATCACAGAGACATAGAGGACTTAAAACCAATGCTATTGGTACATTAGATGTATTAGAATAGGATGTTTCCAGCTTGAGTTATGGATATTACAAATTGGGTACCGCATTTTACTGTTAAAGAGACAGCCTTTTATTACTATTTTTTGTATGATTTTTATTTTGTCATCTCGCTGTTAATTATGTTTCAATAACATCTTCCTGTTAAAACTGGTAATATTTTGGTTTGTAGCATTTAAATTTGTATTTACCCAAATACCAAGTAGTGCATAGTACTGTATATCCGGAGCCTTGATTTGATGAATTGCACCAAGGATGGCTATGAAAGGATCTTTCTCCACGATTTTCGTCTGCCATAGAAACTTGGCTAGGTAGGGTTTCAGGTGGTGTCTTGCTGTACCTCTGTGCTGTTTTTTTGTTGTGCCACTTGGCTGAACCCCACAGTCTTTCTATGTGCTGTGTGAGAGAGCCGCTGTCCGGGTCGACAAAATGGTACCTGTGATTTACCCGGAGGTGCTTGAAACCTGATTCTTCTAGTCCCTTGGTCTTGTAACCGCACTAGGAATCTGAATAAATGATGGAGCCCCCGACTATTTTGTCAACAATGACCGATAACAGGGTTTTGGTGCATCTGACCGGCAACTCAACCAGGAAGGCATTACAGTTAACCCCTTGCCTGGCGTGGTCGCATGAGATGCAACCGTGCCAAACTGTGCTTTCCCTGACATGGTCGCATCTCATTTGTGTATGTAGTATATATATATATATATATATATATATTTATATATATATATATAAGGAAGAGAGAATAGGCACTCACCATTCAGTAGAAGAAATCTTTAATAACTCACATATATTGCATGATGAAATCGACGTTTCGGTCCTACCAGGACCTTTGTCAAGACAGAGACAATCGCCACAAAGCTACCACCAACAAGACACACATATATACAAATAGGCCCTGATTCAGAGCCGGACGCAAGTGGCTGCTCGTTCGCTCCGAGCGATGTTTGCCCAACTGCGCATGCGTACGGATCGTAATACGCATGCGCGAACCACTCAGTGCGGCCGAAATTCATGTGCTCGCAAAATAGCGAATGCCTGATAATTTGAGTGACAGAAAGAGGCGTATGTGGGTGGTAACAGGGGAAGGTGCTTGAAAACGGGGACTGGAGATCCGATCGCAGGCGTGCCTAAAGGTCAAAACGGGCGTTTTATGGGTGTGCATATTTAAAACAGCAGCGTCATTGACCACGTCACTGGGTTATTTTAGAGCCAGAACTGCTCGCAAAATTGTGGTAGCAAAAACCAACCACAAGAATAGTGAGCAGCTCATACCCTGGTCGATGTACTCGATTAATCTAATAAATAGCAGACATGACGTAGGAAGCGAGCGGCCAGGGGGCGTAGTTTCCCAAAAAACGACCGCAAGTTTTGTACGCTCGTTCAGACCTAGAGGCGTGAACAGACCGCAAACAGCGAACGGTTCATTTGAATAGCCACCCCTATTTTCTTGACGAGCGAGCGCAAATAGCGTCCGGCTTTGAATCAGGCCCATAGTCCAGAAAGCTGCACTCACTGTAATAGAAACTCCAATTGTGGGGTGCTCCATTAAAGACATTAAAAGTCCCAAATTTATATATAGTCCAAATAAATGGAATAGGCACTCACCAGTCAGTTGAAAAAGGTTTTGAATCACTAACATGATTTAAAAACCATTGTTTTAAATCATGTGAGTGATTAAAAACCTTTTTCAACTGACTGGTGAGTGCCTATTCCATTTATTTGGACTATATATATATATATATATATATATATATATATATATACTGTATATATATATATATATATATATATATATATATATATATATATTAGAGGTGAGCGGGTTCGGATTTCCGAAATCCGAACGCCCCCGCCCGAGTCCCCTCGATCTGGGAACCGAGTCAGGCTTGGGTTTTCCCGCTGTACTGTACTGTTGTGATAATAAATAAAAATAACTATATCAGTAGTCCACTACTTATATAGTTATATACATTACAATACTGGGCTGGCTGGCTACTGTGAAGAGGGAGGGGGCTGGGAGCTGTTGCTGACCCTGGCTGGCTGGCTACTGTTGTCCATATACAGAGGGGCTGGCTGGCTACTGTTGTCCATATAGGGGCTGGCTGGATGTAGTGCTGTGTTCAGGGGGTGCTCGTCCTTCAGGGGTGCTCTCTTCAACTACCACCACCAGTTTTAAAAAAATATATATTTTTATTTTCTGTGTGCGTGCCGTGTTAGCCAGCCACACTTGTCATCGGCGTAGGGGTGCGCAGGGGTGCTGTGCTCCTATCAAGGGGCTTCTGCCTAAAAATACAAATACATTTTACAGGTGCTGACCTGTGTGTTGTGGTGTAGGCCGCTGCTCTTCTTCAATTTTGTACAGGTGCTGTCCTGTGTGGTGCAGGGTAACGCTGCCCTTCAAAAAAACAAAACCTTTTACAGGTGCTGTCCTGTGTGGTGAAGGGGTACGCTGCCATTCAAAAAAAAAAAAAAACTTTTACAGGGGTTATTCACGCCATAAAAATAATGGAGGATAAAATAGGGGAAGATCAAGAACCACTTCCTCCTAGTGCTGAAGCTGCTGGCACTATTCATGACATAGACAATAAAATGCCATCAACGTCTGCCAAGGCCGATGCCCAATGTCATAGTAGAGGGCATGTAAAATCCAAAAAGCCAAAGTTCAGTAAAATTACCTTAAAAAATAAATTGAAATCGTCTGAGGAGAAACGTAAACTTGCCAATATGCCATTTACAACACGGAGTGGCAATGAACGGCTAAGGTCCTTCCCTATGTTCATGACTAGTGGTTCAGCTTGACATGACGATGGTAGCCCTCCTCCAAGAAAAATAAAAAGAGTTAAGCTGACAAAAGCACAGCAAAGAACTGTGCATTCTAGGAAGATATCACAAATTCCCAAGGAGAGTCCAAGTGTGGCGGTGCCGGCGGTTGCGATGCTTGACCTTCCCAACACTGGACGGGAAGAGGTGGCTCCTTCCACCATTTGCACGCCCCCTGCAAGTGCTGAAAGGAGCACCCATTGTCCAGTTGCTGATATTCAAATTGAAGATGTCACTGTTGAAGTACAACAGGATGAAGATATTGGTGTAGCTGGCACTGAGGAGGAAGTTGACGAGGAGGATTCTGATGGAGATGTGGTTTGTTTAAATCAGGCACCAAGGGAAAGTGTTGTTGTCCGTGGGATGAAAAAAACCATCACGGTCATGCCTGGGCAGAAGACCAAACATTCCACCTCTTTGGTCTGGAAATATTTCTATCCAAATCCGGACAACAACTGTCTTGCCATATGTTGCGTATGTAAAGGTGTAATAAGTAGGGGTAAGGATGTTAACCACCTAAGAACATTCTCCGTTATATGTCACCTGCAGCGCGCTCATAAAAAGTTACTGCCAAGTTCAGAAACTGTGGCTAAGACCGTAAGCAGTCCAGGGACACCTAAATCCCTTTGTCCTGTTGTATCCAAGCGGCTGCAAACCACACCGTCAACTCCCTCCTCATCAATTTCCTCCTCAATCAGGACTGGAAGCAGTGGCGGTTCTAGGGGCAGGCTAACAGGGCCGTCACCCGGAGTGCCGGCCCCTAGAGGGCGCCACTGAGTCCCCAGGTGCAAAAAAAAAATCCCTAGCCGCCGCAGGGAGGCTCCATTTGCCGGGCGCCCCCTGATATTTGTTGATTAGACAAAATTAATTATCAATTCTTCCAGGAAGACCAACCTCCAGAAAGTACAGAGGGACTTGTGGTGGTGGATTCCAGCAGGAACGAATTAATACTCTGTGAAGATGAGGATGTACACAACACTGAAGAGGGTGAGGAATCGGAGGATGAGGAGGATGAGGATGACATCTTGCCTCTGTAGAGCCAGTTTGTGCAGGGACAGATTAATTGTCAGCTTGTTTTGTGGGGGCCCAAACGAACCAATCATTTCAGCCACAGTCGTGTGGCAGACCCTGGCGCTGAAATTATTGGTTTGTTAAAGTGTGCATGTCCTGTTTATACAACATCGGGTGGATGGGAGTGCCCAAGGACAATTCCATCTTGCACCTCTTTTTTTTCTTTGCAGTATGTACTCTTTGGGGCCTAGTTTTTCAAACTGCCATCCTGTCTGCCACTGCAGTGCCACTCCTAGATGGGCCACATGTTTGTGCCGCCCACATGTGTCGCTTAGCATAGTCATCCAGCTACCTCGGTGCCACCTTTTGGCCTAAAAACAATATTGAGAGGTGTGAGGTGTTCAGAATAGACTGGAAATGAGTGGAAATGAATGCTATTGAGGTTAATAATAGTGTAGGAACAAAAAAAAATAATTCTGTGATTTTTAGCTGTTTTTTATGCTTTTTTCCAAAAAAATACAGATCCAAAACACAAAACTAGAGATGAGCGGGTTCGGATCTCAGAGATCCGAACCCACCCGAATTTCGGGGATCCAGGGCGATCCGAACACAGATCCCTGACCCGAGGCAAAACCTCGCGACCCATCTGTCGAGTTGCAAGGTTTTGTTTTGAGCGGGCTTAACGCTGATTGGCTGAGAGAGCCGTCTGTCACGGCTCTCAGCCAATCAGCATTAAGCCCATTGAAAACAGCACAAAAGAGGAAAAGAAGATGGCGCCCGCCATCCCCCACCGCCTGACACTGTCGGCAACCCCCGCTGCCGACACTGCCGGCACCCCCACTGGCAGCATCCCCCGCTGCCAACACCACTGCTGCCGACACTCCTGCACTACTGCCCAACGTACTGAGGACACCGTTAGCGACCCCCACACTGCCGACACTCCCATGCTGAGGACACCGCCAGCACCCCTGCACTGCCGACACAGTCAGAAAACCTGCACTGAGGACACTGCTGGCAACCCCGCACTACCGACACAGCCAGCAAACCTGCAATGAGGACACCGCTGGCACCCCCGCACTGCCGACACAGCCAGCAAACCTGAACTAAAGACACCGCTGGTACCCCCACACTGCCGACACAGCCAGCAAACCTGCACTAAATACACCGCTGGCACCCCCGCACTGCTGACACAGCCAGAAAACCTGCACTAAAGACACCGCTGGCACCCTCGCACTGCCGACACAGCCAGCAAACCTGCACTAAGACACCGCTGGCACCCCCGCACTGCCGACATCACTGGTACCCTTCACTGAGGACACTGCCAGCACCACAGCACTGCCATTCCAGGTACTGAGGACACCGTCAGCATCCCCGCTCTGCCGACACTGCTGTCACAGGAAGTGCACTATTGGTGTATCCAACCCACACTGTATAACACACTGTATCCGTGTTGGAAATTACCAAACTGAACTGCCACATGTTAGTGCCGCCCACTGTGTCACTAAGCTTAGTCAGCCAGCTAGCTGGATGCAACCTTTTGGCCTTAAATAAATGAAGCAAATAATATTGTGAGGTGGTCAAAAATTTATTGGAAATTACTGGAAATAAATGTTATTGAGGTTAATTATACTGTAGGAACAAAAACAGACCCATTTTATGTGATTTTAGCTGTTTTTATGATTTTTTTAAGAAAAAAATCCAGATCCAAAACCAAAACACGAAAACAAAACATGGAGGTGAGGTTTTGGCAAAACCAATCCAGATCCAAAACCAGGGTAGGTCCAGATCCAAAACCAAAACCAAAACACGGGGGTCGGCGCACATCTCTACACAAAACCCAAAACTAGAGATGAGCGGGTTCGGTTCTCAGAGAACCGAGCCCACCCGAATTTAGCATATCCGAGTCGGATCCAAACAGGCTCGGAGGTTCCCGCCTTACTCGGTTCTCGAAACCAAAGCAAAACCATAGAGACGGAAATCTCGCGGTTCGCAAGCTTTCGTCTCTATGATCAATGTAGTATATAGGGACCACGCGACAGACGCCATTTCACTCTGGCTGTGAGACTGAACAGGGAGGGTGGGTAGTGTAGGGCTGGGAGAGGTGCTGGTGCTATCTGTTGTGTCCTGGGCTGGTGACTGCTGATCCATTCTAGCCTGTGGTCACGGTGCTGTCACTGTCACTGTGCTGTCTGCTGATCCATTCTGGTCTCTGGTCACGGTGCTGTCACTATCACTGTGCTGTCTGTGCTGATCCATTCTGGTCTCTGGTCACGGTGCTGTCACTGTGCTGTCTGGTGATCCATCTGGGCTGTCTGCTGTGTCGGGCTTGTGCTATGTCCATCTCTGGGCCCAAGTTCTGGACTCCAAAAAAAAAAAAAAAATCAAAGTGTCTTTAAAGTTTTTATATTTTTCTGTGTGTGCATGCGCCGTTAACAGGCTTAACCACAGTAGCGCACAAGAGCCAGCCAGCAACGCACGTTGCAACCTTGTGCTGCCCGACTACAGTCGTTCTTAAAAAAAACAAAACAATAAAAGTGTCATACTTTTTTCTTGTTTGTGTGGGTGGGTTTTCGCCATAACCGGAGTAGTGCACAAGATCCAGCCAGTAACCCAAGTTGCAACCTTGTGCTGCCTGACTCCAGTCGTGATCAATCGTTACTCTGGGGCCAAGTTCTTCTGGAGCTGACAAAAAATATAAATCATCATTTGTCGTTTTTCTAATATTTTTGTGTGTCCGCACGACTGCACGTGTGTGAATTTTGTAACCGCACCTTGGCTACACTATTAGTGATTGTGACACTGCTTGTAGACTGCAGAAAAAATATGGAGGGCTGTCACATGACAGGAGAGCAAGGCCAAGAACCACATGTTTTAGCTGCCGCCAGCAGTGCAAGGCCGTCAACTTCCTCGACCTCTAGGAAGGCCCATGCACCAGGGCTTAAGTCACGCCATCGATATGGTAAAGCAGGTTTTATTGAAATTAAGAAAAAATTTTTTAAAGGAAATTTGACTTTAGATAAACAAAAAATTGGCAATATGCCATTTGTGAGCGGGGTCATTAGCATAGGGCCTGGTCCGGCCCGAAATCCAGGGCCCCCTGGACCGGCAGTTCGGGCAGCGCGGTGCGGCGGCGGGAGACGGGGCTGGACAAGTTTGCATCTGAAAAGATTCAAGCTCGTCCAACCACCAGCGCGGATTTTGAATTTGGCGCCGCTTGCGAGCCAGTAATGACTCGTGGGCGGCCAGCCAATCCGAGTCTGGCACGGCGAGCCAGTTGTGGCTCGCCGCATCATGGCTCCGCCCCCTCGCGGCTCCATATATTAGGCACTGCTGAGCGGGGCGAGTCAGTCCGTCGCCGGAGAGCAAGCCAAGAAGACTGTCCGCGGAGAAGAAGAGTTCCAGAGGTGCCGGAAAACGCCGGAAGACGCCGTGCTCAACCCCTGAAGACGGAAGCGCTGTTGCTGGAGCAGGAAACGGCGGCGGGCGGCGGGCAGCAGAGCCGAAGCTGAGGACCGGAGAGCTCTGCAGTGGAGGGAAGTTAAAGAGCTTATCGAAGTTCCCCACTGCAGGCTCTCCCAACGGACAGGGTAGGCGGCCGTGGGCCACCTTTACGTATATATAAAATCAAAAAGGTCCTCTGTTGTCGGGCTTAAGGCCCGTGGGTACAATCAGGCACTAGGCCTGTGGCCACGTAGGAGGGGCACAAGGCCCCGGGGGTAGCAGGGGGCATTAGGCCCTACAGGGAATTCTTAGGCCCCATTGTCAGCAACCTGAGCACTAGGCCCAGGTTGTTTGGGCTCAAGTAGGCGGGCACCAGCTAGGCCAGAGGCAGCCCTGCATATAAGGTGGTCTGGGCATTAGGCCCAGACCACTAAACAATCTTCAGAGGCAGGCCTGTATATAAAGTGGTCAGGGCATTAGGCCCAGGTCACTGAACGACCCTCAGAGGCAGTCCTGCCATATAAGGTGGTCTGGGCATTAGGCCCAGTTCACTAAAAGACCACTAGACTCACCAGAGGCGGCCCAGCTTTAAAGTAATCTGGGCGTTAGGCCTAGATCCCTAGGGATCGGCCGAAGGAAGGTGGGTCTAAATTGAAAGGTGTTCTGGCAAGAACCGAAGCGATCATTCACAGGTCGGTGGGCCTGCGCAGCAGAGTGACGGGCGCTTGAGGTCTGGACCACTGGGTACCGAGTGCTGTTAGGTGGTTTGCGGAATAAAGTAATCCGAGTAGTAGACTCGGGTCACCTGCTTTAGCCCCAGCTGGGTGGGGTTGGATACTGGGCATAGGATATTGAGTAGGCCCTCCTCGGGAGTCAGTGCAAGGGGCTGTGCGGCTCCGGTGCTGAACCCCTGTAGGGGGAATTTTGAAGATTCAGCCTAGTGGATCAAGGCACAGACAGGGCCGGCCGGGAAGAGAAAGAGAGGGACAGCTGTAACGAGAGTGTTTCCGCTATAGGTGTATTGTTCCCAAGCCTAATTCATATAGTGTATAAGAAAACGTTGATTTGTTGGTTGCCCTGAATCTTCTCGTTATTATAACAGAGAGTTTACGGAGGAAGTTTCTGGAAATGAAGTTCAAGCTTCCAGGCATACGATCAGGTAACCCAGTTGGTACAGCATTGTATGTGTGTTTTGTCCGTGAAGGAAGGGGGATTGTTTTGTTTGATTTTCAGGGGCGGCGGACGACTCGTCAAGGGGACAAGAGGTCTTGTGTGAGTATCTCTCAGTGTCTGTCTGCCTTTCATTGGAGCGTCAGTTAGGGGATCTCTTACAACAGTGAGAGATCCAAACCTTCTATACTTTCTCTTCCTCTGTCTGTCCTTCCCTTGAGCACCGGTTAGGGGATCTCGCACAACGATGGGAGATCCATATTACACCTGAGTGTGTGAGCACTATATAGGTGAAAACTGGGTAGCTGAGGCCCCGTGCCAATGATGACCATTCACCAAACCGGTGAAGGTCGCGTTCATCCCTAGCGGTTATTGTGTCACCAAGCATAGGAGGATTGTTATTGAATACCCCATTCTCTTACAGCTTCAGGCTGGTTTGAACCTGATACTTAAACGGTGAAGAGGATCCGGACCGTAGACCAGTTGGCAATTTGGGAACGAAGGCTCTAGGACTCTGCCGTGGGAAAGTGGTGAGTGTTGGCTAACGAGCTTTCGCTGCTTTTCACATTTGGCGTAGTCGGCAGGATGTCAGACGACGAAGAGACTAGGGGGGCAGCTGGACGGGTCAACATAGGCCCTGCCCTTGCTCATTTGCCTTGGTACGATGGCCACAATTTACAGTTGGAAGATTGGAAATCGCGTCTCGAAGGAATTGCCCTCCTATATAAGGTGTCTCTGGAGTCAAAACTCCAATTGGCTCTGAACTCTCTCGAAGGGGAAGCCAGACGTACTATGCTTTTGAGACCGGAAGAAGATCGCGATTCCCTGAAAAAGGTACTGAAGATTCTGGGGGATCTCTATGGGAATACCTCATCGGCTGGTACCCTGCGACAATGGTTGTTTGCCCGATTCCAGAGAGAGGATGAGTCCATTCCTCAGTTTGCTAACGCACTTCAAGAATTGATGGGCGAATTTAGAAGGCGCGATCCGGATGGGATGGGTGCGCTTCCAAATACCAGCCAGATGTTACGAGACCAATTTGCAATGGGGTTGAGGAATGTCCCGCTGCGACAGATTTTGTTGGATAAAATCACGCAAGACGACAAACTGACCTTTCACCAGATACAGATAGACGCCGTGTCCAGGGACCGAGATGCAAATTTTGGTCCATATGCTGTCACTCCAATGTGGGTACATCCGACGTCTGCTCCCGTGATGGGCCGGGAGACCAACTCTTTGGAAACATGCGTTCAAGACCTTAAAGCAGCATTTTCTAAGGCAACCCAAGAATTGAAAGAAGAAGTTTCCCGGCTAAGAGAGGAAGTATACCGGCAAAGAGGCCACAGAGCTGAAGAAGAGTACCGACCCAGAGAGTCAGACGGATCCAGAGGAAGAGGTGTTGGGGTTAGACAAGGAGGAACTAGGGGCCCCCGATGCTACCGTTGCAATCGGCTTGGACACATTGCCCGGAATTGTACCGAGGCAATTTCTGAGCCTCAGTTAAACTAGAATCCCTCGCGGTAAGGGGACCACCTGCGGGGGAGTTACTTGGAGAGATAGCCATTGTCAACTCGGCTGAATTGGTAGGGGAGTGTCCCATTGTTGTTGGATGCCTTGGGGGAAAAAATCAACAGTGTTTGTTGGATACAGGATCTCAGGTGACCACCATGTCCGAGGACTGTTTCTTGAAACATTATTCTCACCTGAAGGAATCTGTTTTGGAGAGTTGGGTCACTCTCACCGCAGCTAACAACCTCCCCATTCCGGTGGTGGGGGTTGTCTGGATGGAAATAGAAGTTTGTGGCCGAAAGTTGGGGAAGAAAGGTATCCTTGTGGTCGGTAGCGCAGGTTTGAGTCATGGACCGGTGATCCTTGGTATGAACGTATTGAAAGACCTGGATCAAATTTTGTTTCAAGACAATGGTCCTCGGTACTGGAGACATTTGGGGGTCCAACGACTGGTTTAACAAACCTTTCAACAGGTGGGACAGCGATGTGGGGCCCAGGGGAAAGGAAAGGAATCTTTGGGCCTCATCAAAACCAGCCATCGGCAACGAATAGATCTACCCCCTCGTCAGGAGATAGTACTCCCCCTGGAGGTGCGTACCCATCAGCGATTGGACGGGTTCGAGGTAATGATAGAACCCACAGGCTTCTTCGGAATAGAGTCCGGAATAGTTCTGGATAGAACTTTGTCAGTAGTCAAGGAAGGGAAGGTGTTGGTCCGGATATGTAACTTAGGGGAACAAATTCAGCATGTCCCCGCAGGAGCTATAATTGGCCGAGTGGTAGCTATTGATGGTGATGGTGTTCGCAGAGGCCAAAGTATTTTGCTTCAGTCAGAAGCCACTGAATCATAGACCATGAGGAAGAACCAAGTATAGAGTGGAACAGAGGGATAATAAGGGAGCAGATGGATGTCTCGCTAGCTGACTGTGACTCCGATACTGTGCGGAAGTTGGACCAGATGCTGTGGAGACGTCGGAAAGCTTTTTCGAGACATGAGGAAGATTTTGACTACGCGGAAGATTTACAACATGAGATTCGCACTGGAGACACCTTACCCATTCGCGAAAGATACTGGCCTATTCCCCCAAAGCTTTACCAGGAGGTCAAGACAATGCTTCGACAGATGCTGGATAATGAAGTGATTCAGGAGAGTAAGAGTCCATGGGCCGCCCCCATAGTGTTGGTTAGGAAGAAGGATGGGAGCATCCGTTTTTGTGTGGACTACCGGAGGCTGAACAGTTGCACCGTACGGGATGCCTACCCTCTACCTCGGATTGAGGAGTCCCTGGCGGCATTAGGCGAGGCCAAGTTTTTTTCCACCTTAGACTTGGCCAGCGGATACTGGCAAGTACCGGTTGCCACACAAGATCAAGAAAAGACTGTGTTCATTACACCCATGGGACTTTTCGAGTTTTGCCGCATGCCATTCGGGCTCACCAATGCCCCGGCAACCTTTCAGAGGATGATGGAGCGGTGTCTGGGAGATTTGAATTTCGAAACCCTCCTGATTTATCTACACAACATTATTGTGTATTCCGCCACTGTGGATGAACATTTAGCTAGTTTGGAGGTGGTCCTGCAGCGCCTGGAGGGATATGGGTTGAAGGTCAAACCTCGGAAATGTCACATACTAAAGACCAGTCTGGAGTATTTAGGGCATGTGGTGTCACGTGATGGGGTGCATCCAACACTAAGTAAAATTGCAGCTGTGCAAGAATGGAAGACACCCCGTACAGTGACAGAGTTACGAGCATTCCTAGGGTTGGTCGGTTATTACCGACGTTTCATCAAGGATTTTGCTAAGATTGCTGAGCCACTCCACGCCCTATTGTGAGGGGTGGCCACGACTCAGAAAACTCAAGCAGTGGCGTGGGGCGTATCCCAAAAAGCGGCCTTTGTGTGCTTAAAGCAAGCTCTCACAGAAGCCCCCATATTGGCCTATGCCAATTTTGAGACACCATTTGTTTTGTATACTGATGGGAGCTTACAAGGCCTAGGGGCCGTACTCGCTCAGGTTCAGGATGGCCAGGAGCGAGTGATTGCCTACGGGAGTCATAGTTTGAGAGAGACAGAGAGGAACCCAGACAACTACAGTTCCTTCAAGTTGGAATTATTGGCCGTAGTCTGGGCTGTGACCTAAAAATTTGCTGAATATCTGACAGCCACACATGTAGATATCTTTACTGACAATAACCCTCTAGCCTATTTGGGGACTGCCAAGCTTGGGGCCCTGGAGCAACGCTGGGTAGCCCGGTTAGCTAAGTTTTCCTATACCATTCGTTATCGGCCAGGAAAAAGTAACGGAAATGCTGATGCTTTATCTCGGTTCCCTGTAGAAGTCCCTGGGACACCGGGGGATGAAGACTGGGAAGAGGTAGAAGTCCCTGATCTGACACGTGTGAGGAAATCGGGGATGAAGGGTGATCGGAATGTCAAGCAGAGTGCCACGATACTCCGGAATACCGAACAAAACTCGGCACGCGAGCAGCAGGAGAACCCACAGGCTTCTTCGGAATAGAGTCCGGAATAGTTCTGGATAGAACTTTGTCAGTAGTCAAGGAAGGGAAGGTGTTGGTCCGGATATGTAACTTAGGGGAACAAATTCAGCATGTCCCCGCAGGAGCTATAATTGGCCGAGTGGTAGCTATTGATGGTGATGGTGTTCGCAGAGGCCAAAATATTTTGCTTCAGTCAGAAGCCACTGAATCATAGACCATGAGGAAGAACCAAGTATAGAGTGGAACAGAGGGATAATAAGGGAGCAGATGGATGTCTCGCTAGCTGACTGTGACTCTGATACTGTGCGGAAGTTGGACCAGATGCTGTGGAGACGTCGGAAAGCTTTTTCGAGACATGAGGAAGATTTTGACTACGCGGAAGATTTACAACATGAGATTCGCACTGGAGACACCTTACCCATTCGCGAAAGATACTGGCCTATTCCCCCAAAGCTTTACCAGGAGGTCAAGACAATGCTTCGACACATGCTGGATAATGAAGTGCTTCAGGAGAGTAAGAGTCCATGGGCCGCCCCCATAGTGTTGGTTAGGAAGAAGGATGGGAGCATCCGTTTTTGTGTGGACTACCGGAGGCTGAACAGTTGCACCGTACGGGATGCCTACCCTCTACCTCGGATTGAGGAGTCCCTGGCGGCATTAGGCGAGGCCAAGTTTTTTTCCACCTTAGACTTGGCCAGCGGATACTGGCAAGTACCGGTTGCCACACAAGATCAAGAAAAGACTGCGTTCATTACACCCATGGGACTTTTCGAGTTTTGCCGCATGCCATTCGGGCTCACCAATGCCCCGGCAACCTTTCAGAGGATGATGGAGCGGTGTCTGGGAGATTTGAATTTTGAAACCCTCCTGATTTATCTACACAACATTATTGTGTATTCCGCCACTGTGGATGAACATTTAGCTAGTTTGGAGGTGGTCCTGCAGCGCCTGGAGGGATATGGGTTGAAGGTCAAACCTCGGAAATGTCACATATAAAGACCAGTCTGGAGTATTTAGGGCATGTGGTGTCACGTGATGGGGTGCATCCAACACCAAGTAAAATTGCAGCTGTGCAAGAATGGAAGACACCCCGTACAGTGACAGAGTTACGAGCATTCCTAGGGTTGGTCGGTTATTACCGACGTTTCATCAAGGATTTTGCTAAGATTGCTGAGCCACTCCACGCCCTATTGTGAGGGGTGGCCACGACTCAGAAAACTCAAGCAGTGGCGTGGGGCGTATCCCAAAAAGCGGCCTTTGTGTGCTTAAAGCAAGCTCTCACAGAAGCCCCCATATTGGCCTATGTCAATTTTGAGACACCATTTGTTTTGTATACTGATGGGAGCTTACAAGGCCTAGGGGCCGTACTCGCTCAGGTTCAGGATGGCCAGGAGCGAGTGATTGCCTACGGGAGTCATAGTTTGAGAGAGACAGAGAGGAACCCAGACAACTACAGTTCCTTCAAGTTGGAATTATTGGCCGTAGTCTGGGCTGTGACCTAAAAATTTGCTGAATATCTGACAGCCACACATGTAGATATCTTTACTGACAATAACCCTCTAGCCTATTTGGGGACTGCCAAGCTTGGGGCCCTGGAGCAACGCTGGGTAGCCCGGTTAGCTAAGTTTTCCTATACCATTCGTTATCGGCCAGGAAAAAGTAACGGAAATGCTGATGCTTTATCTCGGTTCCCTGTAGAAGTCCCTGGGACACCGGGGGATGAAGACTGGGAAGAGGTAGAAGTCCCTGATCTGACACGTGTGAGGAAATCGGGGACGAAGGGTGATCGGAATGTCAAGCAGAGTGCCACGATACTCCGGAATACCGAACAAAACTCGGCACGCGAGCAGCAGGAGGACCCCGGATTCAGAGCTATTATGCAGTGGAAGGAAGATGGTCACTGGCCCAGCAAATGGGAAAGGAGTAGGCTTACTCCTTTCTGTCAGAAGCTGCTGCGTAAGTGGGACCGACTCAAGATTTGTGCAGGTACTCTCCGGCATCGCACCTACCTTAGTTCGGAGCATCGGTTTGTAGAGCAGATAGTGGTACCAGAAGCATTGGTCCAACCACTGATTGAAAACGCACACCAAGAAGGAGCACACTTGGGCAGTGAGAAGACCTATCAATGGTTGCGACGTCAGTATTTTGCACCTCAAATGCAGAACATGGTCGTTCGGGTCTGTCGGGAGTGTAGACGCTGTGGAGTGGTCAAACCCTCGGAACAACATGCGCCTATTCAGACCATCTGTACAAATCGACCATTAGAGTTATTAATGATAGATTATGTGCTGATTGGAGAGTCTGTTAGTGGTCATCAATACGCTTTGGTAATGACGAACCACTTCACGAAGTTTACTGTGGTAGTGCCAACCCGTGACCAGACGGCTGAGTCGGCTACCAAAGCGATTGTAGAAAATTTTATACGGCAATATGGGTGTCCCGAAAGGATACATTCAGATCAGGGAGCCTGTTTTCAAGGGCGGCTAATGGAACGTCTGTGCCAACTGTACGGGCTACAAAAGTCCCGTACAACTCCATACCACCCTCAGGGTAATGGGGCCTGTGAAAGGTTCAACCGGACCTTGCTACAGATGCTCCGAACCCTGGAAGAAACAAAAAAGCGGAGGTGGCCTGAACATGTGCAAGAATTGGTTTGGGCCTACAATAATAGGGTGCATAGTACTACCGGCTTTTCTCCTTTCTTTTTGTTGTTCGGTCAGCCGGGCCGGGAAGTTCAGGATTTAGTATTAACCGAGTCCGATGATAGGGAGGGATCACTTCCTACAGGTTGGGTGGAGGAACATCGGCGGCGTCTGAAAATTTCTCATGATGTGACGGAAAAGATGATAGCCGACAATAGACGTACCCCGGCTGGGGCGCGAGGGGTTGAGCCGTTTTCCATAGGCCAACGGGTCCTGGTCCGTATGCCTCGTCTGGGGGGTAAATTATCTGAGCGTTGGGAAGTTTTACCTTATGTGATCAGATGCCGTTTGTCAGCGGAAGGACCGGTCTATCAGGTGGAATCCACTGATGGTCTGGGGCGATTGCGGACTCTTCATCGGGACATGTTACGTCCCTGCCTTTTCCCAACTTCAGCAGAAAGGGACCTTATACCTGACTTCGTTCAGGATGACTCGCGTAATGAGGAGACCACGTTGTCAACTCCGGCCCGAATGGGCAACCTTGAAGAAGAGTGGTGGACACCAGCAGAAATTCCTACTGTGAATGAAGTCGACGATGTTCCAGAGGCGGCGGATGTAACACCCTTACCTAGACGTTCTCAACTATTCAATCGTGGCATGCCTGGGCCTCGATATGCCGATCCCGACTTTGTCTGGTCTCAGACCTCCTTTGTAGGAACTACAAAGGACACAGGGGGTGGAAATGTGAGCGGGGTCATTAGCGTAGGGCCTGGTCTGGCCCGAAATCCAGGGCCCACTGGACCGGCAGGTGTAGGCGGCTCGGGCAGCGCGGTGCGGCGGCGGGAGACGGGGCTGGACGAGCTTGCATCTGAAAAGATTCAAGCTCGTCCAACCACCAGCTCGGATTTTGAAATTGGCGCCGCTTGCGAGCCAGTAATGGCTCGTGGGCGGGCAGCCAATCCGAGTCTGGCACGGCGAGCCAATTGTGGCTCGCCGCGTCATGGCTCCACCCCCTCGCAGCTCCATATATTAGGCGCTGCTGAGCGGGGCGTGTCAGTCTGTCGCCGAAGAGCAAGCCAAGAAGACTGTCCACGGAGAAGAAGAGTTCCAGAGGCGCCGGAAAATGCCGGAAGACGCCGTGCTCAACCCCTGAAGACGGAAGTGCTGTTGCTGGAGCAGGAAGACTTAGAGGCGTAAACAGACTGCAATGTGCGAACGGATCATTTGAATAGCCACCCCTTGTTTTTGAACGAACGACCGCAAATAGCGAGCGGCTCTGAATGAGGGCCATAGTGTATAAGAAAACGTTGATTTGTCTGTTGCCCTGAATCTTCTCGTTATTATAGCAGAGAGTTTACAGAGGAAGTTTCTGGAAGTGAAGTTCAAACTTCCAGGCATACGATCAGGTAACCCAGTTGGTACAGCATTGTATGCGTGTTTTGTCCGTGAAGGAAGGGGGATTGTTTTGTTTGATTTTCAGGGGCGGCGGATGACTCGTCAAGGGGACAAGAGGTCTAGTGTGAATATCTCTCAGTCTGTCTGCCTTTCATTGGAGCGTCAGTTAGGGGATCTCTTACAACGGTGAGAGATCCAAACCTTCTATACTTTCTCTTCCTCTGTCTGTCCTTCCCTTGAGCACCGGTTAGGGGATCTCGCACAACGGTGGGACATCCATATTACACCTGAGTGTGTGAGCACTATATAGGTGAAAACTGGGTAGCTGAGGCCCCGTGCCAATGATGACCATTCACCCAACCGGTGAAGGTCGTGTTCATCCCTAGCGGTTATTGTGTCACCAAGCATAGGAGGATTGTTATTGAATACCCCATTCTCTTACAGCTTCAGGCTGGTTTGAACCTGATACTTAAACGGTGAAGAGGATCCGGACCGTAGACCAGTTGGCAATTTGGGAACGAAGGCTCTAGAACTCTGCCATGGGAAAGTGGTGAGTGTTGGCTAACGAGCTTTCGCTGCTTTTCACACATTCACTACATGAAGTGGCAAGGAAAGGATAAGGACTTGGCCTTCTTATTTTATGAAGAAGACTGCTGATTCTGATAGCCCTTCTGCTTGTAGTAGTAGTGGTGGTGGTCCAATTGAAAATGTGAAAGTTGCTAAGACAGCTCCGGAAAAACCAACTGTGTGCCCTGAGAAATCAAAATCACAAATCCCCAAGGAGAGTGCAAGTGTGTATGCGGTTGCCATGTGTGAGCCCGACCTAAATACTAGTGTACTGGAGGATCCTCCAAGTTCCAACATTTGTGTGCCCTCTGTAAATGTGGGGAAGGGCAGTCAACATCTTGCACATGTTGTCATTGAGGATGCTTCTGTGGAATTGCACATGGAGGAGGAGGATATTTTGGTGGATGAAGGCGCTAAGGATGATGAGGATGTTGGTGATGATGATGAGGATGTTGATGCCGAGGATGTCCTTTGTGTAAGTAAGGCAACAGCTGTTGCCCATGGTTTGAAAAAGCCAAAGCCCATTGTTGTCATGCCGGGACAAAAGACAAAAAAATCTACTTCTCACGTGTGGAATTATTTCCATCCCGATCCGGACAACAGTTGTCAAGCCATATGTGCCCGTTGCCATGCAAGAGTGAGTAGAGGGAGGGACCTAAACCACCTAGGAACCTCCTACTTGTTACGTCAGTTGGAGCGCATTCATCAAATATCAAAGTGTACGTCGCCAAGTTCCAAAACTCAAAACGTAACAAGTCCAGTGTCACCTACCTGCTCCCTCTCTGTGGGATCCAAGCGCCTTCGATCTCCAACACCAACACCTGCATCATCATCTACATCCTACATCCTCATTCGTGATCGGAAGTAATTTAAAAAAACAATTGACTATTAAACAGTCCTTTGATAGGGGAAGTAAGTATAACAGCTGTCACCCAGTTTCACAGTGATTCACTGATGCCATGACGGCTGTGCTAGTATTAGATGGTGAAATAATAAAAAATGAGGCTGATAGTGTGGAGGAAGTGCAAAAGGAAGATGAGGGGGAAATTTGTGTCCTATCTGACGCTAATGTGGATGTTGATGATAAGGATGTGGTTTGCGTAAATCAGCCACCAGTGGCAGCAGTTCTTGCTAATGATAAAAAGAAAGCCAGAAAAGCAACGTCTTGGGTGTGGAATTATTTTAATCTAAATTCTGACAACAGTTGTGAAGGCATCTGTTCCATTTGTAAAGCCAAAGTTAGCAGAGGAAGGGACGTTAACCATCTAGGCACCTCCTCCCTGTTACGTCATTTGCAGCGAGTTCATGCAATTTGTTTAACAAAATTATAATTTGTAAATTAATAACAAGCAGTCCAGTATCAGCTAGCAGCAGTTTGGACCATAACATGCAATCTCCACCACCAACACCCTCATCATCAACCTCCTCCTTAATAATTGAAGGTAGTCCTTCCAAAAAATGTTTTGTGGGGCCCAAACAAACCAAGGAGTTCAGCCACGAAAGTGTCAGTCCTAGTGGCTAAAGTGCTTGGTTTGTTAAACTGTGCATGTCCTTTTTAATAACCCACATAAGAGTGGATGGGAGGGACAATTCCATCTTGCACCTCTTTCCTTTACATTTGGCACAATTTGGGGCATTGCCGACTGACATTATTATAGTTTATTAAACTGCCATCCTGTCTGCCACTGCTGTGTGGCAATGTTTCATAGATGTCTGATATTTTTTTAAACTGCCGTGCGTTTGTGCCGCTGCTCTGTTGCTTACTTTAGCCACCCAGCTTGCTGCAGCCTTTGGCCTATATTGGTGAAAAATAGTGAAATCAATATTGTGAGCTGTGAGGTGTTTAAACATGCCTAGAAATGCCTGAAAATCATTGTTATTAAGGTTAATAATACTGTAGGAACAAAAACAGGCCCAAATTATGTGGTTTTAGCTGTTTTTATGATTTTTTGCAAAAAATCCAGATCCAAAACCAAAACCAAAACACGAAACCAAAACACGGAGGAAAAAAATCCAAAACCAGATTCAGATCCAAAACCAGGGGATATCCAGATCCAAAACCAAAACCAAAACACGAAACCAAAACACGGAGGAAAAAAATCCAAAACCAGATTCAGATCCAAAACCAGGGGATATCCAGATCCAAAACCAAAACCAAAACACGGGGGTCGGCGCACATCTCCACCCAAAAGCCAGAAGGGTGGTTTTGGCAAGACCAATCCAGATCCAAAACACAAAGAAAGATCCAAAACACAAAACACGAAAAGTGGCCGGTGCACACCCCTAATATATATATATATATATATATATATATATATATATATATATATATAAATATATATATATATATATATATCTTTAAAGATATCTTTCAGTGAATTCATCCTGCCACATCTCTGAACAGGCAATTCTTGACGATATCGTCAGACTAGCCTGCATGTACGGACAACAAAAGATATCGTTAACGACCCGCGGAAGTGCGCATCGTTGGTCGTTCACTGCATACACACTGAACGATATGAACGATATATCATTGAACAATATCGTTATCGTCCGTATCGTTCATAAAAATCATTTAGTGTGTATGTGGCTTAACATTGGTGGAGTTAAGTAGCACAACGCATCAACTGTCATTTTCTTGCCCCAGGAAAGCAACAGAGAAAACTATATGCATTAAAAAAGGCCATTAAGAGGTACTGTAGTCCCAGGTAGTCCCTTTAACAACACAGGTACTGTAGTCCAAGGTAGTCCATTTAAGAACAAAGAACCAACAACTGCATATCTGAAACATCTAAGTATCCCAACCATGAGAACGAAACCAGAGTTATGTAATAGTTTTAGGTGTCATCTTTTTGTAGGAGTGCACCTTATTTTGTGCTGGACAGCCGATCCAGGCTCACTAGTGCAAAAAAATATATTTTGAGGCTCACATTGAATGTTCTTCATAATTGAGACTGGCTGAGTTATCCTGTATAATACAGCATAGTGACTCTTTATTTCATTTGATGGTAAATATTGAAATAGTTGATTATTGTTTTGTGGATATAGGGTAAAGCCAATGAAACAGTAACATTGTTAAATGGTTGCTATTAGTCCTATGGAAACAAAGTTAAATAGAAAGTGTTGGGAAAAATTGAACCAGCTCTTATTAGACTAATAAATTGTAATTAGCGGACATGGGGCCTGATTCACTACAGATGGCAACTGCAATTGCAATATCGATTACGCACGCAGTCTCACTGTGATAGTATGCTAATTCATTGGGATCGACATGCCGCCGCCGCAGCAAAACATAAGGACGCCCACTTTACCTTACACCAGGCTTGCCGACAATCTGACTGCCTCTTCCGGGAGGAGGCAACCAGCTCGGCAAAGTGGAGGGAGGGAAGGGGGGCGTTACGTAATTTTGAGGGCGGGATGGCGGCATGGCCACGCGAACGCGTCATCGCGCCCCCGCCCCCGCAACACTATGCAAAGATTACCGGCATTGTGTAGCTGGGGGCAGGGCCACGATGATGCGATTGAGTGCAAACCGCGTCATCAGCTACCCCGAACCAGCCAGTTAGTGGACGCCGGAGGGGATGTGCGGGTGGGTTGCGCCAGCCTGGAGACTCGCTCCTCCGGAGGGTTCGGGAGTGACACCCAATGTTCGGGAGGCTCACGACTATTTTGGGAAGGTTCGCAAGTATGCCTTACACACATCCATAATCCTTAGCAAGACTGCGAAATCATTGGTACAATCGAGTACCATCGCAGCCTCATGCACACTTGCACAAACTCTGACCTTACTCAGAAATTGCTAACTTCATCGCACGCTGTGAGTACTCATTCTGCGTATGGCATCGCAGTGGATAAGTTATGCACACCCCTGCAATGGCGTTCGAACGCACTGCCACGCCTGCATTCCACCGACCACCCCCCCGTTACCACCCTCAAACGGCACTTCCTGTCAATCACTCTACGATGGGTCTCCATAGTTCCGATCATAGTGGCCGGTTCGGCAACGCGCACTGCGATGCATACGTATTCACAGAACGCAACAATCGGCCAATTGCGTACATAATCACAGTTGCAATCGGCAGTGAATCAGGCCCAGGAACAAGTATGCATGAACAGGGCTGCCATCAGAAATCGTGGGGCCCGGTACTGACAAAGAAGGCAGGGCCCCCCCCGGGGGATGGCGCAGAGGTGGGAGGAGCTGTATATAATGTGGGTGGAGCTACACAGGGGGGGGGTAGCCATCAATTAGTGCATAACCCCGTTTAAAAATTCTCAAAGTTTGGGGTGGGGAAGACAGGATGGGAATGGGTGGCACAGGGCTGGGTAGGCAGGACTGGGAGGGCACAGGGAAGGTTGGACTGGGGGTGCACAAGGCAGGGAAGGCTGGACCTTAATTGGGTGGCACAGGGCAGAGAAAGCTGGCTGGACTAAGGGGGGAGCAGGAAAGGCTAGGTACACTAGTGGGGAAGCACAGGGCAGAGAAGGTTGGACTGGGGTGGGGGACAGGGCACGGAAGACTGGCTGGATTAGGGGGGGCACAGGGCAGGGAAGGGTGGCTAGACTAGGGGAAAATGGGGCAGGGAAGGCTGGCTGGACTAGGGGAGCATGGGGCAGGGAAGGCTGGCTGGAGTAGAGCGTTAGGGCAGGGAAGGCTTGCTAGTTTCTTGCAGTAGGTGGAGCGGAGGGGCACAGGGCAGGACTCCTCCTACCTTGTTTCTTCAGAGGGCCCAGGCCGGGAGACAGCAGTGCAGAGTATATGAATCAGCAGCCGGGTAGACACAGTGCCGCTGGCGGTAATTGAAATACGACGCTGCCCGCGAGCCAATCACAGCTCGCGGACCGGCAGCCAATCAGGAGCGTCCGCAAAGGCTGCTCCTGATTGGCTGCCGGTCCGCGAGCCGTAATGTCTTGCGGCCGGCACCATATATCAAATACCGCCGGCGGCGCTGTGTTTCTCCGGCTGCTGATTCATATACTCTGCACTGCTGTCTCCCGGGCCCCCGCTCTCTCCGGGCCCGGGAGTCCGGGCCCGGCAGTCCCCCCATGACGGCGGCCCTGTGCATGAACACAGTCAATTGGGCACGTGCTCTATCTGCATTTATTTTTGTTAAAACAATTACAGTAATTGAAACTTTAAAAAAGAAAAATAGGAGTTATTTTTTTGCTATGCCTCTTGCATCATTCTTAATAGTATTTCTAGGTCTGCAGATATCATGAAATAAAGGGAGAGGGTAAGGAGTTGTTTTGTCGGGCGCACAAGAGAAGAAGATATGTGATATTAATATATAACTTTTATTAATCAATACTTAAAAATATCCCCATGTGGGGTAAGTGAACAGTGAAAAATAAGGAGTTAAAATAGTTATTAGACAAGACATACATATATAGTAAAAAGGCCGGTCCACTAATGTATTGTTGATACTATTGGGTAATTCTACACCTGGATATAAAGTAGGAATATACTGATTGAGGTATTTAAAATACCTAGGCGAAAAAACACAATGATAATACATTTTAAGTATTGGTCTATATATTTGCCTACTATTGGCTGATAGTGCCTGATTGTATCTACCCTATATAATTGATTCCTATTACTAATAAATGCTATGAACAGACGGTGGTCAGAAATTAAATCTTATGTCATTAAATTAACACATTAAGATGTATTATTATTAGAACACCCTGAATAAAGATATTGGTTAAACTGTGTCTGAGTTTCACTATGTTTTATATATTCATAAATGTACATCTCATATATAATGAAGTAACTCAGGATGCTCTACAATTTATTAAATCAATAATAAGCATAATAGCATTGAAATTAAAGAAATAAAAAAATCAATTGAACTGTGTCTGAATTTCACAATATTATAATTTATATATTATATATAGTACAGCTGCTCGAAACGCTCTACAATTTATTGAATCAGTAGTAGTCTGAAATTCAGACTGTCTCACTGAAATAGCAAATAAGTAACCATATGTTGGTATTTATGCACTTGAAATAAAGGTGTTATTTAAATTTAAACCTTTATCATTATAATCTATGTTGGAGATTCAATACAATAATATGAAAAAAAGGGGAAGGATTGATATTTATCAACAGTTATCAGTCAGTAAAAGATGTAATAAGTGGAAACTATTATTGATATTCATATTGCAACATAGTCCACAAATTATCAAGTTGTTGTTATAATAAGCTGATTGATTGCTGACTGGTATCAATATCATTCAGTTCTTGCTAGCAATTGTATTAGTAGAGATGACAGAACTGTTCATAATTCTCAGAACTTAATGAGATATCACTAACTGCCTGAATGTTGTAAATAATGATAGGTTAACTTATAGAAAAAGTTATATAATTCTCAAGCGCTTAGTAGTTCCTGGGTATCAGTCACAGTTTAAATGGCTTCAATACCAGTGAGCTGATTCATATATCTTGCTGTGTATAATACAGCTACTTAAAGGATTCAAAACTTATTAAGATATCAGTAACTATCTAATACGCCAATGAACAGGGGAGACTGTCCTAAACTAATAGCAATCAGTTCACTATTATGAATGCTATTTAGGCTGTCAGTGACATCTCAGTGAATACTAAACTCTCTGAACAGCTGCTCTATACATATGTTAAATTTGTAAATAAACCTTTTAATATATTCCTTCCTATAAACCTCTAAGATTCACCTGCCTAGAACCTCTAAGACAAAACCCTGCCTAAAAACCTCTAAGACAAAACCCTGCCTATACCTTCTAAAACCACAAGATGTCGCTATTTTGATTATACCATTAATGAAATACCGAGACAGTTGAATAGCGGTCCGAAGCGCTAAAGATTATTATTCAGGTAAAAGTACAGATGTTACAACGCTATGATCTAATAATGAGCGCAAATAAATTGTACAAACATTAGGTCATAAGGTACAGTTAAAATACATGAAACGGTTATTAAAGATCAAAATACAATGAGCAATATGAGAAAGAGAGAGAGAGAGAGAGAGAGAGAGAGAAAGAGACATATTAAAATACAATGAGAGATATATCAATGTCTGCTGAGAGCACATGTTCAAGATGGCTGGTGATGGAGTGTGTGTGTGTTTGTTTGTGTGTGAGGGGGGGGGTTGGGCCGAAGCACATGTTTTTCCTTTGTTTGCAAGACTCATGATCCCTAGGCAAACTCCATCCTGCACCAAGCTGCAACTCCGCAAATCATCCATCAATGACCACAACCACAACAAAGACAATATACCTATCTGACCCACACAACACCACAACTGGGCAGAATCACCATTTCCCTTGTTCACCCCACATGGAGGCAAGCCATCTCCAACAAACCGCAGACAACATACCCATCTGACTCACACAACACCACACAGCAACCACCCACGACCATTCAAAGCTGCCATCAATTCAACCTCCACGATACAACACTGACACCACCCTATGATCACATTCATGAGTATACAGCACACACAAAGCTCATCTCTCCAACCAGCATCAATCATTCACAAATGGGAAGGCAAACACAGAACACATGGCAAGGCCCCAACACAGAACACATGGCAGGGCCCCAACACAGAACACATGGCAGGAACCAACACAGAACACATGGCAGGCCCCAACACAGAACACATGGCAGGGCCCCAACACAGAACACATGGCAGGCCCCAACACAGAACACATGGCAGGCCCCAACACAGAACACATGGCAGGCCCCAACATAGAACACATCAGAGGATCTCAATCAACCAGCATCAATCATTCACAAATATCACAACAATTCCACAATCAATCCCTTTCCTGCATGCTAACAACAGACTATTGTACCCTACAGTGTAGATGAAGAGTACAGATTAGATAACATATCATCCACTGTATGCTAACACAAACTCATGAATATCCTTAGAAAACTACAAACCACACACCATGCTAAGCTAATAACAGATTAACACCTAACATAGCTACAGACACCCAAATAGGCTAAATATTGCACATTTTATACTCAGCTATAACAACCCAGAGGAACTGAGACCCATTCTTCCGTTGTCTGGTCAGGGAGTGTACCTCTCTCTTCCTTCTAAAATCTGCAAGTGCCTGCTAACCTGTGTTTTCTCAGCTATGTGCATGCTATGTTCCCGCCCCCTTTTACCTGTGAGGTCATCAGAAAGGGAGTATCCTTTTGGGTTACCTGAGACTACTGTTTCTACTCTCAGCTAGCTAGCTCTATTGATTAGACTGGAATAACCAGTCCTTTGGAGAAATCTGTTACAGGGCATTTATTGGACAATTCCAAATGGATACAAAAGGTCTCCAACCTCCTTTTGTATCCCCCAACATGCAAATCTAAGCTGCTATGGAAAACAACATTTCAAATAGATATTCTCTCTAACATTCATATTTCATAGCCGTATGTTCTGATCTTCATATTGATGTCACCGGAATGCTGTGGAAACAGAGTCGCATTTACTAAGCCATAGTTACAGAAAACATTTCTTTATATACTGACATTGCGTTTAAACCAAGTAATAATTAACCTTTTTGCGTTACGGGACCATTGCTTTTAAATGTATGTATGCGGGGAAAACACCACTGAATTGCGTTGTGCGTCTGAGGGTCGGTGGGGCACTCAGCGAGCAGCACTAAGCTGGAAGGGCATCTATGTGTGTGTGTGGCCATGCCAGTATGATTTTGGGAAGGATCACTAAAAAACTGACTGTATTCTGTTTAACATTGTGTGTATGAGTTGCAGGGAATTTTGCTACTTTTCAAATATAAGTCTGTGTGATATTATAAATGGGCCACATATACACACATATACATATATATATATATATATATATATATATATATTAGGGGTGAGCACCGGCCACTTTTCGTGTTTTGTGTTTTGGTTTTGGATCTGGATCTTTCTTCGTGTTTTGGATCTGGATTGGTTTTGCCAAAACCACCCTTCCGTGTTTTGGGTTCTGGGTTTTGTGTTTTGGATCTGTATTTTTTTGAAAAAAAGCATAAAAACAGCTAAAATCACAGAATTTGTAGGTTTTTCTGCTCCTATGCTATTATTAACCTCAATAACCTTAATTTCCACTCATTTCCAGTCTATTCTGAATACCTCACACCTCACAATAGTGTTTTTATGTCCAAAAGGTTGCACCGAGGTAGCTGGATGACTATGCTAAGCGACACGAGTGGGCGGCACAAACACGTGACCCATCTAGGCGTGAAACTGCAGTGGCAGACAGGATGGCATTGAAAAACTAGGCCCCAAACTGTACATAATGCAAAGAAAAAAAAGAGGTGCAAGATGGAATTGTCCTTGGGCCCTCCCACCCACCCTTATGTTGTATAAACAGGACATGCACACTTTAACAAACCAATCATTTCAGCGCCAGGGTCTGCCACACAACTGTGGCTGAAATGATTGGTTCGTTTGGGCCCCCACAAAACAAGCTGGCAATTAATCTGTCCCTGCACAAACTGGCTCTACGGAGGCAAGATGTCATCCTCATCCTCCTCATCCACCGATTCCTCACCCTCTTCAGTGTGTACATCCTCATCCTCACAGAGTATTAATTCGTCCCTGCTGGAACCACAGGTCCCTCTGTACGTTCTGGAGGCTGGTCTCCCTGGAAGAGTTGATAATTCATTTTATGAACATCATCTTCTCCACATTTTGTGGAAGCAACCTCCTACGCCTTTCGCTGACAAGGTTCCCGGCTGCACTAAACACTCTTTCGGAGTACACACTGGAGGGGGGGCAACTCAGGTAAAATAGAGCCAGTTTGTACAGGGACCTCCAAATTGCTTCTTTTTCCTGCCAGTACAGGTACGGACTGTCTGACATGCCTACTTGGATGCTGTCACCGATGTAATCCTTTAACAGACAGACACACGCTTGTCGCTGCTGCTTTGAGGATTCAAGTGCGGCTACAGCCCACACAATTCACAAAGACAGAAAAAAAAAAAGAATATTTTTATTGTTTGTGGAGCACACTTTGAGGGTTACACCACCCTTTAACAGACAGACGCACGCTTGTTGCTGCTGCTTTGAGGATGCAAGTGCGGCTACAGCCCACACAATTCACAAAGACAGAAAAAAGAAGAAGAATATTTTTATTGTTTGTGTAGCACACTTTGAGGGTGTCACCACCCTTTAACAGACAGACGCACGCTTGTCGCTGCTGCTTTAAGGATGCAGGTGCGGCTACAGCCCACACATTTCACAAAGACCGAAAAAAAAAGAACAATATTTTAATTGTTTGTGTAGCACACTTTGAGGGTGTCACCACCCTTTAACAGACAGACGCACGCTTGTCGCTGCTGCTTTAAGGATGCAGGTGCGGCTACAGCCCACACAATTCACAAAGACAGAAAAAAGAAGAATATTTTTATTGTTTGTGTAGCACACTTTGAGGGTGTCACCACCCTTTAACAGACAGACGCACGCTTGTCGCTGCTGCTTTAAGGATGCAGGTGCGGCTACAGCCCACACAATTCACAAAGACAGAAAAAAGAAGAATATTTTTATTGTTTGTGTAGCATACTTTGAGGGTGTCACCACCCTTTAACAGACAGACGCACGCTTGTCGCTGCTGCTTTGAGGATGCAAGTGCGTCTACATCGTACACAAGTCACAAACACATTAAAAAAATAGTTTTTTATTTTTTGGAGCACTTTGAGAGTTACACCACCCTTTAACAGACAGACGCACGCTTGTCGCTGCTGCTTTAAGGATGCAGGTGCGGCTACAGCCCACACATTTCACAAAGACCGAAAAAAAAAGAACAATATTTTAATTGTTTGTGTAGAACACTTTGAGGGTGTCACCACCCTTTAACAGACAGACGCACGCTTGTCGCTGCTGCTTTAAGGATGCAGGTGCGGCTACAGCCCACACAATTCACAAAGACAGAAAAAAGAAGAATATTTTTATTGTTTGTGTAGCACACTTTGAGGGTGTCACCACCCTTTAACAGACAGACGCACGCTTGTCGCTGCTGCTTTAAGGATGCAGGTGCGGCTACAGCCCACACAATTCACAAAGACAGAAAAAAGAAGAATATTTTTATTGTTTGTGTAGCATACTTTGAGGGTGTCACCACCCTTTAACAGACAGACGCACGCTTGTCGCTGCTGCTTTGAGGATGCAAGTGCGGCTACATCGTACACAAGTCACAAACACATTAAAAAAATAGTTTTTTATTTTTTGGAGCACTTTGAGAGTTACACCACCCTTTAACAGACAGACGCACGCTTGTCGCTGCTGCTTTAAGGATGCAGGTGCGGCTACAGCCCACACATTTCACAAAGACCGAAAAAAAAAGAACAATATTTTAATTGTTTGTGTAGAACACTTTGAGGGTGTCACCACCCTTTAACAGACAGACGCACGCTTGTCGCTGCTGCTTTAAGGATGCAGGTGCGGCTACAGCCCACACAATTCACAAAGACAGAAAAAAGAAGAATATTTTTATTGTTTGTGTAGCACACTTTGAGGGTGTCACCACCCTTTAACAGACAGACGCACGCTTGTCGCTGCTGCTTTGAGGATGCAAGTGCGGCTACATCGCACACAAGTCACAAACACATTAAAAAAATAGTTTTTTATTTTTTGGAGCACTTTGAGAGTTACACCACCCTTTAACAGACAGACGCACGCTTGTCGCTGCTGCTTTAAGGATGCAGGTGCGGCTACAGCCCACACATTTCACAAAGACCGAAAAAAAAGAACAATATTTTAATTGTTTGTGTAGAACACTTTGAGGGTGTCACCACCCTTTAACAGACAGACGCACGCTTGTCCCTGCTGCTTTAAGGATGCAGGTGCGGCTACAGCCCACACAATTCACAAAGACAGAAAAAAGAAGAAGAATATTTTTATTGTTTGTGTAGCACACTTTTAGGGTGTCACCACCCTTTAACAGACAGACGCACGCTTGTCGCTGCTGCTTTGAGGATGCAAGTGTGGCTACATCGCACACAAGTCACAAACACATTAAAAAAAAATTTTTGATTTTTTTGGAGCACTTTGAGAGTTACAACACCCTTTAACAGACAGACGCACGCTTGTCGCTGCTGCTTTGAGGATGCAGGTGGAATCTAGACGGGATTTGGAACCGAGGACACACTACCTCCATCAATTGTCTAAATCCCACTGCACTAATGTCGGATACCGGACGCACGTCTAACACCAACATAGCAGTCAAGGCCTCAGTTATACGTTTTGCTTCAGGATGACTGCTGTCGTACTTCATCCTCATCGCTAGGGACTGTTGGAGGGTCAATTGTTTAGTAAAAGTAGTGATGTTCCTACTTCCTCTCTGGGATGATGAACAACTCCCAGCAGCAGCAACAGCACTAGGAGGAAGTGGTTCTTGATCTTTCCCTATTTTATTTTTATCGGAGAAAGTTTGGTCCTCCATTTATGTTATATTGATATATAATATACGTGCGGCTAAAGCGCACACAAACACAGAAAATATTTTTTTATTTTTGCTGGAGAGTAGTGCACACAAGTCACAAACACAGAAAATATATATTTTTTTGGTTTGGAGTGTACTTTGGGGGTTACAGAACCCTTTAACGGTCAAGCCAGCCGGCCCTTTACTTATGACACAGGCGCACGCTTGGCACTACTTTGTTGATGCATGTGCGGCTACTGCGCACACAATTCACAAACACAGAAAATAATTTTTTTTTTTGTTTGGACTGGAGTGTACTTTCGGGGGTTACAGCACCCTTTAACGGTCAAGCCAGCCGGCCCTTTACTTATGACACAGGTGCACGCTTGGCACTACTTTGTTGATGCACGTGCGGCTACTGCGCACACAATTCACAAACACAGAAAATAATTTTTTTTTTGGTTTGGACTGGAGTGTACTTTCGGGGGTTACAGCACCCTTTAACGGTCAAGCCAGCCGGCCCTTTACTTATGATGACACAGGCGCACGCTTGGCACTACTTTGTTGATGCACGTGCGGCTACTGCGCACACAATTCACAAACACAGAAAATAATTTTTTTTTCGGTTTGGACTGGACTGTACTTTCGGGGGTTACAGCACCCTTTAACGGTCAAGCCAGCCGGCCCTTTACTTATGACACAGGCGCACGCTTGGCACTACTTTGTTGATGCACGTGCGGCTACTGCGCACACAATTCACAAACACAGAAAATAATTTTTTTTTGGTTTGGACTGGAGTGTACTTTCGGGGGTTACAGCACCCTTTAACGGTCAAGCCAGCCGGCCCTTTACTTATGATGACACAGGCGCACGCTTGGCACTACTTTGTTGATGCACGTGCGGCTACTGCGCACACAATTCACAAACACAGAAAATAATTTTTTTTTTGGTTTGGACTGGAGTGTACTTTGGGGGTTACAGCACCCTTTAACGGTCAAGCCAGCCGGCCCTTTACTTATGACACAGGCGCACGCTTGGCACTACTTTGTTGATGCACGTGCGGCTACTGTGAACACAATTCACAAACACAGAAAATAATTTTTTTTTTGGTTTGGACTGGAGTGTACTTTGGGGGTTACAGCACCCTTTAACGGTCAAGCCAGCCGGCCCTTTACTTATGACACAGGCGCACGCTTGGCACTACTTTGTTGATGCACGTGCGGCTACTGCGCACACAATTCACAAACACAGAAAAAATATTTTGTTATTTGGTTTGGAGTGTACTTTGGGGGTTACAGCACCCTTTAACGGTCAAGCCAGCCGGCCCTTTACTTATGACACAGGCGCACGCTTGGCACTACTTTGTTGATGCACGTGCGGCTACTGCGCACACAATTCACAAACACAGAAAATAATTTTTTTTTTGGTTTGGACTGGAGTGTACTTTCGGGGGTTACAGCACCCTTAACGGTCAAGCCAGCCGGCCCTTTACTTATGACACAGGCGCACGCTTGGCACTACTTTGTTGATGCACGTGCGGCTACTGCGCACACAATTCACAAACACAGAAAATAATTTTTTTTTTGGTTTGGACTGGAGTGTACTTTCGGGGGTTACAGCACCCTTAACGGTCAAGCCAGCCGGCCCTTTACTTATGACACAGGCGCACGCTTGGCACTACTTTGTTGATGCACGTGCGGCTACTGCGCACACAATTCACAAACACAGAAAATAATTTTTTTTTTGGTTTGGACTGGAGTGTACTTTCGGGGGTTACAGCACCCTTAACGGTCAAGCCAGCCGGCCCTTTACTTATGACACAGGCGCACGCTTGGCACTACTTTGTTGATGCACGTGCGGCTACTGCGCACACAATTCACAAACACAGAAAATAATTTTTTTTTTGGTTTGGACTGGAGTGTACTTTCGGGGGTTACAGCACCCTTAACGGTCAAGCCAGCCGGCCCTTTACTTATGACACAGGCGCACGCTTGGCACTACTTTGTTGATGCACGTGCGGCTACTGCGCACACAATTCAGAAACACAGAAACTTATGACACAGGCGCACGCTTGGCACTACTTTGTTGATGCACGTGCGGCTACTGCGCACACAATTCACAAACACAGAAAATATATTATTTTTTTAGCACTTGGGGGGAGCACCCCTGATGGACAGAGCACCCCCTGGACAACACTACAGCACCCCTTTAGGACTGGGACACTGCACAGGACTTTGGAGTGGACACAGCCCCTATGGAGAACTGACTGCACAACACAGTCCAGCCAGCCCCTATGGACTTTGAAGTAGTGGACACAGCCCCTATTAACAACAGCAGCACAGCACAACACAGCCAGCCCCTATGGACTTTGAAGTAGTGGACAACAGCAGCACTACACTACACTACACTACACAGCCCTAACTCCCACCCTCCCTCTTCACTGTCCACAGCCGAGTGAGAAAATGGCGCCGACGCGGGTACTTTATATAGGATCCAAAACCCGCGAGACTCGGAAGGCGGGATGATGACGTTTTGCCTCGATTGCAGATCCGAGTCAGGCGGGAAAAGTCGAGCCTGATTCGGATCGGACTCGGATCGGGGGGGCTCGGGGGGGTTCGGATTTCAGAAATCCGAACCCGCTCACCCCTAATATATACACACATATACAAGCACACATGTATTTTTCTGATGTTCTTAAACTGCAAATTGCAAAATGTGTTTATACAGTGAATTTAATTCTCATACAGGAAGGAGGCTTCCAGCTGTGCTGTCGGAGCCTCCCTGTCTAGTCTGCCTGTGTTTGAGGAAGGCTGACTATGTACCTTTTGTTTACAAAATAGGGCTGTGAGATTTTATTTCTAAGATGGAGTCTTGGCCCTTTACAAGACAGCATTGCGCAGATTCCAATTGCAAACAGATTCTGTCTTCGCCAATTATCCGGTTTTGACACATAGTAAGATGGAATAATTAATCCACTACTATTTATGTTATTTAGGTTGTTACTGTTACTAAATTGTAGAGCATCCAGAGTTACTTCATTATATATGAGATGTACATTTATGAATATATAAAACATAGTGAAACTCAGACACAGTTTAACCAATATCTTTATTCAGGGTGTTCTAATAATAATACATCTTAATGTGTTAATTTAATGACATAAGATTTAATTTCTGACCACCATCTGTTCATAGCATTTATTAGTAATAGGAATCAATTATATACGGTAGATACAATCAGGCACTATCAGCCAATAGTAGGCAAATATATAGACCAATACTTAAAATGTATTATCATTGTGTTTTTTTGCCTAGGTATTTTAAATACCTCAATCTGTATATTCCTACTTTATATCCAGGTGTAGAATTACCAATAGTATCAACAATACATTAGTGGACCGGCCTTTTTACTATATATGTATGTCTTGTCTAATAACTATTTTAACTCCTTATTTTTCACTGTTCACTTACCCCACATGGGGACATTTTTAATGTATTGATTAATAAAAGTTATATATTAATATTATATATCTTCTACTCTTGTGCGCCCGACAAAACAACTCCTTACCCTCTCCCTTTATTTCATGATATATATTTAGTTGATCAGGGCTGCACCCCTGTTATCTAATCAACTATTTAAGTTTTGAATATATAGGGGTCTTACAGAATAAATAATAGTGTGCAGATACTTTTTTCCTCATTTCCCCTTTCCCTTTTTCTAAATAGGTCTGCAGATAATAAGAAAAAGTACAATACTGAAACTCACCTTTGGCATTGCTGTCAGACTGGTAGATGTCCTTGCAGCTCCTGTACTTGTCCTGCTCGTTATTGGTAAGATGGGATGGATGGAAGTTTGCACTGCTGGTTCTGTCATCGCCCCAACATGACAAAAGATCTAAGATATTTTGCTTCATCTGAACCCATGAGCCATGATCTGGTGAAATATATAACAGCGCCATCTAGTGCTAAAATAGTAATTTACCGGATTATTTGATAAAGTAGATCACAGATTCTCAAACTCGGGGGGTCATTCAGACCCGGTCGCAAGCGCTGAGCGCTCACAACCTGGTCGATGTTGCCCCACTGGGCATGCGCACGTCGGAGGCTGCTCCGATGTGCGCATGCGCGAGACCCGGCTAGCGACGGGCGCTCCGTTGCTAGGGGTCTCGCACCAAACGGGGCGAGCTGTCGATGGTGAGTGACAGCTCGCCCCATTTGGTGTGCGGGCAGGGGGCGTGCCCGGCCATACGGAGGCGTTCCAGTCAGAACGCTTGTTGTTTTGGGGCGGCCCCACTGACATCATTGCTGATGTCAGTGGGGAGCTTCCTGCTCGATCAGAGCAGGAAGCTCCCTGGGGCTTGCGAGTGCCGAGACTCAACCTTAGGGTTTTGTTGCAAACCCCGATGGTCGGTCGCTAGAGCTGTGGGTGGTAACCCACAGCCTAGCGATCGACCAGAAGGCGGCACTTAAAAATGTAAGTGGCCGCCCTCATTCAGATCGATCGCTTGCAGCAAGCGATCGACTCTGAATGAGGTCCTCGGTCCTCAGGACCCCAAACAGTGCATGTTTTCCAAGTGAAATAATTAGCTCCGCCTGGTGATCTTTTAAAATGTGTCAGTGAGTAATAACTACACCTGTGCACCTGCTAGGAGACCTAACTGTGTGGGGTCCTGAGGACCGAGTTTGAGAACCACTGAAGTAGATGATATACAATATTTAATGACAAAATAGAAGCACAGAAAGCATAATGCAGCAGGTTCCAGATTTTTGTGCTGAATAGTTTACAATTTATTTAAGCTGTCAAGTAATTTACATTATAAAAAGTCTAATTATTCTTATAGAGAAAACTTGGACCTTTTGATTAACATACAGTACAATTGTCCCATTATTCCTATTACATGTACTCACCACAAGTAGCACATTGGCCTTCAGTAAATATCACGGCCAGAAAAACCAGACTGCCAATCAGCATCTTTCCCCTGGCACAGGTAAGGAAACAGAATCATAATCAGATTCATATTCTGATATTAGTTTGCAGAGCTTAATGTATCTCAAGCTCTGTGGGGGTTGTGGACAGTAGGCCTGATTCAGGATTGGACAAAATGCCGGTATGTTCGCAGATCTATAGTAGTGATTGTTTGCTATTGCACATGTGCGAATGCTGAACTGCGCAGGCTAGGCGATTGCATTGCAATTACATTCACTCATAGGATTCACGTTCAAAGTGAGTGTCAGGTGGTCAGAGTTTGGTGGAGGTAACAGGGGGGTCGGTTAGGCAAAAGCAGGCTTGTCTGACTGTTTAAACGCTGTTTCGTGGGCTTGCATAAATTAGCTTTCGCAGCATGAGACCTCTCTGTGTGTCAGGAGAGCGGCAGAGTTTGCGGCTGATTAGACTTGCCTTACATGCTGCATGACTGCCCGATGTGCATCGATGTTACAGATGCTTACGCAGGAGTGGGACTTTGGACGGATATGAGAAGGCAGCAATGGGCGTCCCTATGCTCGGGTAAGCTTTGGAAGCATTAGAATGTTTCCGCAGCTTCGTTCCATGCCCAGTGTTATTAATGAATGCAAAATGTTGCCTTTACCAATGTAAAATACAATGAAATACAGATGCAAATACAAAATGAAAGTATTGAGTTCAACTAAATGATAACATTCAACGACTTCCCCTGTAATAAATCAAAAGCAGCCACCTTACTAAGGGACAGATTCAATAAACTGTGAGTTCCATAGTGTGTAGTCCTTCGTTAATTAAGGCGCACTTGCGAGATATTTTCTTGAAGTGTGCGCTTGATACCCACAAACAACAAACAGTAAGTCACGGGCACAGACTATAGAGAGATAAGTTTAACTACATATGGGTGCAGGGCGTGTGGTGTGGGCCCCCTATAATCTAAAAACCCATTATAGATATATGCCATTGGATGCAGTCATCTGTAACAATGCATGTGTGCAGACAGTGCAGTGGTGAATTTCTTACCAGTCTTGAGTCTGTTTTTGATGGAAGGGTCTAAGGAAGGTCTAATATGTTCTCCTTCCCCGTAATCTAGTACTGTAACTGCTTTATATTGTTCTCCAAAAGCCTTGCACATACACATTGTTATCAGAGGAGCAGGAAACACGTTGAAGAAGTGCAATAGTCAGGACATTTATATGTAAACACCACATGAATGTATACTGCTGGGAATTGTGCAAAACAAAAAGTGTGCGGTCTTGATACAGTTTATTATATACATTGCATTTTTATGATCGAAAATTAATTGTTATTACCCTACATCATGGATAATGGGCCTTATTCAGCACGGATCCTACATATGCACGCACCCAGCCACTGCGAAAATATGCTATTGAATGCAATCGCAATGCCGCCAAACCACAAAATGCAGACGCCCAGCGCTACATACCTTTACTTACATCCACAATACCTCGCAAGACAGCAAAAACATCGGTAACATCGAGAACCACCAGACCCATATGCACAATAGTGGTTGACCTGACCTCACTCAGAAATTGCTAAACTTCCTGTGTGCATCTAGTGCTCAGGCTGCGTATGTCGTCACAGGGGCTTAATTATGCACGACCCTGTAACGGCGTTCAAATGCACAAGCACGCCTGCGTTTCACTGACCACCCCCAAACGGCCACTTCCTGTCAATCACTTTATGCTGGGACTGCATGCTCTCTGCTTCCCAAACACAGCGGCCGGTTTGCGCATATGTATAATGCAAACATCGGCCGGGTGCGTGCAAATTCGCGGTTGTATTCCTTGCTGAATCAGGCCCTATACCATAAGTAGGTTGAGAACTGTTTTAAAACATTAATAAGTGTTGGGAATCCCATACTCTGCAGTTATAAATGGCATTAAATTATATTTACTATCCTGAGTGTATCTGAAACACAAAATAAACTTTGTACCAATTGATTGCACCTACATGTGTTTACCTTGTTTTACTTTCTAATCCAGTTTTATTAACCAAGGTGGGCTTAGTTGCTTCTTAAAAAATAGGCAGACTTTAATTGTAAGCAAAGAAAATGTCTTGATAATATAAATTATATTCAGTTGTTATTATTATATAAATTATTATTTTATATTATACATTAAATTATTATATATAATGTTTTTCCTCCAATTGTTTATTGTCTAGAAAAAATGTGGTAGCTTATTGCTGTGAATGTGGCAATTTACTTATGGTGCGTACACACTGGGCGATTAAAGTGGACGACTGAACGATAACGATATCGTTATCGTTCAGTCGTCCACTTTATCGTCCATTTTTTACTCCAAAACGATGAACGATAACGACGACGCGCGTTCCCGCGGGTCGTTCTTCATTATCGTTCATCGGGTTAACATGCAGGCCAACCTGACAATGTCGTCAGGTTGCTGCATGTTGGGGAATGGGGGAGAGAGCCCGGCGCTGAACGATATCGTTAATGATATCATTCAGCGGCTCTGCTCAATGTCATGAACGACATTGAGCACAGCCTGCCGGGGACACACTAGACGATATCGCTCAGGGAGCATATCATCTAGTGTGTAACTGTGTACGCACCTTTAGAGTAAGTAACTTGAGGATTTTTCATAGAATACAATAACCTGGCTATAACTAAAATATGAGGACTGTTACAGAGTGTGTTTAGGTTTCTGAATTGGGAGGCTTGGCTTATTGCCAAAAGGGGAGTTGAGCGGTTACATAGTACCCAGGCCTGTCTGGGGCCAAAGCCTGACAGTGATGCATAACCACACCCCCAATATGGCATGGCCATCTTGCTGTTGGTTCAGAGCGGCACAAAATGGTGGACTTACTGCGCCAGCCAGCACTGCGCAGCTAGGCAAAAATAAAAATCAAGCAGGGTCCCCATCACCTGGCCACAGGGTCGGCTTGAGGCACGTTCCAGCTGAGCAGCCGCACAACAGCACTACCCCATACTGGGCGCAGTGCAGGTGCCACCAGGACCCATATTCTATGTGCAGCTCCCTTGTAGACTGGCCCGGCATCACTGAACTCTTCCAGGTGGATCAGATGCGACCCGGGCTGGGCATAATCTTGCAGTTGGTGATGCGGCAGCGTGACGTCATAGGTCGCTGCACATTGTCCCTGCCCGTAATAACTCGACATGCTGTTGTGGTGAGGGGCTGGGGGCTGAGGAAGGTGATGGCTGTCGTTGAGGATGGTGATGGGGGCTGTGGGCTGAAGAAGGTGATGAGATCTGAGAATGATAGGGGCTGAGGAAGATGATGGGGATTGAGGATGGTGATGGGGGCTGTCGGCTGAGGAAGGTGATGAGATCTGTGAATGATGGGCGGCTGAGGAAGATGATGGGAGCTGAGGAAGGAGCTTGGGACTGTGGAAACTGCTGGGGGCTGTCATTGAGGATAATGAAAGGAGCTGAGGATGGTGATGAGGGGCTTTTGGGCTGAGGATGATGATTAGGACTGAGAATGGTGATGAGGGTTTGATGGTGATGAGGGTCTGAGGCTGAGGAAAGTAATGAGAGTCTTTTGGGCTGGGGATGGTGATAAGAGGCTGTGGGCTGTGGAAGGTGATGGGGGCTGAGGAATTAGGATGGCTGGCTACAGATGCTCTACCTCCAACTGCTGAGGCATTCACAATACTGTCAACAAGACGACCTTGGAAAAGAGGTCAAACAAGTACTACAGCCTGCATCATCAGTGACAGAGAGACAGTGTGGTAAGCCATAGTGTATTTTTACTGTACAGTAAGGCTGGCATATCTTTTACTTAACATTATCATGCTTCACATATCACACATGCAGGGGAGGGATGTGTGGGTGTATGGTCGAGGGTGGTGGGGTTGGGGGTAGTGGTGGGGCCCCCAAAGACATCAGTGTAATGGGCCCAAAGATTTCTGCCCTGCTTCTAGCTACAATACACTGACTGCTTTCCAAATTGCTCCATATTACCACACAATGGTCCTTTCTCCCTTCCTTGTCTATCTATTTCTGGATGTTAGATTGTGTTCTGAATTGATTTGTGTTTTTTTTTTCTTTTCTCCTCCTCTCAGTTCTGTAGTTCCCCTCTGTATATTACACTTCTACAAATTGCTAACTCTGGGCCTGATTCAATTTCAGACCCGCTCGCGAGCGCATAACGCTTGCAAGCGGGTCAATGTTTGGCCCCTGCGCATGTGCCGCCTCCGGCGTACGCATGCGCGAGCCCCTGCGAGCGACAAGTTCAGTCGCTCCGGGGCTCGCTACAATATGGGGCGGCTGTCGATGGTGAGTGACAGCTCGCCCTGTTTTGTAGGCGGGGAGGGAGGGCGGCTGCACAAATGCAGGCGTTCCCTTAGGAACGCCTGGCGTTTGTGGGCGGCCCTACTGACATCACTAGTGATGTCAGTAGTGGACTTCCTGCTCTATTAGAGCAGGAAGTCCACTCGGGCTTGCGGGAGTCGAGACCCTACCACAGGGTCTCGTCGCAAGCCCGATGGTCGCTATAATCGTGACCATCGCCAGGCCGCTCACACAAGCTGTGGGTGGTCACTCACAGCTGTGTGAGCGGCCTGGAGGCCGAAAAAAAAAAAAAGGAATGCCCTGATTCAGAGCGAGCGTTCGCAAACAGCGAGCCCCTCTGAATCAGGCCCTCTGTCCACTGTAACGTATGCAGTGTACCCAAGATGGCTGCCTCGTCTGGTACTTTCATGGGCAGGCTGGGCAACACATGAAATTATTTATGCAGTAGGTATCCTCTAACGCCGGGTAGACACTAGACGATATGTTGTTCGATCCGGCGGATCGGACGACATATCGTCCACATCGGCCAGTGTGTACTGGCTATGTCGCTGATTATGCGCACTCCCGCGACATCGTCCGTCAGACCTGCATGCAGGTCCGATGGGCGATATCGTCAGCAGGGGCCATGCTGCCGAATGCAGCATTAGCTGCTTTTCATTTTATCCTTTTATGTCTTATTTCTCTGTATTGCTTATCTCGCACACTTATTTCTCTGTATTGCTTATCTTGCACACTTATTTATCTGTATTGCTTATCTCGCACACTTATTTCTCTGTATTGCTTTTCTCGCACACTTATTTCTCTGTATTGCTTATCTCGCACACTTATTTATCTGTATTGCTTATCTTGCACACTTATTTCTCTGTATTGCTTTTCTCGCACACTTATTTATCTGTATTGCTTATCTTGCACACTTATTTCTCTGTATTGCTTTTCTCGCACACTTATTTATCTGTATTGCTTATCTCGCACACTTATTTCTCTGTATTGCTTTTCCCGCACACTTATTTCTCTGTATTGCTTTTCTCGCACACTTATTTCTCTGTATTGCTTATCTCGCACACTTATTTCTCTGTATTGCTTATCTCGCACACTTATTTCTCTGTATTGCTTTTCTCGCACACTTATTTCTCTGTATTGCTTATCTCGCACACTTATTTATCTGTATTGCTTATCTTGCACACTTATTTCTCTGTATTGCTTTTCTCACACACTTATTTATCTGTATTGCTTCTCTTGCACACTTATTTCTCTGTATTGCTTTTCTCGCACACTTATTTCTCTGTATTGCTTATCTCGCACACTTATTTCTCTGTATTGCTTTTCTCGCACACTTATTTCTCTGTATTGCTTTTCTCGCACACTTATTTATCTGTATTGCTTATCTCGCACACTTATTTATCTGTATTGCTTATCTCGCACACTTATTTTTCTGTATTGCTTATCTTGCACACTTATTTCTCTGTATTGCTTTTCTCGCACACTTATTTATCTGTATTGCTTATCTTGCACACTTATTTCTCTGTATTGCTTTTCTCGCACACTTATTTCTCTGTATTGCTTATCTCGCACACTTATTTCTCTGTATTGCTTTTCTCGCACACTTATTTCTCTGTATTGCTTTTCTCGCACACTTATTTCTCTGTATTGCTTATCTCGCACACTTATTTCTCTGTATTGCTTATCTCGCACACTTATTTATCTGTATTGCTTATCTCGCACACTTATTTCTCTGTATTGCTTTTCTCGCACACTTATTTCTCTGTATTGCTTATCTCGCACACTTATTTATCTGTATTGCTTATCTCGCACACTTATTTCTCTGTATTGCTTTTCTCGCGCACTTATTTATCTGTATTGCTTATCTTGCACACTTATTTCTCTGTATTGCTTTTCTCGCACACTTATTTATCTGTATTGCTTATCTCGCACACTTATTTCTCTGTATTGCTTTTCTCGCACACTTATTTCTCTGTGTTGCTTATCTCGCACACTTATTTAACTGTATTGCTTATCTCGCACACTTATTTATCTGTATTGCTTATCTTGCACACTTATTTCTCTGTATTGCTTATCTCGCACACTTATTTCTCTGTATTGCTTTTCTCGCACACTTATTTATCTGTATTGCTTTTCTCGCACACTTATTTCTCTGTATTGCTTATCTCGCACACTTATTTCTCTGTATTGCTTATCTCGCACACTTATTTCTCTGTATTGCTTTTCTCGCACACTTATTTCTCTGTATTGCTTATCTCGCACACTTATTTATCTGTATTGCTTTTCTCGCACACTTATTTCTCTGTATTGCTTTTCTCGCACACTTATTTCTCTGTATTGCTTATCTCGCAAACTTATTTCTCTGTATTGCTTATCTTGCACACTTAGGGCCTGATTCAGAGCCGCTCGTAAGCGGCCGCTCGTTCGTTCTGACCGATGTTCGCTCATCTGCGCATGCGTACGGATTGTAATACGCATGCGCGAACCAGTAAGTGCGGCCGAAAATCGTTTGTTCGCTATATAGCAAATGCCTGCTACTTTGAGTGACAGGAGGAGGCGTATGTGTGTGGTAACAGGGGAAGGTGCTTCGAAACGGGGAGTGGAGATCAGAACGCAGGCGTGCTTAAAGGTTAAAACGGGCGTTTTATGGGTGTGCATAATTAAAACAGCAGCGTCATTGACCACGTCACTTGGTTGATTTATAGTCATAACTGCTCGCAATATAGTGGTAGGAAAAACCAACCACAAGAATAGCGAGCAGTTCATACGCTGTTCGATGTACTCGATTAATCAAATAAATAGTGGACATGACCATATGGTGCGAGAGGCAAGGGGGCGTATTTTTCAAAATTTCGACCGCAAGTTTTGCTCGCTCGTTCAGACTTAGAGGCGTGAACAGACCGCAAAGAGCGAACGGTTCATTTGAATAGCCACCCCTTTTTTTTGAATGAACGACCGCAAGTAGCGAGCGGCTCTGAATCAGGCCCTTATTTCTCTGTATTGCTTATCTTGCACACTTATTTCTCTGTATTGCTTTTCTCGCACTTATTTCTCTGTATTGCTTTTCTCGCACACTTATTTCTCTGTATTGCTTTTCTCGCACACTTATTTCTCTGTATTGCTTTTCTCGCACACTTATTTCTCTGTATTGCTTATCTCACACACTACAAATTACGCTGTAATGACTTCCTTCGGGACTAAAATTACGTGGTTACTGGACTGGCAGCCGCAGGATGAAAGCTGGAAGCCGGTGGATCCTGGAGGGGCCAGGGCAGAAGAAAAGCATGGTGTCTGTGACGTGGTTGTGGAGCGCCTGGAGGTTGTCTCTGGTTGGCGCCTGCACATTATGACTTCAACAGCAGTTGGCCGTCTATATCTTTCCGCCTGCCTCAGCGCACTGACAGCTCAGATTGCCGCTGTGCAATTCTGTCCATCTTAATTCAAATGTAGAAGGAGGTGTCAGACACCATCGCAAGGTTGCTTCTTTGGTCAGGCTGAGGGAGCTGAAGCTTTCTGCAGCCAGACCGGGTGCTGGTCCCTTCAGAGGCCAGGAATCTGTGTTCGCTGATGTAGACCCTGGCCTTGTCCCTCCCGGAAAATGGGGACCACACGCCCCTGCTCTGCCCCCCATATGTCACAGCATGTCACTAATGCGGCTTGGGGGGGTCTGTGAGCGTAATCGCAGGACCCATTCTGCATATGCGCAGACCTTTAACCATCTTAAAATGTACGTTCATCATCGGAAGAAAGTACATCTCTAAATTAGACCTAGAGGTAAATTTTCTATGATGGGAGTTGTATTTAAGTAGTGATGTTGCCGATAGCAAACAATCAGATTCTATTTCTCATTTATCTAGCACCTTCTAGAAGATAATACCTGGATAATACCTGGAATCTGATTGGTTGCTATGGGCAACATCACTTCTTAATAGGACACCCATCTTAGTAAATTTACCCCCCAAAGTCAACAACACAGACTGTACTGAATACTGTATTATATAGTCTGCTTTTGTCGCCTGCAAAAGACTGCATATAGTAACTATAAAATACACTATTACTCTGCAATATAAAGGATAAAAAAAATCATTGGTCTTGGGTCTTTTGTCTCCCATAATTTATATTAAATACTATTTTGCATTTAAGCTCATAGTTCTAATGTATACTTACAGTAAGAAGGCCACCACCAAAGAGAAGATGTCAGTGAACAATGAAACTGTAATGCTCAATGTGCAGCGCTGTGTTTGCAATTGGCCATGGTGGGAGGTCTGACATTACAGTCCATATTACATGGTGGGAGGTCTGACATTACAGTCCATATTACATGGTGGGAGGTCTGACATTACAGTCCATATTACATGGTGGGAGGTCTGACATTACGGTCCATATTACATAGAGGGAGGTCTGACATTACAGTCCATATTACATGGTGGGAAGTCTGACATTACAGTCCATATTACATGGTGGGAGGTCTGACATTACAGTCCATATTACATGGTGGGAGGTCTGACATTACAGTCCATATTACATAGAGGGAGGTCTGACATTACAGTCCATATTACATGGTGGGAGGTCTGACATTACAGTCCATATTACATGGTGGGAGGTCTGACATTACAGTCCATATTACATGGTGGGAGGTCTGACATTACGGTCCATATTACATAGTGAGAGGTCTGACATTACAGTCCATATTACATGGTGGGAGGTCTGACATTACGGTCCATATTACATAGAGGGACGTCTGACATTACGGTCCATATTACATGGTGGGAGGTCTGACATTACGGTCCATATTACATGGTGGGAGGTCTGACATTACAGTCCATATTACATAGTGGGAGGTCTGACATTACAGTCCATATTACATGGTGGGAGGTCTGACATTACGGTCCATATTACATAGTGGGAGGTCTGACATTACGGTCCATATTACATGGTGGGAGGTCTGACATTACGGTCCATATTACATAGTGGGAGGTCTGACATTACGGTCCATATTACATGGTGGGAGGTGTGACATTACAGTCCATATTACATGGTGGGAGGTCTGACATTACAGTCCATATTACATGGTGGGAGGTCTGACATTACAGTCCATATTACATGGTGGGAGGTCTGACATTACAGTCCATATTACATAGAGGGAGGTCTGACATTACAGTCCATATTACATAGAGGGAGGTCTGACATTACAGTCCATATTACATGGTGGGCGGTCTGATATTACGGTCCATATTACATGGTAGGAGGTCTGACATTACGGTCCATATTACATGGTGGGAGGTCTGACATTACGGGCCATATTACATGGTGGGGGGCCTGACATTACGGTCCATATTACATGGTGGTAGGCCTGACATTGCAGTCCATATTACATGGTGGGAGGTCTGACATTACGGTCTATATTACATAGTGGGAGGTCTGACATTACGGTCTATATTACATAGTGGAAGGTCTGACATTACAGTCCATATTACATGGTGGAAGGTCTGACATTACAGTCCATATTACATAGTGGGAGGTCTGACATTACAGTCCATATTACATAGAGGGAGGTCTGACATTACAGTCCATATTACATGGTGGGAGGTCTGACATTACAGTCCATATTACATGGTGGGAGGTCTGACATTACAGTCCATATTACATGGTGGGAGGTCTGACATTACGGTCCATATTACATAGTGGGAGGTCTGACATTACAGTCAGTATTGCATGGTGGGAGGTCTGACATTACGGTCCATATTACATAGAGGGAGGTCTGACATTACAATCCATATTACATGGTGGGAGGTCTGACATTACAGTCCATATTACATGGTGGGAGGTCTGACATTACAGTCCATAGTACATGGTGGGAGGTCTGACATTACGGTCCATATTACATGGTGGGAGGTCTGACATTACGGTCCATATTACATGGTGGGAGGTCTGACATTACGGTCCACATTACATGGTGGGAGGTCTGACATTACGGTCCATATTACATGGTGGGGGGCCTGACATTACAGTCCATATTACATGGTGGTAGGCCTGACATTGCAGTCCATATTACATGGTGGGAGGCCTGACATTACAGTCCATATTACATGGTGGGAGGTCTGCCATTACAGTCATATTAAATCAAAGAAACACAAATTTGCAGCTCAGGCCTCTTTAACTTCTGGGCTCTTGACCATTTTTCTTCACACCTGTCAAAGCAGATAATGAGCCTTTTACACTCAAAGCCAAAATAAGAGTGAAGGAAAATCATCTACATCATAAATTGAGTTTTTAAAAATGTTTCTTAATTTGTTTAATAGACATATTTTGTAATTGAAAATGGACATATATAGTCAGGGAAAATGGTGAACTTAGGATAGCACATTTAAATACCTGTACGTCCAAATTTTACGTTCAGTCTGCATTTTGCCTTCACAGCAGTAAACTGCACCAGCAGGATCCCTGCGACTCTGTTTTTTTATTTTTGAAATATAGCAACTCTATATGTAGTGCACCAAGATGACTGCCTCACCCTGGGGTAGATGTACTAAGCCTTGGAGTGAAATAAAGAGGAGAGAGAGAGATAAAGTAGAGAGATATAAAGTACCAACCAATCAGCTGCTGTCACTTTTCAAACATAGGGCCATATTCAATTAGATGCGAAAAGCTAAGATCCGCAAAAAAATGTTGTCGATCACGGCTTTTCGCGTGTCGGAAATTTATCTCCGTATTCAATTCAAAATACTTTTCGCGTCCGCGGAAAGTCAATGCAATGTTATAGGCAAAAAAGATTCGCCTCTGAATAGCAGGAGAAAAGAGGTGCATTTTTTTTTATTGTGGGGTGCAAAGGTGGGGAAACCACTCAGAACCCTTGGGACAGTCCTCCAAAGGATAACGGTGTCAAAAAATCCCTAAAAAAAGTTAAGAACACCCCAAAAAAGTACTTTCATACTGGGGGTGAAAAAGTACAAAGTGGAGGTACAAGCATAAAAACTAGCAAAATAGACTTTTGGGGGGTCTGCAAGGAGGTGTTTTTAAGATTGCAGGTGCTTGCTACAGGTGCGTTTTTAACGTTTTTTAAAACTTCACTTTAGAGACTTTAAACCATGCTTGCACCCATTTTCAAGTACCCCAAATTTGACAGGACTACTTATTTTCACCAAAAAATACTGCTTAATGCTATTCTTCACCACTTGTGAAAAGACGCTAATAAGAAGCTATTGAAACAACTGAAGTACCCCAAATAGCTTTATTAGGGCTATTCGGGGACATCTACATTGATCCCCAATGTTAGTACACCTTTTTGGGGGGTTCAGGCTGATTTCCCAGCAATTTTTTTGCGTGGTTTGGAATTGAATAGGGCCAATAGTGGGGGCCCGCACGATATATTTCCGCATGCAAAACACGCGAAGTAGGTGGAAAGTCAGTCAGGCGAAACTTTATCGCGGACACGAAACTTATTTGATTACCGCCCATAGCCTGTAAAGTGACAGGAGCTGATTGGTTGGTATTCTCTCCACTTTATCTCTATTCAAGGCTTAGTACATCTCCCCCATAGTACCACTGTGGGCAGGATAATTAATCCTTGGGACTGATAGCCCAAAATGGTTTCTGTATACCTAAACCTCCATATTAATTTATGTTCATGGTTTCTGTAAAGCACCTTAAGTCCTTTTGGAGAAAAACACTAAATAAATAAAATCCTTATTAGATACAGATGCATTTTATATGCGATTATTATACATCATAATACAGAAATGTATGCCCAACTCTAAATGATCCCTACACTTCTAAAGCACAAGTGAAAAATACAAAGCTAATGTTGAACCGGTGCCAATCACTGTACAGTCGGCACATCATCGCCAGTGGTAATCAGGGACAAGGTGTCAGGTTATCTGTAAAACATCAACACAGCAGACTCTGTAATCTCTTTGCTGCTGCTCCATTCTTTGTGTGTCCCATAACCATCCCAGTCAAATGCGGCAAAGTCTCCACACTGTTTGGGGTCTGCTTGAGGAATATAGCCCCCTCCTCCAATGCAGTGCTGAAAACAAACAAAAATAAATTAATCAGTGCAGATCGACCCGTGATTACTTCCTAGTACGATGTCCATGTTAACAGATTCTAGGGGCAGCTGGCAGCAGAGGTCTCTACTTTCAGCAAATAGTAGATGGGGTAAGAGCTCAGACAGGCCCCAACGCTAGGTCCAGTGTTGACAAAAGGTGTGTGAAATTTTCCCTCTCAAGAAGCTACGCACACTAAGATGGCCGCTGGGGGGGTGGCGTGTCGGTGGCTCGCACTGGGTATCACTTGTGTATGCAGACAAGTCTGTCTGACTGACACAGACTCTCAGCAGGGACAAAGTGGGAGTGGTGGGAGACTGGTAGTCACTCCCACAGTGCCAAGCAGCCGCAGCGTTACATCATGCACTGTACGACTGACTCGTGACTGCGGCTTTTTAGAAGTGGAGATCTTGCCGATAGCAACCAATCAGATTCTAGCTATTATCTTCTAGAAGGTGATAAATAAATGTTAAGTAGAATCTGATTGGTTGCTATGGGCAACATCTCCAATTCTAATAACTCTCTCTTTAGTAAATATACCTCTGAGTGTGTTGTTGTGGCAGCTGATGTCTCAGGCGACACAGCAGATGCCATTTTGCTTTGGGGAGCCCCTGCCTCAGAAGATACAGCTGCCAGGTCATGCCTCCTTCCACACGAAGCCACACTCCTGTTCCCTATTTTAGAATGCCATATGTTGGGCGGTATGATAAGGGATAGTGTGGGAGTGCCAAATGAAAGACCCTCCCTGGATGCCAAATACAGTATGTTAGGTATGCCTCTGCAAATTGCTATTATTGTTTGGTTTAATCAATTGTAGAGGACCAATCTCAATTTACTGATTTACAGTTTTGCTGTCCCATTCAAAGCTATCCTACTCTATTTTAATAAAAATCATAACTATCCTTAGGAGTTATACATTTTCTACTTTCTATGTACTTGTTTTTAACTTATTGGAAGGGGAGAGGAATCAGCTCTGTAGACACAATGAAAATTGAATATTTAAAGCACATGCATTTGTGATTTTGATGCATGAAGTAGTGAACACAAATTTGGGGAGGAGCGTTGCTGTATTAGGATTTTGCTCAAGTGCCATAATGGGGTCATACAGCTCTGCCTGTGAATTTTGTGTTAGTGTTCTCACTTCATTAACTTAAAACAAAAGATATTTGTGGAACTTCCACCAAGGGGCCAAGCACCAAAAATGTTCCTTCTAAGAAGAGCCTTTATACCACTAGACTATCTACAGTAGACAAGGGACCCTGCCCAAAATAAAAACCATAGCACGGTATAATTTACCATAGGGATCTAAGGCCATATTCACTACAGTTCGCCAATACGATCGCAGCTGCAATTACACATGAAGTTCTGCTACGAAAATATGTTAATGGATGCAATCGCAAAGCCAGCATAGAGACACCCACTACCGCTTTCGCACATCCGTAATGTCTTGCAGTCCTGGGTATACTGTACATCAGTAACATCGGCTCCTCAGGCATATTTACAGCAGGTCTGACCTCACTCAGAAATTGCTAACCTTGTGACACACAGTGAGTGCACAAGCTGCGCATGCCATCGCAGTGGCTAATTTATGCAAGCCCATGAAACGTTGTTCAAATGGACAGGCACGCCTGCATTTCTCTGACCACTCCCCGTCACCACCCCCAAACGCTCACAGCCTGTCACTCACTCTGCGATGGCTTTCTGCGTGAGTGATAGTAATGCTAACTCGCGCACGTGCACTGCGATGCACCAGTGACGTGAGGTCAGGTAAATGGCTGGGGGGGCACTGAGTTGCATCACAGTCAGATTTACACATACATATATGAACCCGAGGGTTCATGTGGGCATTATACAAAGGTGCAGCAGTATATAGTGCTGGAAATGTGGTGTGTTTTGATCAGGGATGTGCGGAAAAGGTAGGCAAGGGAGGCAGTGTCTCACCTGCAATACACTTTTTACTCCAGTGTTTTAACTATAAAAATGATTAGAATACTACAAAGAAGATATTTAGAATATTTTCTTCAAATTTTTATAGTCAAAACTCTGGAGCAAGTATGACAGGAAAAGGCTCTGCCTCACCACACCGCACATCACTGGTACACACCATTGATCGATCTGAGTATGCTGTTGCAGTTGCAAAATGTGATTAATCAGGCCTTTAGTTAGCTCCCTATGGGGCCTATTCATCATAACTTAAAATTCGATGGAGGTAATTAGGTTTAAAACTCGCATGGAGTTCTACCTAATTACCGGAGGAATTCATCTATTTAGAAAAGCTGTTATTTTTGTGATGAAAGCTTTTCCGGAAATAGATACTTTTCCCTCTCTCTACACTACCTTACCGCAGCTGTAATCAGTGCTGCGCATGCACTGTTACATCCGTAAAAAACCAACGCATGCGCAGCATTGCCTACAGCTGCGGTAATTTCGTGTGTCCCCCCCAAAAAAACCTCCCCCTGTCCAGCACTTACCTGCCCTCTGCAGCCGCCTCATGCTCCGGTGGCTGCTTTGACACTGTGTTCTCCCGGCAGAACACTGGGCCTAATTCAGACCCGCTCGTGAGCGCTCGCAAGTGGGTCGATGTTGGCCCAGTGTGCATGCGCACGAGGGAGCCGGCTCCGTTGTGCGCATGCACGAGACATGGATAGCGATGGCCAAGCCGTCGCTATGGGTCTCGCTACAAAGGGGGCGTGCTGTCGATGGTGAGTGACAGCATGCCCCCTTTGGTGGCCATGCCGGGGGCGTTGCTGCCCAGACGGAGGCGTGCCCATGGGAACGCCTACCATCTGGGGCCGGACCCACTGACATCACAAGTGATGTCAGTGGGAGTGCTAACGGCTCTGATAGAGCCAAAAGCACTCCAGGGCTTGCGGCTATGAGACCCTGTGACCATCTTTTTGGCCGCTCGCTATAGCTGGGAGTGGTCACTGACAGCTATGCGAGCGGCCTGGAGGCCGCTCTAAAATTAGGAAGGATGGCCCTGATTTAGAGCGAGTGCTCTGTCAGAGGGTTCGGCTCTGAATCAGGGCCACAGTGCAGTTTAGGAAAAAAACAAAAACTTTCTAAACTTTACTATGTTCTGCCGGGAGTACACAAGGCCTGATTCAGAGCCGCTCGTAAGCGGCCGCTCGTTCGCTCCGAGCGATGTTCGCACATCTGTGCATGCGTTTGGGTTGTAATGCGCATGCGCCAACCAGTCAGTGCGGTCAGAATTCGTGTGCTCGCAAAATAGCGAATGCCTGCTAATTTGAGTGACAGAATGAGGCGTTTGTGGGTGGTAACAGGGGAAGGTACTTGAAAACGGGGAGTGGAGATCCGAACGCAGGCGTGCCAAACGGTCAAAACGGGCGTTTAATGGGAGTGCATAATTAGCAAAGCAGCATCATCGACCACGTCACTTGGTTGTCTTTTAGCCTGAACTGCTCGCATGATTGCGGTAGGAAAATGCTACCACAAGAATAGCGAGCAGTTCATACGCCGTTCGATGTACTCGATTAATCTAATAAATAGCGGAGATGACGTAGGATGCGAGCGGCCAGGGGGCGTTTTTTCAATATAGCGAGCGCATGTTTCGTTCGCTCGTTCAGACATAAAGGCGTCAACAGACCGCAAAGACCGAGCGCTTAATTTAAATATCCGGCCCCTTTTTCAGAACGACTGTCCACAAATCAGGCCCACAGTGTCAAAGCAGCCACCGGAGCCAGAGGAGGGAACAGAGAGACGGAGGGAGACACTGGGGGACCTGACCACACCTTACAGTGGCGAATAGTAACTCCATTAAATTCCGAAAATACATAACTTTTGGAATTTGATGAATAGCCTAATTTCCATATCCCCATACTAATGTATGGGGAGTGTGGAAATTAACGGAGGTGGACTTAACCAGGAGATATCAGGGATATCTCCTGTGTTAAGTGTCTTCATGAATACTAAAATAACGGTAATTAAGGCAAATGTCCTTAAAAACTTTATTTTAGTGTTGATGAATAGGCCCCTATGTGGCCTATTTATCAATTCATATTTGCAGTATATCCCCTAAAAACTACCGTTATATTGGATATTTTTGTTGCGATCCCCCGTTTCCAATTGAACAATAGTTCCCCATAGAAATGGAGGCTGCTTATTTCTCAAACGTACCAAGCTTGGTCCCGGTACATAAAGTAATCTTCAGATGGCATTAGCCATTGTACATTAAGGCAACATAATAACCCAAATAGTACAAGAAGGATCCTTAAGAACTCCCCACTCGCATCAGCAGACCACGTATGCGCAGTTGTGTGCCCGGAAGAAGTGAAATTAGCAATCACTTCGCTTCCAGCATACTCCTGGGACAGGCTCCGATGTCCCTGCCAGTGTATTCTAATTCTTCTGGATGATCTTTACATTTCTTATTGCTATGATAATTAATAAGTAAGCCCCACAGAGTAAAGCTACAGATGAAAGATAAATGAATGAGGAAAGCAAACAACCACAAAACAAGTGAGTTGATCTGTTCACCTCTGCTAAGACATTAAAGTAATATGTAACATTCCTGACCCAAAGTTTGGATCTACTCATAGTGGGAATTATGAGGACACAGTCAGAAGACAAATATTTTCATACCAATAATTATTTCCATTTAATTAAATACCTGTTCTGTATCACAGGCGGTCACTTTTACGCCAGCACACAGAGCCAGTGCAGCCTTTTCATTGTTAAAGACACGGAACTGAACAAATCCAGCTACAAACTGACCTATGGAAAATAAAATGGTAGTTTTATTATTTTTCGAAAATATCTGCATATTGCATTTCAGAGGGATAAACTTACTTCTTCCATTTGGTGAGTAATAATTTGCTGTCTTTTCTGCATTTCCAAAATCATACACAACAGGTACTGCAGGTCCATTGTTTGCTGGGCAGCTACCAGCATTGTACATTACTGGGTATTTCTGCAAGAGGATAATGCAATTATATTTAAAAAAAATTAATAAAAAAAATAAATATATATATATATATATTGTCGAAGCTGAATAATTGAGTGAGACAAGTTCAGTTTAAAATTTAATCGCAGCGACGCCATCTTGCGAATGGCCGCAAGACTCCATGTTGGAAATGAGATCGCAAGACACCATTTTGTGTGGTCAGCATTAATTCAAGTTATAACCCAGGAGCTAAGAACAGATGGCAATGTTTTTGTTTACCTACCAAGGGCAATGGGAAAAACCAGCTGTCTGAGTAGAAGTAAATAAGAAGAGACAATGGGTATTTTTACATACAAATTGGGAAACCCTGGATGCAGATAAAGTATAGTTGTGGCAATTGTAATATAATATCTACACAATTGGATTTGCCTGAATCCTAGACAGAATGTCTCCAAATCCCACAATTTGAGGTGATAATACATTTACATTTCACACAAGAGTCTGTGAGAACAAAAGAGATTTTGTTTTCCTTTGAACACAGCAGGTGGGGGCCTGCTGACAGAGGGCATGTAGAATTACAACCCTCAGCCATCCACACTACTGGATGTTCACTTCGTGTATGAGAGATTATGCACTTAAATCTCACCCATTAATAACTAGCGTCCTTACCAAACCCCGAATACCCACACACTACATATTCGCACATAAGGTTCCATAAGCATCAAAATGTATGATTCAAGTTGGTTAAGTTAGTTTAAATGCTAAGAAATAGAGGTTTTTGATATCTAAGGTATTATACATGATAAGCAAGGTATGTTTGGTCTCGTTCTGATGCGTACGCTTTTTACAGAATCCCGGTGTTATCGGTGGAGAGATCGCATAATGCAAACTCAAGTTACGGATCGCAGAACTTATAAGCAACAAAATGTTTTAGTTGATGGAATGTTACAGGAGGCGTTACCAGAAAGACCCCGGCTGTTAGAGGCAGGGAAAGTCTATTTGAAACAACCTGTTAAATGTGTCATTACATATGCTCCTCCTCTGGGAACCAATGAGATCAGCAGGAAGTTTCCCCTTTGTCCTGTTTCAGTCTGGGGGGGGAATAAATACACGTGTCCAAACACTGGTGTGCCAGTTCATGCTGAATTTTGGGTGAACTGAGGATATCTAGTCAGAAGTCTATCTCTGGGTCCGGAGGCGCAGCGTATGTATAGCCGTACTTGGTCTGTATTATTTCCTTTTTACGCCTAAATTATGTATGTATAGATTGCGTGTAACTGACTGTACTTTTACCTGAATAATACTTGTGCGTTGGAAACACAGATTCCACTGTCTTTATTTGCGGTTCTAGGCAAGTGAATCATAGAGGTTTACAGGCAGGAATGTATTAAAAGGTTTATTTACAAATTTAACAATATATATATCTATCTATATATATATATATATATATATATAGTCAGGTGCATAAATATTGGGACATTGACTGAATTTTCATATTTCGGCCTCTATTCACCACCACAATGGCTTTGAAATGAAACAAACAAGATGTGCTTTAACTGCAGACTTTCAGATTTAATTTGAGGGTAATTACATCCAAATCAGGTGAACGGTGTAGGAATTACAACGGTTTCTATATGTGCCTCCCACTTTTTAAGGGGCCAAAAGTAATGGGACTATCAACTCAAAAGCTATTCTCTCATTATTTCATTATCAATTAAGCAGGTAAAAGGTCTGGAGTTGATTCTAGGTGTGACATTTGCATTTGGAATCAGTTGCTGTTGACTCTCAATATGAGATCCAAAGAGCTGTCACTATCAGTGAAGCAAGCCATCATTAGGCTGAAAAATCAAAACAAACCCATCAGAGAGATAGCAAAAACATTAGGTGTGGCCAAATCAACTGTTTGGAACATTCTTAAAAAGAAAGAACGCACCGGAGAGCTCAACAATACCAAAAGACCCGGAAGACCACGGAAAACAACTGTGGTGGATGACAGAAGAATTATTTCCTGGTGAAGAAAAACCCCTTCACAACAGTTGGCCAAATCAAGAACACTCTCCAGGAGGTAGGTGTATATGTGTCAAAGTCAACAATTAAGAGAAGACTTCACAAGAGTGAATATAGAGGGTTCACCACAAGATGTAAACCATTGGTGATCCACAAAAACAGGAAGACCAGATTAGAGTTTGCCAAACAACATCTAAAAAAGCCATTACAGTTCTGGAACAACATCCTATGGACAGATGAGACAAAGATCAACTTGTACCCCAGTGATGGGAAGAGAAGAGTATGGAGAAGGAAAGGAACTGCTCATGATCCAAAACATACCACCTCATCAGTGAAGCATGGTGATGATAGAGTCATGGCATGGGCATGTATGGCTGCCAATGGAACTGCTTCCCTTGTATTTATTGATGATGTGACTGTTGACAATAGTAGCAGAATGAATTCTGAAATGTTTCGGGGGCAATATTATATGCTCATATTCAGTCAAATGCTTCAGAACTCATTGGACGGCGCTTCACAGTGCAGATGGACAATGACCCGAAGCATACTGCAAAAGCAACCAAAGAGTTTTTTAAGTCTAAAAAGTGGAATGTTATGCAATGGCCAAGTCAATCCCCTGACCTGAATCCGATTGAGCATGCATTTCACTTGATTAAGACAAAACTGAAGGGAAAATGCCCCAAGAACAAGCAGGAACTGAAGACATTTGCAGTAGAGGCCTGGCAGAGCGTCACCAGGGATGAAACCCAGCATCTGGTGATGTCTATGCGTTCCAGACTTCAGGCTGTAATTGCCTGCAAAGGATTTGCAACAAAGTATTAAAAAGTGAAAGTTAGATTTAGGATTGTTTCGTTTGTCCCATTACTTTTGGCCCCTTAAAAAGTGGGAGGCACATATAGAAACCATGGTAATTCCTACACCATTCACCTGATTTGGATGTAATGACCCTCAAATTAAATCTGAAAGTCTGCAGTTAAAGCACATCTTGTCTGTTTCATTTCAAAGCCATTGTGGTGGTGAATAGAGGCCAAAATATGAAAATTCAGTCAATGTCCCAATATTTATGCACCTGACTGTATCTGTATATATATATATATATATATATATATATATATATATATTTATTAGGGATGTGCAGGCTCGGTTCTACTCGGTTCCGTTCGGTTCTTTTTACCGAATCTTATTGGCTATCCAAAACTCGTGACAGCTGAAACCCAATAAGATCCGGTAAAAAGAACCGAACGGAACCGAGTAGAACCGAGCCTGCACATCCCTAATATTTATATATATCTCTGTATGTATATCTATTATTTAAGGCTGATAGGCATGTGTCTAGCAGCTGAGCACTGGCTGCCTGCTAGACACAGACTCGCAGCAGCACTCTTTCCCCAGTCCCTGGAGCCGCACAACTGCATTCCCACATTCGTGCCCTGCTCCCAACAATCAAAAATCCTCCCCTTGATAGGGGAAAGTGGCAAAGATATGGGGAGGCAGGGCAGGCACCACCATAAGGCAGCTGCCTAGGGCCGCCAGCCACTGGAGGAAGCTGCATGCCGCTAATAAATATGCCTGCTTGTGCTACGGCTCATGGCTGTGTCTGTGATGATGTTCTAGCAGCGGCCGCAGCGCTGGTCTAGCCAGCCGCAGCCACTTCTGTCAGTCACTGAGGCAGTGTGCACCGGCAGTGCTGCACACTTGTCTCCTTACTACACCGCAGCGTCTGCCCGCTGTGCCCCATGTTCTAAAATACTTAACTCTCTAGAGTCCCGCATCAGCAGTGGCAGCAATGCACAAATTCACTAGGAAAATTACATTTTCCCAGCGAGTCCCAGAGTCTACTCACTTGCACCACCGGCTAGAGAGGAGGGGGCATGGATGGACCATGTACATGCGGGCAGCATCCATTCACCGCTGCTCTGCAAGTAGAGTGTTACCTCCAACCTCCCAACCACCGAGGGCCCAATGGTGGGACAGTGGGCCTGATTCAGACCCATTCGCGAGCGCTGAGCGGGTCGATGTTGCCCAACTGCGCATGCACACGACGGAGGCGGCTCCGTCGTGTGCATGCGCGAGACCCGAATAACAACGACCAAGCCGTCGTTATGGGTCTCGCACCAAAGGGGGCGTGCTGTCGATGTTGATTGACAGCACGCCCCCCTTGGTGGGCGTGCCGGGGGCGTGGCTGCCCAGACAGAGGCGTTCCCATGGCAACGCCTACTGTATGGGGAAGGCCCCACTGACATCACTAGTGATAGAGCCAAAAGCACTCCAGGGCTTGCGGCAGCGAGACCCTACCGCAGGGTCTCGTCGCAAGCCCGATAGTCGCGATGGTCTTGACCATCGCGACCATCATTTTGGCCGCTCGCTATAGCTGTTGGTGGTCACCCACAGCTATGCGAGCGGCCAGGAGGCCGCTCCAAAATGAAGGAGGGACGGCCCTGATTCAGAGCGAGCGCTCTGTCAGAGCGTCCGGCTCTGAATCAGGGCCAGTGTCCAAAAAGCAGGACTGTTCTGCTGAAATGGGGATGGTTGGGAGATATGGAGAAGACACCTGTCAGTACTTGGAGCTGACACTGCCCTCCACCAGGGCCGCAACTAGGGGGGGCTGAGGGGTCATGTGCACCGGGCGCCATCCTCCAGCGGCACCGGCCACACACTTCTCTGTGCCGGAGGTCTGCAGATAGACACCTCCGGCAGTGGTGCGCGCCGGACAGTGGACAGTGAAAATCGGCGGAAGTTCCCGCCCTCCCTCCTCTCCTCGGAAGTTAGGGTAAGAGTTCGGGGGGGGGGGAGGGGGCGGAGAGGGAGTGAGAGGGGCGGCAGTGCTGCACAGGGCGCACTGCCGTCTAGCTACGACGCTGCCTCCACTACCCACCAATCACAGAACACCCCCCATAGCCCCACCCACAAATCCTCTCCCCTGTTCAAAGGTATGAGAGAGGACAGATCAGAAAGAGATACTGTCATACTGCAGATTTAAGAGCACCAGCAGGAAGTGGGAAAAACAAAGAAGCCTGTGGGCACAGGCGCTGGGGGACACCATGCTGAGTGACACAGGGGGGGGGAGCAGTGACATCAGTGCGGGCTAGCTCTGAGGTGTTGCTGTGTACAGGCTGCTGCTGTATACTGCCTTCAGAGTTGCAGGCAATAATTTTCCAGCACCTGTTCAACTAGTTCCCTGTAAGTTCAGCTATGGTTGTGGTGAGCTGTGATTGGAAGGAGCATATAAGAGGCCACCTCTATCTTCTTATTGGAGAATGTGGAGCTTCGGCTGTAGAGAGTACATGGTGTAGATGAGCAACGGATGCTCCTCCTCCCCAAATGCCTGAGTCACATGGCACTGTGGGAGACAGGAGGCACAGCCCGTTGGATATCTGGAGTTGAGAGAAGGAGCCAGGAGCACCACTATTGTAACATGCATCGCAGTGGGCTCCTAGAGATTATGGTGGTGGTTGAGATTGGTGGGTTCCATTTTTCCCTCTGCAATGGCGTCGGCTGCACCACTTTTCTTAGGGACCTGTGTCTAAGGTTCCCAAGCTGTATAGAGTGGTTCTCTCTAAGCTAAAATGAGTAGGTCCCAAGAAAGGGACCTCCACATTTGAGTGCTCATGGAGTACTATTTAGCAGTATAGGATGTACAAAGGTGAGCATCCCCTATAACAAAAAATAAAGATATCCGCACTAGTTACTACAGTTATGTACACAGTGTTATCTTCTTGGATAGTCTAAAAATTAAAAACGGTTTTATATGTTACCTTGTATAGATTAAAGAGGTTTCCACCCTCAGCAGACAGGAAGCCATTATCTGTGCGATATCGGAGAAGGGAGGAATCTCTCCATTTAGATACTGGTGTCTTGTTTGGCACGTGCCATATCCCCACATCATTAGCATATATATCATAATAGCCGGGGTTCTGATCACATAGGAGAAGACATTTATATACGTAAGAGAAGTCTCCCTTTCATAATGCAAACTAAATAGAATTTTAATAGACAACAAAAATCTTGAGTGGTACGCCATAAGTCATTCTTACCTTGTAGTCATCACTGGTGGCTCCATCTGGCAAACCAAATGTGGCATAGTTTGCCCAGTTGCCATCTCCTTCTGGGTTATTAACATTGTTCCCGTTTTGGCTGGACCAGCGGTCGCCAGTAGTGCACTTCCCAAACATATTGTTTTCATGGACACTGGCTACCAAAGTCCAACCTCCTCCATTGGTGGTCATGTCACAGAAGGTCTGATAGGACACCTCATCTTCACTAGTTAGTGTGTAGATTCCATCTGTAATAAAAGCACATTAACAGTCATTATACTTCAAAAAAAGCAAGTGGTGCACAATTATAATTATCTATTGCAAAGCATAACCAAATTATGAACACTTCCTATGCATGTTAGGACTTTTTCTTACTGTGGGCTCTATTTATTAACATTATTTTGACTAAAATAAAGTGAAAAAGGGTGTTTTCACACCCTTTTCACATTATTTTAGTATCACCTATAGTTATTACAGGGCGATTGGAGTAGAATTCGTAAATTTCTACTCCAACCCCTAAGTATCACTTTTAGTAAAGCAGATCGCATTTCCCATAATTGTAATGGGAAATGTGATCCGACCAGAGTTACTAAAAATAAAATGTGAAAAAATACCGGGGAAAGCCCTGTAATAATAACGCCACCTGGAGGTGGCGTTTTCCAGGGTCTCCCCCGGTTACCGGCCTCCTGCCCTGCTCTAACGGGGAGAGTAGACCCGGGAGTCGGTCCCAGTAATCAGCTGTGTGGTCTAAATAGACCGCAAGCTGATTACTGTAAAAAAAAGAAAAAAAAAATTGTAAAAAAAAAAATGTACTTACCTGACTCCAGGGACCAGTGATCGAGCCTCCGGTGATAACTCCCCTCTGGTCAGCTGGTCTCCCATAGTGCACTGCTGCCCGGTCATCAGGTGATTGGGCCCCAGTGCAGTATGGGAGATCACCTGACCGGAGGAATGGAGAACATCACCGGAAGCCCGGAGCATGCAGGTAAGTGTAATTAAGGGAGAGGGGGGTCGCGGGGGGGGTTTCCGTGATCGTGGGGGCGGGGCTTAGCACCAGGGGCGGGGCTTAGCACCGGGGGGGGTAGCAGCGGCGACCGGTTGGCGCATGCGCTGGCACTTAATCACGGTATTTTTGGTGAAAATACCGTGATAAGGCTCTGAAGGGGATTTGCAGGGACAGAGCTTTATCGCAAGCTCTGTCCCTGTAAGGGTTTTGTGGTAAATCCCTGTGATATTGCCTGAATTCGCAATGCGAATTCACTCGGCAATATCACACTACAATCTGCATTCAATATGCGGATTGTAGTAAATAGAGCCCTGTATGTTTGATACAAGATTGATATCTACATAGGTAGCTACTGTATATTCAGTATGTACTATGTTAACTTCCAACATGACTCCATAAATCCAATATAACACACTCTACACCTGACCTTCATTTCAATTAATTAAACCTCAATTAGTTAAATCAGCACAGGAAACTGAAATCTATATAATAACCCAACAAAGTATGTCCCTTTTCCGACATGCACAGTGGAAGCCGGGACTTGATACTCTTAAACCAACAGCTCCCACTGCAGCTACAGAACAGACCATAGAGGATGGGGACAACTCTGTGGGTGCTGGGAATGGGGTAAGTATTAAGCGGGGAAGGATTGGGGAGGGGGACAGGATGGAAGAGGGGGCAGAATCGGGGTCAAGACAGGTCTTGTGGGAGGCTATTAAGATGACCTGGCATATGCTGGGTCCCTTTACAAGTAATAAACTGCTATGGTCTCTGTTTTGTCTACACCATGCACAGTTGGTGCAGTATACTGTAATTATTTATACGGTATCAAAGATATTTTTTATCATTTTTAATTGTCTTTTTTAGCTTATTGTTTTTATGAATCATATCCCTTGTTGCTTTTATATCTCATTATGATTTTTTTTAAATTGTTATTCTTATGTATTTAGGCCCTCATTCAGAGCCGTACGCTCTGAGCAGAGTGCACGCTCTGAATGAGGGCCGGCCTCCATGAAAATGGAGCGTCCTTCTGGACGCTCGTATAGCTGTGGGTCATCACCCACAGGCTATACGAGCGTGCATTTTGATGGCCGCGATGGTCTCGACCATCGCGACCATCGAAATTGCGAGCCGGAGCCTGCGGTTGAGATTTTCAACCGCAAGCTCCGGAGTGATTTTGGCTCTATCAGAGCCAAAATCACTCCCACTGACATCACTAGTGATGTCAGTGGGCCGGCTTCTGACGGGAGGCGTTCCCGTGGGAACGCCCCCGTCAGGGAGGCACGCCCCCGGCACGCCTACCAAAGGGGGCGTGCTGTCAATCAACATCGACACTACGCCCCCTTTGATCAGACACAACGAGCGAAGGACTTTCCTTCGCTCGTCGCGTCTGGCGCATGCGCACGACGGAGCTCCGTCCGTCGTGCGCATGCTCAGTCCATAACATCGACCCACTTGCGAGCGGACAGCCGCTCGCGAGTGGGTCTGAATCAGGCCCTTATTCTCTTTTATGTTATCGGGACCTATATACCACTGTTCAATTGAAAACTTGTGTTAGAAATTGAAAGGAAGCTAAATTTCCGGATATTCTCCATTTATTTTTGTTGTGGATCGCAGCCTGGAACACAAACTACTGACCCTCGGAATGCAAAACCAGGAAATGCATAAGTCACATGATCCGGGAGTGCGTAAAATCACTTCCGGTCACTGAACTATCCGGAATCCCGATTGTTACTTCAGCTTGGAACGTATCCGGAATTGTCCGTATCACATGATCTGAGAGTGCGGAACGTCACTTCCGGTTTTGGAATATCCGATTAGCTGTGCTTAATGATTTGTGATTAGGGTGGGTATATTAAGAAGCCCCTAGATTACTGTCATAGTTGCCAAGTCCACTTATAACAAGCGGAATTGGGCTTGTTTTTTCCCCAGTTGCTTGTTTGTTTGGATGGTTGCTTGCTGCTTGTTTTTGGGGTTATTTTTATTTTAAGTAGCTTGTTTTTGGGCTTGATAGCCAGGTCCCACTACTAAGGTGAGCAAATGTTATATAGCTCTTTCACCAATCCATTTATGTTTAGCTCTCTGTCAGTATGTATATCTCTCTGTATATCTAGTTATATAGATTTGGTTAACTAGAATGACTCGTTTAAACTATCAATAGAAGTTAAATTTTCCCATATGTCAGTTATTGTGTTTGTTTAAATTACCATTTTGTCCTGTACTTTACCACGCACAGAGGGCCTGATTCAACAGTGCTCACTAGTTGTTTGGGAATCTGCGCAGGACCCATTCTGTGCATTTGCAGAATGGGTCCTGCTATATCGCACAGGCACCTGTATGCATTTGCCTGATTGACAGGCAGAGGAGTTTGCGGGGCGGAGACGGCCTGCGTTCCTGGAAACGGGGGCATGTAGCCCCCGTTTTCTGGGAGTGGCAAATCTAGGATCTGCATCCATGGATGCAGACTTCCTGGCCTTGCATGAAGACAGAACACGGCCAGCTTCAGCTACCGCGTCCTGACCAAAGGTGCAACCATCTCGATTGATGGTTGCAATGGTGATCCCAGACTTCAACCTTGGTCGCAGCCTGGGATCACAGATGCAGCAAGGAGATTTCAGGCACCTTCAACTGCATTTGCATTTTAGGAAGGACAGAATTACAAAGCTGCTGGTGTGCGGCATTTGCAATTCCGTCCTATGCCGAATCAGGCCCCGAGTGCCCTGCGCATTACTTCGCACAGTGGAGTCTATTCATAGAGCAGGGAAAAGCCATGTTTTGCAAATATTTATATGTATTTTAATAAAATTAACAATAACTTTGTGGTTTACATTAAATTACCCCCACCCCCGTACCACCATATTACATTTGGCTTATGTTTTGGGCTTTATCAGATTGGGTTGGGCTTGTTTTGGGCTTGTTTTTCACTCAAGAGTTGCTTGTTTCTAATTTCAGAGTTGGCAACAGTGATTAGTGTCACCATTCCTCTTGTGAAGGACTAAAGGGTCTGAAATCTATTAGGCAGGTGACGCTGGAAACAGGAGGACTGCTGAGGAGAGTACGGTCTGGGAATATCCGGAAAGGGTGAGACAGGGAGTCGGCATTTGTTACACACCTAGAGAGATTTTATTTGCCCAGCTGATTCCCCAGAAGCAAGTCAGTACTAGGAGAACCCCACAGTTTGGTGGATATAAGCATTTATGTTTTTATTTATACGAGTGCAATAGAATAAAATTATAGTGTTTTGAAAAGCATTATTGCACTATTTGTTTGCGATTCCTTGTGCTTGTTTTTATGGCGTATCAGCCCAACATACTGAAGGCAGAGCTGAACCATCTTAGAAGCAAGTTGACTTCAGGAGGAACCCAGAGTGTGGTGGGTATGTGCTTGATGTTTTTTTTTTATATCTTTGTGAGTGCAACTTATTATTAAAATAAGAAATTTTGAAAGGCAATATAGCACTATTTTTGTTGCGATTTTTTGTGTGTTTATTTTAAGAGTACTACTGAATGAACAAAAAGGATCTGTGGACTGTGAAAATTAATTTCTACTCATAAGGAGAAGAGAGAACGTCTATCCATTACTCGGATGAGTAAGACTCTAGGGGGTAAATTTACTAAAGTGAGAGTTTTTAGAAGTGAGTTTTAAAAGTGATGTTGCCCACAGCAACCAATCAGATTCTAGCTATTATCTTCTAGAAGGTGCTAGTTAAATGTTACGTAGAATCTGATTGGTTGCTATGGGCAACATCACTTTTAAAACATATGATTATGCTAATCTTGTCAAACTTGTCTTCCCATTGAGTGACCTTGTGGTGATCAGGGCTTAAAGACACTAATTGCATCTTCATGGATCATCACCGCTAACCTTGCAGGGAGTTAAGAGGTCTCTCCCTCATCTAATGATGGAGGCTGTTTTCATACCTTTTTGTTATACCTAATTATTCCCTGGACACAAAAGTATTTTCCGGCATATTTTCCAGCTTCTATAATGTGTGTTCTACGATCACATTACTCACCTCTGGCGCCAGACTGAGACTGCTTAATTTCATTGCAGCTCCTATATCTATGGTAATTGCCCCCAATGTTATTTGATGGAGAGAAGCTATTATAATCATCTTTCCAACAGGCCAGTAAATTCAGAATGCTCAGCTTCTTCTCGTGAAGCGATGGATCATCTGAGGATACAGGAAAAACGTTAGATATCATACAACTTTTTTAGGGACAGTTCCCTTTCTTTAATAAAATCCCTCTCTCATTTAACTTGTATCAGTATTGCGTAAAGCACACACCTCTACCATGGCTCAGAGGACCTCATTCAGAGGCGGTCGCAAGAAGCGATCGGTCTCTCTGAATGAGGGCGGGCACTTCTTTTTTTTTGGTGCGGCCTCCTGGTCGCAAGCTAAGCTGTGGGTTACCACCCACAGCTTAGCTAGCGACCAGGGTGATGGTCGCGATGGTGATCACCATCGCGACCATCGGGGCTTGCGACCAGACCCTAAGGTTGTGTCTGGGCATTCGCAAGCCCCAGGGAGCTTTCTGCTCTGATGGAGCAGGAAGCTCCCCACTGACATCACTGATGATGTCAGTGCGGCCACCCACAAACGGTAGGCGTTCCTTACGGAACGCCTCCGTTTTGGAAATCACCCCCCCGGCCCGCCTACAAAAAGGGGCGAGCTGTCGATCAACAGTTTCTCTCTCGCTCCGGGGCTTGCGCACGCGCAGTGCGGCCGCTGCGCATGCTCAGGGCTACCCATCGACCCGGTTGCGAGCACATCGGTGCTTGCGACCGGGTCTGAATGACCCCCAGAGTGTGTAGGTTGCTACCCAAATTTAATCTATTAACTTTTATGCACAAGTGCATGCAGGAATTATGTGCATGTCCCTTTTTTTTGTTTTTACATTTTGTTGCCACCTGAGTGTGACTTGGGCACTCATACGGAGGACAGCCTGACATGCACGGAGGACAGCCTGACATGCCTGGATTAGATTTTAGGGGAGATGTATCAAGCCTTGGAGAGAGATAAAGTGGAGACGTTGTCCAATGCTTTAAACAAAAGATAATGATCCCTTAACAGGTGCACATGCAGAGCCTGCAGCCTAGTTCACTGTTCTAAAAAGAGTTTCACCACACTCAAATACAATAACCAACAATCAAAAAATATTTTTAGAACAGATGTGCGGCGCTGGTCTAAACAAATGGATGCACAGTGATACTTAGACCCCTTGTGTTACCTTGATATAATGAAGTAGATGTCCACTTTTTAGTCCCTTCGAGCTCCAGCTCATGTGAAGTAAAATTGCCACAATATAGAAAAAAGTAAAAACAAGGAGAATAGAACAATCAGAGTCTATTGTATATAAATGATGTAAAGCTAAGCATCGGTTATGACATCCATATAGGGTAGGTAGTTGGTGTGTACCCCACTCACATCTAATAGGACTTATATAGGTATATAAAGGTATCTTTCCTTCCATCCAAACACTTCCCCCAGTAGGTATTTTGAAACTTTTAAACAGCGTGATAGTGCATACCTTCACTTACAATTAGTAAGGGTTGTATGTTCTCATCAAGGTTTCTTTGTCTTTTCCAAAAAGACTTTTAAGATTTTCCACCATCATAGGTTCTTCCTCCCCTCATATAAGCATTGAATATGAAAGGAAGAGGGAATGAACCATATGGTTCGTTCCATCTTCCTTTTCATATTCAATGCTTATATGAGGGGAGGAAGAACCTATGGTGGTGGAAAATCTTAAAAGTCTTTTTAGAAAAGACAAAGAAACCTTGATGAGAACATACAACCCTTACTAATTGTAAGTGAAGGTATGCACTATCACGCTGTTTAAAATTTCAAAATACCTACTGGGGGAAGTGTTTGGATGGAAGGAAAGATACCTTTATATACCTATATAATTCCTATTAGATGTAAGTGGGGTACGCACCAACTACCTACCTTATATGGATGTCATAACCGATGCTTAGCTTTACATCATTTATATACTATAGACTCTGATTGTTCTATTCTCCTTGTTTTTTCTTTTTTCTATATTGTGGCAATTTTACTTCACATGAGCTGGAGCTCGAAGGGACTAAAAAGTGGACATCTACTTCATTATATCAAGGTAACACAAGGGGTCTAAGTATCACTGTGCATCCATTTGTTTAGACCAGCGCCGCACATCTGTTCTAAAAATATTTTTTGATTGGTTGCATTGGACAACTTACAATCAGCTTCTGTCATTTCAAAGACTGTGCTAAATAACTTTACATCTCCCCCTTACTGCAGCTAATCAGGTGATTGTAAACCGAGACAAAAGCAGGATCCATTAAAAAAACAAAACAAAAAAAAACAAAGTTACCCCTTGTTTCCCTCCTAGTGATCTTCTTGTCTTAGACAACAAAATCACCACTAGCTGCCTGAATTTATATTTAACTGGAGTTATCATATCTGTCACGGTTTTGTTATTCTGTAGATCCTTCTCGCGACCCTTAGCTATGACAGATGTGTTTAGGAAAAGTGGAGGCTTAATTATACGTTGGCTCATGGGTATACACAGGATTGTAGGCACACTAATGACAGTGTAGGAACCACAGACTTGTGATATGCATGGATACTGAACTGGAACCCATACTTGCCGCCTCTTCCAGGCCTGCCGGGAGCCTCCCGAAAATCTGGTTCCGCTTCTGTCACCCCGCAAGCCTAGGCATGTCCCCCGGCACCACGTGACATCCCCCCCCCTCCACGCCCAATGCAAAAGTGGCCGGTCCGGGGACGTGATGACGCAATTTGCGCTGAATTGCAACTTTGTAGCCCCGCCACCTGCCTTATAATGCTGGCAATATCAGCAATATAAAGCGGAGGACGGGGCCTCGATGAAACGATCGCGTCGGCGCGCCCCAGCTCCGCCTACCTGGACCACCCTCACCCTCCCTGCTGGACCGACCTGCAATATTGGCAGATAGAATGCAGGTAACTAACAACTGCAAATGGATAAGTCTGTATGCAGCGTGGAAGCTGCAGTATTGGCAGATAGAATGCAGGTAACAGCAGCAAATGGATAAGTCTGTATGCAGCGTAGAAGCTGCAGTATTGGCAGATAGAATACAGGTAATAGCAGCAAATGGATAAGTCTGCATGCAGCGTAGATGCTGCAGTATTGGCAGATAGAATGCAGGTAACAGCAGCAAATGGATAAGTCTGTATGCAGTGTAGAAGCTGCAGTATTGGCAAATAGAATGCAGGTAACAGCAGCAAATGGATAAGTCTGTATGCAGCGTAGAAGCTGCAGTATTGGCAGATAGAATACAGGTAATAGCAGCAAATGGATAAGTCTGCATGCAGCGTAGATGCTGCAGTATTGGCAGATAGAATGCAGGTAACAGCAGCAAATGGATAAGTCTGTATGCAGTGTAGAAGCTGCAGTATTGGCAAATAGAATGCAGGTAACAACAGCAAATGGATAAGTCTGTATGCAGCGTAGAAGCTGCAGTATTGGCAGATAGAATACAAGTAACAGCAAATGGATAAGTCTGTATGCAGAGTGGAAGCTGCAGTATTGGCAGATAGAATGCAGGTAACAGCAGCAAATGGATAAGTCTGTATGCAGCGTAGAAGCTGCAGTAGTGCGAGATAGAATGAAGGTAACAGCAGCAAATGGATAAGTCTTGTCGAAGCTGAATAATTGGCAGAGACAAGATCAGTTTAAAATTGAAGCGTGCGCAACACCATCTTGCAAATGGCAGCTAGACTCCATTTTAGAAACAAGAATCTGCAAGACGCCATTTTGTGACCAGCGTCATTTCAAGTTACAACTCAGGAGCTAAGAACAGATGGCAATGTTTTTGTTAATCTACCAAGGGCAACTGGAAGAACAAGCTTTCTGAGTAAGAGTAAATAGAATAGACAATGGGTATTTTTACATACAAATTGGGAATCCCTGGATGCAGATAAAGTGGTGGCAATTGTAATATAATCCAGGCATTGATCTACACAATTGGATTTGTCTAAATCCTAAACAGGTCTTAGCCCCACACACAGACAGGATGGCCCCAACTTCACAGCTTGATTTGCATTTCACACAAGAGTTTCTTTTGAAGCCTGGGACAGGTGGGGGGGGACTGCTCACAGAGTGGGCTTGTGGAACTATCTTGCTCAGCATGCCACACTGCTAAAATGTTCACTCAGTGAGAGTTAACTGCACCCTTCCTCATACACACATTAATAACTAGCGTCCTTATATCAAACCCCAAATACCCACACATTACATATTCACACATAAGGTTCAATAAGCTCTAAAGTGTATGATTTAAGTTGGTTCAGTTAGTTTAAATGCTGAAAAATAAAGATATTTGATAACTAAGGTATTATACATGATAAACAAGTCATGTTTGGAGTTGTACTGATGCGTATCCTTTTTACAGTATTCCGGTGTTATTGGTGGGGAGATCGCATCATACATTCCCGAGTTATGGATCGCAGAGCCTACAAGCAACAAAATGTATATTTTAGAAGCAACTGTTAGGATGCTGCAGGAGGCGTGAAGAGGAAGACCCCCAGCTGTTAGAGGCAGGGAGAATCTGTTTGAACCAGCCTGTTAAATGTGCTGTAACAGATGCTTCACCCCTGGGAACCAATGATATCAGCAACAGACTTCCCTATTGTCCTGTTTATTCTGTGGAGGGTATAAATATGAGTGCACGAACGCTGGTTCTGGGTCTTCGTGCTGAATGCTGAATGACGAGGGGTCTCTTGCTGATGCCTATCTCTGGGTCCGGAAGTGCCTGCGTATGTATACTGTACTTGGGGTCTGTATAATTTCCTTTTGCGCCTAAATTGTGTGTCTCTCTCTCTCTGTGTCTTTCTCTCTCTGTGTCTCTCTGTCTCTCTGTCTCTCTCATTGTATTTTGATCAACTGTACCTTGTGACTTTATGATTTATTTGCGCTTATTGTACACAAATCATAGCGTGTAACTGACTGTACTTTTACTTCAATAATACTTTGTGCTTCGGAACCACATGTTCTGAGTCTGGAGTCTCTATTTATTGTATGACTGCGTACGCAAATTAGCGTCATCCTTAGAGGTTTATAGGAAGGATTTTAGAAGGTACAGGCAGGGGTATATAGAGGTTAATTTCAATATCATCAGTCTGTATGCAGCTTAGAAGCTATAATATTGGCAGATAGAATGCAGGTAACAGCAGCAAATGGATAAGTCTGTATGCAGCGTAGAAGCTGCAGTATTGGCAGATAGAATGCAGGTAACAGCAGCAAATGGATTAGTCTGTATGCAGCGTGGAAGCTGCAGTATTGTCAGATAGAATGCAGGTAACAACAGCAAATGGATAAGTCTGTATGCAGCGTGGAAGCTGCAGTATTGGCAGATAGAATACAGGTAACAACTGCAAATGGATAAGTCTGTATGCAGCGTAGAAGCTGCAGTATTGGCAGATAGAATACAGGTAACAGCAGCAAATGGATTAGTCTGTATGCAGCGTGGAAGCTGCAGTATTGGCAGATAGAATGCAGGTAACAGCAGCAAATGGATGTCTGTATGCAGCGTAGAAGATGCAGTATTGGCAGATAGAATGCAGGTAACAGCAGCAAATGGATTAGTCTGTATGCAGCGTGGAAGCTGCAGTATTGGCAGATAGAATGTAGGTAACAGCAGCAAATGGATAAGTCTGTATGCAGCGTGGAAGCTGCAGTATTGGCAGATAGAATGCAGGTAACAACTGCAAAAGGATAAGTCTGTATGCAGCGTGGAAGCTGCAGTATTGGCAGATAGAATACCGGTAACAACAGCAAATGGATAAGTCTGTATGCAGCGTAGAAGCTGCAGTATTGGCAGATAGAATACAGGTAACAACAACAAATGGATAAGTCTGTATGCAGCGTAGAAGCTGCAGTATTGGCAGATAGAATACCGGTAACAACAGCAAATGGATAAGTCTGTATGCAGCGTGGAAGCTGCAGTATTGGCAGATTGAATGCAGGTAACAGCAGCAAATGGATAAGTCTGTATGCAGCGTGGAAGCTGCAGTATTGGCAGATAGATTACCGGTAACAACAGCAAATGGATAAGTCTGTATGCAGCGTAGAAGCTGCAGTATTGGCAGATAGAGTACAGGTAACAGCAGCAAATGGATAAGTCTGTATGCAGCGTAGAAGCTGCAGTATTGGCAGATAGAATTCAGATAACAGCAGCAAATGGATAAGTCTGTATGCAGCGTAGAAGCTGCAGTATTGACAGATAGAATACAGGTAACAGCAGCAAATGGATAAGTCTGTATGCAGCGTAGAAACTACAGTATTGGCAGATAGAATGCAGGTAACAACAGCAAATGGATAAGTCTGTATGCAGCGTAGAAGCTGCAGTAATGGCAGATAGAATGCAGGTAACAGCAGCAAATGGATTAGTCTGTATGCAGCGTAGAAGCTGCAGTATTGGCAGATAGAATACAGGTTATAAATAAAAAGTACACAGTGCTGCGCTTGTAAAGTGTCAGCTGCTCATTAGGTTAAATACAATGAATTGGGTGTTTATGAGCGCTCTACATAAATAAAATAAAATTAATTAAAATAAATATTTATATTAGTGGCACCTGTGGAAAAATATTTGTTAAAACGTAGTGTTTATAGCTCCTTTATGAGGATATTGTTTTAAGGTGAGGTCCGGTTTAACACGTAAGTTGGATCGCACTGTATTAGTCCAAAATCTGTCCCTACCTTGCCCTCATAGAGATGGTGCAGCGGGACAGGTCCGGATTATGATGTTACATTGGTGGAGAGTGGCGTGGCCTCGGCTCTCTCTCCACGTGCTGCCGGCGTCTGGCCGTGTGCGGCTGCTATAGATGACGTCAGCGGGACAGTGCGGGTAGTGTAAGCGGCTTCCACGAAGGTCAGCTTGCTGCCGGATACCAATCACCTGAATGCCCCAACGCGTTTCGTACCATTCGGTACTTTGTCAAGGATAGCATTGGGCTGATCTTAGGTCCTTTATATACCTATAACTTTATTAACTAATTGTTTAAAACACAGGAAGTTGTCGCCGGAATCACTTTAATAAAGGCGGTAACCACATGTTTGTCCTCCATTTTTATGGATTCTCCTATAATTTAATAAATAAATACGGTGTCACTGAAATTGTTAAAAAGATTAAAAATAAGAGAAAAAAAAAAGGGGGTGAACGTTATATAGTTATAAAAATGCATTTAATTCAATATCGATATTGAGACCAGATGGTTGTAATGTTCTAAGATCATAAATCCACCTGGTTTCATTTCTTTTAAGGCTAACTAAAATGTCGCCACTTCTCCAATTTTTGTGGATTTTTTGAATGGCTGTAAACTTCAGACCCATAGGGTTTCTTTGGTGTACAAGGGCAAAATGATTAGACACACTATGGGTCTGTAAGCCTCTCTTTATGTTGTAAATATGTTCAGCTAGCCTTATTTTTATCTTTCGTTTAGTCTGGCCTACATATTGGAGCCCGCAAGGGCATTCCAATAAATAGATCACCTCTTCACTCTCACAAGAAATGAATTCTTTTATTTTATACGTTTTTCCCGTTATATTAGATTTGAATTCATGTTTAGGTTTAGTAGATATTGTTTTTTGATTTTTACACGCTATACAGCTTAAACAGTAGTGATATCCTTTGTTCTTCAATGATTTCTCATGGTCCAAAGGGATGAAGCTTTTTACTAGTTCCTGTTGCATGTTTTTCGCTTTATGATAAATGATGTGTGGATTTTCAGAAATGTATGGGTTTAAATCAGTATCCAGTTTAAGAACATGCCAATGTTTCTTCAGTAAATCTTCTATTGTTGTGATATTGCTGTTGTACTGTGTAATAAATGAAATTCTGTTCTCTGTAGGCTTATTTTTATTTTGATAAGTAATTAATTCTTTCCTTTCTAATTTTTCGGTTTTAAGTATTTGAGTGTCTAATTCTTTCGGTTTGTATCCTTTACTGATGAAATTTGTTTTCAATGTTTGACTTTGTTTAACATATTCCTGATTTTCTGTGCAATTTCGTTTTATTCGTCTAAATTGCCCTTCAGGTATGTTCTTAATCCACTGTCTATGGTGATTGCTTGATACAGGTAGGGCATTGTTGCCACTAACTTCCTTTATATGAGTTCTCGATTGTAACTGGTTTTCTTTGATATAAATTTCCAAATCGAGGAAAATGACACTTTCTTTACTTGTAACCGTGGTGAATTCTAAATTCAAATCGTTTCTGTTAATGTATTCAATGAATTCTTTTAATTTTTCGTTCGGGCCGTCCCATATAAAGAACACATCGTCGATGTACCTTTTCCAACAGATCAAGTATGACTTGTATTCGTTGTTTTCCCATATGCATTCCTCCTCCCATTTTGAAACAAAGAGATTTGCATAACTGGGTGCGAAGGAGGTTCCCATAGCGGTTCCTCGTTTTTGCAGATAGAACTGCCCCTCGTACCAGAAATAATTACGTGTTAAAATGAATTCAATGACTGTCATGATAAAATTGATCTGTTCATTTTTAATTTCTGTTTTAGTGGAGAGGAAGTATCTCGTACTGTCACATCCATTTTCATGTGATATGCATGTGTACAGGGATTTAACATCGCTTGTAACTAAAATGTATTGTTCCTTCCAGGATATTGTTTCTAAAATTTGTAATATACTAATGGTATCTTTGAGATGGCTTCTTTGTTGGGACACCAGTTCTTGCAGAAAGAAATCTATATATTTGGATAAGTTGCTCGTGATTGAGTTAAT